>CM069241.1:32498406-33698406 GCA_035582765.1 Acer negundo | reverse complement strand
AGCACTATTTTGTTTAAATTTGATGTTACCTGTAAAAATAGGCGTGTATTTATTTTTTCCATTGCTATATGATTCAGAGCTGGCTTTATTGAAAATTTTGAACATGTTATGATAATGTGTTCTTTCTATTGTCATAGGCAACATTTTCTGCTGTGCCCAGAAGGCTTGTTAGGAAAGCATTTTGAAAAGCTTATACAATGTGACCCTCGTCTTAACTTCTTAAGTCAACAGCCAGAAATTTCATTAGAGTCTCCATATTTCGAATCTAGAGTTCCTGTTTTTGATGAGTCAGATGCTTCCAGCCACTTACAGAGGGAAGAGACACCTGTTTTCTTCACTTTGCGGGATGGGGCATCTCCTTCTGGAGCTCAGTCGACGTCCTCAAATAATGAACAAAAAGATTTTGTTGATCCTTCACATAGCTCACATAGCTCAGGTAAAGTTATGGACCTGAAATAAATATTACAAAAAAGCTATGATACTCGTTATACAAAGTATTCATCTTCATGCAGAGTTAGTATGTTAATTTGGTGGTAGTATTTTTGCACATTATAATTTCGTTATCAAAATACCATGGCTTTATTGCTTACCATCTTAGACCAAAATATTATAGGCAGTCAAGGATTATCAACTCTTGGTGGTTATAGACTGAGAGCAATTCTTTCTCTCATTATGTCATTTGTTTCCATGTGGTTTAAATATGTATAAACAGCAGAAGTGCAAGTGCTAATACTTTTATTGGTACTTTGGCTGAAGAGTAGTGACCTCTAACTAATTTCCTTGCTGCAGTGACAATTTTGAAGATCAAGAGTTGTTTCTTTTTACTTATAAATGACAAAAATCCATATTGTTATTTAGTGTCTAATGAGTACTCTCATCATTTATACTGTAGTAAGTTCGGGGCTTATTTTGTATCCTATTTTTGGCCATTTGGAGGGATCTTGAAGCAACTAACCTTTAGCTCCCAGACAATTTGGAGGCCTAGGCTTCGGTTTAGTGTAATAGTTTTAGTTACTCTTAATGACTAAGGAATGCAAGTAAAGTCTAATTAAAAAGAAAATATACTGGACATAGTATATAAGCATTTACTGCTTGAGTGGGGAATCTTATAGATATATATATATATATATATATCTGCTTTCTATCAAGAGAACTGCTGGTCTGTTAGGGTAAGAAAACTAGGTTGTTGGGACGACAAGTTTACATGTGACTTTGTCTGAGCATTGGTATTACATGCTGTCTTTAGAAGCATGGTACCAGAGGAGTATTTATTGATGTTTGTTGAGATTCAATCTTGTCTCTATACCACTGACATTTGCCCTAATGATATGTTGACTTGTATAGAATGAGAGCTCCTTGTTGAACTGCATATGGGTTTGGCGAGCCCCAATCATCTGAAACCCATGCAGTTAGTTGCTATTTATTACTACATCAAATGTTAATTGGATTCCCGTGATTGGTTGTTTGAAAACATAAATCCATTGCAAATGTATTTGCTGTTCTCATGGGATGAATTTCTATGGTAATCCATCGTTAAAACAGTATTTATATTCTAACTTGTGTTTCCTTGTTTCAGTTATTGATACCTGTGCAATCGGAGAAATTGGAAGTGTTGGAGCCAAGGAACCAAAACTGCTCAGCCATTTGGACCAGATCAAAGTTCCTGGACTACACCCATCTATGTCAGTTAGTGATTTGGTAAACCATATTGGAAATTGCATTTCAGAGCAGATCACATCGGGCAATTCTACGATATCTAGCGAAGCTCTACAGGGAAGAGACATTATGGAGGAGATTACTCAATATTTGTTTAGTGACACTCAACTTACTCAACTTACATCAGCCTCTGATGAGCAATCCCTCATGTCAAGGGTCAATTCACTTTGCTCCCTTCTGCAGAAGGATTATGCAGCAGCACAAAACCTGCAGGCCACAAGCAGCGAAGGTGTTGGCATACATAGTGGTGGGAACGTAGGTGAAACCAACTGTGAACGTGAGGTTGGAAAGGGTTTCCGCACACTAGAAGGTGAGTCCAGTAACGTTTCTGGGTGCAAGCAGCCACCAGCCATGTCCAGGAAGGATTCAGTTGCTGAACTGCTTCATAATCTCCCAAGGATAACATCCCTACCACAGTTTTTGTTCAACTTCTCGGAAGATTGAAGATTGTGACACAGATAGATAGTGTGATCATCTTATGCTGCCATCGTCGTCTTCGTTCCTCAGTTGAATGGTACTCTTGTTATGAGAATATGACATCAATAATGTTGTAAAGCTTGGGGATTCAGAAATATGTATGTTTCACATGTTCACAACTGTATATATAGTAGTAATAGTAAATACTTCTTAAGGCTGCTATGGTCCATGGCTTGCTCGTCTCCCTGTAACTTTTGCAAGCGTGTATTTAGTTTGTTTTAGTTGATGGCTAATGGCTTATTAATAACATTTTTGGTGTTGAAAACGCTACTTTGTTAAGCAACTTGAACTATAAATCATGCGACTTCAAGGTTTATCTTACTATC
Organism: Acer negundo; assembly: GCA_035582765.1. Classification (NCBI taxonomy): domain Eukaryota; kingdom Viridiplantae; phylum Streptophyta; class Magnoliopsida; order Sapindales; family Sapindaceae; genus Acer; species Acer negundo. The sequence goes on along the minus strand of CM069241.1, from coordinate 33,695,887 downwards.
ATATCAAACCACATTAGACGATGATTTTAATACCATTCTGTTAGACACCATTGGATTGTAATTTTACAATCCAATTTAAAAAGCATTATAACAACCGATAGGGACATAGCTCATCTAGTAGATTAACGGTTTAAATCCAATCGATGGCGAAAGTTTTTTAAAAAAAATACTTGATCCTGTCCTGAATTAATAGATATCGGCAAAAAAGTAAAAAGCATTAGAGAAAGGGCACTTACAAATAAAAGATTCTTTCCTGATATATGATTAAAGACATTATTGGACAGTACCTCCAGACACTCGATTACAAACAAAAACAAGCACGAGCAAGGTACAAGAAGCACCAAAACAAGGTCTAATAACAATCCAGTATACCTATGACTTGTTTAGGCTGCGAATATATATATATATATATATATATATATATATGTATGCATGTATGATAGCTTTCTACAATTCTCCAAACAAAATCTAATAAAGAATTTAACAAACTAAAGATCAAACTCTAATCAAGGTTCATTTGTGCCATCATCATCTCCCATTGTCTCATTTTCCTGCAACATGTTCATCAGCATGTTTATCTGGTCCTGAAGCATTGTATTTTCTCTCTCTACCTCTGCACGTTTGCTCCGCTCTTGCAAAAGCTGAATTTGTAGGTGTTCTAGACATCGCGAATCCTCTTCCAGTTGTTCGTTTAGACCATCGATTTCCCGGTCCTACAAAGAAATTAATTAATCAGTGTTTCGTTCTCTAAATTTAATAACTTGCTCTCTATGTCTGTGAAGCATGCAAATATGTTCCAAATATTTCAACTCCTCTACTCCATTAACATGTCCAGACAGCACACATGAATATACATGTGCATGTGTGATAGTATGAGCATGAATATGTTGGAGAGGGACTGAGATATTGTTTGGAGGAACACCTTTCTGTTCATTTCTTGAACAGCAATTCTTCGCATGCTCTCAACGACGTCTACATTCACTAGCTTCCGCTTCTTCCCAATGAGCCACCCTTTCGGATAGTGAGAGGAATCAAAGTCTGGTGGAGGTAATAAGGACTCAGCTGATAGTATCCGGCCATTTGCAGGTTCCAATGGTTCAAAGAGAGCCTTTCGACGCTCAGAAAGCTCAGCGACCGAAACTGGCTCCATTTCTTTTTCCTCATTTGGATCTTGTTGTTTGGTGGGGGTTTCATTGGCAGTATCTTTGATTACCTTGTATAAATTCATCCCGCTAGCTGTTGGAAAGAAGTTACCATTTCTAAATCCCAACGCTTTTAGAGACATGGAAAATCTAGACATACAAATTAAACAATATACAGTTGTGATATGCAAACTAAAACCCTGCTTTTCACTTCCGAATTGTGAAGAAAAATCTAAACAATATTAAGCGCACAGAAAAAGTTTGAGAACACTTCAGAAAACTTGACCTATTTCTAGGTTGTCCATCACTATTGCAACAATGTACTTGAAATGGCCTTGAATGCAAAGCCTCTACAAGGCACATGATCAAACAAGTTAGCATATTTGTGAATGAAGTGCCTAGATAGTAAAACTCATCATAAATGCAAAACATAACAATATAACAATATACCAGTAAAATGAGTGCATGTTCTAAGATTCTATTCTTCAAATCCAAATAATTAGTCTCCTTGGTACTAGATAACATGGTCATTTAAAGTTAGACAATGGAATAAGACAGAGAGCATTTGTAACAAATATTTTAGGCATTGCAACATTTGTTCTTTCGCCCTATAAGAAATCGTGTTTCTAAAACAACAATATCAATACAGATAAACCAGAGATGGATAAAGAAAATCAGTAAGAACCTCAAACAAGAAACACTTAATAGGTGATTGATCAATTTTAGTAAGTAAAACTATAATATGTGTTTCATTAAGACATATTCTACTACGGGAAACCCTTAACTAATTTGGAGTCAGATATATCCCATAGGGCCTCATAGTTTTGATCTTAAAAGGGGCCTCATAGGTTAAGGCTAATCTTTGCTTATTTATACCGTAGATTAGTCTTGACCTCAACCAATGTGAAAGGAAACTCCCTAACAACAGCCCTAGTCAAGAGTAGTCTGTGTTTTCTTGAGAGCCCTCTTTCCGTCGCCAATTACTGATGCCAAAATTTCACTCGTGCAACATCATCCCTAATTTCCTAAGCTTTGTCTCTAGTTAGCTTTTCGCATGACATGTTTAACTTATTCATTCTGTTGAATATTTATTAGTCAATTTTTTATTCCGAGATATTTGTTTTATTAACTTGCTCAATAAACATAATGAGCGCAAAGGCCACATCGGAGGTCCAATTTTACAAGCCTACGACCTTTATAAAATCATATTAGAAAGTGTCAAATATTAAAATTTAAACCAGCTATGTTCATTTCAGTATTTTAATATAAAATTAGATAAGTAGTTTTCGACTATATGTCGAACGATAAAACTTAAATATTTAGTTTGCAAGCCAAGTTAGAACTTGAGGTTAAATTAGCATAAAATGAACCAAACTGATAGCAAAAACTTGATGCTGCTCAAGAGGATAACATGAACTCCAATGTATAATAATAATAATAACATTCATACACCAATGACATCTCATAAAAAAATAAAAAAAAAATAAAATAAATAAAAAAAAAAGTTTATGCAAAGTTACTTGAGAAGGTTTTGGAAAAATATCTCTGAAGTGTTTTTTTCTAAAATGCACTTAGCTTAAAATGTTTTCATAATAAATAAATAAAAAATAAAAATAAAATAAAAAATAAAAACAGTTTTTAGTAAATATGAAATATCTTAATAAGTAAAAAATTCAAGGTTCTTATTTATCTCAAAAAGGCATTAATGTTAGTTTACAGCCTAATATTACAAAATAAGCACTAGTAAATGAAATGGGGGTTGGGGACTGAGCATGGAAATAATCTCTTGAGTGCTAATCTCTTGAGTGCAGTGAGACTAATCGTTACTCATATCATGTCATATGATATGGCCGCATGTGAGTCGAGAATCACACATTCACACCATGCATTTGGCAGATTGGAATTCTCAATATCACAAATGGAATTCTCATATCATGTCATAATTTAATAAATAATGCAAATAAAATTAGTAAGACTTTATATTATTTATCTAATTTCTATGGCAAATGGACATCTGCTATTCAAAGTCAAAAAACTGCTGCTGTCCAGTGAATTCAAAACGTGAAATGACTGCACATAGATTAAACCCATCAAAATTATATTTATATATATTCTCCGGTCCTGAATTTTTAATATTATGATGAGATTTGTGAGCACTCATTATGCAAAAGTAGAATTATCAATTAATAAAATCATTTCATTCTGAATATAAAAATATTAAAAAATATAAGACCCCAGGAATGGTCCTGTGAGCTCGGACACAAATTCACAATATCATTTTAAACAGTAGACAAGAAAATGAAATGGAAAATAAAAATTTAAAATTTTAAAAAAGATAGAGTGATAAGAAAGAAATAGATATAATAATTATTATTATTATAAAAATGATAGTGATGAGTTAGCCAACCAAACCCAGTAAATTAGCTTACGAGTTAAGTAACAGCAATAAGTCATAACATTCTTCTTCTCTCTCAAGATTTCACAGAAAATTCCACACTTATTTGGATCAAAACACAACTATCTTTCACAGAATTAAACAACTGTTTTTTTTATTTATTTGTTTTTACCTTTTATATACATAAAAGACAAGATTATCTCTATTATAGAACGGAAAATTTCAACATAAAGCTTATAAAAATACAATTTTGTTGAGAAATCTGTGAAAACTATGGAAAAAAAACCAGTCTTAGGATTGAATTGATAACCGAGTAATTGTTAAATCATTAAAATAAAAGCAAACAAAAATTCCAAAGTGGTGAGTTAGTGAGTGGTACCTGATCTCTTCCTGGACTTCCATTCAATCCTAGTTGAAGAGACAGGAGAGAAGCCATCAAGCAGAGCTCCTCCACCATCAGCCTTCTCTTTTTCCATTTCTCAAACCCAAAACACCACAAAATCAAACCTTTGTTTTTTAATTTTTTTAATTTTTTTATTTTTTGAGAGAGATTTGAGAGAAATATTGAGCTGGTGGGTGCAAGTAAAATGAACTTATTTGTATTGTTTTGGTTTGGAAATGGGATGCTCTCACCAAGAAAGAAAGGCAGAAGATAATTGTTGTACCGGTGGAGACTAAGAGTTGGAAGGACCATCAGTCTTTTATTAACGGTTAGGATTTGGTGAAGTCTTTGATGTCCCAACAGCTGTCTGTCTCTTTGCTTTCCTTGTGGGTCCCTTTTTTATTTGCCTCTTCCATTTTTATTTATTTTATTTGTATTATTTTGTTATTATTCTATTTCTTATCATGTTGGCAGAGAAACCTAGAAAGCATATACCATTTTCCTAACATAACATGATAATTTTCTTGAAGAAATAAAACTTGTCAGCTGAAGAATTGGGACTTTGGATGCTGAGAATTGTTTTTGTTTTTGTTTGATTATTCTAAGATATTATTTAAATTAAAAAAGGTGGTTCGTTTTTGCAAAAGCTCACTAAATAACTTTAAGCTAATTAATCATAAAATAAATGAGTGCGGTGTGGGTTTCCCACGACTAAGGAGGATTTCGAAAGTGAGTATTAAAAACTAAAAAGTGTATTGAGATTACTTTTCGCTTATCAACCGCATCTTCAAGTTTCTAAATTCTAGTGTAATACTTTAAATAAATAAATAAATAAATTCTAATATAAATTAGACTAATAGTAAAATATATATATATATTATTAAAGTTTATTGATTTTTTTTTCAAATATTATTACATATTAAATATTAGTTTTTCAAATATGATTACATATTAAATATTAATTTTCAAATAAAAATAATAATTGCTTTAAATAGTAATTATAAATAAATAAAATGATTGTTTTAATGTCTCAAAAAAAAAAAAAAAGATTGCTTTAATTTTCAAGGGTAGTGTTGATTACATATTATATATTAATTGTAGAACCCGAAAATCTACGATTGAATTTTGTAGGGCAGTGGACACTGACAATGGTAGAACAAAAAATAGTAAACCGAGTGTTCTAAGATCTTGTAAAAATGAAAAGATAAAATGGAGCGAGAGGATGGTGTCTCGTGGGACACTCTCCGACATTCAAGTTAGACACTCTATGAACAAATAAGATAAATCAAATTAGTAACGAAATTGAATAGAATCTAAAACAAACTATAAACAAAATTAGTCGAGTCCTGAGTTGTGCTGTCTTTTGACTTTATTTTACTTGGTACGAGGGAATTCATAACAATATTATAATATATTGGCGTATGAATTGACTTTGAATGAAGGCTGAGAATCAATTAAGAATTGATTCGAAAAGAAGGAGAATAGGTTGAGAGGGTCCCGTAATAGCTTTTTGGGTGAATGGTTGTTCCAAGTCATGATCCATAATCTAATCTTCTCTTTTTCACAAGAGAAGGGAAAGCTCTTATTTATAGCAGTGGAGGAATGATCTAACTGAAGTGCCAACTGATCTTGCCTCCAATTTCGGTTTGATATCATGAAGCGAAATATCTGCATTTTATCTTTGAGAATCCCGGATATTTGAACAACACGAACTCATCAGTTATGTGAGCTGAACACCATGAGTTGGTCAAACCTTGCAACCTTTTGGAACCAATATTGGGCTTGACTATGCTTGTACTTTGATATCAATAGAGGCTTGGCTCCTCATTTGGACTTCCAAAATTGTGCATTAATATTTGTTGTGCTATTTTTGGCTACCGTATTAATCAAATATTAACTTCTTTTATTTTCAAATTAAATCTCTTTATTTATGGTCAAATACTGAATGGTTAATATGAAATAAACAAAAACCTATGTTTTTTGGTTATACTCTCGGCAATTACATTGTGGCTAGCCATCAGGGCGCTAGCTCAACTGATGGAAGGACGGGCTTGGGGGCACGGATAACTCCCAGGTCAGTAGTTTGAATCCTACCTAAGCGAATGTGAGTTCTGATTTACCAGCTTGCATCTTTGTGTTGCCGGAGGTGTGGGCCAGGGTTTCCCATCGGTCATACTCTCAACAACTAACAAATAGACCGTCAGAACCATCATTTGGCCATGGGTGTGTCATGCAGTTGGGGAGGATAGGCTAATGGCTGCCTGGACGAAGTTCAGGATCCTCGGTACTAAAAGGTGGAAGTCTTATATTGGAGTGGATTCTTCGATTTGAGCAAGTCTTGGCTAAGAGCAAGAGGCTCCGAATAGTCAAGCAAACAAGTCTTAGCTAAGAGCATGCGGCTCCAAATAGCTAAGCAAATAAGTCTTGTCTAAGAGAATGTGACTCCAAATAGATAAGCAATGAAGTCTTGACTAGAAGCATACGACTTCGATTAGTAAAGCAAGAATACTTTCTAGAGGCATGCGATTTGAATACTTTCTAGAGGCATACGATTTGTCTCGATTAGAAAGTAGACAAGTCTCTCTCTAGTGGGATTAGGTAGGAGGGATATCCAATAAATAGTGATACATGTGATTTGGTCACTTTTGAGGGTGTACTTTTATTTAACTAGTGAAAGACATTTTGCAGGTGGTTGTGGATTCAACCCGTGGATGTTTCCTCTTTAGAGGTTTACCACGTAAAAATATCGTGTGTCAAGTTTCTCTATCCTTATCTCTTTGATATTTGTTTATTTGAATCAAATTGATCTTGTATGAATTCTTATTGATAATATCTTTGTAAGACAAGATATTTGATTAACATTGTTTCCTTGACATGTACTTAATCATATTAGACATATTAGTGAATACAAATATTCTTTGATATGTAAGATACATTGTCTCTTGTTTGTATGTTGTGAAGATTAAGGGTGGTGAATTAAACATACATGTGATAATTATTTTCTCATAACAATCATACTAAAGGTTAATTTATATGATCATCAAGGTTTTTTCAAAAGTCTTGAAAGAGTTTCTAAAAATATAGTGTCAACTTATTCACCCTCTCTCTAGATTGTTTAATATAATCTTGTAGGTATTTCAGACACAATTAAAACACGACATTAAAATTTTGAATCAATGAGATGTCATAATGACTACATTAATGAAGATAGGGACAAAATTAAAAAGGGGATTTTTTTTAAAATTTTTTTTAAGGTTTAAATTTTAAATATTTTGAATATGCGTAAATTAAATAATTATTTATATTTCAAGATAAAATTATTGAAAATATAATAAAAGAAAAAAATGTTATAAAAATAAAAAGTATAACATAATAATAAAAATTTCTATATTTACACCAGATATAATTTTATAAGTTTTTTTTTTTTTTTTCTTCTTTTGAAAAGAATTTTATAAACATTTGCATCATACGATCATATAAAAATAATTCCTACAACTCCAAATTACATTAGTTTAAACATAATAATAATCATCATCATACGGTACACAAGAGAAACCTAATATTTATAAATAACTATAGAATTTGCATAAATATATTTTGTTACAAATATAACACAAGCCAAAGGAGAAAAAAGGCTTAGATGGGAAAAAAGATTATAAATTAATAAATATAGCACTTTTGGAGACTTGGAATTAAACGGGAAAATGAAAAACTGATATCTAAAAGCCAATGGAGAAAAAAAAAAAAGCCTAGATGATACAGAGATTATTATTATTATTTTTTTTTGGAAAATTGATTACATATTGTAATAGAGATTTGGCTTTTTGGAAAGTGGTGAAAGGAAGAAGATGACAACAGAAGATGTAATACACACCTCCTACCATTATATTGTGTAATGCATATGCTGGTGTATTACATTAGTTATTATGAATTAGCCAGTACAATACTTAAACCAATACCAAACAGCATACGATCTGGCTCCGTTTGTTTCGTCGCATAGTATTATATTAGACAATTAAAATATATTAAAATAATACAATACAATGTTTTGTGCAAACACTATATTGTATTATTTAAAACATTGTATTGTATTATTTTAATATATTTTAATTGTTTAATACAGTAAATACCGTATTAACTAATAAATTATATTTGGTGGTATTAGGTTATATTGTCTTAGAAAAAACACTTTTTTTTTTCAATAAATATGGAATATTATTGAAATATGTGTATATTGTTAATATTTTTTTTTTTTTTTATAATTTCAAAATCATATAGGAAATATTTATTTTATATATATAAATATTATTTATAAAAAAAATTAAATTAAACTAAATATTTATTGATTTTTTATATAAAAATATTTATTGATTTATTCATGGTAAGGATATTTAAAATTAATTATTAATTACTTTTAAAAAAAAATTATATTTTTTGATATAAAAAGATTTCAATAAAATCATATGAATAATTTAATATGATATAATAAAGTGTATCATCAAACACAGGATTGTATTAATGATAAAACAGTGCAATACAATACAATGCAATACAATACAATACAATACAATTCAATATAGTCCAATATAATCTAATACGTTGTACCAAACGAGCCCTACAAGTATATGCTATAAATCAATATCTTTTTTTTGATGACCATAACAGTAACAATGAATCTTCACTTAAAAAAAAAAAAAAAAAGTAACAATGAATCAAACAATACAATTTTAGTAACAGTGAATCAAACGTGATGAAATATATGCTTTAAAAGGGATATGTTTCAAAAACAATTTATGCAAAATTCTTACAAAACAATTTTATTAAAACCAGTAAGATTTTTAACAAAATAGAAGAAGTAGAAAACAGTAAGAAGAATGCAATATACAGTACTTTGATAATTCAAAAAATAAACATGCTATGAATGAATTTACTCATTTCTGACGAAATGCGAATCGACTCTTGTTCTAGAAGCACAAGAATCACCCAAACCTATATGTATACAAATTCAAGTACTGCCATTATATATATATATGTTGAGACCGTTAGAAAATCTAAAAGAATTGTGGAACGGAGGTCCAGACTGTAGATTGATGGTAGCAGTTTGAGTGATGAGAGACACAATTTGGGTTCCTAAATTATAAGGAAATTGATACTGTTCTGGAAAAGGACTTTAGACTATTTCTTAAATTTTTATTTTAGTTATATTGTTTTATTTATGATTTAGACTATTTTCCTATTTTAGACTAATCTTGTCATAGCCAAGATAGAAGATTAATTCTAGTATAAATAGAACTATATTTTTTACGATTGTTATCTTTTGAATGTTTTATCAATAAAATTGACCCAGTGAGGGTTCATCTTGTTTCTTTTGAATTCAACTTTTCTTAGTTAATTGCTTAGAATAGTTTGGGCTAGGGTTAGGTAAATTCCGTTATCTGATTTTAGAGAATCGATCGCTCAATTCTGTGAGTGGTTTGATTCAAATCTATCTAACTTTGGGTACAAGTTAGGGCTTGTTGTTGGATCCTAATCAAGGTCCTCAACAATTTGATGCTTTCATTGAGAGATTTCGGCGGTCTATAAGAAACATGAAAAAAAAAAGGCCATGGGATCTAGGGAGGATTCTATTATTCAAGGGAGTGGATCGAAGACTAACAAGCAGCGGTTTGAAGGCTTGAAGGAGAATCAAGATCGGATTTTCAAGTCCCTATCAGAACTAACGACATCCGTAGCACATCTGATTAGGTCAAACAATGATGCAATCGAGAGACTTGAACGATAGTTGGCCGAAAACAAAGGAAAGGAAACGATAGGCAGACGGACTCAATGGGATGGACGGAGATCACGTAGTTCATGGCGTGAGGCTGAATTCTCGTCAGGTGAGGTAGACAAGCCCAAACGGACTAGAAATCGTGAAGGGTTTAAGCGGGGAAGACGTGTGGAACGTAGGCCATTAATGGTGGAGCGTTGGTTACATGATGAGGTTTCTGAGGGAGAGATGGACGATGGATCTGAGGAAGATGTGAGATTGGATAGGAGACCTCACGGTCGAAGGACAATTTATGGGCAGCGAAGGGAACCGTGGAGAGGTGCTGCAGAATATGAAGGTGATAGGCGAAGAGAAAGGCACCATAGTTGGGGCCCTAGAAAGTCGAAGGTTTATTTTTTGCATTTTAATGGTGGAGATCCACATGAGTGATTGGACAAGGTGGAGCACTACTTTCAGGTATACGAAGTGGCAGGGCCAATCTGGTTTCTACTGCATGCATCTACCTTGATGGAAAGGCTAATAGCTGGTGGAGATGGATTAAAGCTCAATATGAGCAAGATAGTAGACAAATGGGGTGGACAGCTTTCGAGCGGGAATTTTTGACTCAATGGGGACCATCACCGATTGTCAATCATCAAGGGCAATTGGCCAAGCTTAAACAGGAAGGAAGGGTTCCGGTATATATTGAGGAGTTTCACCGATTACATATTCTGGTCAGGGGATGGTTAGAGAAGTCATTATTGGGGACATTTATTGAAGGGTTGAAGCCGTGGTTAGCGAGGGAGATGAAACTGAAGTAACCTCAAAGATTGACCGAAGCAATGAGGATGGCGGAGATTCTAGAGGGTAATTACTACAGTGACAAGAAACTATTTAAGGAGAGTTTTGGGAGTAAAAATTTTAAATCAGAGTCAAACAAAGATTCTTGGAAGGGAAATGGAGCTATTGAGGATAATTCTAAGAAGGAAAGTGAAGACGTAAAAAAACTGACAAAGGAAGAGGTTCAAGAGAGAATTAAAAAGGGCATGTGCTTCAAATGCAGGGAGAAATGGAACAAAGACCATTGGTGCCGAACTGGGAAGGTATTTATGATCATTGACTCAAGTGATTCAGATAATGATGTTATCAGTAATGAGGAAGCCACTAGTGATGAGAGAGAGTTGAGGGTGGCTGAATTAGGAGAAAATAATTGTGAAGCCGAGTTGTCTTTAAATGTCATGTCTGGGGTTTCGAAACTATCCACTATGAGACTCATGGCATGAGTTGGTAAGTTTGAGGTTTCGATGTTGGTAGATTCTGGTTCCTCTCACAATTTCGTCAACGTGAATATCGTAATGAAGATTGGACTGCGAGGGGCTGCCATAGAACCGTTTGATGTGAATGTGGCTAATGGGGAAAAACTTAAGTGTGAGGAATTGGTTCACGAGGTGAAGATGAACGTCCAATGAGTCAGGATTACTGCTGATTTGTATGTGTTATCGCTAGTGGGAGTAGATGTGGTGCTAGGTAACGCTTGGTTGAAGAGTATCAATAAGGTGGTTACAGATTTTGATGTCGTGACAATGAAATTCAAATTGGGGGGAAGAAAAAGAACATGGGCTACTTTGCCTCTTAAAGAAATTAAACAATGTGAAGCTCATATGATAGAGAGGCTTTGCAAAGAGGGCGTCCAATGCTTTGCAGTAGTGAATGATGGAGATCGACAGAAGGGAAAAAGCGAGAAAAAGAATACAAATGAGCTGCAAGACGAATTACAAAGGCTACCCGAGAAGGTACGTAAGGTAATGGCAAATCATCGACAAGTTCTAGAGGTGCCAACTAGCTTACCATCCCCCCTGTCATTGTGATCACCGTATTACTTTGAATGATGAAGCAAAACCGGTCAATGTGCCTCCATATAGGTATGCCCATTTCCAAAAAGATGAGATTCAGAGACAAGTAGAGGAGATATTGAAGAATGGAATGATCAGGCAGAGTCAAAGTCCGTTTTCGTCTCCGGTGTTATTGGTAAGGAAAAAAAGATGGGACTTGGAGGTTTTGTACCGACTATCGGGCTTTAAATGAGGCAATTGTGAAGGATCGATTTTCAATCCCGACGGTTGATGAGATGTTAGATAAGTTACATGGGGTGTGTGTGTGTTTTCCAAGATAGATTTGCGAGCGGGGTTCCATCAAATTCAGATGAAGGAGGACGATGTGCAAAAAACAGTCTTTCGGACTCATTCGGGGTTATATGAGTATTGGGTGATGCCATTTGGGCTGTGCAACGCACCTTCTACATTCCAGGCAGCCATGAATTCTATTTTCAGACCTTACCTAAGGAAGTTTGTGCTAGTGTTCTTTAACAATATATTGATTTATTCAAAATCAATTGAGGAGCATCTAAAGCAATTGGAGTTGGTATTGAGGATAATAGAGCAGCATCATTTGTTTTGTTATTAAAATGTCAAAATGTGATTTTGTATAGAAGGAACTGCAGTATTTTGGGCATATAATTTTAGGTGCGGGAGTGAAGGTTGACCCAAGAAAGATTGAGGCTATGGTGGATTGGCCATTGCCAAAAAATGTGTCAACTCTGAGAGGGTTTCTGAGGTTAACAGGTTACTACCGGAGGTTTGTGAAGAATTATGGGCTGATTGCAAAACCCTTGACGACTATGTTGAAGAAAGACAGTTTTGAGTGGACGGAAGAAGCAAAGAAAGCTTTCGAAGATTTGAAGATGGCTATGACACAAACCCCTGTATTGGCTTTGCCCGATTTTGAAAAGCCATTCGAGGTCTATACCGATGCGAGTGGAGAAGGGATTGGGGCAATCTTGGTACAAGAGAAGAGGCCTCTGACGTTTGTTTCTAAGGCTTTAGGGCCAATGAAGAAGGCTTGGAGTACTTATGTTAGAGAGATGTTAGCAGTGGTGCACGCGGTAAAGGTCTGGAGACCTTATTTATTGGGCAGAAAATTCACCACTATCACCGATCAATAAGCTTTAAGGCACTTGTTAGAGCAGAAAATTGTGACCCCAGAGCAGCAGAAGTTTTTAGTTAAGCTTCTTGGGTTTGAGTACAATATTGTCTACCAACCTAGTATGGAAAACAAAGTAACTGATGCCTTATCCAGAAAAGAGGGCAATTCAATATTGTGGTCTGTGTATGCGGACAATGAGGCAGGATTATTAGCACTTAGTGGGGCTGAATGGCATGTTTGGGATCGAATTAAGAAGGCCATGCAATTTGATGCTTGAACAGTGGAGATTCGTAAGAAGTTAGAGGACCACAAGGGTGGTGTAGAGAGATTTTGCTATAAAAATGGGCTATTGTACTACAAAAACTATGTATATGTACCGGGGGTACCATGGTTGAGAGAGGAGATTTTAGCTCATTTCCACAATAGCAAAGAAGGAGGTCATCCGGGGTGGTTGTGCACTTATGTAAGGATCAAACACTTTTTCTATTGGGAGGGCCTTAAAAATGAAATGAAGAAATTAGTGGCCGAGTGTGATATCTGTCAGAAGGTGAAGTATGACCAGAGGCGCCCTATGGGGGTTTTGCAACCATTATCGATACCGGAGAAAATTTAGGAGGACTTGACCATGGACTTTGTAGAGGGGCTGCCTAGTAGTGGTGATTACGAGTCAATTCTGGTCGTGGTGTATAGGTTGAGCAAGGGTGCCTATTTTATTTCGCTCAGACATCATTTCACCGCCAGTAGTGAGGCTAAGGCATTTGTGGATAATGTGGTGAAATTGTATGGGATTCCGAGGAGTATCGTGACTGTTCAAGGGAAATTATTTATGAGTTCTTTTTGGCAGGAATTATTTACTTTACAGGGTAGCAAGTTGAAGGCAAGTTCTTCCTACCATTCGCAGACTGACGGACAAACAAAGGTGGTAAATCGAACTCTTGAGCAGTATCTAAGGTGCTACTGTCACGAGGAGCAAAATAGATGGAAATAGTACATTTCATGGGCTGAGTACTAGTACAACATGTCACATCATGCTTCAATTAACATGAGTCCATTTAAAGTAATGTATGGGTGACCGCCACCGATGTTAAGCACTTATGAGAAAGGAACCGCTCGAAACGAAAAAGTCGAGAGAGAGTTGATGACTAGAGACGAGATTGTAGCTAAGGTGAAGAAAGAGCTTGAGAAGGCTCAAGGGAGAATGAAAAAGTATTATGACCAAGGCAGAAGAGACGTATCTTTTGAACCTAGAGATTTCGTGTATCTTAAACTTCAACCGTACCGGCAGAAATCTCTGAAGAAAAAGTTCAATGTGAAATTGTCGCAACGGTATTATGGGCCTTTTAAGGTGTTAGAGCGGATATGTGAGGTGGCTTATAAGTTGGAGTTGCCATCTACTTCTAGATTGCATCCAATGTTTCATGTTACCGTGTTGAAAAAAAGAGTGGGAAACCCGAGTCTCATTTCAAGTGATTTACCAGCGTTTGATACAAAGGGTAATTTGTTGATACGGCCTATAACAGCTTTCCGATATCGCAATTGGAAGAAAGGACATGGTATGACAAAGGTGTGGCAGGTTCTGGTTCAATGACAAGGGGACCATACAGAAGAGGTTACTTGGGAAGACTATGACGAGATGGTAGAACATTTTCTAGATTTTTCCCTTGAGGACAAGAGTATTCTTGAAGAGCGGGGAAATGTTGAGACCGTTAGAAAATCTAAAAGAATTGTGGAACGGCGGTCCAGACCACGAATTGATGGTAGAAGTTTGAGTGACAAGAGGCACAATTTGGATTCCTAAATTATAAGGAAATTGATACTGTTTTGGAAAAGGACTTTAGACTATTTCTTTTATTTTTATTTTAGTTATATTGTTTTATTTATGATTTAGACTATTTTCCTTTTAGACTAATCATGTCATAACCAGGATAGAAGATTAATTTTAGTATAAATAGAACTATATTTTTTAGGGTTGTTATCTTTTAAATGTTTTATTAATAAAATTAACCGAGTTAGGGTTCATCTTATTTCTTCTGAATTCAGTTTTTTTCAGTTAATTGCTTAGAATAGCTTGGGCTAGGGTTAGGTAAATTCCGTTATCTGATTCTAGATAATCAATCGCTCAATTCTGTGAGTGGTTTGATTCAAATCTATCTAACTTTGGGTACAAGTTAGAGCTTGTTGTTGGATCCAAATCAAGGTCCTCAACATTATATTTATAATTCAGTGAAAGTGGAGCTAGAAGACATAAAAGGATAATATAGTTTATCAAATTTCAGATGTTAGATAATATGAAGCTAATATACTTATATACAAAGTGAAACAGCATTCAATTGCAGCGATTGTTAAAGCAAAAACCAATGAGTGATGCTATTGACACACCTCCTACTGATCTATTTATACCCTATTTTTTAAATTTTGATTTAATTAAATAAAATTAAATGGTTTTATTAATTTATTTTATTTATTTCCAAAACCACCATTTTTACTTATTTTTCAAAAAAAAAAAAAAAAATAACAGTTCTAATATATTAAGCAAGAAACAGAGTACAAACAGGGGGAGAAAACCCCTATACTTAACAGAAAAGCAATCAGTGAAGGCAGATCAATGAGAAAAAGCAGAACATCGCCAAAAAAAAAAAAAAGGGCAAACAAACCAACCCCTTCACCCAGAAAACAAACAGTAAAAGTGGAGAAATTTTACAAATTTCATCGTTCGAGTAAGACACAAAAATGAAATTTGTTTGAATTTGTTATCCGATTTATATATATATTTTTTTATAGGAGTTAAAAAATAATTTATTTAAGTTTGTTAATTTGATAGTTTTGTTTGTATACTGTGTATATGAATGAAATTTGAATGTTTTTGTTTTTTTAATCAAATTGAACCAAAATAGCTTACATTCTTATATAAATTAAACCAAGAACGGTGAGAGTTTATAAACATTTAAATCTAAAATCAATCTCTTAAATTGATTTTTTTTCAAAAAATAAATGTGGGATTAGATTTACTTTATAGAATATTTTTTGTTCTTAAATTATATGTCTTTTTTAATAATTTTGATAAAGAAAAAAAAAATATTAAATAATTTATTAAGTGGGACATAAATAAATCAGCCTATGATTTCTCTGCATACGAAACTTTTCTCGATCCTTCAACCAAGCAGAATAATCCTTCAATAAAGTTTGCTAGATCATCCAAATCCACTGATTTTTCGGGACCTTTTAGTACACACCAAAGGAAAATCTCACCATTGCAGCTTTTCCTAATTTCTTCTTCACTATCTAGTATCTATATCAGACTTCCTGTCGTTAAGGATAGAGTCATTTTCCAAAATTCCTGTTTGCTTACAGTTGTTTTCTTCGTGAAAACTTACAAAAGATCTCTTGCTGTAGCAAAACAAAGAGACCATAAGTTTAAGAAAAAGAACAGTAATATGGAAGTATCAATGCAATTACGTCCGGATAGTAGTAGAAAGAAAAAAAGGGTGTGCCAACACAATTACATGAGCCTACTAATCTTAATTAAGATTAGTGTAAATATTTATATAAAAAAATTAAGATTACATGGCCAATTTTCTTGAGCAATCACAATTAAGAAATGTTCTACACGATTAACTTCCTGAAAAGCATATTCTTGAGGATTTAATACCAAAAGTACAACACCACAGAATCCAACGTCTTCAAATGTAAAAATTATATTGAAGTGAAAATCCAAGGTAACCAAAATACACAGATTTCAAGCTGTCACGGGACATAATTCCCAGGCCGAAATGCTGTGACTTTATTCAAAGCATAAAGCAACATTAATATTAATATGCTTAAAAAGTAAAACTTCAATAAAAGATATCCTATATAGAAGTTCACAAAACCTTTAGAAATCAACAACTAAAATAAAATTCAAGTCGATATCAATAGTTAAGCCAATAGAAGCACAAATGTCATTATTAGGAAATAATAAACTTGTGATAATAGCATACCTCAAGTGCAATGTCTGCATCTTTTGAAATTTCATTGCAATTGTTTTGCTGGACTTTCGGTTGACAAAAAGCCTGTACCATAAATGTATAAACTTACTAACGCGGAAATGGCCTTAAATTCGACAGAAAAGTACACACAACACCCAAATACAGATATTTACGTGGTTTGACAATTGCCTACGTCTATGGGAGGCAGCAAACTGATATTATTGGAGAAATTAATACAAATAGAGAAAATAGAATTTCTCTCAACTCTCTCAAGAATTCTCTCTGGAAGCATAAATATAGAACTGCTTCTTGCCTTTGCTGCTAATCTTGCTTTACCGAGGGTCCTATTTATAAGGGAAAAATAGAGACAAACCTCCCCCATTTTCAACATTGTGGTTGTGCTCATGAATGAGGCTGGAGGTTGGTGGTCGGTGGTAGATAGCAGTTGGAAGGTGAGAGTTAAGCCAAATTTGTCAACAATCTCCACCTTGGCGAGAATCCACCGATCAATGCTACCTCCATTTTGCCCTTAGGCACTACGAGCTCGAGAGATATTGATCAAGTCCAAACAATGTTGGAACTTGATCCATGTTACCACCTTTGTTAACACATTTGTAGGATTGTTTGTAGTTCTGATCTTCTGGAATAGAATATTCCCTTCATTTACTATTTCCCGAACAAAGTGGTAACGGATGTCTATATGCTTGGTGCGAGCATGATGGACCTGATTCTTTGCTAAACAAATGGCACTCTAGCTGTCGCAGAAAATCTCCACACTTTCCTGAACAATGCCCAAGTCCCTGATCAGACCACTAAACCAAATGGCTTTTTTGAAAGCTTCTGTTACAGCCATATACTCCACCTCAGTAGTAAACAAAGTCATTGTTGATTGTAAAGTCGATCTCTAACTTATTGGTCCTCTTGCCATAGTGAATACATAACCAGTAGTAGATCGACGCTTGTCAAGATCACCAACATAATTAGAATCAACATATCCTACGATATGTTTTGTCAACCGTCTGACTTCTCTCAAATTTCAAACCAATATCTACAGTACCCTGAATGTACCGTAAAATCCATTTCACTGCTTGCCAGTGGCCTTTACCAGGATTGTTCATGTAACGGCTCACCATACTTACAGCGTGTGAAATGTCAGGTCTAGTACACACCATCGCATGCATCAAGGCACCAACATCATTTGTATATGGAACATGATCCATTTGCCTCTTTGCATCATCAGTAGTCGGTGACATTAGTGCACTCAGTTTGAAATGTGGAGCCAACTGTGTACTTACAGATTTAGACTTGCTATCAATGCCAAACCTCTGAAGTACAGTTTTTAAGTATTGAGTCTGTGTCAAATAGATGGTACCTTTCACTCTGTCCCTTTTGATCTCTATACCAAGAATCTTTTTGGCCTCTCCAAGATCCTTCATGTCGAACTCTGAGCTCAATTGAGCCTTCAGCCTGTCGATCTCCACCTTGCTCTTAGATGCTATCAGCATATCATCCACATATAAGAGCAAATAGACAAATGTACCATCTTGGAGTTTGCGGAAGTATACACAGTGATCAAAATGACTGCGTGTGTACTGCTGAGTCATCATGAAGCTGTTAAACCGATTATACCACTGTCTCGGTGACTGCTTCAAACCATACAGAGACTTGTTCAGCTTGCAAGCCCAATTCTCACGTCCTGGAGCTTTGAACCCTTCTGGCTGAGACATATAAATTTCTTCGTTCAAAGTACCATGGAGGAATGCGGTCTTCACGTCAAGTTGAGCTAACTTGAGATCAAATTGTGCAACCAAAGCCAATAGGATTCGAATAAACGAATGCTTAACAACGGGTGAGAATACCTCATTGTAGTCTACTCCTTCCTTTTGTGTGTATCCTTTTGCTACCAATCTGACTTTGTATCTGATGTTGTCTTTGCCAAGAGCACCTTCCTTCTTGGGATAGACCCATTTGCACCCTATAGCTCTCTTTCCCTTTGGAAGTTGTGTCAGCTTCCAAGTTTTATTCTGGTGAAGTGACTGCATCTCCTTATCCATCGCCATCTTCCACTTGACATTATCTGTACTGTCCATAGCTTCTCTGTAGTTGTACGGGACATCACCATCAATCATTAGAAGAGCGTATGCCACCATGTCTGTGTAATGGGTAGGTTTTCGAATGTCTATTTTCGGTCTGTTGGTGGCAATGGACTCTGGCTATTGTCTAATCTCAAATAATGGTGCTGAATCCTCCATCTCAACTGATATCTCATCCTGATCATCAAGACCATAAACTGTTGGATAAGCTTTCTCTAACTTCTTGGGAACCTCAAACTCCACCTATTGCAAAGAGTTTGGATTCTCATTTTGTGTCTCGAAGTGTCTGTTTCAGCATCGCGGATTCGTTAGAGGTAACATCTCGACTTAAGATAATCTTTTTTGACTCGAAATTCTATAGTCTGAATCCCTTGACTCCTTCACTAAAGCCCACGAAAACAGCTTTCTTGGCACTAGGATCTAGTTTGGATTTAGTAACATGAAAGTATGCTGGACATCCGAATATATGCAATCGATCATAATCAGAAACAGGTTGTCCAGACCAAACCTCTTTGGGAGTTTTCCCATCAAGTGCAGAAGTAGGTAGTCTGTTGACTATATGAAAGGCATACATCAGAGCCTTTGCCCAGAATGCTTTCCTTAGGCCAGATTGAGAAAGCATACACCGAACTTTCTCCACCAAAGTACGGTTCATCCGTTCTGCTACACCATTCTGCTGTGGCGTGCCAGGAACTGTAAAATTTCTGATTATCCCTTCATCCTGACAATACTTCATGAAAAGATCTGATTTGTATTTCCCGCCATTGTCTGATCTGAGCCTTTTAATCTTTCTGTCTGTCTGAGTTTCAATCATCTTCTTCTATTGAAGAAAGATATCCAGAACTTCATCTTTATGCTTCATGGTGTATACCTAGACATACCTGGAGAAATCATCAATAAATGTCACAAAATAATGTTTGCCTCCCAATGAAGCATTTTTGGAAGGCCCCCAAACATCAGTGTGAACGTAATCCAGTGTTGCTTTTGCACGATGAATGGCAGTGCCGAACTTGACTCTCGTCTGCTTGCCCATGACACAATGTTCGCAGAAATCAAGTTTACCAGTCTTTGCACCTTTCAGAAGACCTTGCTTCACCAAACCTTTCAAAGCCTTCTCCCCAACATGCCCTAAGCGCATGTGCCAAAGTCGGGAAGTATCAGATGCCTCATCGTCAGAACTGCTGGAGACGGCTACTCACCCTGTGATTGTGTACTCATCTAGGAAATATAAATTTCTCTTTCGAGTACCTTTCATTGCCAAGAATGCACCTTGTACAACCTTCAGAACTCCACATTCCATGGTCACCTTGTAACCGCTAGAGTCTAGGACCTCCAGTGAAATGAGGTTCTTCTTCAGATCAGGGACATAGTTGACGTCTGTCAATCGGCTGATTGTACCATCGTGCATCTTCAAGCGAACAGTTCCTATCCCTTTCGTCTGACAGGTGTTGTCACTGCCCATAAATACAACTCCTCCGTCAAGCTCTTAGAAGATTGAGAACCACTACCTGTTGGGACACATATGATAGGAATAGCTGGAATCTATAATCCATCTATTAGAATGGCTTTCTGATGATGAAACTATAAAAGTTGAATCCTCTTCATTATCAGCTTTACTTGCAACATTCACATTAGATTTATCCTTGTTTGGACAATCTTTCTT
Source organism: Acer negundo (assembly GCA_035582765.1). Lineage (NCBI taxonomy): Eukaryota > Viridiplantae > Streptophyta > Magnoliopsida > Sapindales > Sapindaceae > Acer > Acer negundo. Next base: position 33,675,516 of record CM069241.1, on the reverse strand, counting down.
CCAGTACCCTTTTTGGTGATAATAGGCACACTCGTCTTTCACAAGACGTCTAATTGATGATTCTCCTTTTGGCTTTGAGCGAGATGCTCCTCTTGATTTTGAGCGACATTTACCATGCTCACTGGGCACTTCAGATCTTCTGTTGTTTGTCCTTTCTCAGGCAACAGTCAGTACTTCTAATGCTGAGTCTCTGTGATCAAGCTGATCCGTTTTCCGATACTCATTATTCACCAGAGCATTAGAAACATCTATGAATTTAACCTCATCCTTTCCATATAACAGAGTTGTGGTTAAATGTTCATAGGCATCAGGCAAGGAATTTAACAACATCAATGCCTTATCTTCCTCGCTAATTTCAACATTTAAATTTTGTAAATCAGCGACAATTTTATTATAATTATCCAAATGCTCAATCATAGAAATATCTTTCTTGTACTGGAAACGAAAGAGCTTCTTCTTCAGGTAGAGATGGTTCTCTATGCTTTTCGTCATGTACTTGTCCTCCAGTTTTTTCTAGAGACTTAATGCCATAGTCTCTTTCATGACAAAGTACTTCTGGTCCTTGGGTAAACACAACCGAATTGTGCCACATGCTTGACGATTTACATAGTTCCAATCTTCATCGAAAATATCTTTGGGTTTGAAACTCAAGACAATATCTGATCCTTCCCGGAATAACAGATCCAGAACTTAACATTGCCACATGTCGAAGTTGTTCGTATCTTCAAAGTTGTTGGTACCGTCAAACTTCTCGATATCAAACTTTACATTTGACAATGAGCTTCTTTGCCAAGAACTGCTAGTTGATGCTGGGGTACTGCTGGTTGATGCCGAGGTCTGAGGTTCAGTTGACTTCACATTGCCACATGTCGAAGTTGTTGGTACCGTCAAACTTCTCAATATCAAACTTTGCATTTGACAATGAGCTTCTTTGCCAAGAACTGCTAGTTAATGTTGGGGTACTGCTGGTTAATGCTGAGGTCTGAGGTTCAGTTGACTGCTCCAAGATTTCTCCAGCTTTTGGATCTTCCATCGTACTCGAAAACAGAGTTCATAAGGCTTGAATAAGTAAAAATAGTACTTACAAGCGGAATTAGCTGAAACGGATGGCACGGATGTGTCAGGAACGGTCGAAATAGCTAGAAACAAGTCTGACTCAGTCAAAAACCGGTGAAAATTGCACTGATTTTGGCAAAAAACACTTCTGGACCGAGTTGACTCAAGAATATTCCGTTAGGATAACAGAATATACTCTGACGGAATATTCTCTACTGACGAAATATTCTCTAACTATGGAACAGTAATAGTGCTGATTGGTTGATGACGTGGCGCTGACTGATTGCTGCGTGGCGTGACGTGACGTGATGCTGACTGTGAGACGACGTGGTGATGACATGTCGATGACTGGTTACTGATTGAGCACTAACGTGTTGATGGCGTGGCGCTGATTGGACGATGACGTGGTCGTCTTCTTCGTTGAAAAATTTGCAGAAAATTTCTGGAAATTTTTCTAGGTTTGACCAAACTTTGACCGAAGTTAGAGAGTTCGTTAGAGCTCCGATTGAGACGCGGTCAGTTGCGTTGGAATCGTATTTCCGAGAGGAACACAACGGTATCCTCCAAACAGAGATTCAAGCACTTCAAAATTTCTGAACTTGACCAAGACCAAAACCAAAGCTCTGATACCAATTTGCTGCGGAAATAGCCAGAAATTCGATAGAAAAGTGCACACAACACACAAATACAGATATTTACGTGGTTCGACAATTGCCTACGTCCACGGGAGGCAGCAAACTAATATTATTGGATAAATTAATATAAATACAGAAAACAGAATTTCTCTCAATGCTCTCAAGAACTCTCTCTGGAAGTACAAATACATAACTGTTTCTTGCCTTTGCTGCTAATCTTGCTTTACTGAGGGTTCTATTTATAAGGGAAAAATAGAGACAAACCTCCCCCATTTTTAACATTGTGGTTGTACTTATGAATGAGGCTGGAGGCTAGTGGTGGTAGATGGCAGTTAGAATGTAAGAGTTGAGCCAAATTTGTCAACACTTATAACAGGGAGGGGAAAGCAAATATGAACTTAACAAAGTGATCAAGGGAAAACACGATTTACCTCTTCACCTTTATCAGAAGATCTTGATGAAAAGGATCTAAATCGAGAAATGAACAATGATGACAATGATCTAAATCACCCTCCTCGAAAACGTAGGCAAATGTGATCATCAAGGAACCGTAAATATAAAGTCATTAGATCTACAGATAGATCAAATGAAAAAAATCATGTTGAATGCAAATAAAATAATTGGAAACAAAATCAACTTTAAATCAAAACAAAAGCAAAATTGCAGAAATTCTCAAATTACATTTTCGAGAAGTAAAATCCAAGCGGGTCAAGCTTAACTAATGAGGCATTTGATGTTCAGCGGATTTCAATCTATAGTTCAGAATAAAATACATTGATCCTCACATAACCGCCAGTAACCATACGTTCAGCTGTAAAGTAATTAGTAAGAAAAATTCTAAATCAGCACAAAAAACAGACTAGAAACAAAGGCCATTACTGGGTTATTGGGTTTTACTGATAGAAAATAAAAAACACTATAAATCTATGCGCATTCATATTCTATTTTGAGATAATAAAAATTACTCAGAACACCCATTTCGTCGAACATTTCAATTATATTCTTTTAAATTAAAAAAACAGAGAAATGGTGTACCTGTTAAGAACGAATAGGGGAGACTAGGGTTTGGAAGGTTCTCTGAGTATGCTGGCGGTGGTTCTTGTTTGTCCTGAGTTTTCTTTTTCTATTTTTTTTTTTTTTTTAATGCAACTGAGTTTTCTGTTCGCCATTTCTTCAAATTCGAGTCGTTGACATGTGAGGATTTTGAAGACGAATTTTGGATCACCAAAAAGTAAGGACCCATTCTGTAAGCTGTTTTCTGTTGTTGTTATTTGAAAAGAAAAATGAAAATAGTGTTTTTGGTTTCGGTTTCAGTTTCAGTTTCGAAATCCAAAAACACGTCTGGTAGTATATACTGAAATCCGTATTTTGAAAATAAAAACGGGAAAAACGCATCTGGTAGGCTAACCGAAAACTATAAAAAATTGAAATTTCAATTTTTACATTTTGTTTAATATTATAACAATTATAAACAAATTTATTAAATAATTAACCAATAAACAAAATGTATTGCTAGATTGATTAAATTGATTAAGTTTTCATCAACATTGTATTGTTAGATTCAGTTTGGGAAAGAGACCATGGAAATTGTGCATAACTTTCAGAAGGAGAAGAGGAAGATTGAAGAATAAGCTGTCTGATGAGAAAGCTGAGAGTTGAAGATGAAGAAGACGACAACCAACAGCCGGCGAAGAAGACGACGACGATCAATAGACGAAGAAGATGACAACGACTAGCTGAAGAAGAGCAGATGGGCGGCGAGCTGAAGAAGAAGAAGGCCAGATTGGCGGCTGCCAAGAAGAAGAAGAAGAAGAAGAAGAAGACCAGCTGATTGGTGGCGGTGAAGAAGAAGACCAGAGAAGACTAGATTGGCGAGGGGGAGCTGATCAGCGGCGGTGGCAATGGGGGAGCTGATCAGAGGCCGCGGCGAGTTGAAAAAGAAGAAGACTAGATCGGGAAGAGAGAAGATGAGGAAGAAAGAAGAGACCATATCAGGAATGAGAAGATGACGAAGAAAGAAGATGCTGCACAGTGAAGAGAAAAGAGAAAACAAAAAAATTATTGTAAATTTTTTTGAGAAAAACTAAAACTAAAACAAAATACAAGTTTTTTTATTATTTTTCAAATTTTCTACTTTTAACATGGTTTTATTTTTCATTTTGTTTTTGTATTTTGAAAATAAAATGAAAAACAGTTACCGAACGCGAATTCAAAATCAATTTTGAAAAACAAAAACGAAAACAGACTGAAAATAGCCTGCAAGACAGGGTCTAATACACTAGCGCATTACGGTGTAAAGTTGCAGGTGTAGTACTTTTGATTTATGAGTTTTTTTTTTTTTTTTTTTTTTTTTTTAATTATAATATTTTCCATCATAATATATATTATATATATTATGTTATATTATATTGTTGTGTACTAAAAACTAAGAAGCCTCGACAGAATTATAGAGAAAAGAAGCGGAAGAAATAAGGAGAGTCCGGAAATAAAGCAATATTCATTTGGAGCTCGTTTGGTACACCGTATTGGATTATATTGGACTGTATTGTATTGTATTATTATTAATACAAATATATGTTTGGTGAAGTACTATATTATATCGTATTATATTATTCTTATAACTTTATTGAAATTTTTTTATATTAAAAAATATAATTTTTTTTAAATAGTTAATAATTAATTTTAAATATATTTACTATGAATAAATCAATAAATATTTTTATATAAAAACTCAATAAATATTTAGTTTAATTAAATTTTTTTAATAAATAATATTTTTATATATAAAATAAATATTTCCTATATAATTTTGAATTTATAAAAAAATATATTAATAACATAACACATATTTCAACAATATTCTATATTTATTGGGACAAAATTTTTTTTTTTTTTTCTAATATAATATAATTTAATACCATTAAAATATAATGTATTAGTTAATATTATATTATTTTAATACATTTTAATTATTTAATACAATACAATACGACGAAATAAATAGAAACTTGATAATTAATCTCATCCAACCGATGTGGTTATAAATAGGCCTAGATACGAATGAGTAGAACACGTTACCAAACAAATAAAAATAAAAATAAATAAATAAATAAATAAATAAAATGTTACCACTAACAGGATGCTAACAAACTGACACCATCATTACATAAAAATAAAATAAAAAAAAGTGTTATAATATATGTGTAGCTTTCCACACTTATCTCCCACATCTCCGACAGAGTGACTTGAACACTTATCAATAATATTACTTACCCTCCAAGTAATACACATGTCAATTACTTTGACCATCATCATCAGTCCCAACTATTGTCAAGCACGCCTCTTCTCTTTTGTACTAATCAAGTTCTATAAATAAGACCACAACCCTCTTGTAAGTTGGTTGGTTCAGCTGAATGTTTAATTCAAAAGCTTCAAGCTCTCCCTTTATCTCACGTGTCTCTCTCTTCTCTCATCTCTCATTTATTTATTTATTTATTATTCAATTCTTTTACAACAAAAAGGAGATAATTGGGAAATAGTGGGAGCACTCTTCCACCAAGCTTGCATGAAGATCGTGGATCCAGGCAGCACATCTTCCACTTTATTCTATAAGTACCATGACATCAATCATGACTGACCAAATGTGAGACTTGCGGTTTGCATGGCTTCATTGCTTACATATCATTCCTCCTCGCTCGGATTAAATGGCGCTGGGTTGGGGATGGATTTTTGCTCCAAATTGCTTTTTTGCTCCAAAATAACACTGGGTTGGAGATGTCCTTAGTATTTCATTTACATCCTTTATCAAAATTAATTAAAGAAATATACAATTCAATAAAACCTCTTTTAATAAAACCCCACATTCATGTATAATTTGTATGCTTGAAAAAAAAAAAAAAAAAAAAAATCCTATAGCTTTTAAGCTCTAAAATGTTTTTGTTTTTTATGCACATACAAAATATTATGGAATATCATGTATCTTGAAGCAATCTCTTCTTTAGAAGTAAATTTGTTGATTTTTAAAATATAGATAGAAGTTTCAGATTTCATTATTGATCACAAGAAATCCAAATGTGAAAGCGGAACCGTGGATTGATAGTTCAGAAGACTATTACCAATATGAAACATCTCATGAACACAAATTAATCACCACATTCGATAATTGTTCCGCAGAGAAGAGACAATTCCCCTTCTTCATTGAACCTTTTTTACAATATGTATTGCACGCACCGTAAAAATATAAGCATGATATACTTTTGAATTGCACAAAATCACAAGCCCATAATGGGCAGTGTTTTTTAATTTTTATTATTTTTTTTATTCATGCTTACTATTATTAATTTTTTTGAGAAAAAATACATGAAAGACTGCGATGAATGTGAGAAAAATATAACATATAGAAATCTAGGGTATGTTAAGTTTTAAAAATGGGGTAAAAGAGTAGTTTTGGAAATAAATCAATAAAATTTAATAAAACGATTTAATTTTAGATAATTAAAAAAATGGAACATTATTAGGTCATTAGAGGGGTACCAATAAAAACACTAAAAAAATTATTAACAACAAAACATGATAAATATTTAAGGGAAATTATCAAGTGTGCAATCTAGCACAAAATTTTCGTGTGTGATCACTGATTCCCATAGATGGAAATCAATGTAAAAAAGAAATTACATTGATTCCCACCGGCAGGAATTAGTGATTCCGCACGAGAAATTCATGTAGGATCCCACGTTAGACTGTTATCAATATTTAAAATTTTCAATTCAAAAACATATATAACAAAATTTAAGAAGAACCAAAATATTTATATTTAATCTTTCGATAATTATTTCTTATATTAAGATTTATAATTTTTGTTTGTTTTTATTTTCTTCTTATAAATGATTATATTATGGTGTTTAGCAAAATTATCCCTCAAAAGGGCCAATATGCTGTTTTACCACGGAAGAATTTTTTTCAGCAAGAATGACCTTAAATGCCCAGATTACCCTTACATAAAAAATGGGAAAATCAAACTTCACAAATCACAACCCATTGCCCCTACCCGAAGCCACTCAAAGCCAACACCCAATTTGCTATGATACGACATTATTTAGAGCAAGTATGTTAAAGAGTGAGATAGTTCAATTTCATGGATAATTAGAGTGAGAAAGTTAAAAGTTAGAGATAGCAAACTTTAGAAGTTTGAGAGGGAAAGTTAGAAGTTAAGAGTATAGAGATAGAAAATTACATAGATAATTGGATGAGAGAGAAAGAAAGGGTTATCAAGACTTGAGAGAATTAGAAGAGAAAAACTGAAAAAGTACAAAGTTAGAAAGAGAAACCGAAGAATTTATTCGTTTCAAAATTGATTATTCCATAATTACTAAAATTTAACCTCTCTCCTCAAAATTACTCCTAAATCAAGTTGGATTCTTATATAATTAGAGTTTTGAAACCTTCCCAAGTCGGAAATAAGTTGATTTTAACTTTTACCAAAATCAAATACCATACTGCCTATTAACACAGAAATCTTCTTCATTCAAAATTTTCATCTGCAGACCAATCGAGTTACCCTTAATTAATATGAAATACAAAATCTAAACTCAATACAGAAACGATAACCCAAATACACTTGCTCCCAACTCAAAACAATTAACCACATTATCATACATTTCAATGAACATCTATATTTCCAACATCAAAGAAATTCCTACACCCACCGACCAAGAGAAAAAAGGCCAAATCAGATGATAATATCCTTACACAAAATTACTTGCTTCTCACAATGCCCACCAACTGCTGGGATCTTTTCCTTACAGCTAAGGGACACATTTCACTTGGTTGTTAGAATTCTATTCAATCGATTTTTCATTCATTGGAAACAAGAAAACCTAGCTAGGACCCTTATTTATGTTACAGTTTTTAGTTTATTATTCCACCCTACATGTATATATAGTACATACAAACGGATGACTCAGGAATCTATGAATGACACATTATTTTTGCAGTCTTATCACATAAACTAAGGCATCCTGTTTCCAATCTCATTACAATAGTAGCCAAGACAACACAGTTACTTTATTCAAATCTTTACAAGATTAATATCCGCAATAAAAAAATTATTCCCGACGATATAACATGTCTATATGCTCCAAGAATTAAATGAAAAAAAAAAAATCAACTTTCTGTGCAACGATGTTTCATATTAAACATTGGCTAGCACAGATTTTATTGAAAAAACCATGAAGCCTTTCTTTTGTTGATGGTAAGTAGATGCCTTCACAATCAATATAGTAGCTGCTAGCATTCATGTGATTGTATGCTCATTCGTCAATTGACACAGAAGAATAAATTGAGATTTTTAATACCTTTCCTTTTGCTTGGGACTAATTGCAAATGTAATGCTGTATGACACATTACTCAGCTTTCTAGAAAAAGAAAAAGAAAAATTCTTTGATTGGCCTATTGTAATAGAAATGTATAAAAAAAAAATAAGCTCTAACAAGAAAAATAGTTATGCAAAGTCAAAATTGGTGCTCTAGACTGATCAACAGAAAAAACACTAGCAGCTCTATATTTGAGATACCTCCAAAAAAGCGATATACTTGCTATCATTGAAAAATAAGCTGGCCTGCTAGTCTCCTTTATGATGCTGCTGTCTGCCACGGACAAGTGCAAGGCCCAAAGATGCAACTATTCCGATCAGGTACCCTACCATGGCTCCATAACTCACACATATTGGCCATTCCTGTGATTGGGAATGAGGTAATTAAGGTCCAAAAGAGAAAAGACAACCCACAAAACACATTCATCTAAGAAAAGAAACCATAATCTAATTTAGAACCAGAATGGTTGAGGAAATATCCAACAAACCAAAACATAAAACACGAAGGATGTAATACATAGACGTAATCAGGGGCGTACCCAGGATTTTTTACTGGGGTGGGCTAAAATAAAACTATATATATAATAAAAAAATTACCGAACTTCAGCACTATTTAAAAAAATGTTTTTTTATTTCTTTGAAAAAAAATTAAATACAAATATGCACTATTTAAACTGTCTTACGAGGTTTTACATTATCAAACTCATCTATTATGGAATCTAAGTCAGTGATATCAGCAATCTCTCTCTCAATATATATGACTATACAATCAGTAAGAAAATCATCCTCCATCTTATTACGAAGTGGTGTTTTAACTAGCTTCATCGCTGAAAATGCTCGTTTTGTTGTTGCTGTGGATACGGGAAGAGTTAAGACTAAACAAATCAATTTATCAATCAAAGTGTAGTGTTCTGACCTTTTTGTTTCAGTTAACCATTGACATAATTCCGAAAGAGAAGTCAAATTCTGAAATTCCGAACAACCAAGAACATCCAACCTGTAATGACTCAATTGTCTTCTCAAATCTTCAATGTCATTCTTACTGAAATCTTCAGAGTAGAACTTCTTGGCAAGAGTGCAAATATCATCAACACCAAAGGATTTAAACACGTCAATTGGGCTCAAAGCCATGCTAAGAGTAAGAAGTTCTATTGTTTGCTCTGGAAATCTATTTTTCAATTCCATCAATTGAAAATCTATCACAGCAATAAATATATTAAAGTGATAGTAATGCTCAACTGTGACATTATCTTTCTGCTGACAAGAACGTTTTGTCCCTTCCATATGACGTGCATTCATATTAGGTATATCAATTTCATACCTTTCACAAAATGACACTACACTTTCAAAAAAAAATATCCCATTCAGTCTCCCTTAATTTTTGAAGAAGCATTTTTGTAGTTGACACTAAATTCATAGCATTTAAGATATCTTGAGATTTCAATTGTAAAGCTTGACAAAGCATATCAGAGATTCCTAAAACTTTGTGCAATAACAACAAGATAAACACAAATTCAAAGGATCTCAAATCTTTATACGCACCTTTGGCTTCTCCACGTATATTACTGTTCAGTCCTTTGTCAATCAAATTTTCAACAAGAGTAGAAGTTGAACCAAACATATTAATCAATCTACTAATAGAAGTAAAATGAGAACTCCAACGGGTAGTACTATGTCGTTGCAAAGTACGAATTTGATTAGCCTCTATACCAGTCTCAAGTTCCCCTAAAGCGGTCAATTCCTGAATTTCACTTACTCGAATAGATTTCAACTCCGAGTGACGCTTGAAAGAAGCACTCACAAAGTTGACAATAGAATTCAATTTTGAAAAAAATAGCCAAATATCATGCACTTCCTTGGCTACTGCAACTAAAGCAAGTTGAAGCCTATATGCAAAACAATGTATGTAATAGGCATATGGATAATCTTTGAGAAATAAAGCTTGTAAACCATTCCACTCACCCCTCATGTTGCTTGCACCATTGTATCCTTGACCTCGCAAGTTTTCAATCGATAGATTATATCGAGCAAGGATATTGCATATTTCTTTTTTAAGAGTTGAGGAATTTGTATCATTAACACTCACAACTTGAAAAAAACTTTCTCTAACAAATCCTTTAAAATCAACATACCTTAAAATAATTGTCATTTGTTCTTTGTTGGATTCATCAACTGCTTCATCAACAAGAATGTAAAATTTAGCATCCCCGACTTCCTCACGGATTTTAGCCAGCACTCTATTAGCAAGAATATTCAACAACTCTTTTTGAATTCTGGGTGATGTATACTTGGCATTTTGCGGAGAATTTTCTAGAACAATCCCAGCAATTTCTTGATTTATTTTTGCTTGCAACTTTATCATCTCAATGAAATTCCCACGATTAGTAGAATTGATGGATTCATCATGTCCCTGAAAAGCACATCCTTGCATTGCTAGCCACTTCACCGTCTCTAGTGAGGTCTTGAGTCGTAATCGATTTTGCAAAGTTTCTTGTATAGAGAATGTATTCATGACTTTATCGATATGTCGAGATGAATCTTTTAAGTTGTTCCAACTTTGCATGGCAAAACTATGTTGTGAATTATGTTCCCCTTCATGTTGCACAAATGTACATTTTTTTTCCCACAATTGATTCTTTTCCAACTTTGAAAACCATCCGTTGTAAACGTGGGATGCTTTGACGGAACAGTATCAAAAAGATAGCATGGGAAACAAAATGCCATATTTTACTTTATTGAATATTCGAGCCACAAAAATCGTTTGAACCAAGAATGTTGAAATCGCCGAGTTTGTTTACCGTCAAGAATGGGTGGATATTTATCCAACATAGGTTGACAAGGACCCATTTTGATATAAGCTTTTCGAACATCATCACGCTTATCAGCAGGATAAACTTCTATTGGGAAGCGCAATCCAGGATCACGTTCATAATAGAGAGTATTAATATCTAAAGGAGTATTAACATTCTCAATTTCAAATCTTTGAGATGAAGAAGGAAAACTTGAACCCTCATCCCCGACGTTACATGGAGAACTTGATCCACCCCCATCCGATGATTGATTATCTTTTTTTTTTCCCAAAGTATGAAAGCATAGTTTTTCTCGGTTTTGATGTGTGTTTGTTTGACATTGTAACCTAAAATTGTCAAACAATTTGGTAAAATTGATACTTTATAAATTATAATACAACACTTGAAATAATAAATTGCAGTCGGGAAATAAATTCATAAAAAAATAACAACATACTAATTTAAAATTATGAATAATAAACCAAAAATCCTAACTTATTAATCAGGAAAAAAAATAACTAAAAAAATACCTGAATGCTGATGAAAAATCGGTACGGGAGAGAGATAATTGGATTCGGAGATCGAAATTGAGTGAGAATTGGAAAGTAGAGTGGACGTATGTTTATGTGTGTGAGAGAGATATTAATTTATATATATATATATAGGAATATAGCCATATAGGATGGACATCGATGAATATATATATTGGGAATTTGTGATGTGATATGACCTTGTCTGACAAGGATTTATATTGGGAAAAGAACTGTATCGGGAAGAGACAATATTGGGAAAAGATTTGTACTAATATAATAAAAGTAATTATAAATAATATTATATTAATTAGAATTTTTTTTTTCTCAAAAAGTTGACCCGGGCTGTAGCCCGGGTCAGCCCTCTACAAGATCTGCCCCTGGACGTAATACATGTTCAAGTTCAAAAATATTTATTCCCTCCAATGTTTTAAAAATCGGCTGAGGCAGCCACCTTGAGGTGCACAGCGCACCTCAATTCGCATCGGCTGTCCACTGCGTTGAGGCGCTAGCCTCAAGCTTGTCAAACCCTAAACCCGCCTAGAGGCGGTAGCAAGGAAAGGCAAAACGGTGAGTTTTGGGGGATGTGACCTTAAGGGCTTTTTTGTCCCAAAGAAAATTAATTTAAAGAAAACCCTAAACAATAACTAAACCCTAAACTTGACCGCCTTTAGAACGATAAATGAAATAAAAATAAACCTCCCAACCCCCTAAAGTGCGACAAAGGCAGAGCCAGTTTAAAGGTAATTTAATATTCTCTTCTTCTCTTCTCAGCCCCCTACCATTTTTTTTATTAAACCAACTTACAGTTAGTCTTATTGAAACTTTGTTAAATCATAGGGCAGGTTATTATAAGCTGGTTTAATTAAAAAATAGTAAATATGATGGCATGGTAGGGAGCTGTGCAAAAGAAGAGAAGAATAAAATACCTTTGAGCAGTGTTCTAAAAAGCGCCCTAGGTGGCCGTGGTCGCCCTGATTTTGCCCTAGTCGGACAGCCTAGGCAGCATTGATCGCCTAGGTTTTTTTTTTTTTTTTGGAAAAAAAAGGACCAAAACGACGTTGATGGTGTGAGGTTCAGTTTTAAATTTAATAGAAATAATTGCTCTAAATTTATCAATAGAAATTATTTCTCAAATTTTATTAAATGAATAAATTGTATTTTTAACTTCTCAAATAATCTAATCATATCACCTTTATATCTATTTCTACTAACAAAATCATAGGAAGTACTAATATACCCTATAGGATAAAATGGTTATGAGGTGGAACATGCAATTAATGAAGGAAGCTATCAAGAAAGCAAGATGTAATTAACTAATTGTTGTAAAGCAAAACTCCTAGGTGAGGTAGCAAAGGAACAGGTAATCTAAAAATGCGCGCCTAAACATCAAGTGCACAATCCAAAATAAGCACAGTTGGGAGCAAATGAACAAGGAGAAATTTTCATAGTCAAATATTAACAAAGTAACAGGGGTTATGTTCATATGCTGCAATGCTCAAACTCAAAATTCATCCAAAAATATGTTAATCCTACCTTTGATCTTATTAGTAGAAATACTATTAGAGCTGATATGATTAAATTATTTAAAAAATTGAAAGTACAGTTGGTTCATAATTAATTTTGATAAATTTAAAGTAATTTCTATCACATCTTATTTGTGGACTAGTGTTAACAATTTAATTATATTTGTGCTACATCTCATTTTATATATGAAAATGGATGATAAAAAAAAAAAGAAGGAATTATTGCATTCCATTGGATGATATCTCCACATAATAAACCTACTATTTTTTATAACAGAGCTGCAAACAATTTTACAATTCAAATGTTTACTTCTATTTTAACACCCCAAGGAATAAACATAATCACCGATTTCAATTACAGCCAAAAGTGTTTGCGACTAATATGAAAATCAGTTGGAAATCCACATATGTTGCAATCATGTATTGATTATGAAAATGTTATTACTTTGCTTTACAATCACAAAGCAAGTTCAATTCAGTGATGGTGACATGTTTGGAAACTTTTTATAATGTCAATATGAAAAACAATATTTTCGGTTAAATGACAGCTAGAGCAGTGGCAGAAGTCTGGTATTGCACCAGAGAACACAAGGATTAAGAATAAAGTTATGCAGCACCGTTGACCAAATTTAGTGAAAACTAGTAATAGTTTGGTAAGGATAAAATGCTGGACTGGTAGATGAATCAAAGAAAGAAATTAAAATACAATATACCAAATACTCATCATAATCAGTAATTAGGATTCTAAAGGGTAAAAAGAACTACCTGCCATGGCTTCTCCCAATCAAGTGGCATCGGCCAAGCACCAAACCAAGCTCCAATAATAGCTGTGTGCGCTGGTATACAAATCATATATTCCACAGTCCTATTTGGCCTAAAAGTTAATAGATTCAAAACTTAAATTAGCACATAGTAATTGTTTTGAATGATTACAACACATGCATCCTTACTAATTGCTCATAGGAGACAACAGTTTATGCTAAACTGAATTTCACCCTTATTATTAGTTATGTTTCTTCTCTTATAAGCTTAATTATGTCTGATGAAAGATGCCATATAAAATGTTTAGGCCCATAAGAAGACTATGAACAAAATCAAAGTTTCGTAAAAACATATAGCATCTTATGCTAAAAATTAATAGTTATTATGTGATTATTAGAATTAAACCACCAAATAATGTGTAAAAGATTACTTTGTATGTGCAAATATACGTTGCCAATCTGCCCACGATGATCCAAGTACTGAAGCAGCAGGAACGAACTGCAAGTACACCGGAAGTCACTCCAAGAGTGTAAGAATGGGATAACCCACATCAAAAACATAATTCAAATTGTAGGTAACTTGCCATTTGTAAATAAGATGACATTGATATCTAAAATGAATATACAACATCAAATACATGAAATGCGGTTTAAATAACTAAGAAAATGCCCAACTAAATAGCTATAGTTATTTTACATTAGGAAAGACTGAATCAAGTTGAGTACTTACAGTAAAAAGAGACATTAGAAGCGACCAATTAATTGTCTTTGATAAATGCCTATGATACAGCAGGGACAACATCAATACACTCTTATTAATTAAACGAAAGCAAATTAAAAGCAATAAAAAAATACTGTCTACAAGTTATCATCGGAATTACATTTAATCAATGATTATCCAAATAGAGTTCTTGTCTTCATAAGTGAAAACATAGTCACAGTTGAGATTGGGCAGTCATCAAAACATGAAGTAAATACCCCATTCTAGATTGTCTATCATGATGAATTTTTACTTTATTGTTTTGAGAAAAAGAAAGAAATGAAGTATTTATGAAAAATAAGAGGATTTGTGTACCTGACAATGAAAAAAAAAGTGTATTGTTTAAAGGACCAAGAGGTGTGAACTGTTCCAACCTCAACTGTGATATCTATATTTAGAAATAGGCTAAAAGGCACATATTCAACCATCCATTATTTCACATACTGAATCCCAACAGGTGAGCCCAAAGCAATAGCTCCCAAAGCATTTATAAGGGCACCTACAAAATAGAATATGTACAAGTTAATTTTACAGTGCTTAGGACAAATAAAGGCAATAGAAACCCTTGTTTGAGAACAGAATGGGATAAAAATAAGGACTTAAATAATATATTGAATCGAAGTGTAAGATCCCTTTGTTTTAAAAAATGTTATTACAAGTACGCCAAAGTAAACCCAGGCTAGGTGACCAACCCAGCAAGAAAATGAGGTCAACATAAAGACTAGTTCCATTGCAAATAAACTAGTATACTATGTAACCTAACTACATCAATAAATAAATTTAAAATCTAGGACAACATTCAAACAAATTAGAAAGAGCCTAATGTTAAAAGTAGTCATTATATAGAATTTAACATTATTTCCTTTAGCAATGCAGTTTAAAGTAGCCTACTGTTGATTTATATTACAGATATAACTGATCATCACTTCCATAACCAGAGGATAGAAAAAGTACAGTAGCTACTTGACAACATATTCTTCTTCTTTTTTACTCACTTAAGATCAGCAATATAAACATAGTCTTCCGTTTTCTCAAAGCATTTTCTATCATACAAAATCAAACATCATTTCCATAATGACCCCTCATCACTTGAGCTGCTTTACAATAATCAGTTCCAGGAAATAAATTACAATCTTTACACTAACTTGAAGCAAAACACACACACACACACACACACATATATATATATATATATATATGTTTCCCTACAAAGTTTGAATCTCAAATACATACATCTTCAATAAATAAAAAATTGAATTAATAAAGACTGCCAATCTTTTTAAAGTCACTAAAAATGTTCTACTGAAAAAAATGGGGCAGCAGTTATTTTATACAAAACTATCTTATCACTCACTAATCACAAAAGATATCAACATATATCAAGTAATTAATCAAAGTAGAGATTTTATTAAAATCTAAATCTGAAAAGTAGAGATTTTATCCTCATAACCCTATTTAAAATGAATGTTTTCTATCTTCAAACGAACAAACCAAACTCATTCGAAATACATTTATTAGAAAAAAAAAAAAAATCAATAACACAAATCAGAAAGACAATTATCAGACTAACCAACAGTAAGTCCCAGTATGGCTCGCACTACAGCTTTCAAGTACTGTTGAAAGAAAAAATATTTAAAATAAATATAAAATAAACCAGTAAAAATGAGCAAAAAGAGGGCATTAATGGGGTTTTAGAAATTACCGAGCAATTGTCCGGATTCTGTCGGAGACAACTGTAAAGAAGAATCACTATTGGAGTCTCGACAACCTAATTAAAGGTTTAATAAAATCAATGAAAGTTGACATTGTGAATTTTATTGACATGATATAAAGAAAAGAAAAAAAAAAAAAAAAAGAGTGGTACCAAGATCAAACGGAGGGTGTGAGAAGGATGAGAGACTAGATTGATGGAGTAGACATTGTGGGCCACCCAGAATCCGACGGCTAAGCCAAGTCCGCAGATGAGATGTATCAAAAATGCTTTTGTTATTGACATTGAATGCCAAGAATTCCCAGTTGAAGCTTTTGACATTCTGTGTTTTTCTGCTGGTTTCTCTTCTTTGAATGTAAATATATATTAAACGTCGGGTCGAGTCTCGGCTTAAAAAAAACCGACCCGAGCCAACGTAATAACGGATTATATAATTATAAATTGGGTGAATTGCAATAACATACCCTCATATTTATTCATACCACTGTCAGATTGAACTTTTGCTTTAATTATGTGAAGATACCCTTAACCATTTTGACCACGGATAGACTTAACTACATTATATGATACTTTTGTAATACTCGATGCGTACTCAATCCGACACCTTCAGATAACAAGACTTCCACCAAATAATTGCTCACTCAATCCAACAGCTTTGGATAGCGAGACTTTAACTCACAAAGAGAACGTATATGTAGAATATAGTCTAAATATAAAGTCTAAATATAAAGTCTAAATTACAAAGGTTCCTTAGTCTACGCAACAAGCTTAAGGTTCCTTAGTCTACGCAACATACCAATCAGCTTGAGGGTATGTTAGATTATAGTTAGAAATTAATTAATTAAGCTTACTGTAATTAGTTGATTAGTTTGTAATTCTCTCTCATTGTATAGTTATTCTATTAACTTTATGACTTAGGTACAGTTTGCTACTGCTACTGCAATTTATGCAGAGTATTCCTCATCTTTTCTCTCAAAAGATTCTCTGAAGTCTTCTAGAATCCAATCTGCTTTAGTTTTGTTTAGGCATGATGACATCTTCAGAGAGATATCTTGACTCTTGACCTCCATATCGAGCATCTTCAGAGATATCTTCTTCAAATAATCTGATTGACTTGAGGCACAAGTATATATCTTTTTCTCAAACCTTACAGCAATTTTTCTAAGTTGTTTGAGTTCCTCCGGGCCAAACAAAGATGAGTCTTGTTGATCTTGTTGATGAGTCTTCGTCGTGAATCGAGCAGCAACTGATTTCTCCAGTCATCTGCATTCATGCTTGATTCTCTAAGCGGAGAAGTAGGCTTCAAAAGAGATACAACAATTCCATGAGCAATAATAAATTAACAAACTAATTTATCTAGAAAATTAAATGTTTGTCTGTTTACATAAATATTATCCGGCCACAGATAAATAGACCCTTATATGTTTACCAACCAAATCATCAGACTCCAAATCATTCTGTTCAATAACCACTTGATCCGTTTTTTGAAAATTATATAACCAAGAGCCAAGGCGACTGAAAAAAGTGATGCAGTATTATCAATATTTAACATTAAAACGTTCTATAGAAAGAAAGTTTCTCCAAGATTAATACTATTTAACATTATAATGTTATAAACTTTTATCAAGACTTGAAATATATTGAAATTTAATCTAACCACAATCGCCATTTGCTGTCTAAAGTTTACTAGAGAGGCGTGAAAGGGAATCAATAACATACCTCATTTTCATGTATATGTTTTATGGTTATGTTAACATCATCCTCGCAATCATAAATTATAAAGTCTAGCTCCATTTCTACTAACATTGGTGTGCTTGACTCTACGGAAGAGAAAATATTCATCTTGAAACATTCAAACACTAAAAATATTTCCAAAGATGGAAAATTGAAGTTGTGAATATTCTCGGAGCAGAAGTACTTCTGGCGACCAATAAATGAAAAAAAAAAAACAAATTGTCACCGAAGATGAATGCCTTCATTTCAGGGCATTCCTCTATTGACAATTTTTTTAAGAATAGAAGTTCAACTTTCTTTTTCTCGTCATCGATTCTTATTGTCTCTTCCAATACTTTGCAGTTGCGTATCACTAGGCATTGGAGCTGCACAAAACTTGTAAGAGTAGAAGATGCAAATATATATTTCATATTACAACAATCGGAAATGACCAAGTCTGTTAAATTTTGAAAGTTAGAAGACAGTGATGAAAGCTGATTGTGCCACATCTTGTCAACATTCATTTTACGAAGTTCCAAGGTCTTCAAGTTGGGGAACTCAACCTGCAGAAAAAAGTATTTATCTTTAGTTACTTGATTAAAGAAGTAATTAGTTTTATAAAATAAAGGCTTTTTCAACCAGATTTTACTTTAAAAGGGAAAACTGAGACATTTTACCAAAACTTTGAGATGTTTGTGTCATTTTCCCTTTGAGTGACGTTAAACTGCAAAATATTCTTAGCAATGGAAGATGGAAATGGATTTTTCAAACTTTGACAACAATTGAACTTCACTTAGCAAAACTTTTGACAGTATTGAACATATGGTGAATCCTCATAAGTTGGTTGCACCATAACATCTTTAAATTATATACATTAAAAATTTCAAATTTCTCTACGAAACCTGTAAAATACTTTACCATTGAGTTACTGAGATTCTTTTCAATTATACTTGAAAATAATTAACTAGAAAATATAATAATAAAAAATTACGTTAAAAGAAGCTCTTTGGAAATCAGACACCGGTAAAGATGAGAAAGGATTAACAAAAATTATAAAAGGCGTCAAACCTTGTAAAAGGAAAGATTAAGAAAAAGTAGAATATGAGAGAAGATTAGTAAATTTGAAGGAAAAAAAACTCAAAAAAAAAAAAAAAAAAAAAAAAAAAAGAAGAAAAAATAAATTTGAAAAATAAGTAAAAAGGGTAGTTTTGGAAATAAATCAAAAAAAATAATTTAAATATTTAAATCAAAATTTTAAAAAGTGGGACATAAATAGACCGGTAGAGGTGTGCTAATAGCACAATTCATTATCAGTTGATCCAAATCAAACGTTTTAAATGTAAGTGGTATGTAAATTGACCTATATTAATGTTAATTAATAAACTATATGCCATTAATTAACTTTTGATTAATCATCGAGTACTAGACGGAGCATTTTGGTCTCAAGAGAATGTAATGACAAAATTAAGTAAATTGATTACTTTAATATTAGACAATCCAAAAATTAGCCTAAAACTCAAACTAAATGATGCGGTATTCATTAACCACATTATCCCATGTTATATATGGTAATGAAAACTCACTTGTTATATCATTTAAGTTGAATTTTGAATTAATTATTTGGGATGTATAGTATTACTCAACTAATTATATTATCTTAAAATTATGTCATACGTACGTTACAAAATTAAGGTTTAAAGCATTACAGGGAAAGTGCACATCACCTCTTAGCGCATCCAGTTATACATCTCTTTTCCATATTGGTGGTCCGGAGTTTGAGTCTCATTATGCTTTTAGAAGCATGTATAAGGAGTTTTCTCCCGGTTTGTGGAAGTAGATATTCGGGGCAGTACATATTTCAACATTTAATGAAATTTTTTTTAAAATATCATTATTATCCTTATGATATCAAATTAAATCATTTATATACTTTATTTCATCTTAAAATTAAAGATTCTAATTAAATATTGATTTGATTTATAAAATCTTTTAAAATATTTTTAATGTTCTTGTGGAATTTTTTTTAATTTAAATATTCTTCTTAAATATTGATTCAATATATATAATTAATGAAAATAAAAAAAGAAATTTGTTTTAAAATCATGTCTATTTTAGCTATTGTAACTAATTTCAATACTTTTGAAATAAAATTACCAAATATATGTATACTGCTTTTGAGCTATACGGTAGTTTTAAAAATATAATTAACCAACATCTGCTAATTAACTTTACATCTGATTATTATTCTAAAAGTTACAACAATACCAAACTGGCCCTTAATGTCTTAATTTTTTTATTTTTTTTTGGGAATAAAACATTCATTAAAAACTTATTTAATAAGAATTGAAATAACATAAAATACTTCATTTAATCATTAACCATACATAATTATAATAATAACAAAAATGATATTAAAAAAGAATTATAATTAATTATTTATAATTATAAAATGATAAAAAAAAATATTTTTCTTTTCAAAATACTTTCAATTTTTTTTTTCAAAATAATGTTTTCAATTATTACTATCGAACACGTTTTTAGTATTTTCAGCTTTTGAAAACATGAAAATCAATTCTCATTTTCTAATAAAAATATATAAAAGAGAAAACAGAACACATTACTGGGAACATGTGTTAAATCTAAACAGTACCGTTTTAAAATCTGAAGTTTAGACAACACGTATTTTTTTTTTTTTAATTTTAAATCTTAAATCTAAATTAAGAAGTTAAGTTTTTTGTTTTTTCAAAATACAACATCTGAAAACTTGTAATTTGACCCTCATACCCCTAGTCATATGCATTAGACTATTAATAATAAACTTAATAAAAATGAGTGCCTAAAGAAATTAAATCATTTTATTCTATATGATGAGACATTTATAAACAATAGATAGAGATAAAATTATTTTTGACATATTAAAAAGTAACATAATAGATAATCATATATTTAATTTACCCATCATCATCAGAATTTACCAAAAAAATCATATTAAAATTTAATTTTTGATGCAGAAATCAAATTTTCGCAAACTTTTCATTTGTTTTCTTTGTTGTTTTTTTTTTTTGTTTTTTTGTTTTTCCCCAAAGAGAAACACAGAAGAATCACATGCTTCTCTTAACCCAGAGATTCTCCATTGTTTATCGAGAAACAAACACCATGGCTTCACTAGTCTCTATATTAAAGTTCAATTAACAACCCAGGCCTCTTCAATTTTTAATCACTACAAAACCCAAAAAAATGTATAGATTTTTATCGATATTGAACCCAAAAATGACTTCTTTTCAAGAACTTGAACCAGATGATAATGGAGATGTCTTCAGTACCAGAGACCTCTTATTGAGGATTCCAATTTTTTGGAGTAGTTTCTGGATTTGCTAACCTTCGATTTTTTTTAAGAGGTCAATTGTTGCTAGGAAATGTTTCCAAGTTTGGTAGTGATTTTTAGGATCAATGAGAGAGTTGCAGATAATTTATTTTATTTTAGGGCTGAAGTTAGATTTATAAATGGTAGAGTGGGAATTAATGAATTATGTGATTTGTGAGAGAGTCTTTTGGGTATGAAAATTTATAATGATTTCAGATATTAGCCACAAATCCTAGCTTTTTCACTATTTTTCAGACTTCATGCATTTGAATAGCAAGCTGAAAAGAGCTCTGCTTATCTACACAAAGGTTCCTTGGTCTGCTTATCTACATAATGGGTTTGGGTGCAAAAAATAAACCCGTAGTGGCCCAAACCCGTCCGCTAAATATTTATAAAAATTTAATTTATATTAATTACAACATTACAAAATTTAAAAGGGTTAATATTAAAGACCTCCCCTCACCTTTGAACTATTATTGGATGTCTTACTAAAAATGCTTTTATTTCAGAAACATCCCCTGTGGACTAACAAACAATGATTCAATTGATTGATTTTTGATGTTAAAAAGTCTATAATGTTCGTATTTAAGCTTCAATTATATTAATTGAACATTATACCATATGAATCTTACCAAATAAAGCATTGTTTGTTGGTCCACAAGGGGTGTTTCTGAAATAAAAACATTTTTATCTAGACATCCAATAATAGTTCAAAGGTGAGGG
The DNA here is from genome assembly GCA_035582765.1 of Acer negundo. Lineage (NCBI taxonomy): Eukaryota > Viridiplantae > Streptophyta > Magnoliopsida > Sapindales > Sapindaceae > Acer > Acer negundo. The sequence continues at coordinate 33,653,578 of CM069241.1, read as the reverse complement.
GATGTTTTTAATATTAAACCAATTTAAAAACTAAACGAAACTTGATATCGAGAAGAGGTTTTTAATTAGAGTTACAATATTTGTACCTTTGAAAAACTGTAGGTGCACCCATTTTTATATGAAAACCCCATTAAATGTTTTCAAAAACTTATATTTTGCAAGCATATGCACCTCACACATTACCAAATATGTCCTTTATTTTAATTTTGAAAAAAAAAAAAAATTATAAGTAAATAAATCATTTCAATAAAAAAAAAAAGTATATAAATCATAAATATTTAAAAAAAAAAAAAAATTGAGAGGAGCCGCACCCAGTTATGTGAGGAATGGCTTTCTCCTCTCTTTTGTCAATCTACGATGGTGTAGGCAGCTGCCCTCTTCATCCTTTCAAGATTGGGAGAAGGTTCCCAAATATAAGAAATATGTTTTTGTTGTTTCTTTATTAATTTTATTTTATTCCATTTCAAAACAAACTTTTTTTTATTCCTCTTTAAATTTAGTTTAGTCGTATGAAAAAATTATAATATCTTTTTAAAAAAATATTTATAACTTTTTTTTAAGGCAATAATTCATTAAGTAAAACAAAGGATTACAAAGAAGAAGGGCATTCACCCAAAACCAGTGGAGCCACCTCAGGTGGAACCTCTTCCATCCAATAGAAATTACTAGCAGCGGAGACACCAATTTTAGCTAACTGGTGAGCAACCGCATTTGCCAATCTAGGGACAAAGCTAATAGAGCAACCTGATTGACAATCTAACAACAATCTAATATCTTTAATGACAATGCCAACTTCAGCTGAAAGGGGAATCACGCTTGAATGGATAATGATGCAGACCAGAACGGAACTCACACGAGTTCAAACATACAAAAGTTTCTTTGTTCTATGATTCCACAGAAAAACATAAAAAGGAGAAATATTTGAGTTAACTACTCAAGAAGTTTTTTTTTTTCATTCAAGTCTGAATATCGCCAAGCGATTACAACCAAATAAATGGAGAACATAATCTTTTTGACTCCTAAAACGACTCCTAAAAATCGGGAAACAATCCCGGATTATTTGCAAAATTTAAAAGTTAAAAAAAATGCAACTTTCGCACAAAAAACTTAAAGTGGTCGAATGACAAGCAAAATGACCTTTTTATGGGCCTAAATCACTTTAAAGCCTATAGAGCACATCCCGGGCTTTCCGAAAACATATTATAATAGACATTTGAAGCTCGTATGTGAAAATTATGACCCAACAAAGTCAAACCCTTTTTGGGTGCTCTAAGCGACCCAAATATGAGCTTGCCACCTGGTCCGCATCAGATTAGCTTAACAACATCCTGGGCATCTGACTCCACCATGCATGCAGGGTAACAAACCAGACTCTCGAGCAAACTCCGAACCTCTTAAAATAGCCATAGCTTCCGCAACCAAAAGAGAAAAATAAGCCCCTTCAACCTGAGAATCGGAAGCCAACACGGCTCCAACATGGTTACGAATAACAATACCAAAACCCACCCGTCCTGTAGTCAAATAGATTGCCGCATCAGTGTTCATTTTAAACCCACCTTCATCTGGAAGCCGCTAAGCCACGCCACCTCCCATTGTATGCCTATCAGAGGTCTCCTACACTTAGTGGTGGCCACGGTTTGGTTTCGGTTCGGTTTCGGTTTGAAACTGGTGGTTTCGGTTTCGTGGCCATCCAAAACCAAAACCGAAACCGTAACCGAAAACCGGTTTGGTGCATGGTTTCTAACCGACGGTTTTACGATTTCAACGGTTTCGGTTAGAAACCGTCGGTTTTGGGTTCGGTTTCGATTTGGTTTCGGTTTTTCAAAAAAAAATTCAAAAAAATTGACACCTGGCAGCTTCTGATTAGTTGATTTTTTTTAATCTTTTTTTAAAACCGTCAGTTTTTGGCGGTTTTTGGAAGTCCCAAACCAAAACCGTAACCGGTTCAATCGGTTTCCGACCAGTTTTGAAACCGTCGGTTCCGATTCTGGTTTTGAGGCCGTTTTGGAAGTACGGTTTCAGTTAAACCGCGGGCAAACCCGTCAGTTTAACCGAAACCATGGCCACCTCTACCTGCACTACCTCATTCACCCGCCGATAGTCCCTGAGGAAGTCAGCAGCCCAAGAAACATCTTTGTCATGAATCATCACTGAATTATAGACTCGCTCACCCGCCCATTACCGCGATACCAGATCCGCCAAATAACAATGCACAATAGCCCAATATCTGTTTTCGCCAACTGATTCATGCAAGCAATCATAAATTCGATAAAGTGCATGCCATCACTAGCTTTAACCTTTTCCATGAATGGATAGCTCGAATCTGTGAAAGCTCAAGGCAGCACCAAAGCGCATGCGACGTCGACTCCGGCTTACCTATACAACACCGGTAGTTCCAATCGACCGAGACTCCTCTCTTTGTAAGGTTCCAGTTTGTGGGAATCCAACCATGGCATGCATGCCACACTAGCAATTTCACCTTCGAAGGTACTTTGATTCTCTATAAAAACTTCCACCACGACTTAGAGCCGTTGAGACCTGAAGAGCTCGGATTCCCAATCTGCAAGACGCCAAGATGGTAGCCTGACTTAACTGTATACAAACCCCACTTGTCATAGTGCCAAATAAGCTTATCCGGGAGATGAAAGGATGAACATAGGATACTCAATATCATCGAGGCATCATCATGAATGAAGGAATCGCGAATGAGCTCATCATTCCAGTCCCAAAATTGGGTTTTTAAATACTGCACCATATCCAGTTCATTCAAGGAGGGTGGGGAAATGATCTTAAAAGTTGATGGACGGGGGAACCATCTATCCCTGTAGATTCGAATCGATGAACCATCCCCGATTCGCCAGCGAGAGCCTGCCACTAAGAGTTCACGACCATATAAGAAACTTTTCCAAAGAAAAGAAGAGCTAGAATAACAATCTTCAGCTTCCAAAAGGGACGAATCCGGTAAGTAGCGACTTTTCAAAACTTTGGTAGCCAAAGTTAAGGGGATTTGGAGGATTCTCCAACATTGTTTGGCTAGCAGCGCTTTGTTAAATAACGAGAGATCTCGAAACCATAAACCTCATTTACCTTAATAACACATAACTTCTTCCATGAACCCTAATGCAATCTGTGCCTCTCCTCCTCCGAACCCCACCAAAACCGAGCTTGGAGCTTGTGAAGATCATCAATGAGACCTTTAGGTAATCTAAAAATCGACATAACATAAGTTGGAATACTCAAAATCACCACCTTGAGAAGCACCTCTTTCCTACCGACCAAGAATAATTTATTTTGCCAACCTTTTAATTCATTCAAGACCCATTCTTGAACATTATCAAAATTTTGTCTCTTATTACGCCTTGCAAAACTAGAAAGCCCTAAATATCTTTCATGACAATCCACAAGCTTCACACCAATAATTCTAGCAAGATTTTTCCGCCCGATGCCGCGACACCCTTTTGCTAACACACAGAGCAGACTTATGAAAATTCACCAGTTGACCTGAATCATTAGAATACACACCAAGCAAATGCTTAATGGTCCTACAATCCTACTCCGATGCCTTAGTAAAAAGCATGCTATCGTTTGCAAAGAAAATGTGCGAAATTTTCGGTCCAAATCTACTGGATTTGAAACCCGTGATATCACCAACCCTCTCCGCATGGTAGAGCAATTGCGAAAGCCCCTCCGCACAAATAAGAAACAAGTACAGGGACAACAGATCACCTTGCCTTAGACTCCTTTTCATTTATCGAAAACGGACCTCTCCGTTTACGATAAATGAAAAGGAAACCAACTTGACACACTTCATAATTCAGTCAATCCACACACTAGAAAAGCCCAACTTACGCATCATACCCTCCAAGAACTCCCATTCCACCCTGTCATAAGCTTACGATATGTCAAGCTTAAGAGCCAAAGCTCTCTTCTTGCTTTGTTTACACCTTTTCAACGCATTCATGCATTCAAAGCCAACAATGACATTATCAGAAATCAATCGCCCCGGAATGAAGGCACTTTGTGTCTCAGAGATTACATCATCCAACAAACCTCTAAACCTATTAGTAAGGGCATTTGCAACAATTTTATAAAGCACATTACACAGGCTAATAGGCCTGAAATCCGTCATTCTCTCCACCCTTTTAATCTTTAGAATCAACGTAATCAAAGTACGATCGATTCAGTACCACTTCCATATCATGACCTTTTTAAGGACCCCCAAGCAAGCCTTGGTAACCTTATTACCCACAGTAGGCTAGAACTTCTGGTAAAATAAAGCCAGAAGACCATCCGGTCCTAGGGCCTTCGTAGGATACATGTCAAAGATGGCTTTACGGATCTCCTCCTCAGTAAATCTAGAATCAAGAAAAGAGCATTTTCCAACCGGAAGATGTGGCTGCACATGGTCTAAAACTAAAGCCAAATCACGGCTTGAGGGAGAGGCAGTACAAAATGTTCCCAAAAAATATTGTTCCACTATATTAAAAATCTCATCCACTGTATTCACTTTTGTTTCAAAAAAATATTAATAATTTAGTTTAAGGGTAATGTTGGAATTTTAAAAATTTATAAATTTAGATTGTACGTACCGTCTTAGAGGGATGTGAATATCATCACTTTTTTTAGTTATTTTCTAAATGCAAATGTCATTTATATAAGAGTTAAGTTGAACTCTTTATTGACAACACTAATTTGCAACATGAAAGTATTCACAAATATTTCCCTCGAGGTTGTAGAAACCATTTTCTTCTGCTTCTGATGACTCTGTTGCTATGCCCACGCTCTTTCCTTATTTTTTTCGGTTTCTTCTCTAGCTATAAAAACATCTGGTTCCGGTCTTTGCAATATGAGAAACCCACACCTGAATCTGTTTTTCCTCGCAGGTTCACGGGCGGGTATGGATGTTGAAATGTTTTACAGGTTTGGGTGAACTCGACCCATTGTCATCCCTATTCCCCAGGCGTGATGGCATCTTCAGATAGATCTGAACTCTTCTTGGTCTCCAAACTGCGCATCTTCTGAGATATCCTCCTCAAATAATCTGAATCATTTGAGGCACAAATATACATCTTTTTCTCAAACCTTACAACAATCTTTCTAAGTTCATTGAGGCCCTCTGGGCCAGAATAAGGAAGATGCCTTTTTAATGTATCCATTGTCCTGTAGATAATTCTTCGTCGTGAATCGAGCGGCAACTGATTTCTCGAGTCATCTCCATCCATGCTAGATTTGGTTGGAGAAGTAAGCTTCAAAAGAGATACAACAATTCCATGAGCAATAATAAATTAACAAAAGAAAATTAAATGTTTGTCGGTTTACATAAATATTATCCGGCCACAGATATAAATCTTCCTTTATGGTGTATTTATTTGCTAAAATAATTATATTTGTTTATTTGTAACTAATATTTTATTGAAAATATGTAAACTAATAATATAAATATAGATATGAAAAGATTCAAAATGAGAGAAAAGAAGAATAGAAAGATTAGTTTAATCGGTAGAAGGGGTTTTGATAACTTATTTGGAATTTAAAAGTAGTGAAACAACTCCACTTGATATACTTTACAACATAAATGGTGTTATTCTTTTTATAAATAATGCATATTATTGCTTACCTGATAATATTGACGATCACCAATGCTTCTATAGAAAGAAAGTTTCTATAACTTGGTTATCCTATTATTTAAAATTAAAATTTTGAAAAGATCATTTGAGACATGTTGCATTAGAGAAAAAACCAATATGAATTCTCTACTCTCCAGTCTTTTAGGCTAAAGAAAAAGCCAATAAAAATTTTCTTCGTACCTTGTCACCAAAAATGAAGGCCTTCATTTCAGGGCATCCCTCTATTGACAATTTTTTCAAGAATAGAAGTTCAACATTCTTTTGCAAGTCATCTATTCTAACTATCTCTCCCAATACTTTGCAGTTGCGTATCTTTAGGCATTGGAGCTGCACAAAACTTGTAAGAGTAGAAGATGAAAATATATATTTCAGATTACAACAGTCGGAGATGACCAAGTCTGTTAAATTTGAAAGCTAGAAGACATTGATGAAAGCTGATTTTGCCACATCTTGTCAACGTTCATTTTATGAAGTTGCAAGGTCTTCAAGTTGGGGAACTCAACCTGCAGAAAAAAGTTTTCGTATCAGTTATAGAAAATGAAGTTCAAAGCTTTTATTTCCACCCAGTATTTATTCTTTAAAAACAAATAATCAAACTAATCAGATTTAAATAACTTGTAACATTTGACAATAACATATCTAAACTAATCAAATTTACAATTGTCTTACATACCTTTCCGTCAAAAAATGGCATGGGAGTGTCAAGCATCTGCTTTTCTTCATCCGATGAAGAAGCCACCTCTGCTTCAGAGCAAAAGCCTTGAAGTCTTGTCCCAACCAAAGTAGTTCCACTGGTTTTCTCATATATGTATTTCGTACCTTTGGAGCTTCTGCGAGAACAAGCCTTGTGGTACAATTTTAGCATCTTGAATACATATTTGTAAAGTGGTGAGTTGAGACAAATTCTTCAATTCTTCAAGGCTAACATTACTTCTTCCACTATCGACTCCTTCAACTATGTAATTAAATCCTCTTAAATGAGTTTATCCTCTAACATCAAACCATCATATGCATGAAAGACGGAAATTACCATGTTGAACACAAGTATATCTATAAATTGTCTAAAAGATCATAGAACTACATAAATGACCAGAATATTGGGAAACGCCATAGCAACAAACCAACAACTAGGTAGTGCAAGGAACACAAAAATCCACTAATATATAACAGAGTATTGAGATGGTTCATTGATTTCGGTGAGCTTCCAAATCTTCGACTTCTTCTGTCATTCTAGGTTTCACATCCCCCAATCTCCGATCATCTCCATTCTAACAAGATTAAGTTGCTTAAAGTCAAACACATTATAAGACAATCATAAACTCATGATTAGATCAAGCTCTATTTGTCATGGAAGAAGTGATGGCTACAATAGTATGATATGTATCATTGAAGCTTAATCATTATTATGAAGTCAATTGATTGGAATAGAAATAAAGAACATGCATTTCAAACCAACCATTCCAGCAATAGAAACCACAGAGGCCCCTCGTCTGCAAGTCCAGCACTAGTGGCAGCAGCTGAGATTGGGTTTATCGCAGGGCCGCAGGCTGCTAGAGGTAACACATACAAATTTAGATTTATTTACCGAGGTGATGGGTTACATAATCAAATCAACTGATAATACAACCGTTGAGGCTTCAGATGTTCTCGAGGCATCATAAGAAAGAGTCTCATAATTGCGTAGCAACCTCATGCCTTCTGAATTTGCTAAAATCTTAATCCCATTCTCATTGGCAGAAACAGCCAAGAGACTACCATCCTTGTTAAAGCGGATACGCGGGCTTGCCTATGAATGACGAAAGGCAAATATAAATAACAGCCACCTTCTAAAGGTTTTCAAACAGTGTACTTGAATATAGTAAACTTACCGGAAGGCCTCCATCAACATCAATACTATTCAACAGTTGAACATTGTCCATTTCCCAGAATTTAATGGAGAAATCATCACCAGCAGCCAAAAACCGATTTTTAGTTGTGTCAAATTGCACAACACCCAGAGATCGTTTGTGGAATCCTAGATAGGCCCTTTTTACACTCCCTTCACTTTCATTCCATTCATAAATGCATGATTTACCTTCTTTACTTGTCCCACACGAGAAAAGCCTGCAGTATTGAAGATAACAAAACCATTTTTAGCACAACCATCTCCCAGGAAATAGCAAACCAGAAACACAGATACAAGAAGTCAAGCACATTAACCTTGTACCATCAGCGCTGTAAGCCATCGTTGTGCACCAATGACCAAGAGTGTTATAATCAACTCGAGATCCGAGATTGTCATACAACCAAACACTTAGCTTTCCATCAAGTGCTGTTGAAAAGATAAACTGAATCACAGAATCAAAAACAGATATTAGGAACCATAACAGACTGGAATCAGACACAAAAGGACAAATATAAACAAGACAAACTCCAACCGTGTAGCTATTAGGATAAAGTGAAAGTATAAAATAGACAAGCTACCTGAATGTTCTCCTTATGATGAGGGCAAACAGAATAAACAGGAGCATCACGGCCTTCAAAATTAAACAGTTTTGCACCAGTAGCAGCATCCCACACCTAGATTTACAAAACAAAATTAGCAAGGAATGGCAACGATGGAAAGTTCTTCAGAAAGAAAAATAAAAGATATAACATAGACAAACAAACCTTGATGGTCTTGTCATCACCACAAGTTATCACGCACAGTTTCTTATTTGGGTGGGAGAAAGCTAAATCATTTACTCCACCAACATGAGCATCAATCTAGACAACATTTTAGTGTTGTTATATGTGAAACTCTAGAACAAATACTAGAAATTGAATGCTCATTCAACTGAATATTAAATATACCTCCAAGTGCTGCCGAACATCATCTCCCCCATTATATGCATGTATCTGTACAATGTGCCTTGAGTACGCAACTCCTATCAATTAAATGGAATGGACATCAATGAATTATCCAATCACCCACATTGCTTTTATTTTGATATTATATTAACCGGTAAATAAATCAAAACGCTCAAACTTACCAAACAAAGAGCCATCAGGGCTCCATATTACACGGTTAACAGACACGCCAGGATCTTTGATAAGGGCTGCCTGAATTCCATTAAAAGTAACTTCCATTTCAGGAATTCCGATATTACACGCATTACAATAATTGGCTCATCAATTGATAAGAAAGAAGAGACTCACCTGGATAGGCATTGTAAATGCACTAAGTTCCCAAACTTTAAAGTTTTTCAAAACCAGCCGCTCTCTAGAACAAACTTCCCACAACCCTATGTCCCCCACATTGGTTCCAACTAAAGCAACGGAAAAGAGAAACAGTCAATAGCCCAGATTAATCTACCACACGTAACAACAAAAGGCTCCAAAAGTTTAGACCTAAAAGAAGTGTTTGTTGAACAGGATGAAAGTCCATGCTCATTGGAGATGATCCCTGATTCAAAGTCCTTATGACAGTCCTTGGCAAGTCTTCAGATGCATTAAAATCCTGACTATGACTGTGACCCGGGAATGTTATTGGCAATACGTTTACAGGCAGATTTACCTGCACAAATGAACAAAGATTAATTAAAGAGACAATGAAGAGAAAATAAAATATAATATATCAAGAGACCAAACTGACAGCTGTTTATGGTAGCATAGGTGAGTGGTATGAAAGTCGAACCAGACTACCAAAATACAGATATGAAAACATTCAAAATGAGAGACAAGAAGAACAGAAAGATTAGTTTAATCGGTAGAAGGGGTTTTGATAACTTAACTGGAACAAAAAGTAGTGAAACAACTCCACTTGATATACTTTACAACATAAATGGTGTTATTCTTTTTATAAATAATGCATATTATTGCTTACATGATAATATCGATGACCACCAATGCTTCTATAGAAAGAAAGTTTCTCCAAGATTAATATTTAATACTAATTAACATTATAATGTATAAATTTTTATCCAAGACTTGAAGTATATTTAAATTTACTATGACCACAATTGTCATTTGCACTCTAGAGTTTACTAAAGGGAATAGAGAATATTAACAAAAATAAGGTAATCAATAACATACCTCATTTTCATTTATACGTCGTATATGTTGTATGTTTGTGTTAACATCACCCTCGCAATCATAAATTATAAGGTCTAGCTCCATTTTTCGTAATATTGGTGTGCTTGCCGGTGCGGAAGAGAAAATATACATCTTGGAACATCGAAACACAGAAAACATTTCCAAAGATGGAAACTTGAAGTTATGAATATTCCCAGAGCAGCAGAAGTCCTGGCGACAAATAAATGAAAACAAATTGGAGTTAGAAACGGCCAACTTATCGAGCCATAAGAAATGCAATGTTATATAATTGTATCATTACAATTTTACATACTAGTTATAACTTGGCTATCAAAATTTTGAAAAGATTGTTTAAGACTTATAGAATTTAAGAAAAAACCAATATCAATTCTCTAATATCCAACCATTTAGACTAAAGAAAAAGCCAATAAAAAAATTGTCATCCTACCTTGTCACCGAAGACGAATGCCTTCATTTCAGGACATCCCTCTATTGACAATTTTTTCAAGGATAAAAGTTCAACGTTATATTTCAAATCATCAATTCTTATTATCTCTTCCAATACTTTGCAGTAGCATATCTTTAGGCGTTGGAGCTGCACAAAACTTCTAAGAGTAGAAGATGCAAATATATATTTCAGATTACAACAGCCCGAAATGACCAAGTCTGTTAAATTTTGAAAGCAAGAAGACATTGATGAAAGCTGATTGTGCCAAATCTTGTCAACATTCATTTTATGAAGTTCCAAGGTCTTCAAGTTGGGGAACTGAACCTGCAGAAAAAAAGTTTTCGTATCAGTTACAGAAAATGAAGTTCAAAGCTTTTATTTCCACCCAGTATTTACTTTTTAAAAACAAATAATCAAACTAATCAGATTTAAATAACTTGTAACATTTGACCATAACATATCTAAACTAATCAGATTTACAATTTTCTGACATACCTTTCCGTCAAAAAATGGCATGGGAGTGTCAAGCATCTTCTTTTCTTGATCCGATGAAGAAGCCACCTCTGCTTCAGAGCAAAATCTTCTCAGCTTTGGTAAATTTTTTTGACATAAGAATTGTAATTGGTCCAAAACGATCACGTCATTTCTTCTACCCATGGTGAAAAACTCTTCCATATTCTCGTAATCAGTCACTTCAATTTCTTGTAGTTGTGAAAGGCGAGAAAAGGAAAATAAGTTCTTCAACTTATCACAATGTTCTACTTTTATTTTTCTTAATCGACAGAAAGAGTTGGGCATGAGTTGACCGTGACATATCTTCTCCAAGCTAATCACATTTCTAATAGCATATGTCTCTAGGCGGGGAAAAGCATCATAAGGTTCCGATTGTTTTGATGAGTCGACAATATATACAAGATCGGAATTGCCTTCGACATACAAATGCTTCAACTGTGGAAAAACATCTTTGTGTAATTTATAAAGAACATTCTTGACACCCTGCTTTCCAATCAAAAACAACTCTTCAATTCCCTTCAATTGCTTAACTACTATATTTTCCACATCAATGCTGTCATCGTATTCAAGTGACAAAAATCTGGAAGTCTTGTCCCAACCAGAGTAGTTCCGTTGGTTTGATTGGTTTGCTCCTATATGTATTTCATACCTTTGGAGCTTTTGCGAGAACAAGCTTTTTGGTACAATTTTAACATCACTAATACATATTTGTAAAGTGGTGAGTTGAGACAAATCCTTCAACTCTTCAAGGCTAACATAACTTCTTCCACTAGTGACTCCTTCAAGTTGCCATTGATTAAATAGATAAGGCATATACAATTCCTCTACTTTAGTTAACCTTGATATGGAATTTGGTGGAATAACATTAATATAAGAACACCTGCTTAAATCTAATACCCTTAGCTGGGTCAATTCTTTAGGCAATTGCTCAACGGTTTGACATGAAAGGACAAGAATTTCAAGATCCTTCATACGCTCAATAATACCTATGTCTCTTAAAAAGAAGTCATCCAAACATAATGTTCGAAGATTTACCAAGCAACCAAGTGACGGAGGTAGTGGTGATATTTCCAATTTTTTCAAATGCAAAACTCTAAGATTCAGCATCCCTCTAAAAAAATTATCAGGGATATTAGAAGGGTCGCTTTTCATATATAAAAACTCGAGTGTTGGGCAATCAAACTCCTCATGAGGAAGCTCAATAATATTATATAAGTATAATGAGGTGCAATTTTTCATTATATTTTTATCTTTCAGCTCTCATGGAATGACATCATTTATCACAGTAATTTTATTCTCATCTTTGGATGCAATAGCTCTACCTACATCACGAACAACATCGTGGATAGAGAACCACCCATTGGCGGGATGGTCAAGCAACAAAGAAGACTCTTTGAGCTTCTGAACCAATGTATTTACTCTATCCCGTGCTTCTTCCATTGTATAAGCTATTTTAAATAACCTCAAACCCATTCCATATCTCAACAACACTTCAACAGAAGCCTCAGAGGCAAATCCCATTGTACTGCAAAGCAAAAAAGTTGATTTGAGTTCATCTGTCTCTAAATGATTATAACTCAACCATATGCATGAATACGTCTGTGCTGTCACCGATCCCACCAAGTTTTCTGAGGAAGGTCGTTTTAGTTCTCGCAAGGCATTTTTCCATGCATGTACTGGTTTGTCTTTTAATGCCTTTCCTATTGTGACAATAGCAATTGGCAAACCTCCACATCAAAGGCTAAAGATTGCAAATTGTCTTGCTCAATACAAGCACCTTGTCACGGCCCGCAAAGTCCAATGACCGAATAAAGCCAAGGAGCCTAATAAGTCCACAAACAAGGCCAAGCAGCTGGAACATTCTAGAGATCTCCGGAGAAGCCTAGCAACGGATGCTTCCGGAAGACTCTAGCCATACAACCATTCTAGGTTGTTCTTGTACACTTGTCTAGATGTATGTAGAATAATCTAGAATGATGTAGATACTTGTATAGGATTCTTGAGGCATGTAAATATGTGTAGAGAATTCTAGAAAGGTAGGGATATTTCTGGAGGCCAATCCTCCACCATTGGATCAAATTGATCCTAACCGTCCATTGAGGAGGTGGACAACTATAAATAGCTAGTTCCTCTCATTTGGAAGGCATCCAAGCCTATCCAAGCCTATCAAAGCCAACTCCAAGCCTATCCAAGTCATTTGTAATCAAAGCCTTGTAAAACTTTCCTTATAGCAATACAAGCTTTATTTTCCCAACCAAGCTCTTCCAACACCTTTCTCTAGTCTCTCTTGCATTTGAGAGTGACAAACACACATTTTAGGCTTACTTAGCAACCTTGCCCACAAGTTGCCTAAGTGCCGCACGGGATTTTCCGCTGCGTAATTCTAAGCCCGTGACAACCTGCTACCTTCTTAAACAAGTCCCAAGCTTCTTTTTCATTTAAACCGTCAATAAGGAAAAAATTTTTAGAACTCATGACATTTGACAATACATCGATACTTCTTGCTGTCAACAATAACTTGCATCCTGGATGATCTTTTCCAAAAGGGATTCCCACTTTGTCCAACTCGAGACCCTTCCAAATATTATCCAAAATTAGAAGAAGCTTACATTTTTTCTTCAATCGTTCACATAGTGTCCTTGCTCTTCCGGATTCACTACTCTTGCGAAATTCCAAACCCAATTTATTTGCAATTGCTTCTTGAATCTTTATTATATCTGGTTTCTCGGATATTTCCACAAAAACAACCGCATCAAATAGCTTCTGTTCCTCGGCCTGTTTCCCAACTTCTCTTGCTAGCGTAGTCTTTCCGATGCCGCCCATGCCGTGCACCCCAACCATGTTGACACCGGGATGACGCAATTCATTTAGTATGCCATCCACAGTGGACCTTCTTGACTTGAAGTCCTTGTAAAGTTTGCTAGATGGATGCCATGTCTCTTTTGGATTAGTACGATAGGAAATTCTATCAAATTTCCCTTCTTTCTCTAGTTCAGAGACATCATTGGCCTTGACTGCTTTCTTGCTGCGTTGATAGCGCTTCTTCAAATCAGGACACCACCTCTTGAAGCATCTCATGTTTGCTTGATTATCATCTGTAATAATCTCTGCTGCCTCGTCAATCATCTTCTTCACATTATCCAGCCAATTCACAATATGCTTTTCAATCTCTTCCCCGTTATTTGTTGCTTCATCAATTGAATGCTGCACAATGTCTCTTCTGCTCTGGAGCTTCTCGACTTGCTTCTCCAGATTCTGGAAGTTGCTCTTGTAGTCCCACATGAACCGAATTGACGAGCTATGGGATCAACAGTGTATTCAGCATTTTTTGCAGCAACAGACAAACCAATTTCGTCCATATTTGGAACCTTTTAAATTGCAAATAAAACAAAATTATGAAATTAAAATGGCAGTACTATAGAGAGCAGATCAAATTAAAAAACTAGGAAAATGCTTTAAAGAATACACAAAAAGAGAAACTACAAGGAGCAGATCATACTAATAGATCAACAGTGAAAATTGAAAATGAAAGAATAATAGTAAAACGCATATAAAAATAGCAGATCAAACTAAAGAATAACAAATTATGAATGCATTAAAGAACACAGAAAAGAGGAAACTGCAGGGAGCTAGCAGATCAAACTGACAGAATAACAATGAAAAGAGTAAATAGCAAAGTGCTTCTAAGATCGAACAAGGAAAATAACGACAATTGTTTCTTGATTGAGTGAAAACAACAACTTACTTGGAGATTTGATCGTTAATCGAAGCCTGAATTACTGGTATACACAGGAGACCAAACAGAGATACAAGTTTAGAATTAGAGACAAAAAAGTGAAAAATTGATTCCAAGTGATGTTGTGTTAAAGCAAATATTTAAAGATTTGTGTCAGGGTAAAGTTGCAATCAACCATCATTAAAGTCGAAAGTAACATAACTGATAATACACAATCATCACTGATTCACTAATTTAATTTTCATTGTGTTGAAATGAAAATGAGAAAAGAGTTATTTCATCCCTAACATATAATAAGCTTCTATTAAAAACAATTAATTGTATTAATCTCTTCTAAAATTTATGATATAATCACATGAACTTGTGAATAGATTCAAAATATATTAAAATTTTAACTTTTCTTCGCATCTTAAATTTTTTATTTTATAAAAAGGGTAATAAAATTTATATCACTACAAAAAAAAAAAAAATATATATATATATATATATATATATAGTGACAAATTTATCACTGCAAGTAAAGAAACTGTCACAATTTTAATATTGTGACAAAAAAAATGTCATTAACAATTCGTCACTTTTGCCCCGTCACTAAAAGTATTTGTGACAGTTTTTTGGTACTTGTTACGAATCATAACTTTTAGTGACATATTATCACTCGACCTTAATTAGTGACAAAATAAAAATTGTCACTAAATTTATATATTGTGACAATTAATTGTTTGAAGATTTTGTCACTATACATTTTCTTAGTGACAATTTATTATTTTAAAATTGTGTTATTATTCACAAACTTAGTGACAATTAACTATATCAAAATTGTGTCACTATATATAACCTTATCGATAATTAATTATTTAAATATTGTGCAATTATACATAACCTTATTGATATTTAATTGTGTCACTGTACATAACCTTATTGATATTTAATTGGGTCACTATACATAACCTTATCGATAATTAATTATTTAAATATTGTCACTATACACAAACCTAATGACAGTTAACCATATGAAAATTATATTAGTTTTACATAAATTTTGTGACAATTAACAAGAAGATAATAAGTTACAAATTCAACCAAAGTTAATATAATGGTCCATTCAATTATTATTAACTACAAGAAAACTTAAATACAAAAAGTACAATAACGAATTGATAATTAGATCAGAAGAAAGAAAAGAAAAAAAAAAGTGAAAAAAATATATATTACAAAATTGTTAGTGTACGTACACCAATTTACTACAAATTTTGAAATAAATGCATTACATCAATTATATCCGGATAACCATGATGAAGATACTTCAAGCCTCAATACTAGAACATTTTCGTAAATGAAAAAATCGGAATAAACTTTTCGTCTAGATACAAACTGCAATAGATGAAAGTATATTATTAACACCTCAATAAGATATAATTTTGTTTTTTTAATGCTGCATCAAACAATTGGTTGTTCCATAAGTATCATTTAATTAAACAGTTAGTATGCACATCAACTGATAAATATCATGTATTGTGGAAATCTAAGAACAAACAACTATAAATCATGAAATAAAAATTATGGGTTCCCGAAAAAAATTGAAAACAAATTAAAGTTAAGAATTATTCCTAAACACACACACACACACACACACACACACATATATAATTCTATATATAACATACCTAGTTAAAAGAAACTTTCAATATATGAAACTTGAATTTGAGATTCTGACCCTGAAAAACAAGTATAAGAAAACAAACATTAAAAAAAAAATTAAATCAAGAGAATCTTACATTTTCTATCAAGACAAAATTTTCTATATAGTATTGGTGGCTTCTAAAGATAAAACACAGTTTCAAACCTAAAAAATGTTTTTAAGGAAAAGAGAAACTAGAGAGAAAAAAAATTTAAAAAATTAAAATTAAAATTAAGAAATATCCTTAAACATATATATATAATTCTACATAAAAAAATATATCTTATTCAAAGAAACTTTTATTATATGAAACTCCAATTTGAAATTCCAACCCTGAAAAACAAGTAAAAAATAATAAACCCTAAAAAAAAATTCAAATCCAGAGAAGCTTACATTTTTCTATCAAGGTAAAATTTTCTCTACAATCCTGATAACTTCTAAAGATGAATCACAGTTTCAAACCTAAAAAGTGTGTTTAAGGAAAAGAGACAATAAAGAGAAAATCTAGATATGACAGTGACAAAGAGAGAACCAAGAGACATGTGAAGATGGAATAAGGAAAAAAATAAAAACACCACGCACGATTGTGGCCCTTTTTTTTTTCTTCTTCCAAATAAAATAAAATTTATTGATTCTGATTCCTTTTAAAAACCTAATTATTTATAAAATAAAATCTTTCCCTTTTTATAGGGTAATTTTGTGAATAATTATATTATTTGTCATAAATTATCAAGTTTTTTTTAAATAATTATGACAATTATTTTTTAAAAGTCTAAATTGAACAAAACATAATGACGAATAATATAATTTGTCACAAAATAATGCCTACTATGATACATTTGAAATTTGTCACACAAACATGTGTCACTATAGGTCAATTTTTTTGTAGTGTATTTAAATTATATAAAAAGATTAATTAAGTATACCTAATAAAAAGATTAATAATATGTTATCCCTAATAAATATACTTCTTTTTGTTGAGTTAAATTGTATTTATATCTTTCAAAATCATAATGTAAGTATGTAACTATAACAATTTTGAACAGATTCAAAATCTAATTAAAAAAATTGCTTCAATTTTTAAAATTCGTTAAATTCCAATTTTCATAAAACTTGAAAATAATAATAATAAAATGTGTATGATTGAAGTATATATATAAAAGCTATCTTTTAAATAAATAAATAAAATTGTTTTCAAAAGCATAGTAGTAATTTGTCAGCATGCTAGTTGTGCATGTATGTGAATGGGCTGCTATTTCAAATTTGAGTCTTTTAAAGAGAACAAAGCACATGTAACTTCATTTTTTAGTGGAGAAAGAAAACAACAGCTCGATCATGAGCATTATAATTTTAAATGAATTTTGTTAGATTTTGATGTTTCACCCACCTTATATATTTTAGGCTTTTTGGCACTAGACCCCTTGAATTGTATGTGAATTTGTAATGTGCTATCTGAATGTTTTTTTAGATGTTAAACCCCATAAACTCTTATTTTTTAGATAATAGTTTGTTTTATTGCTCTCCGACCGTCTATTTGAGGGGGCATCTACATAAAGGCTTTACCAAAAAATGAGAGTTCAGGGGGTTAACGTCTAAAAAATACATTCAGGGGCACATTATATATTTGCATACAATTCAGGGGTCTAGTGCCAATAAGTCTAAAATAAATATGGTGGGTAAAGCATCAAAATCTAACAAAATTTATTTAAAATTATAATGCAAATGAAACTTTATATACTTTATTTTTTTAGTGGAGAAAGAAAACAACAATTCGATCATGATTTCATTAAAGTCCTTACTGAAATTAAAATAAGAGATCATTTATAAGAGAACCTATATAAAAAAATGAGAAATGAAAGTATATGAAAACGAGAAATGAAGGTGGTGTTTGGATCTGTTTTAAAAACTGTTTTTTGTTTTTAAAAACAAAAAACAATTTGAATTTTGTTTAGTTAAACATTTTACAAAACTGTTTTTGAAAACAAAAAACAACTTTTTATTGTTTTCTATTGTTTTTAAAATAAACAATAACTTTTCCCTCTTAACAACTATTTTGCTTATTTTAAAAAGAACAACCAAACACTTTTACATCGTTTTCCGTTTTTAAAAACTACTTTTAAAAAACACCACCAAACATATTATTTTTTTGAAAACATCATTTTTAAAACATGATTTTCATTTTTAAAAAAAGTTTTTAAAAACAGCATTTTAAAAACAATACCAAACGCACCCAAAAGTATCCGATTAATGCAAGAACGATCACCATCTCTTATGGGCTGTTGTTGAAACTCTAAAACAGTGTTATATGCATATGCGTGTGCAGTTGACACATCATTGTCACTGTATACCAACATTCCACCCATAACATATCTTTTATATATTTCTTAAGATGAATAAACTTTTTTATGAGTTATAACTATATAAGTTATGTTAGCGAACAAACAGTCACTAAGCGCGCGGAAGCGTTGCCAGATAGAACACAAACAAACACAATGATAAAAAAAAAAATTAAAAAAAAAAAGAAGATGAAGAGAAGTAATTAAATCTAATCACACACAACACAAGAATTTATGTGGAAACCCAAATTAGGGAAAAAACCACGGCCGTCAAGACGACAAGAGAAAGTTCCAATATATAGTAAATTGTTATAACCACACACTTATGATCTCTCTCTAAATAATACCCCAAACCCAATTACACTCAATACTCACTTTGAGATCTTTCTAGTATTTGCTATTTTGCTCCACTCAAATAACCTAGTTATTATGGTCTATTTATATGAATTACATGGAGTTTAAGTTAAAAGAAAATCATACTCCTATACGTACAAGAATTATTTGTTTCACATAAATACTATTTCCTATTTATGACAAGTCTTCTTTTAAGTAGAAATCATTTTCCCTTTAGAACTTCTAGAAACAACATATTTCCTCTTCTATGAATATTTCCTGATTCAACGCATGCTTGTGATTGACTACAATTCAAGTTGCAGTTGGCCACCTGCTTCTTAAACCATGTCGAACTTGATCACTCAGAAAACCGTGATCTTTATGCGCCATCATCGTCGACCACTGTCATGGCTGATGTGAGAGCCACAGTGCCACCTACAACGTGAAGCACTGGAATTGGACCGCTCTCATTGCCGCTGTGCAAATTCACAGTGCTTGACAACTGCTGCCATTACCGCCGTCAAAGCCACAGTGGCAGTGACAGTAGTAAGCATTGTTCTTCGCTTCTACTATTCGTCATGTCCTCCAAACCTCCCTCAAACATAACCTCATACTCCCAAATGCTCTCACGTCTTCAGGAAGTCTCTGCATTGGTAAATCGTGTTTTGTACCATTGGAATATTCAAGCCATATCCAACAAGTTATCGATGGTGATACCCATAATATATCCACTGTATTCTTTATATTTATATACAGATTTTCTATTGTTAGTTCATCCGGACAATAAATATATTAGGGCGAAGAATGTGGACCACTAGATTTACATACTTTGACTCAAAGTGTATACACTTGTCAAAACTTCTCCATAATCTATTGTCCACATTCTTCATCCTGATATATTTATTGTTATGACGAATTGATAATAGAAAGACTGTATCTGTACATATATTTATATATTCATGGGTAATAAGAGAGAAAACCAAAAGTAGTCATTAGAAACATTAAACTTTCGTTAGTTATCACTTTTAAAAATCTAATTGTTAATAACCATTTTTTTAAAAAAAAATTCAATGTATGTCTATAAATTACAAAAGTACCCCTTAAATTAGTTTTTTTTTTTTAAACCTGAAAGCAAACTTGAAATCCCGACTAAAATCTGACCAAACTTGAAATTACGACTACAATCTGGACCAAACTTGAAATCATGTCTAAAACTTAAAATCATCCCCAAAATCCCCAAATTGGTTTTTATCTATTTATTTATTTTTTTTTTATTTTTATTTTTAAGGTTTTTTCTTTTTTCTCTTTTTTCTGCAGATCACAGCCGGTGAATAGGAAGTACGGAGTCGTCGAACGTCGTCGCCTAGTCTTCACCCATCTCCAAACGTCATCGCCGAGCAGCCTAGGCTGTGCTAGACATCGTCGCCTAGCTTCAAGAACCAGCAGCACCGTGCTTGATGAACCACGGCGCCGCTGGTTCATGAAGCTTGGCGACGATGTCCGGTGCAGCCCAGACAGCTCAGCAACGACGTCCAGCGATGGGTGACGACTTCCGGTAATGTTTGATGGGATGTTTGAGGAGAAAAGAGAGAGAGATCGGGGAGAGAGAGAGAGAGCAGGGGAGAGAGAAAGAAAGAGAGAAAGAGATAGAGTGTGTTTGAGGATGGTTTTTATACGAGGGCTTTCCAGAAATTTCTCAAAAAAAAAATTGTTATTTATGGTTACAAACAAAAATTCCATGTTGTATGTGGTCATTTCCACAGGTTAATAATTAGTTTAGACGATAAAGTTTCTTGATGTTGCATAATAAGATTTTGGTTTAAAGCTTTTTATAATATCGTAATAAAATAAAATAAAAAGTTTTCATTCGCTTGCCTCGGGGCCGGGATGGAAAGATATTCTAGTTAAATCCATCTCTCCCAAATCTTAAATTTATTAGGGCTGAAAAATTATATAACACTTTTTGGAGAGTGATTTGCGCAATTAGAACCACTTTAACTCCTCTAGTTTAAATAGCATCAAAAATGGAATTCAACCGTTTTTGCAACAACAGATAAACTGATTAAACTAATAGAAAAACAGTGAATTTTTAAAATGAAAGAAAAATAGTAAAATACATCTAAAAATTGCAGATCAAACTAAAGAATAACAAATTATGAACGCATTAAAGAACACACAACAGAGGAAACTGCAGGGAGCTAGCAGATCAAACTAACATAATTACAATGAAAAGAGTAAAATAGCAAAGTGCTTCTAAGATCGAACAAGGAAAATAACGACAAGTGTTTCTTGATTGAGTGAAAACAACAACTTACTTGGAGATTTGATCTTAATCGAAATCTGAATTACCGGCATACACAGGAGAGCAAACAAAGATACAACTTTAGAATTAGAGACAGAAAAGTGAAAAATTGATTCCAAGTGATGTTGTGTTAATACAAATATTACTAAAGATTTTGTGGATAACTAATTGCAAATTTGCTATTTTGACTTTACGTCGTGTTAGTCAACTATAGAGACAAAACATTGACTAAGAATGGTGCAGTACATAAAAACAAGTGAACATTGCACAGGAACCCCGAAGTTTAGTTAATATTGTTCGCAATGGAAACTTTTCCAAATATTACACAAACCTACCCTAGATCTTGAACTGAATTATTGGATATTATTAGTTTAACTAGATCTTGTTTTGATACAATGATGGATTCTATCTTTCTTTTACACAGTATGTATAGAGGTAATGATTTAGAGGATGAATAAATGAATGATGATGAAATGAGTGAAGAAGAAGATACTAAAATAGATGAGGAATTTTATGAAGCCATCAAGATTTTGGTGATGACAGTTCAAGCAGTAATACATGTGGTGAATGAAGTAATTAGGGTTATCGAGGCTAGTAGACAAATTGAACGTCATCTAAACCCGCGACAAATCAACAATGATTTTGGATATAACTATATACATAGGGCATTGAATGATGAACCTGCAATATTTCAAAGAGTATGTAGGATGTACCTTGATGTGTTCCGCAAATTGTGCAACATCTTTAGAGAAAAAACACACTTGGAAGATACAAGGTTTATTTGTATTGAAGAAATGCTTGGACAGTTTCTACAAATTGTCAACCAAAATCATCGTTATTGTGTTATTCGCAATAATTTTTGCCGATCACAGTTCGCGACCAGTGAAAATTTTCACAAAATGTTAAAGACTTTGAATACAATGTCAAAGGATATGATGGTTAAACTTGAACCGATGGTGCCTGCTAAAATAAGGGACAATACAAAGTTTTTCCCTTATTTCAAGGTAAGTATTATACTATTTCATCTCCATGTAAATTGTCATTTGTATTATTATTGTATTTCAACTATCTAAATCATTACCATCATCATGATTTATATTATTTTAGGATTGCATCGGAGCTATTGATGATACACATATTCCAGCAACGGTGATTGGACATGATAATAACAGCTTTCGTGATTGTCATGGAAATATATCTCAAAATGTATTAGCAGCATGTAACTTTGATTTGGAGTTCATGTACGTCCTTGCCGAGTGGGAGGGTTCAGCTCATGATTCTGAATAGTTAAATGATGCTTTATCAAGGAGGAATGGACCTAAAGTCCCCCAAGGTAAATGCTAGTTTTTTTTAATCTAAAACATAATTTAATTTTAAATAGCCAACGCTTTATTGTGTGGTACTTTTGAGTAATAACTGTTGATATTGTATTTTTAATTAGGTAAATATTTCCTAGCAGATTGTGGATTTGCTAATCGACGTCAATTTTTAGTTCCATATCGGTATCGAGGTGTGCAGTATCATCTCCAAGATTTTGCAGGTAATGGTACTGATCCTAAAAATGAAAAGGAATTGTTCAATCTCCGCCATACGCCGTTGAGAAATGTGATCGAGAGAATATTTGACATTTTTAAATCTCGGTTCACCATTTTTAAATCGGCACCTCCATTTCCATTTAAGACACAAGTAGAGATAGTGTTGGTATGTATAGCACTCCACAACTTTCTTCGTAATTATGAATTTTGATCTGATTAATTTCCTATTGAAGAAGAATTGGCATCATCATCATCATCGTCGATTGTTGAAGAGGAACTTGAAGAGCTAGTTTTACAAACCCAAAAACAATAGAAAGAGGAAGCCAATGCATGGAGACTTAGCATATCTTACTATATGTGGAGAGAGAGATATTAGGCCATGGGGGGATTACTGGTTCCATCAAATTTTTTTTTTCAATAATTAGATGGCTTGAGAGATATTAAACAATATGATACCTATAAAAAGGTTTTATGCTTGTTTTTTAGAATTTTGAATGTGTTGATGTCTATTAGTCATACTACTATGATATATGTTTATGTACATTTTCATTGTGCGTTGATGCTTGTTCTAAAAGAGTACATCTTATTTGGGTTTTTTTAGCTTATACCAGCTACCTAGTTTGGGTTTTTCAACTTGGGTATGTGTGTTAG
Source organism: Acer negundo (assembly GCA_035582765.1). Classification (NCBI taxonomy): domain Eukaryota; kingdom Viridiplantae; phylum Streptophyta; class Magnoliopsida; order Sapindales; family Sapindaceae; genus Acer; species Acer negundo. The sequence goes on along the minus strand of CM069241.1, from coordinate 33,630,363 downwards.
CTAGTAAATTTATAGGGCCCATATTTAAAATTAAAAAAAAAAAAAAAAAAAGTCCAAAAAGCCTTTAAATAAAGTATAGATAATTATAATAGTTTATAAATAAAGTCAAGATAATCATAATAGTCTATAAATAAAGTCTAGAGACTTTTAAAAAAAAAAAAAAATTCCAAAATCCTAAAAGTCTAGTCCATATAATCTTAATAGTCTTTAAAATCCTAAAAATCCATAAAATCTTACCACTCCAAAATTGTCTATTAAAATCTCAGTCCAATACACCCCCCTTAAGTTGTAATATAAAAAAAATACAAATATATATTTTTTCTAATAATCTACAGGACGTGTTTTTATTTACAGAATACATGTTTTAATACATGTTACCATACGTGTTTTCGGATTTCAAAACTGAAATAAAAAACACTGTTTTCATTTTTAAGTTTATTTTTAAAAAACAATACCGGACGCACCAGAAACATCTCCATGCATAAGAGATTTGTGCTTTCTTACAATAACCAACTCAACATATATAGCCAATATCTTCTAATCTTCCCTCTCTTGGAGACAGGGGCGTGCCCAGGATTTTTTACTGGGGTGGGCTAAAATAAAACTATATATATATATAATAAAAAAATTACCGAACTTCAGCACTATTTAAAAAAATGTTTTTTTATTTCTTTGAAAAAAAATTAAATACAAATATGCACTATTTAAACTTTGTCTTACGAGGTTTTACATTATCAAACTCATCTATTATGGAATCTAAGTCAGTGATATTAGCAATCTCTCTCTCAATATATATGACCATACAATCAGTAAGAAAATCATCCTCCATCTTATTACGAAGTGGTGTTTTAACTAGCTTCATCGCTGAAAATGCTCGTTCTGTTGTTGCTGTGGATCTGGGAAGAGTTAAGACTAAACGAATCAATTTATCAATCAAAGTGTAGTGTTCTGACCTTTTTGTTTCAATTAAACATTGACATAATTCTGAAAGAGAAGTCAAATTCTGAAATTCCGGACAACCAAGAACATCAAACCTGTAATGACTCAATTGTCTTCTCAAATCTTCAATGTCATTCTTACTGAAATCTTCAGAGTAGAACCTCTTGGCAAGAGTGCAAATATCATCAACACCAAAGGATTTAAACACGTCAATTGGGCTCAAAGCCATGCTAAGAGTAAGAAGTTCTATTGTTTGCTCTGGAAATCTATTATTCAATTCCATCAATTGAAAATCTATCACAGCAATAAATATACTAAAGTGATAGTAATGCTCAACTGTGACATTATTTTTCTGCTGACAAGAACGTTTTGTCCCTTCCATATGACGTGCATTCATATTAGGTATATCAATTTCATACCTTTCACAAAATGACACTACACTTTCAAAAAAAAATATCCCATTCAGTCTCCCTTAATTTTTGAAGAAGCATTTTTGTAGTTGACAATAAATTCATAGCATTTAAGATATCTTGAGAATTCAATTGTAAAGCTTGACAAAGCATATCAGAGATTCCTAAAACTTTGTGCAATAACAACAAGATAAACACAAATTCAAAGGATCTCAAATCTTTATACGCACCTTTGGCTTCTCCACGTATATTACTGTTCAGTCCTTTGTCAATCAAATTTTCAAGAAGAGTAGAAGTTCAACCAAACATATTAATCAGTCTACTAATAGAAGTAAAATGAGAACTCCAACGGGTAGTACTAGATCGTTACAAAGTACAAATTTGATTAGCCTCTATACCAGTCTCAAGTTCCCCTAAAGTGGTCAATTCCTGAATTTCACTTACTCGAATAGATTTCAACTCCGAGTGATGCTTGAAAGAAGCACTCACAAAGTTGACAGTAGAATTCAATTTTGAAAAAAATAGCCAAATATCATGCACTTCCTTGGCTACTGCAACTAAAGCAAGTTGAAGCCTATATGCAAAACAATGTATGTAATAGGCATATGGATAATCTTTGAGAAATAAAGCTTGTAAACCATTCCACTCACCCCTCATGTTGCTTGCACACCATTGTATCCTTGACCTCGCAAGTTTTCAATCGATAGATTATATCGAGCAAGGATATTGCATATTTCTTTTTTAAGAGTTGAGGAATTTGTATCATTAACACTCACAACTTGAAAAAAAACGTTCTCTAACAAATCCTTTAGAATCAACATACCTTAAAATAATTGTCATTTATTCTTTGTTGGATTCATCAACTGCTTCATCAACAAGTATGCAAAATTTAGCATCCCCGACTTCCTCACGGATTTTAGCCCGCACTCTATTAGCAAGAATATTCAATAACTCTTTCTGAATTCTGGTTGATGTATACTTGGCATTTTGTGGAGAATTTTCTAGAACAATCCCAGCAATTTCTTGATCTACTTTTGCTTGCAACTTTATCATCTCAATGAAATTCCCACGATTAGTAGAATTGATGGATTCATCATGTCTCGGAAAAGCACATCCTTCCATTGCTAGCCACTTCACCGTCTCTAGTGAGGTCTTGAGTCGTAATCGATTTTGCAAAGTTTCTTGTATAGAGAATGTATTCATGACTTTATCGATATGTCGAGATGAATCTTTTAAGTTGTTCCAACTTTGCATGGCAAAACTATGTTGTGAATTATGTTCCCCTTCATGTTGCACAAGTGTACATTTTTTCCCACAATTGATTCTTTTCCAACTTTGAAAACCATCCGTTGTAAACGTGGGATGCTTTTACGGAACAGTATCAAAAAGATAGTATGGGAAACAAAATGCCATATTTTTCTTTATTGAATATTCGAGCCACGAAAATCGTTTGAACCAAGAATGTTGAAATCGCCGAGTTTGTTTACCGTTAAGAATGGGTGGATATTTATCCAACATAGGTTGACAAGGACCCATTTTAATATAAGCTTTTCAAACATCATCACGCTTATCAGCAAGATAAACTTCTATTGGGAAGCATAATCCAGGATCACGTTCATAATAGAGAGTATTAATATCTAATGGAGTATTAACATTCTCAAAAAGTTCCACATCATAAAAAATTTGAGACTTATTTCTAACGCAAAACCTCTCTTATCCCTCCAACTCTCAAGCTACATACACACTCAAACTAAGTGCAGTCTTCCACCAGATTTGTGTGGATCTAAATGCCATTACGCAAAACATGAAACATTCAGCAGATAATTCTCAATCCTCTACCGTTTGAGTTGCCTCTGAACCTTCTCCAAGCAAGTGAAATGCATCAGTAATTGTTCAGTATTTTGTAAGTAACTGTATCCAAATGTTGTTCATCATTTTGTATGAAATAGGATTTTATTGATGTTTATCTGCATATATTTCCACTCAAATTATTAAATGTTCATGGCTTGTAGGTAGTAATATGGATATTAGTCATGGAATGTTTAGCAACCAAACTGAACATGTGGATTTGAACACTGAAGGACACTCAAGGTGGCATGAGGCAGACAGAACACATAAAGACAATGATCAGTATAATCCAAATGATACATACAACAGCAATGAATGTGCCGTTCATTCACGGTAATGTTTCCACAACCTCAAGTTTGTCTAATGATAATTTGGTGCAACCGGCCAATGATCTCTTACATAGTGATCATATAAGTTTACAAGTCAGAGATATTATGGCGAAAGAGTTTATATCTGTTACTGATGCTGATGAATTTTACAAGAAATATTCATAAGGTATGAGGTTCAACATGGGTAATGACATGTTGTGTCGGGACACTCATGGATTAATTACAATTTGTAGGTGGGTTTGTTCAAAAGAAGGTTACAAATAAAAAAAACATGTGGACAGAACCGATAGGGTACGTGAACCTAGAGGGCAGACTCGAGAAGGTTGTCGGGCATCATTGAAAATTAATTTTTATAGGGAGAAAATGTTATGGGTTGTTACAGAGTTTGTCACAGAGCATACTCATAAGTTATCACCTGACAATCACAGGCAATTCCTTCGTTCTCATAGAACTGTTAAAGAAAGTGATATAGCATAGACCACCTTCTGGATCAGTCATGTAGTTATGCGGTTGTTGGATACACCATGAAAGACTTACAGAACCGTCTAGACACCATACGCAGGCCTGCTTCCAATAATTCCGATTCTGACTCAATTATCTTTTACATGACTGCGAAATCGAAAATGGATCTAGGATTCTTCTTTCAGTACACAATTCTTGAAGATGGTAGCATGGGAAACTTATTCTGGTCCGACGTATTGTCACGACATGACTACAACGTATTTGGTGATGTAATTTCATTAGACTCAACGTACCGAACTAATTCTTATAATCGACCACTTGTGATTTTTGTTAGTGTGAACAATCATACGAAAACCACAATTTTTGGGTTCGGGTTGTTGGTGGATGAGACGGTCGATACCTATACTTGGATATTGCAGACATTCTTAGAAGCTATGTATGGTAAATGTCCAATTTCAGTACTTACTGATAGTGATAAAGCTATGAGTAAGGCCCTAAGTTCAGTTATGCCTTCGGCCGTACGCCGCCTTTGTTCTTGGCATCTTGAGCGAAATGTGCAGACGAACATAGGTGATAACAAGTTTACTCAAGCATTTACCCATTGCATGTTGACCTATATGACGGAGTCATAGTTCGAGACCCAGTAGTTGAAGGTCACTGAGACGTTTGGTTTGCAACATAATGAATGGGTGAAAAAGATGTATTGTAAACGGAAGCTATGGGCAAAAACCTTTTTACGAAATACATTTTTTAGTGGTTTGTAGAGCACACAATGGTCTGAGAGTATTAATTCCTTCCTTAATCGTTTTTTGCATAGTAGGCTGAAATTGTATGAATTCATAAGTCATATCGATCGAGCAATGTCGCACCTACAAAACAACCATTTGAAGGATGATTTTGATAGCATTAACTAACGCAGCGGGGTATGGCGGAAATAAGAATGATCGCTTTGTCGAACCCTGAGGCACACTCAGACGAACCTTGACGCAGCGACTGGTAGTTACACAAGCATGGACTGCATGCAGGGGCCATCATTCCCTAATCTACATTAGAAAATGGCGCTCTCGAATCCTCAAAGAGCATGTCGAATCCCGACAAATAAGTGTTCCAAAAGAACGATTTTATTGATTATCAAAAAGTTACAATAATAGAAAATAATAAGACTATTTATAATAAACTAATTCTAATACGACTCGAATACGACATTCCTAAAAAGACTAAAACATGAAAAGATAAAAACTAATCATAATCTTCTAAGACTTATGATTTCTAACTTGACAGAAAAACAAAGATCAAATCTTACCTAAAAGGTAAGTTTGATTTATTTCCAAAACCTAAATTTAATTCCTAATCATACTGAAATTTATAAACTTGTTAAACAAGAAATAAAGACCCAAATTAATAAAATAAGAAACACCCAAAACCGTCTGAATCTGATAGGACATCGGTAGCGGCATGTGCCGTGATTCCTCCTTCTCTGTCCTACATCAATCACCCCTTCTTAAAAAGAACTCGTCCTCGAGTTCGGTTAACGTACGAGGATTGACAAGTAAACAAAGAAAACCCTTATTTGTCTTGTGGGAGTGGTAGACCCCAACTGAAAAATCTCTTCGTAGTCCATCCCATATCCACAATGGGACCATAGTAATCCTCCAACGAAATGTAAAAGATGCCCAAGCTATTTGCCATGGACGATGCCTATTAGTCGAGGCTTGGGCCGTTGGACACCTGCGGAGATTTGGATGGCATCGATTCCTCACTACTAGCTTTTCCTATTCCACATAGTATTCTCTGCCTCTTGAAAAAAAAAAAAAAAAAACTCGTCATCGAGTTTGGCAAGGTTTTGTTTAGGTGGATAATACTTGAGATGTACCACTTTGTCAATTACCGGCTTGAATGAACTTTCTTCAGATGGTAGGAACAATATTGGATCTTCAAAATCCGAATGAAGAGAAGCAATCTTCAAATTACCCCTGAAAAAATTGTGTGGATTTTCAAATAAGTTGTCACCCTCGGAAACTTTTTCAATGGAAATTGATTTAGGTTCCACTTGTGCTTCAACCACGGTTAGATCACAGTCTTCAACTTCTAAGACCAGTTGATCGTCTTTAATTCATTCGACAGTTTCCACTTCATAAGAAATATCTTCAACTATATTTTCTGCATAACAAAAATCTTCAAAATAATCATCTGGAAGATATTCCTCCTGCATTACTTGTTTCATAACAGGCCATGATTGAATCCTATCCATTCCAAATCTGTTTCGAGCTTTTTGAAAGTCTTCCCACCAAATTAATGCATCGTTTTTCAAACAATCTTTTGCACATAAAACTTTCAGACTTTCTGTGATTCTTCGATAGTTAAAATATTCTTCAACTTCTTCCAACCAATTAATAAATTCTTCAGTTTTCATATGTCCAGAAAAAAATCTAAGTCTTGGTTGATAATCATTATAGCTCGAAAAATAATTATTGTAACTAAGTGAACCTTTGAAGCCCATTGAGAACTGAAATCAGAGTCTGAAAAAAAAAAGTACCAAAAATTGAACCTTGAGAACTGCTTACGAAAATAAATTCACTCGCGGCTTCAGGTGCGTGAGACTTTGATGGTTGAGAATGTGCGACTGTCTTTAGGGCTGATTGTGAATTCTTTGAACTATCACACACCTTTTCTTTTCTTTTCTTTTTTTGATTTCTTTTCTCTCTCCTTTTTCTTTTTGATTTTTTTCTTTTTCTTTTTGATTTTTTTTTTTTTTTTGGGAAATATGGAAGGTGAATTTGGTGGCTAGGAAAGTAGTTGGTTGTGGTACGTGGACGCTAAGCCTAGCACAGAGGTAGACTCGATAGCTCTGATACCAATTGACACAGCGGGGTATGGCGGAAATAGGAATGATCGCTTTGTAGAAACCTGAGGCACACTTAGACGAACCTTGACGCAGGGACTGGTAGTTACCCAAGCATGAACTACCATGCAGGGGCCATCATTCCCTAATCTACGTTAGAAAATGGCACTCTCGAATCCTCAAAGAGCATGTCGAATCCATGACATATAAGTGTTCCAAAAGAACGATTTTATTGATTATCAAAAAGTTACAATAATATAAAATAATAAGACTATTTGTGATAAACTAATCCTAATACGACTCGAATACGACATTCCTAAAAAGACTAAAACATGAAAAGATAAAAACTAATCATAATCTTCTAAGATTTATGATTCCTAACTTGACAAAAAAACAAAGATCAAATCTTACCTAAAAGGTAAGTTTGATTTATTTCCAAAACCTAAATTTAATTCCTAATCAAACTGAAATTTATAAACTTGCTAAACAAGAAATAAAGACCCAAATTAATAAAATAAGAAACACCCAAAACCGTCTGAATCTGATAGGACATCGGTAGCGGCATGTGCCATGATTCCTCCTTCTTTGTCCTACATCATTAACGAGCATCTAGTCCTCGGTTAGAATTGGAAAAACATGCTGCCGAAGTGTATACGCGAAACATATTTTCTTGGGTGCAAGATGAAATCAAATCAGAGGCAAAACTAAGCATAGTGAATTGCGTTGCCGATGTGGAGAGTGTGGTGTACACATTCAAGAAGTTTGCTGGTGGTGATAAAACCCAGAATGTGAGGTACACACCATCTACAAACATTTTCAAATGCTCATGTCTAATGTTTGAGACAATAGGTATTACTTGTTGTCATGCATTTAGTGTCATGAAAGCCATGAACCAACAACACATATCTGAGACACTCATAATGCAACGTTGGACAATGAATGCGAAGGATGTCTCAGGAGTCTAATCATCTTCTACTGTGACTACTCCAAATACAACAAATTGCCAGGTATGTATCCTCTTATTGTTATTATAGCATACAAAGAACATATATCAGTTTCCAGTGATCGGTTACAATTGATTTATCAATTCGTAACGCTTGCATATATAGTACTATACTGGTGATTGAAATGTCTTTTTTTTTTTCCTATTTTATGTTGATGTAGATATGGCGCCTTGAGTTCAAAGTGTAGCAAAATGAGCTATTATGCATCAATGTCAACTGAAGGTTACAAAAAAGCAAATGTAGGGATTGATAAGTTAACAATTCAAATGAAGGGATTATTGCCATCGTCAAGTACAAGTCGGGAAGAACATGTACATCGTACAAAAACACAATCGAGTGTCCACGTTAAAGATCCACTCGTAGCAGCAACAAAGGGGTCGATGAGACAGAACAAAAAATGTAGTGGGCTAGCCCGTAAATGTGGGAACTGTGGACAGCCTGAGCACACGAAAAAGACATGACGTGCACATGTTAAGAATAACATAAGTGCAATGGCAAGCAATGGAGGTTCGATAACGCGGTCCACGTTACAACCAGCCACGTATGGAAATTTAATGCAATCTTGCGACTCTCAATATACTGTGGACAGTAACGGTCGATGCCATGAGTTTGCATTTCAAAATCCGGGACAACCAATGGGTAACTTCAGCAACCAATTGAATGACAATGTTTTTTCCATGAGAAGCTCAACACCTGAAATGTACATGCAACAAAACCAATGATGGAGGCCGCATAACAAAATCTGATAGATTTGTGTGCCATTGTTAATCTTGCAATCATGGTGTCATGACCTACGTTATGTGACTCGCATGAATACGTAAAAGTTGATCTTTAAAAATAGGCCTATTTTGTAATGTGGTGGCAGCTATAACTATAGTTTATAAAAGCTTTGATGGTAGAGGTATTTTGTTACCACTATCTTGGAATAATGTAATGACTTGCAAAAAAAATATGTTGCCAAAGTTAAAGCAAATTATGTTCCTTTGAATTGGGTTCTAGTTGTAATAAATCAAGACTCCCATGTTTTACAAATTGGGTTGTATTCATAATATATCAAGAGTAACTTAATTACAATTGGGATATATATATATATATATACTATCAGTCGTGACTTAATATATAACTTAGAGACACAATGAAAGAGTAAAAACACAATATAGGATCGGAAATGAAAGGTTGTACAAAAATAAAAACACCGGTGACCTTGCATTTATAAACCCAAATCCTGCCATATACGTATAATTTTAGTAAAAAAATTACAGTTGAACTGAAAAGAGGAAGACCTAGCCCACCCTTGTGCAAGATCTCCCACGTAGTGCCTCATATACAAAAAGAACAAAATTAATAAACTTTTTTCCAGTGATGCTACCCAACACATTAACATCCCATTTACAAAAAGAATATAAAAATCATCGGTTGAAACCCAACAAACATTTAATCCATGAGAGCCGCTGCTTTACCTCTCAACTTCCGGTTTGGTGGCTCTCTCAACTTTAAAGGGGCCAAGACTTCATTGTTAGACAGTAATATATTATAGTGTTCTTTGGCATTTTTTTCAAAGACAATAGGTTGGTGTTACCAAGGAAGAGTGCTAGGAAACGAGCTAATAACAAACGCTGACATTGAGAATGAAACTGTAAAAGAAGTGGGAAATGTCATCGGTTAGTCGACCAAAATATAGTGCAGTACTCAAAACATATGATTTTACGTAGGTGAACGTATTGATTCCATCTGAAAAGGTGTAGGGCAGTTGTCATCCATGAACATGCAAACTAAGAGGCCACAATCATAGTCGTTGGGTTGAGTGGGTACTTTCGCATCTGAAACAGTGAATGATGTGAATGAGAAGGTTGTTGGGAAGGCAACGGCAATGTTATCAGCAAGAACAATGTCAAGCGACTGCATCTAAATGAAAAACAAAATGTACATTACTGCGGGCGATTGATGACAGTGGAAAATGTGGGGATTACTAAGGGAGTAAATCAAACTCTGGTGAAGTTAGGGACATACCAATTTTCGAACTTTGGTCAATCGCGTCAGATCATCCTTTCGACGAGGTGGATTGGAGTCACAGATTCGGCAGTCTTGTTTTTTCAATTCAACTATAGTCAGACACCAATGGTTGCGTAGATCATGGATAGAAATGTAAATGTAATATTTTGACGAAAATGCCATTATAAATATACATTACAAGAAATAGACAATTTGAGTATGGACAAAATTAAGGTGGACAAAATAAAAAACCAAGGGTAATCATGCATCACCTTTTCACATCTATGAATATCGTACATGTATGACTCTCACAATTTTGAAAGAGATTTCTTCAAGGAAAATTGTTTCCCATCTCCACAAGTAAAAACTGTGTACTGCGTACGAAAAAGTACAAAAACATTGGTTACATGTTCCATATCATGATTACTGGACAGCTATAAACATAAAAGCTTAAAAATGAACATAAGTATACCGCGTAGTTCGTAGGCAAGAACCATTTAAGTTGTGACCTTTTTGACTTCAATATCATTGATTTGTACTCGGGAATAAGATTAATAATCTGCGAAAGAATATTGTGCATTAGATATGTTAAGTTGCCAACAATAAAAGGTCGTGAAGTTTATATAATGAGTAAAAGTGATAGGGTTGATCATTCAGAAGGTGATTAGCAACGAACCTCACTATCCAAATATTTGGTAGGTTCTAAAGTTCTGAAACTTTTCCGCGTTACAGTTAAATGTCCAAGATCGACAATAACCTCACTACAATGGCAAGAAACAAGAAGAATGCGAAATTGTTAAACATCCAATAGTTATATATAACAAACCTATAATTGCACAGACAATAAACAAAATGCATGCTTACGATGATGGTAGGTCTTTCGAAAATATGTAGATTATCAATTGCTCATCAAATGTATTAAGTGGAATGCATATTTGAAAAGGGCCATATTCTGTTGATGTTGAGGTAATGTTCGGGGTGTTATTTGATGAAACCTCAATAGTAGGATGTTGACTTGTAGGATTAGAAAGAGGTCGTGATGATGATAGAGGTGGAGTAGGATTTGGAGGAATGTTATGCATGGAATTATGATGGCTGCTTATATTATGTAAGTTGTTATCCAGGTTCTTGTCCTCCGCCGAACTGAATTTGTCATACAGGAAATTGACCTTTCTTCGGATATCGTCAAGTTCAGTCTTCATTGTAGACTGAATTTCTTTGACTAGCTGTAGGACATCAGTAATACCTTTCATGTGGGCATGATTGCCTGTAACAGGTCCTTAATTGGCCTGACTGGTTTCTCCATATGCAGCACCATTGTATTGACCATTTGATTGTGTTGGTCACTTGAAGAATTCCTCAACTGAAATCTACATCATTTTATGAAAATAAATGTCATACAACAATGAAAATAGATTTGTCATATTCAATGCAGTTAAAGCTAATTTAGTTACATATAAATTGGGTAGACAAAGTACAAAATACAGACCTGGTTACTTCCATCACCTCATTCGGTGTGCAGCCGGAATACGCACTTCTTAATCTTTACGTTTGTCCAACAAACAACCGGAATTACAACTTTATCGACGATTGGAGGGTCCCATTGAAGTGTGTGCAAGTAAAACAACTACAGCAAAGAAACAAGGTTAACAATAACTTCAATATGACATGATACAGTGATATTTCATACATAATATTTATGAAGGTTTTTTACCTAAAGAAACAGCACACACCCGGAAATGCAACATGTCTTCATAATTGGCCGGTTCTTCTGAAACTTCTCAATCCCTTCACAAAGTGAAGAGAAACACCAACTGGACCCGTTTTTCAGAGAAATAGTACCAACATCCCTTAAAGGAATCAGGTACCCCATCTGAACATAGTCGTTAGCTGAAAGAGAGAAGATGGTGTCCAATAAAAATAAGCACAATGTCACCTTGAATTCGTCATCGGTCGTAGTCATCTCCTCAAAGGAATGCTCTATGTCTTTCAAGAAGATGTCAGGAGATGTGATAGGAAACTTTGATTTCCAAAAGTCTAAGTTAAGGACATCTCCAGATATAGATATCTGATCTCCTAAATCCGAAATCACCAAAACTCAAGCAAATACAGAGGAGTTTAGCACAAACCTCCGGCTGTGGATATCAATTGAAGAAGCTTTAGTGTCAAAATTATCAACTAACCATCAACAAATCGGAGCCGTAGACGTCCACAATCAAGGGCAAGTAAGTTTCCAAACCCCAACGCATGAACAACCTGTTTCTGCTCTTCGGATAGTTTCTTAACAATCTGATACCACTGAGAGGGCGTACACCTTGTGTTAATGGTTTTAGCTTCATGGCCAAGATGATTTGTTGTGCCTGGGATTTCTTCATATGTTGGAGGGAAGTCGGAGTTGTTGGGGATGACAAAAGACTCATGGTCAGGCTGCTCACCAGAAATATTTCTGGCAGCAACTTCAGCATCAGCAGCTTGTCAAAATTTTGCCCGCTCTTCTATCGGTAACAAATGCCATGTCTTACCAATTTCACTTCGTGGCTGCAAAAAAATGTGAAATATTACAGATTGTTAGATTGATGGTCTGAATATCAACTGAGAGAATGAATGGTATTAATTGTAGTAAATGTATATAACCTTTGAGTTTCCATTAGCATCTTTCTTTTTGCATTCCAATTTGTTGGATAAATAACAACCAAATGGTTAGCTTACATGGAAAAGATATAAAGTTATCAAACTAGAGTAAAGCATATGATAATGTGTACATACAAATAATTAATCCATGCACTCTTTCCAATCTTCGATTTTGACAAGTTTGTCGTGGATGTTGTTTTATGAGACCTACCATTCTTCTTTTCACGAATTCCTTTTTTCACCATTTTCGATCTATACATAAATGGTAATAAATATTCGGTCAATAACATGGATAAGAAAATGAATGCATATATAAATGGATTACAAAATTCCGTTCAGTATTTAATATATTATGCATATCTTCAATGAGATTACAAAGTAGACATCTTCAAAAGATAAAACCTTGACTCATACTGACGACTTTAACGTTATTTTAGTTTTTATGCAAAAGAGAATAGGACTCATACTTTGAATGCCCATGTGATGTGTCATGTAATGTAAAGTACCTGGGATATAAGGTTCGTCTTTTTCTCTCCCACCTTGTTCTGCTAAAACTCAAATACTCACATAACATTTTAGCATTAACTTACAAATTATAGCTACAAAGACGTAGCTATGATATATAAAATAGATTGTACAAGACAATATATACAAAAAACTAAATAACATAAACAGAACTAATAGACACTCGGTACGTGGCGTTGTCTCACATGTGTACTCTACCAGCACCATTCCGGGTAGGAGTAAGTCTGAGTATTCCAGTCAATATACGTTGTGCCCAATACAGAATATAGATTAGTAACAGAACTGAAAGAGTAAAATAACTTACAAAATGCAGCTACGAAGACGTACCTTCGATACAGAAAAATAAAATAGCTTAAACGGAACAAATAGACACTCGGTACGTGGCAATGTCTCACATGTGTACTCTACCGGCACCATTCCGGGTAGGAGTACGTCTGAGTATTCCAGCCGATATACTTTGTGCCCAATAGAAAATTTAGAATAGTAACAGAACTTAAAGAGTAAAAAAAAATTACAAAATGCAGCTGCGAAGACGTAGCTATGATATATATTATAGAATGTACAAGACAATATATAAATTAAACTAAATAGCATAAAGGGAAGAAATAGGCACTCAGTACGTGGTGTTGTCTCACGTGTGTATTTTACCTGCACCATTCCGAGTAGGAGTAAGTCTGAGTATTCCAGCTGATATACTTTGTGCCCAATAGAAAATTTAGAATAGTAATAGAACTTAAAAAGTAAAAAAATTACAAATTGCAGCTACGAAGACGTAGCTATGATATATATGATAGAATGTACAAGACACTCAATACGTGGCTTTGTGTTAGAACTTAAAATTTAGAATAGTAATAGAACTTAAAAAGTAAAAAAATTACAAATTGCAGCTACGAAGACGTAGCTATGATATATATGATAGAATGTACAAGAAAATTTAGAATAGTAACAGAACTTAAAGAGTAAAAAAAAATTACAAAATGCAGCTGCGAAGACGTAGCTATGATATATATTATAGAATGTACAAGACAATATATACATAAAACTAAATAGCATAAAGGGAAGAAATAGGCACTCAATACGTGGCTTTGTCTCACATGTGTATTCTACCCACACCATTCCGGGTAGGAGTAAGTCTAAGTATTCCAGCCGATATACTTCGTGCCCACTAGAAAATATAGAATAGTAATAGAACTTAAATAGTAAAATAACTTACAAAAAGCACGATTCCGGATAGGATTAAGTCTGAGTGTTCCAGCCAATATAATTTGTGACCAGTACAAAATATAAAATAATAAGATATCTTCATAACACAAGTTAATACAAATTCTACAAGACTCATAACTTCATAAGAGAAGAAGTAAGCTGTAGCACTTCTTTTTATTCAAAAGCATTTTGATCATAAGGAAAGAAGCAGCTACTGTGAAGTAATTACATAAAGCACTTACATTCTTAATTTACATCTATGGTACTTATATTACTGAGACGGGTGACAAAATGAAAGCTATGATGATTAACTGAACTAGACACCACTATTGTACCAACCTTTTCCACCGTATATGACAAGTTTTATTTACTCATGCATTAAGTACTTTCTACCGTATTAACTCTATACTTTGTGTGTAGCTTAAACATTTTATGATAAGTATGGCCCATACAACATTTCTGACACACCATTTATAAATAGTGGATTTTCGAACTGTAAGTTTCTCTTCACATATTGAAGCTACTAACGTAATGTATTCCGGAAATTGTTGAATAATGAAGATATCGAACAATAGGAAATACATCCGAATCTAAGTCATCCGAAATTATATGAAACAAATTCTCCATAGTTGCACCATATACCAATGAAACTAAAGAATGGTTCAACCACTAAAGAATAAGCCATATGATACTTCACCATTCAGTTCAAACAAATTTAGAACAGAAAAAGAAAAGTAAAATTCAATGTGAAATCAGTAGTATGGTCAGTTTATACTACAAGATCCAAAAATTGTAATAATTTAAACCATGACGTAATAGTTCTTGGATCACTACATAAGCTGGCAGTAAAAAATAAGCCTAGGGCAATACCTTGTCATGATAGTTTTTTATAACAACAACTCAAACAGCACCACGAAAGTTACCAAAAATGTCAAAAATAAACAGAGATGAAGAATGGTTGCGGTTCGGATAGACCTCCTGCGAAGGGAATTACCAAGACTAAACGAAATGATAAAAATAACCTTAGATAAATAACCTTATATTTCAACATTCAAGAAGAGGGAGACGAATCGAATCCACGAACTTATGGATGTAGTTGTAAATAGTTTACAATCGAACCAATCTCAATTTTGACAATTCTATTATAGTTAATATTACACAGAACCTAATATATAAACAACTTCGGTTGAAATGATATTTCAATTTATATGTGTTATAACCAAAATGAACCCTAAAATCAAAAACAAATCCTACATAAACATACTGTTAAACTTAAAACCTAAATATAATTTCACATTTTTACATATTATTATATAACAAATGGAATTATTGCATATCCCCCACCATATTTGTACCCAAAGATTTGTTGGTTTCACTTATAATTTCATATATATAAATATATATATATATATATATATGTGTGTGTGTGTGTTTATAAATATATAAATAAAACATCAAATGTTGTAAAATGTATATAGATTCTACAGCTTCATACCTAAGACTCGGTTTGTAGGAACAATAAAACCTCAAAACTGTTTTCGGGTTCACTGCACACCATAATTGTATAAGAACTAAAAATAGGAAAAGCTAACTCATTTAATTTCATCAACCTAACTAACACTTAATCAAGTCATTGAATTTCATCAACCTAACTAACACTTAATCAAGAAAAATTTAAAGGGAACTAATACTGGTTTCAATAATGCATCAGAGTTGAGATTGATAATCAAAATAGCAATGCAACACATTGTAGATGCTCGTAAAGTACCATATATTTCAATTATCAATTAGAAGAGAAACCCAATTTTTCAAAACACTAAACAAGTACATCACAAAAAATTAAAATAACAGACACAGAAGCAGAGCAATAAATCATGCAAAAACATGCAAAAGCCATAGAGGAAAACCCAAATAGAGAGATGGGTAGTGGGTACTGACATAGAAGCAGCTGAAATACCATTAGAAGAACCATAGAGAGACGCCACTTCATTCATGTAATCCAAAAAAAACCTTTGTTAGTTTTTTCTTTCAAACTCCACCGGACAGAAAAACAAAAACAACTCAAGCAAATACAAGAATTCAAGAAGAAAAACAGTGAAAGGTTTAAAAAGTTTGTGTCTTGCAATTCCGAGAATGGTGGTCATTCATGAGAGAGACATCGAAGAAGAAAAAAACAAATCTAGAGAGAGAGTACTAGAGAAGCCATGAACGACCGACCTTCTAAAGGTGAGATAAAGGGCAGAGTAGAGAGACAGAGTTAGTTTTGTTTGGGTAAGAAACCGGTGTAAAAGGTTGCTGCCGAAATAATATTATCTGATTTCCTATTTTAACCGACTGAAATTTGTTCAAAGTGGTGTTGTATGGTACGAAGCACTTTCTTACTCGTACCGTAGCATGATCGATTTTTAGAACATATACTCTTGACTCTTTACAAACTAACTAATGACTGAATCATCATTTTAACATCTGTGTGGCCAACGACAAAGGTGGTAGAGTTTAATTAAGTTGTGATGGGGCAACCCCCCCTAAACAGTTCAAAGAAACATGTAAAACCTAAAAGTCATATCAATGGCTCATAATTACTAGACATTGCCCACATCAAAAAGTTATTCACTAAATAAACAAGTAAACGAGTAAGGATAGGCCATAGGCTCATACCGAACAGATACATTTTGTGTTGACATTGCCATTTATCAATGTTCTAAAAGGCATTTTTAGCATTGAGGCGTTTTCCTCTACTGAGGCGAGGCGTAAGGCTCAAGGCGTAACGAGGTATAAGCCTCACTAGGGAAAGTAAAAAATACATAATATATATATATATATATATAAGGCACATAAAATTCATAATTCATAAAACAACACATAAATTCATAATTCATAATCCATAAAACAACTCATAAGACCATGAGTTCATAATTCATAACATGATAGAAATAAAAACAAGTTCATAGCATGATTATAATAAAAAAAAGTTCATAAAATAAAGCCACTTCATCAATCATCACTCCATAGCAATCCATATTAATATACAAATATGCAATAAAAAAAAAGTCCATAGCAGTCCATAATCCATATATTATTATATTAACAGTCCTCAATAGTTAGTTCAAAATACACATTGCCCACATCAAAAAGTTTTTCACTAACTAAACAAGTACTCTTTCTCTGCCCAATATGAGTAAGGATTGGCCATAGGCTCATAGCAAACAAATACATATTGTTTCGGCATTGCCATTTATATATACACAATAACACAAATGCTTATTTTTTTCACTTATGTCATTGCTACCACTTTTTCAATATTGTTTAACTATCTTCACTTTGGATGCTACAAAAAGTTAGAATTTGAAGCATAAGGACCAAAAGTTGTAAAACAATTCTAAAAAAATGAAGAAACAAGTTCAATTTTGATCAATAATAATAATGTTTTTGAAAGTGCATCATATATTTATCAAAAAGTTTTTAAATTGTGAAATTGTTTTGATTTTATATATGTTCATTTTATTGTGTTTCAAATGAAACTAGATCAAAAGACATGTTAAGGGAAATGCTAAATACCATCGTGAGTGGCCGAGTTTCTAAAGTCACACTTGTTTTTGTATTTTTCACCAATTGCAAAAGTTTAATCATCCTTACCAATGTTCTAAAAAACGTTTTCCTCTACTAAGGCTAGGCATAAGCTTCAAGGCATAACGAGGCGTAAGCCTTAATAGGGAGAGAAAAAAAATACATAAATATATATATAGCAATAAAGCACATAAAATTCAAAATTCATAAAACAACTCATAGGTTCATAATTCATAATCCATAAAACAACTCATAGGTTCATAATTCATAATCCATAAAACATAAAAAAGAGTTCACAAAGTAGGGCCACTTCATCAATCCATATATAATTACTAATTACAATTTAACAATTAGTATATTACTGCATTATTAATTACTGGATAAAAATATCAAAAAATAATAATAATAAAGGTCCTTATCACTCCATATTAGTATACAAATACACAAAAAAAAAAAAAAAAAAAAAGTCCTTAGCAGTCCATATTAGTATATTACCATATATATATATATATATATATATATATATATATATATTAAGTTATTAACGGTCCATAGCAGTCCATGTATATAATATAATAACATACTAAATACAAAAAAAAAAAAAAAAAAACATTAGGCGAATCAAACAAAACAGAAACAAATCTTATAAATGGGCAAAAAACACGTAAACAGAATAAAGAACAAAACATAGGCCAATCAGAAAAAAGAGGCAAAAAACCGAGGAACAAAGGAAGAAGAAAAATAACGAGGAAGAAAGAAGAAAGAAGAATGAACGAAGAAGAACATACCTGGTCGTGGAGAAGAAGAGCAGCAGCAGCAGCCAGTAGGTAACAGAGCAGTAGAGAAAAAGATGAGTTAATGTCTTAGTGAAGAACAATACTAACTTAACAACAAAATTGGGTTCACTTCACAACATAATTATATAACAACTAAACAAAGTAAGGCTAACTCATTTCAGAAATCATAGAGAGGGAAATTATTATAGATGCCATGAATAAACCCTAATCTTCAACGAAATTGCCACAAATTTGCAAATACATATCTAAATAAACAAAATATACAAAACCCTAATCTTCAAATAGTAAATTACCTTCCAATTTCAGCACCAAACCGACGATTCAGAACCACGGTGGTCCACACACCAACATTCAGCGTTCACAACCACAGATTGAACGCTACAGTCCAAGAGACACATGCAATCTGCACAGTGAGATGGAGAATGAGAGGAGAGAGACACGGTTGAGCAAATGAGATGAAGAATGAGAGGAGAGAGACACGGTTGAGATGGAGAATGAGAGGAGAGTCACACGATTGAGCAGCAGAGTTACAGAGATGAAGATGGGATGAGAAAGACTTGGTGGAGATGGAGAATCAGAGGAGAATCAGAGGAGAGAGACTGTTTTATTTATATGTGTACCAAATCGGTATAACAGGTAACAGGTTCAATAATATCTTGTGTTTTTTTATATTATATCAGGTTGAAACGTTTTGAAACTTTTGAAGACATACGTTGTACGGTACGAACCCCATCATTATTCGTACCGTAGCAAGTCCCTGTTTGACAAAGATGGACATGTGATGTCTGCTTTTCCAGCCACACATAGCTGTAAAGCAATTGATGGAGTTGATTTGTAGATTCGCTAAAGTTTAATTTATTTAGAGCCCCACTTGTTTGTTTTCTTTTCTTTTGACCGTTGATTATGGCCATATCTGCTTTCCTTTTTGCTTTTGCACTTATTGATTCCTAATTTATAGCATTTTCATTTTCTGAAAGCACTTAGGGGGTCGTTTGTTTTTTTGTCTGAAGACTGAATAGTCCTGAATTTTACTGAAAACTGAATAGTGACTGAAATCTGAATCTGAATGACATGTTTGTTTTTTTTCTTCTCACATTTGAATATACTGTCAACATGTTTGTTTTTTAAAAATTAAATTGTCTAAAAAGAAATAATTTTACATCTACACCCATGTTATACAATTATAGATATAATATAGAATAAAGTCAATCCAAAAATAATAATTATATATGAACACATATGATCATGATCTTCTTTTTCGATTACAAACAAACTTTATTTTTACTAAAAAAAGAAAAGGTTCTTTTTTAAAAAAAATAAAAGGGGCAGTAGGAAAACTCACACAAAATACTCTAAAAAAATAATATATAAATACATCACCATAATATCATAATAAAGTATTGATATTAAACACCAATATGAGAAGTGATTAGGGTTCTTTTTTATTTTTAAAGCTATCTAAAATAAGCAATACATTAAAATAAAGATTTCTATACTATATATAATTATGATGAAATTAGAGATATGTTATATATGGAGGATAGTATCGGAAGAAAAGATTTTGAATTGCATTTAATGCAATTTAGTGATTTACAATTAAGTAAAAAGTCATGATTCTTTACTTTTTATTTTAAGTTGTTTTTTGGTATTTTTAAGTTGTTTGACCACTTAAAAAAAAAATAAAACAAAACAACTTAATAATTATGATTCAGACCTATTAAGTTTTAAGTGGAAAAAACAAACGACCCCTTATTTTGCCAAGGACATTGTTTTGCTCTTTAGCAGTTTAACTACCAATAGACGGTAGGGGGGAAATAGGGATTTCTGAAAATCGAGGGGATAAAACGATATTGATTGAAACGTCATGGGGAAAATTAATAATATCCCTATATTATATTATATTATATTATATATAGGATAATGTTTACCGGTCAGTCAGTACCCAAGGTATTGACCCATCAATGAGGTGTTGGCACATGACCCATTTTGGAAGAATGTAAGGAGATAAATATAATAAGTAAAAGAAAAAATATCATATGCCAACACCCCATCGGTGGGTCGGTATCTTGGATACTGACTGATCAGTATCCAATCATTATCCTTATATATATATAGTCTTTCTATTATCAGTTCGTCCTGATATATTTTAAGTTGTTTTTTGGTATTTTTAAGTTGTTTGACCACTTAAAAAAAACACACAAAACAACTTAATAATTATGATTTAGACCCATTAAGTTTTAAGTGGAAAAAACAAACGACCCCTTATTTTGCCAAGGACATTGTTTTGCTCTTTAGCAGTTTAACGGCCAATAGACGGCAGGGGGGAAATGGGGATTTCTAAAAACTGAGGGGATAAAATGATATTGATTGAAACGTCAGGGGGAAAATTAATAATATCCTTATATTATATTATATTATATTATATTATATTATATATAGGATAATGTTTACTGGCCAGTCAGTACCCAAGGTACTGACCCCATCAATGAGGTGTTGGCACGTGATCCATTTTGGAAGAATGTAAGGAGATAAATATAATAAGTAAGAGAAAAAATATCATATACCAACACCCCATCGGTGGGTCGGTATCTTGGATACTGACTGATCAGTACTCAATCATTATCCTTATATATATATATATATATTTATATATAGTCTTTCTACTATCAGTTCGTCCATATATATATATATATAATATATCGGTATGAAGAATTTGTACCAGATCGGGACTGTATATATATATATATATATTTATATATACAAATTTTTTTTTTTGTCAGTTCATCCTGATATAAAATATATCAGAACGAAGAATGTGGACCATTAGATTTATATACTTTGACTCAAAGTGTATACACTTGTCAAAACTTCTCCATAATCTGTGGTCCACATTCTTCGTCCTGATATATTTCTAACTGATAGTAGAAAGACTATATATCAGTCTCGATCTAGTCAATGCATCATGATATAACTTTATCAGGATATTGAATGTGAGCTACTAGTTTTACATACTTTGACTCAAGTGTGTATGCACTTGTCAAAACTAGTCGCTCACATTCAATATCCTCACGAAGTTATATTAGGATGCACTCACTTGAAATTTCTGTACATATATATATATATATATATATAGGAAAATTTTCAAGTCAGTGCGTCCTGATATAACTCCATCTGTGTGTTGAATGTGAATCATTAGATTTATATGTTTTGACTCAAAGTGTATGCCCTTACCAAAATTTCTCCATAATATATGACCCATATGAAACGTACTAATAGAATTATATCAGAACGCACTGAGTAGAAAAAAACTGTATATATATATAGCTCGGTTACGTAGAAAAACACTTAAATACTCACATCTATTATATTTAACCAAAATCAACTAAATAGTTAGAGTAATAATCTAAAAAATTAATTCAAATTCAATACAAATGATCTGGTAAGTAATTATCTTTACCATACAAATCATGAGATGATATGATGAATGTTAAGGAAAAATCACTTACCACAATATTTGGATTGATTTTTGATCAAATGTTTATGGTTATCTAACATTAGTGAAACGATTAAACAACAAGGTTTTTTTTTTCTTTTTTAAGTCGGACGTTATTTGCAATTCTCCCTTCTAATTAATTGAATTTATTTCTTAGCATAATTAATAGCTGGTGTTCGAAAAATCGAAAAAATCGATCGATTAACCGTCAGAATTCCACTAGGCAGGCTTCTACCGTGCCGAAAAGCTGAAAATCGACCTTATTAGGCGAAGGGCGACTAGTAGGCAGACCGATATTTAAAAATAAAATAAAATAATATTGGCCCTGATCTTGCTAGAACTCGTCGTGACTGAGAGTGAGAAGAAGATGAACCGAAAAAGTGATATAAGACACAGATTTGGGGTCTTTACATGATTTTAATTTAGGAGTTTACAGATTTGGGATCTTTACAGATTTAGGAGTTTGAGGAGAGAGATGGAGTCATGGAGAGAGAGTTCCTTGAAATATAAAAAAAAAAAACACAGATCGAGAAGATGAAGATGAGTGGCTTGGAGAAATATAACAATGAAAAAAAAAAAACATCGGTTTTTATTGATAAAGCTGCCAGTCTGCCACCATCTTATCCTTTATTTTTTTTTAAATAAAAAATTGAGGTGATAATAAATTGTTTTGTTCTTTCCTTTCATGGATCATGGAAGGATTATATATTATTTTCCCTGTTATTTTAAAGGTTAAATTGCACTAACTATTGCACTAACTTACCCTAATTATATGTATAATTATACTAAACCCGGATAAATTATCATAATAGCAGTGACTACCCTTTGACTATTTGACTAACGGTTGACCATAGTTAGTCACTAACGGTCGGAGGTTAATGTAGTCTTCATGTAAATAGTTATTAAATAACTAATGAAAAAAATACATTACACAATTAAATACTGCCACATCAGCCCTAAATATTTAATAATTAAAAATAAAAATAAAAACTTGTCCATGGAAGAGATTTGATCGATCTGCTTCATGGATACAGCTTTAATACTCTCATTAGACATTGCAGTTGTTAAAATCTCTAAGAGGGTGTATTCAATTAGGATTGTTGAGGACATTTAAAAACATTATAAATCCTGGTATATTTAATTCGGATATTTAAAGACTTTAAAAGAGTCTATATTAATCTAGTGGTATTCAATTCAGATTTTTCTGGACTTTTAAAGAATCCTTCCAAATCTAGGTGTATTGAATTGGGACTTTAAAAATGTCTACAAGAATCAAGGTATATTCAATTAGGACTAGATTTTAAAGGATTTTCTTATGTCATGGATTTTGATGGATTTTGGTGGACTTAATGGTAAGAGATATAAATATCAAATGTCATAATATGTTCAACCTTCTCCCCAAAGATTTTGGTGGACTTTGCTCTCTCTCTCTCTCTCTCTCTCTCTCTCTCTCTCTCTCTCTCTCTCTCTCTCTCTCTCTCAAAATATAAACATATATACAATTCGCTGTCGTGACTTTTTTTTTTGCTTTTCTTAAGCTGAAAAAAAAATAGAAATTTAAAATTCAATATTTAAAAATAAAATAAAAAATCTGACATGATTTTTGTTTTTATTTTTATTTTTTTAACATTTGTATTGGGACATGCTAAACCATTTCGTCAACAAGTAACGTAATTATTTATATGATTTATTTTTGACTTGAAGACGGTTTCTGCAATAATAATATATTTGGTATGCCTCATTAATATGTAGTTTTAGGAATAAATTATACACATCAAAGAAATATAAAAAAGATATACAAAATATTTCATAAAAATAAATAAATAAATAAATAAAAAGAAGAGGAAATTGGTTATGTATCTGAAGGCAAAAAAAATTAAAAAATTAAAAAATTAAAAAATGAACATTGAAAAAACGAATTGTCAAATTGATATTCATTCTCTTTTCATTTTACTTTCATTTTGACCATCTGAAAAGTATCTTTAATGGTACATTGGTACACGATAGTTGTGTATCATTCGATGGTACACTATGGTTCTTAAAATTATTTTTCAAGATGATTGTCCCTCTGTAGATACCGATGTGATTGACGAAAATCTATATTCAGAGATTTTTGTTAATATTGCAAATTGTATTAATGGATCATATTGGTTGAGTGTATAGATTGTGTTATTGGGCTATATAGGGGTATAATTCTCCATCTATAATAGAAGTCAGAGAAACAAATCCATAAAAGTTCATGAATGTCTAAACAAATCTATAAAAGTCTGCTATGTCTAAACAAATCCATAAAAGTCTAAGATAGATGTCTAAACAAATCAATGAAAGTCCATGTGGATTTATAAAAGTCCGTAGAAATCCATGAAAATCTTTCACTTAAAAAATGTCTTCAAATATCCACAAGAATCCTAATTGAATACACCCTCCTAAGCTTGTTAAAATCTTTTATTTGATTAACATCTTCTTCATTTTTAATATGCTAATTATAGATTTCCCAGAAACATAACATCCATCTGCTGTTCAATAATATATATATATATATATATAATCCAGAAAAAAAAAAAAAAAAAAAAAAAAGTATTGACGAGACGAAGATGGAAAAAAAAATACAAGAAGATGAAGATAAAAAAGATCTAGAACAAACAAACCCAAACCAATCACAGCCACAGAACACAAACCCACAACAAGAAGAACAGAAGGGGATGATTCGCGTCACCAGCACAGAGGAAGCTTGTGAGGTTCGAACTTCTCACTGTAACCTTCTCAATGGAAATTACTAATTATTCTACAACTATTTTTGGTACAAACTTATTATTAATACTTTACAACAACTTTTGGTACAGACTTATTACTAAATTATTCTACTACAACTTTCTTCTTTTTGGATTATTAAAGGTTTCTTTTTCTTTACTTAAAGTTCCTAATATTTCTTTCCAACGATTTTCTCCTACTTGTATACCGGCTATTCTACCTTTTAATCTAAATTTTTCTTCTTCTGTTTTAGCATCATTAAGCTTATTACTATAATTTCTTATGTTAATTCTACACAAATCTAAACGCTCAGATATAAATTCTATTTTTTGAGAATCTGAAAGTTCATCATTCATCTAATCCGGTAAATTCAAAATTGAGGTTGAAGCAAAGGCTTGACTACTTTCTTTTAAAAGCTTCTCTATTTCTTTTAATTTATTTTCACTATTTATCTTTAGATTTTCTAAATCTAGAAGGTCTTTTTCAAAATTAGGGAAATATTCTATAAATTTAATAAAGACTTGATCAAAACCACTATAGTATACTTTCAGCTTTTTATCAATTTCTTCTATAAATTATAAATGATGCCTTTTTAAAGATTCTAATCTTCCTAGGTGGTTTTTAGCTAATTCTATATTAAAGCTAAGTCTATAATACTATAATCAAAACTCATTCACTAAGGTGACATAAAGGAAAAATAGGATAATCATTAATATAACAAACGAAATTTAAACTAGAATTCAGATGGTGTAATTAGAAGTATGCCTTTTTGTAACTACTCACATAAACAAAATATTAAATTAAAAGGTAACTCGGCTCTGATACCTAACTGAAAAGGGGTGTACAAATTATAGAGAAACTCGGACAGGCCTTTCAAGATCCCATGGTTTCCATTCAAACAAACAAATTTTCAAACACTCCTAAAGTCTGCTATTGCCTTTTCAAACAGGACTTACCCACACAGACCACCAAGGAGTATTAATAGAAAATCATAAAATTTTGTTTTTTTTTAAACGGGATCTCTACTAAGTACTTTTATAGAAAGAGTTCCTTTAAGATTGCAAACAGGCTTTTCAAATCTCTATTAGGATCGCCTTACTCTATAAATTTAATATTTTTCTTATGTTTTTGTTAACTTGGCAAGACTTCCTGGTGTTTTAACTAATTAATTAAGACATAAAAATAAAAATAAAAAATGGCAAGATAAAAGATCTTAATTGTAAATATTCATAGCTTTATTGATTCCAAAGGAGTTAAATATTACAAGTGGGGAGTGAAAGAACAAGTGTTTTGAAAGCTCTAGATTTGCCTGTGTGTGGTATATGCTTGTACCGGTTATCTATGTGTTCTATGTTACAACTAATTTTAATATTATTTTATAGGTTTAGCTTTGTCTTTTTCAATCCTGCTATTTCTAGATCTAAATATTCTAGTGTCTTAAAGTTCATACGTAGGGTAAAATTCTTCTGAATTCTTTTATTCTTATATCTAAAAGTTCTAAGAATCTTTTATTTGCTATGTCTAGTTTTTCAAGGACTAGAGGTTCTCTAAATATTTGTCTGTTTCTTACAATTAGTAGATTGAAAACTATTTCAGCTTCTTGGAAATCTAATTTGTCTAGATCTTCACTAAATTCTTCTAAAGATTTTGCAAAACAGATATTAAGAAGACAATTAAAAAAGTTTTGCATTAAAGTATTCTACAACAACTTTTTGTATAAATGTATTCTATTACTACTAAGGCTCTTTATATATATATATATATATATATATATATATATATCAGGAAAAAAAAAAATTAATGGCGAGATGAAATAGAACAGGGGTTTTTTATATTGTTTGATCTTTTATGAGATGAAATAAAAGGATATGATTATAATATGATAGATTTTTTTTTTTTAATTGAGAAGATGAAATGAAATGGCAGGTTTGATTTTTACTGAATATTTTGTCTGATTTTTTTCTGATTTTTTTAATCAACTAATTATTATTTCTTTAGGGGCAAAAGTGACATTTTTCCTTGACCGTTAATGACTAACTGTGGTCAACCGTTATTCAACGGATCAAGAGGTAGTCACTGTTGTTATGATATTTTATCCGGATTTAATGCAATTATGCATATAATTAGGGTAAGTCAGTGCAATTTGCCCTATTTTAAAATCATCATTTGAATAGCGATATACAGGTCCAATAATTTATGGATTTGATTGGTATTTATGGATTTGAAAAGGATTTTGTTTGTGATTAGATTTTAATACAGAGAAAAATAAAGAAAAATAAATAAAAAATTCGCCAACCGATTAATTGCGATTAGTCATCGATTAATCGGTTTAGGCGCTAGGCACCAGGTCTTCATCTGACTAGCGCTTATTAGAACTTTGCTAATAGCATCTCCTCTGCTATGATATATTGTTAAAAAAAAAAAAATTATATGTAAAATAGTACAAATAGACAATGCAATAAAATATGATTTGTCTAATTCAATCATATATGGTTATTCAACATCGCAGACACTCACCATCTACTTTCAAAGGTTTGTAATTTTAATATAAGCATGGGAGACCAATAATGGATACACATGGCAAAATATGTGTAGCAGAAACTACTTTTTCTTGTAGTGGAGCTTGTTGAATCAGAATGAAATGAAAAGAATTGTTTTTTGCTTATGCTCCCATTTGCTTTGTTTTATAACATTTGTTTACTCTCTACTTTGTTATGCTTTCATACTCAATGACAATTTTTATTCCTTATTTTTTACAACTTTGAAAATATATACAACAAATGGGAGCTAGAAAGTGTTAGTCATCATCAAGAGTGGAAGAAGAAATCCCAAGAGAAGAAGCAAAAGTGGCAGTTGTATCCCCACCAAGATATCTCTTGAGGCGATCCAAATCATCAGCACAATCAAGCATGGTGGGTCGTGTCGATGGTGACTCTTGTGTGCAGAGAATTCCCAGTTCCATGAGCTCTCCAATGGCCACATCCCACATTCGCTTCACTTCATTCGACTGCTCTCTCAATGATCTCATCAATGAAGAATCAATCACTTTCTCTATCCTTCCATGGTAGTGATTCCTCACCCACTTGTGCAAGCTTATACCTACGCCGAACATGTCATCTGTAGGGCGTTTTCTTGTCACCATTTCCAGGACTAGAACTCCAAAGCTGTAAACATCACCTTTTGTCGATGCATTTGATCCGAATCCATATTCTGGATACAATACAAAAAATATAATGATGATCATATTATTATATTTCTGAGATTTTGATGCTTTGGTATCATTGAAAACTAGTGGGATACACTTTGTGGACTGTGGTACAAAGTGTTTTTTCCTTTTGTAAAATAACATAAAATGATTTCTTATAATAAACATTTATTAGAAAGTGCTTTTACCCCAAAATCGCTTTCTAAAAAGTATGTAAATAAGTGTTTTTTAATTTAATTTTATGAAATAAGTTTAGATATCTCAACTTTTTAATTCCAACTTAGGCAAAATTTTACATTGACATGTACGTAGCAATATGTCATAGAAGAGTAATTACACATCACTAGTATAATAGTCACTTAAGTCAGAGACTCGAAAATTTGGATATAGAGTTCTTAAATTGCCCTTTTTAACAAAAATATTTACCGTATATAAACGTGTTTTCACTGTTTTTCATTTTCAAAAAACAGAAAATGATTTATGCTTCGAAAAAAGTAGGATTTGAAAACAGTTTGTATTGTATTTTTTAAATGCATAAGAAGCAAAGGAGACATTTGTACCTGGTGCTATGTATCCAATAGAACCGCATAGCAAATTAGCAGTAGAGTTGCCCAAGTTGTCAACAACTCCAACAGTTGAAACCAATCTTGCAATCCCAAAATCAGAAACCAGTGCAGTCATGTCATCATTGAGAAGAACATTACTCGGCTTTAGATCGCAATGTATGACTTTAACAGGAGAATGGTGATGCAAATATGCCATCCCTTCAGCTATATCACTGCATATATTCACCCTCTGGAGCAGACTTAAATCCGATGACCCTGAACTGATACCTGTCCCTGAATGTAGATAAAGATGGCTATCCAAGCTCCCGTTCGCCATATATGGAAGTACAAGTGCTTTGAAATCCGGTAGACTACACGCAGTTATAATCCGTATCAGGTTTCTGTGTCGAATCCTCTTTAAAACTTGACATTCTCTGTTGAAACTCTTAGTTGAATTACTAGATTGAAACTGTAGTACCTTGACTGCAATGGCTGTTCCATCCGAAAGAACTCCCTCGTAAACACGTCCAAAGCTACCTGTCCCGACTAGTCTTTGCCCGTCAAATCCTCCCGTGGCATCTGCCAGTTCTCTGTATGAAATTCTAGGGAAATTGTGCATCAATTCTGGTGTTCTAGGCTTTCTTATAGCTTCAGATTTTGTAGAGGAAAAAATTACTCTTATGCGGCGGATTCCAATCACACAACATATTGTTGATAAGAATACAGATATGCATATGACTAAGATGAATATGATCAAGAAGATTCGCGAACGAAACAAATGTCGCTTATGAGAGCAAATGGGGATGCCAGAATCCTCCCCACAAAGATGGTGATTGCCTAGAAATGACATATTTGTTACTGAATCAAAGATGCCTCCAGAGGGTATCATACCTTCGAATTCGTTAAACGAAAGATTTATGAAATTAAGGGTGTGAATTTTGTTGAGGCATATTGGGATCTTACCAGATAACTGATTTCCTGAAACATCAATGGATTCCAGGTTTTTCAAATCTCCTAGAGAATCTGGAAGATGGCCTTGAAGTGAATTGTGAGACAGATTTATCATTCTCAATGCAATGCAGCTTGATATCTGAAGGAAGATATTTCCTGTGAATCTGTTTGATGAAAGGTCTATCTCTTGAACATTTTCCAGCTTGCTAAGCTCGATTGGCAATGGCCCTTCAAGCTTATTATGCGAAAGGTTCAGGAATATTCGGATTTCTCGAATACCTGATATTTCAGGAGGGATGCTTCCTGTCAATCTATTGTAGGACAAGTCCAACCTGTAGAGATCATAGCACTGTCCTAACGTTGACGGTATCGATCCTGAAAGGAAATTGTTGTTGAGAAACAGAGAATTCACCCGAACCAAATTTCCTAGACTTGCCGGAATTTCACCAGAGAATTTATTATGCGAAAGATCGAGCAGACCCACGTGAGTGAGTTGACCTAATGCTGCTGGAATTTCACCAGAAAACAAGTTGTGTGACAAGAAAAGCTGTTCCAATTTGGACAGCAAACTAATCTCTTCAGGAATTGTTCCATTCAACAGATTAGATGTCAAATTTAGTGTCATTAGGCTCGAAACATTCGCTATATTCCAAGGAATCGATCCAGTGATGTGGTTTTCTTGTAGTAGCAACTGTGACAGATTAAGTCTTCCAATGGAACTAGGCAGTGGTCCTCCTAACCCCATCCCAGCCAACTCAATCTCATCTAAATCTGTGCAGTTTCCAAGAGCAGAGAAGAATGGATCGAGATTGGTGTTTCGATCATGACTTACCATATTGTTATACGATAAATGGAGATTCTGGAGTGATGGAAGCTTCGCTACAATATTCGAAGGCAATTCACCGGAAAGATGATTGTACTCCAAATCCAAACTATACATTGAAGTATTAATCAAATATTCCGGAACTTGCCCTGTAAACTGATTGTTGTATAAATTGAGATTCCATAATCCTGGAGAGTTGCCAATTTCTCCAGGAATTTTTCCTGTGAAAAAGTTGTAGGAAATGTCTATGTTTGCTAGTGAAGTGCAGTTGGCAAAGAAGGAAGCTGGAAGGGTACCCGTTAAATAGTTTTCAAAAAGAAATAATAAAGTGAGATTGGAAAACTGAGCAAAAGACTCTGGTATTCGACCGCGCAAATTGTTCCCGTCTAACTGCAGGAAATGGAGATTTCGGAGTTTGGAAAGTTCCGGTGGAATGGTGCCGTAGAAGTGATTATTAGACAGGACTAGATATCGAAGTCCGGTGAGATTCGAAAGAATGTGTGAGAGCTGTCCTAGAAGTCGACAGTTAGTCAGATTGAGTTCGACTACACGGTGACGCTGTTTGTTGCATGTAACGCCAGTGAAGTTGCACACATCAACAGTCTCCTCCCAATTAGCAAGTGTGGCATTTGGGTCTGAAATGATAGTGCTTTTGAAGGCAAGAAGAGCAGCCTTGTCGGTAAGCAAAGAGCGGCGAGTATGATGGTGATGACCGAAACCTGCAAGCCTAGAACATAACACAAGTTGTTGGAGGAGTAGAAAAATTGATGCCTTAATGAAGAACATTTTGGGCAGAGTAAGCTGTACGAGCCTAATGGTATTTCTCTTATGAAAGCTTCCTGTCTTTTTCCTCTACTTTCATCTTTGCTAATAATAAATAGGTAATACCACCGTCTAACATGATTTGATAGTAAACGGACCTCATTCAGTAATTTAGGGATGGTAATTTGACCCGCACCTGTAGGCAACCTCCCGAACCCGCTTATTTTTAGGGGTTTGCGGTCGGGTTTGGATGGTAAAATATTTTGCGGGTTCGGGATTGGGTTTTGTGAAATCTATCCGAACCCGACCCATTGCCATCCATATTGATATTGAGAGAGAGAGAGAGAGAGAGTTAAGGTCGGAATACATCTTTTAGCAGGAAAGCAATTCAATGCAGGGAATGATTGTTGAATAGAAAAGAACAATATTGATCTTTTTTCATTATGCTGGGTTTGGATGACTAGATATTCAATTAATGAACTCAAATCAAGTGGATTGGAGATTGGACATGGCATTTTATTAGCATTATATATAATTTTATATTAATTGTGTGGGTGTTATGGTCGTTGACTTTTTAGCATCACAGTGATGTGATAAAGTGATAAATGGTGGTTGTCCAGTTCGGTAATGCTAGAACTTATAAGATGAGGAGAGTGTTTTAGTGGACCCTCTGCTTGAGTCAGTGACATCCTTGTGGATGTGCAGCTAAGATATCACTCTCTAAATGGATTTTTTTTTGGAAAATTCCTTCTTCATTTGAATATCACCGGGTTCTAATTACTAATTAGAGTTTAAGTACATGCACTCTTGTCTTGCATAATGGTTGAATTGACCTTTAGAAGTCAATATTTGAGTTGTGTTGTGTTGTACGTGTTGAGGGTAAAAGTTATAATTTATACTTGGATATCATTTGGGTTGTGGTCAAGGATTCATCTTGTGGAAAAAGTACGATTGACTCTCACAATTCAATCATTTGATTCAGGAACTAAACATCACAGATAACATAATGATCTAAATATAACTTAGTCACCTAAAGATTCAAAAAATAACAAATACTAATCGACTTCATCAAGAACTAGTATACCTAAACTGATCTAAGTAGAACATTTCGAATTTTACCTAATAAGAGCAAATTTGAGTTATTAACTAATTCTAAAAGAGCATTTTAAAACGAATGCAACAAAACAAATCGTATGGAAATCGAAATTACTACTAAAGTTATTTAAATCTGAAATACGTACCGTCTCAAAAGGAAAAAAAAAAAAAAAAAAAACACAAAGGTTGAAATGACTAAGTTTAGTCTATAGTTATCTAACTATCATATAAGTAAAGAATTGTAGGGTTTTTTTTTTTAAGTACAAAAAAGGTACGGAGAATAAAATGTTTATGGTCAATATAAAACCAAATTGAGGGAGTTGTAAGAAGTATTTATTAGTTTTCTTGTTTAATTGAATTAGAGTTACAAACATATTACTGTGTAAATGTACTTTATATTCATTAAAGAGAGAAATAGAAGAATAAATAGAGAAAGAGTACTCATTTGTCCTAGATACTAAAAAAGATTGATTTTTAAGCTTCAACAATCGGGTTATTGATTATATTTGATATTAGAGATTATTCGTAATTTTATTATTTTTCTGATGGACTATCTGTTTGAGAATTAATGCTTGATTGTTGTGGAAATGGTGGAAAGTATCACCTTTTCCAACTCATTTGGTGACTCTATGACCGGTTTAATAACTTAAGTTTAAAAGGCACCTATTATGGTGAACTACCAAAATTGCCCTTAGATAATCATTTATGTTATTCTGTTTGTCTGGTTCTCTCTCCACACTTCCAACAAAAACGATAACGGGGTTAGTCTCTCTCTCTCTCTCTCTCTCTCTCTCTCTCTCTCTCTCTCAATACAAATAGAAGTTCAAGATCCAAACAGCTGGACGTGCTTCATTACAACAAGGTAATATTTCGTGCAAATACTTCTTTTCATTTGTTCACATTTTCATTGTGACAATTGTGGATCTCCGAGACTTTGTCACCTTTTTTCGAGCCTTTTTAAAAATTACTAATCAAGCCTTTTCATGTCTTCTCCGAGCCTTTTCATGTCTTCTCCGAGCCTTTTCATGTCTTGTCCGAGCCTTTTCATGTCTGCTCCGAGCCTTTTCAAAAATCAATAATTGAGCCTTTTGAAGTCTTCTCCGAGCTTTTTCATGTCTTGTCCGAGCCTTTTCAAGTCTTCTCCGAGCCTTTTGAAGTTTTCTCCGAGACTTTTAAAAAATAACTATTCGAGCATTTTCAAGTCTTCTTTGAGCATTTTCAAGTCTTCTCCGAGCTTTTTCATGTCTTCTCCAAGACTTTTCAAAAATCACTGATCGAGCCTTTTCAAGTCTTCTCCGAGCCTTTTCAAGTCTTCTTCGAGCCTTTTCAAGTCTTCTCCGAGCTTTTTCATGTCTTGTCCGAGCATTTTCAAGTCTTCTCCGAGACTTTTAAAAAATAACTATTAGAGCATTTTCAAGTCTTCTCCGAGCTT
Source organism: Acer negundo (assembly GCA_035582765.1). Lineage (NCBI taxonomy): Eukaryota > Viridiplantae > Streptophyta > Magnoliopsida > Sapindales > Sapindaceae > Acer > Acer negundo. The sequence goes on along the minus strand of CM069241.1, from coordinate 33,596,757 downwards.
TTTCATGTCTTCTTCGAGACTTTTCAAAAATCACTAATCGAGCCTTTTCAAGTCTTCTCCAAGCCTTTTCAAGTCTTCTCCGAGCTTTTTCATGTCTTCTCCGAGACTTTTCAAAAATCACTAATCGAGCATTTCCAAGTCATTTCCGAGCCTTTTCATGTCTTCTCAAAAATCACTAATCGAGACTTTTCATGTCTTCTCCGAGCCTTTTCATGTCTTCTCCAAGCCTTTTCATATCATCTCCGAAACTTTTCAAAAATCACTAATCGAGCCTTTTCAAGTCTTCTCCGAGACGTTTCAAGCCATCTCCGAGACTTTTCAAATAATCACTAATCGAGCCTTGTTAGGTCTTCTCCGAGACTTTTTATTGAATTACTAATCGAGTCTTTTAAAGACTTTTTCGAGACCAAAAATGTCTTTTTCGAAACTTTCATGTATTCTTCGAGACTTTGCTAGTGTTCTCCGAGCCTTTTAAATATCCTCACCCGAGCCTTTGTAAATGTAATTTATGAAAATATTTTGTACTCCTGAGTTTTTATTAATAGTTTTGATTAATTTGACAGCATCATGAATCGAGTTAGAATAGTAATATCTTACAACGGTCAATGGAAGCAACTACCCGACGGAAGTCAGAGGTTTGTTGGATCCGATAACAAGGGAATGTATGTGTCAAAGAATATGACTTACGAAGAATTGGTGGCGATCGTGCATACCATTGTGAAGTATGATGTAAACAAATTCAATGTTGATCTGGCATCAGTATCAATCGTTCCTGGCAGTACATGTCGTACATTTATAAGAAATAATGATGATGTTCAGTTTATGCTAGGGGAAGATCGGGTGATCCCTCAAGTATGTGTAAGTCTAACTCAGAGGACACCTGGAGATGTGATAGGGAATGATATTCCTCCTCCTGAAAATACCCAACAATTTGGATCCTTTAGCGGTAGCAACCAACTATATCCCCAAAGGAGTTTCGTCGAAAGTGGGGAAAACATGTGTGGTGTCCCACCAGTAGCGGTTGACCAAGTAGTTAAACCTCAATTTGGCGATGTGTTTGGTTGTCGAATTGAGCAGTACAATGAGATGAACAATTACCCGAACCATGAGGTGGATAATGAGGCAAATAATGAACAGGTAGATGATCTAGAAAATATGGATGAAGAGCGTACACAAATTCAAACACAAGGAAGACATGTACAAGGAGCTAGTTGCACTGTACCAAATATGCCTAGGACTTCCGAGGTCCGACATAATATAATTGTATCTGATTCTGATAATACGATAACGTGGGTTATTCCCGGAGCAGATTCATACTCGTTTGGTATTGGTAGAAGCAGCACCTTGGCAACGCAAGAACCTACATGCATGATTTATAAAGGTCAATTTTTCCAGAGTAAAAAGGATTTGAAGAGGCTAGTTGGCATTTTTTCAATGCGGGAGAACTTTGAATGGAAGGTGAAAAGGTCTAATAAGACAACGTTACATCTAGTTTGCATCATTGACAACTGTACGTGGAAATTAAGAGCGGTGAGGAGAGATGAAGCGACTTACTTCCAAGTCAGAAGTTTTGTCAACCAACACAGTTGTCCTTTGGAGGAGGTTCACCGTCGCCACCGACAAGCTAGTGCAGTCATAATCGGAGAAGTCATTGCACCTAGACTTTAACAACATGATGGTCATCTCATGCGTCCGAAGGACATAATAGCCGATATGAAAACAATGTATGGCATCCAAGTCATGTACAGTAAGGCACATGATGCCTTGCAATATGCATTGTCCTTGACCTATGGAACGCATGAAGAAAGTTTCAAATTGTTACCATCGTTTGCGTACGTTCTGGAACAGCAAAATCCTGGCACAATCACCGACTTACAATGCGCAGACGATGATACATTTTTGTACTTTTTCATGTCGTTAGAGTCCTCAATTAAAGGTTTTCGGAGGTGTATGCGTCCTGTGATTGCAGTTGATGGTACCCATTTGAAGGGAAGATTCGGGGGTACAATGTTTGTTGCAACTGCACAAGATGGAAACGAACAGGTGTATCCAATTGCTTTTGGGTACGGTGACTCAGAAAACAACCTTTCATGGGAGTGGTTTTTGGAATGCTTGAGGGGTGCCCTTAGTCATATAGATGATCTGGTTTTCATTTTCGATCGCCATGCAAGCATTGAAGCGGGGATTTTTAAAGTGTTCCCTTATGCAACCCATACTATATGTTGCTGGCATTTTGGTGAAAATATGATGAAGCGATTCCACAGAAAGGATGTTGCCGACATAATGGATTCAGCAGCTAGGACGTACAGTGAATTCAATTATAACAGGCACATGGAGGAGTTACATAGGCTACACAAGGCTGCATTCGAATATGCCATTGCTGTCGGTCCACACAAGTGGTCTCGCGTACACTGTCCCCAAAGAAGGTACAGGCTGATGACCACAAATGTTGCTGAGTGCATAAACTCATGCCTAAAATTCGCACAGCAACTGCCAATGATGACACTGGAGGAGTTCATTAGGAATATGCTACAAAAGTGGTTTCACGATCGTCATGCAGCTGCACGGTCCAAGCGTCATCAACTGACCGACGCAGCACATCTTGTGATCCTAAAACGTGTCGAGAAGTGCAATTATATGACCGTAAATCTAGTTGACTGGAACATATTATCCGTCAAATTGAAGGGAAACCAATGGACGGTTAACTTACACTTGAAGACTTGCACATGCAACAAATTCCAAATTGACCATTTCCCATGTTCTCATGCACTCGCAGCGGCAAGGTACATGAGATGTTACAGTTGTGTTATGAGACCGTTGGTTATTATGCTTTTTTATGTTGAACTATTATGATATATTTATTGGTTGTTCGTTTAATGTCATACTGTATCTTTTGTTATAGTGTCTACAATTCATTGTATTGTTTATGGATTTCAATATATCAAATGTGTGTTCAAGTGTTAATTGCAAACAACTAAAATTTTTTTAAAAATAATTTCATTTCATTACTCATATGTTATGTACATCAACTAAATCACTAACTGGAAGACCAATCCTTTGAGTTACAAAAAACCTCCACGGCCATCTTCTCTCGGATGGTGCCCATTTCGTTTTCTAACCAGTCGAACGTATCCCTGTTCGCTGCCAGGTACTCTATCAATCTCAAAGTATGGGCACCACAGTTACCACTGCAATTCACCACATAAACAACCGTTAGAATTGAATGTTATTAAAACCGATTAGGATAGAATAAGATCTTTAAACAGTTATACCCTCTATCCTGTTGGGGCACACGGTCTCTAAACATAATGTTGAGTGGAAAGGGCTTATTCTGCAATGTATATGTCATATCGCCCCTCCGTCTGCAACCGTGAAAGTCCACCGCATGCAGCATCGACGGTAAAAAATATCGTAAGCAAGCGAGCTGCGTTTTCCTATGGCGAAATGGTACCTCCTGTCTGAACGGGTCCATCAGGTAAATACTCCCTGTTGTGAGGTCGAAGCTGGCTAGTGCCCAATGCGTACGTCCAAGGTTGCAAGGAATCAAAACCTGTATGTGTTTCAACAAAGTGTTATCAATGGGAAATTTATTTAAAATTCAAATACAAACAATGTAAATAAAACACTGACCACGTCAACTTCGTTCCATGGTTTGGTTCCTGCCGGGACCAATCCACGTACCACCGCAAGGTCCTCAGCGGACCACTGATGCTTGAACATAGACCAACTGCGGCGGGGTTTGTCGGCCCCACTTCCCATCAATCTCTCCCAGTCATTCAATAACCATGACTGTACAAAGAAAATTTATAAAACGTTAGATAAAAGATGTACGAAACACATAAATAGATGTTCAAAAGCTGTACAAATTAAACATTTACATAGAACTGTGAATCCTGTATGTTGATCCTCGAACCGTAGACAGTGGAGTAATATCTCTGACGCTTCCACAGAATATGCAAGTACGCATCCATATGCTGACAATTTCAACATTTTGTATTGTTAGCATTCTACTATTTCAGAAACATCTTATACACAATGTTCAGGTAAGGACCACACCGTATCCTCCAACTCCATGATGTTGGTTTGAAATCGATGGAACCAAGGGACACCAACTGGCTCGAGTAGATCCACATCACGCCTGCATAATTTTTGAAGAAGTTATATAAGAAAGTAGTTTTACTTAACAGTTTCAAAATACAAAATAATTTTTGTAATATCTGCGATTATACTTACAATTCCCCAGTCGAGTTCCTCTTATAGGCTTGGTACGCCGCAAGGTGGTCAAGATCTATCAATGCGTGGGGCGCCCATACATGTGCTGGTTGTGGCCTAATCCTTGGCCTCTTCGGCCGAGAGGGGTCAGTGTATGGGGTCCACTGCTGCCAACCTGCCCTGCGAACCCGATCCTGACATTGAAGGGGTGGGGTAATCCGGTCTAGCTCAATGTGATCCACTGGATGGCTGAGCTGTAAGGAGGAACTCTGTCCCCGTGTATTGCCTCCAGAGGTGCGATGTGTTGACGGACTATGTCCCCCTGTATCGCCTGTAGGGGTGCGCTGTACATTGGAACTATGTCGCCGTCGATCGCCTGCAGGTGTAAGCTCTTTGGGTGCACTGAGACTGGGGATCTCTGTCTCTGTGGAATAAATGAAAGGTGCTCTGCACCAGGATCGACCGGAGGGGTGTGCTGTAAGGAGGTGCTCTGTACCAGTTGAGAATGAACAGGTTGTTCTGGTAAAACCTGCTGAGGTTCTTCCTCTATCTCATAGGCCAGTACCACTAGTACCAAGTACCCCCTCTCGTGGTGTCACACCAGGCCTTGCTGATCACCCTGATGACTACTTGTCCCTCTGGGACTGAAGTCTCGGTGTCCGTCTGGGTCATCGAAGGGTGGGTCATCGAACCGTGTACCTCGAGTACGGGCGTGCGACGTCGAACCCTGAAGCCCCCGAATCAAATCTAGCAACTCCTGATGCTGTTGATCTCGCTTCTCATTACTCTTTCGCACCTCCTCCTGTAACTCGCGTAACGCATCCATCAGTTCAGTATACCGACGGTCCTGAAAGGATTTCGAAATTGTCAGTACTAAAACCGTTCACTCGATTGAAATTAAATAATACGGTAAAAAGAATTATACGTACCTCTGCTTGCCCTCCAACGCCTCCTCGTGAGTCATCTCCAGTTCGAGAGTCATCTCTAGTTCGAGGCTCTCTAGGCAACGTGAATCGAACCCGCCTAGTCCTCGCGAGACGAATATGACGACCGTCCGAGTCAGAATCCTCCGTATCACTGGGTTCGAAAGACGGACCCTCAGTGTCACTGGTTCCAGCAGTTGTATATCATTCGGGGTCAGAGACGGGAACAGGTATATCACCGAGATCAGCATCATACAAACTGCCTCCCTGGAAAATGCCCTCGAAATACCGTTCAGCCCTCTCAGTTGCCGTCGGCACCAATTTCACCCTCGCAAACATCTGAAATTGCAATTAGACCATTGTAATTGTATACATACTAATAGTTATGAACATAAAATATATATATATATAGATATTTACACTTTCAAGGAAAATGCTATTCAACTTCTCCCCCCTCGGTCGCGTACTCCACTCCCATTTTAGAATTCGGGGGGAGAGCTCGATTTCCCTCCGCTTCCCACATCCGCTGTTGCCAAGCTCGGGGATAACCTCGAAAGCAAATATCTACGAAACAGCTAAGAACGATAAGAATCCAATACAATACATAAGTCATATGAAAAAAATAACAAATTCAAAATTCTCACCAACAGGGCGTGCGTTAGCCCATATATGTTGTATGTGTCCGTGGTGTGTACATCAACGCCCTTTCGTCGCTGGCGTTGTTCAAACCGCCTATGTCGACCATCCAACGCATGCTTGAAACCGTATATAGACCGCCTATATACGTGTGCACCCCACGGGAACGCATCAAAAGCGTCCAAGTCCTCGACTAGGCGAAACTGCCATACTGGAACTTTCTCTCTCTCGTCCAGCCCCATCAGTATCCAGTTAAGCATATACAATAAGCAAAGCTTAACCACATCGTACTGCTCAGAAAAAACACCAATCCGTAGAACGGCTTTCAGCTCTGCATACTCGACCTCATCTCGACCCTCAAAGTACCGCTGGTGTATGCCATTCTCTACCATATCATAGGTCGACGTGTCAGGAAGTTCTCCGAACTTCAATCCGGTGATTAGACAAAACTCAACCTTCGAGAACCAAACCGAATGCCTTCCTAACAAAAATCTCATCTCATCTTCAAGCTCATCGTGATGCAACTCGCGAATAAGCAACCGATGTACAATGCCAGCTGAAAACTTCATCCCACGATCCATCCGAAGGAGGTGTCCAAAACACGACTCAGTATACCGATGTCGTTCTTCGACCGCAAGATGTTCAGGTACCTTGTTAAGTGCGTTGTCGATATCTGTAAGGTCATCAAAATGGTCATGTCGAGTTATTTTCCCCGAATACCTTTCTTCCTCTGGAGTTTTAAGCGAATCTTTTAGTTGATTCCTCATCTGCATATTGACATAAAAAAAATATATCTAGTTAAATAAAATAAATAATATAAAAATGAAAGGTTTCGGACACTAAATGAAAAGTCTCGGACACTATATGAAAAGGCTCGAAAACTATATGAAAAGGCTCGAAACTATATGAAAAGGCTCGGAAACTATATGAAAAGGCTCGGACACTATATGAAAAGGCTCGGACAATATATGAAAAGGCTCGGAAACTATATGAAAAGGCTCGGAAAATATATGAAAAGGCTCGGACAATATATTAAAAGGCTCGGAAACTATATGAAAAGGCTCGGAAACTATATGAAAAGGCTCGGAAACTATATGAAAGGCTCGGAGATTCTAATTCTAGAAACCTATTCATATTCCTTAAAAGGCTCGGATTACTATTTAAAAGTCTCGGACAATGTTTTAAAAGGCTTGGATCCTATTTTAAAAGTCTCGGAGCCAATGTGAAAGGCTCGGAGATTCAAATTGCAGAAGCTTATTTAAATTGCTTGTAAAAGGCTCGGATTACATATGACAAGGCTCGGAAAAGGCTCGGAAAATGTTTTAAAAGGCTCGGAGATTAAAATAGTAGAAACCTATTCAAATTGCTCGGAAAAGGCTCGGATTACATGTGAAAAGCTCCGAAAAGGCTCGAAAACCCATAACTTCATCGTGTTCAACAGAATTTTTTCATAAATTTAAACCCTAACCTAATCAAACAAACCTAATCAACAACAAATCAAATCAAATCTAATATACATGTCTAACGAACATCCAACATCAAACGCACATAAAAGTTTCAACAACAAAAACACGTCAAAAAATCATATCACCTTCTCGTCGATTTCAAGACTGTATCGCCACCGCCGGCAGGTTTCCCGTGAGATTTAGTACCGGATTTCTTGCACCCAAGGTCTCTCTTTCCACTGTTCTCTCTCTCTCAACTTTTTTCTCTTCAGACGCAAAATGACAAAAATGAGGGTATTTTTGTCTAGTCACCTAAATAGGTGCCTTTTAAACTTACATTAGTAAACCGGTGACATTCTCACAAAAGCCCCTCCAAATAGTGACAAAAAATTTTTGAACCCCTTGATTGTTTCACCAATGAGAAGTTATCACAATTGTTTGAGGTTTGGCGTACTTTAGTAAATTTCGAGGACCAAATTTCTATAAGGTGGTAGAATTGTAATGGCCATAAATTTGGTAAATTTTGAATCATAATCATTTGTGTAATAGCTTTATTTTTTCAAATCAAATTATTATATATTTCCATATTAGATTAGTCAACCCAAGCCTGTCTACATAGAATAATAGGAAAATGAGACATAATAAAATCTTATTGTTTGGAGTTTCCATTCTAGGTTAATTCCTTAATGAGCTAGGATTTTTGAATACTCTTGTTATATATATATATATATATATATTCAATAAGGACTTTTTAAAATGTACACTTTAAGCACATTTGATGAAATTGAATGTAATCGAATGTTTTTCGATGAGATTTTTGTATGGAGAATATATATATATATGGTCCAAAGATGAGGTATTGCAACTGCTAGATTCACTGAGGTGACATGTGTCGCGGCTCAATTGTCGCAGTTGGGATTTATGCCCTAAAACTTGTAATTTGTAAGTGTTATAAAAACAATAATAAAAGAAGTAGTTGTTTCATCAATAAATATGTCTCATACGCTTATATCATATGTGCTAAACATCCAAGATTGCTAGATGTAATCTCAAACTGAGTATATGAATGTCATATGCAGAGGAATTCGGTTTGAGGCGTGTAATCTAAAGAGTCTGTATAGAGCAAATAAAGTTGGGTACTTTATTTGTAGTTAATCTACAACTGCGGTCCATTCTGTAATGTACGGTAGTCTTATCCTAGACTACTCATATGGTGATATGAGAATGAAGGCACCTTATATGATGTGATCATATATGAGTGGGCTACGATTTATATGAGTCTCTCACCAAGATCCGTTACACGTAGAGATTCATATATATCGATAAATGATGGTTGTATATGGGTGATTTAAATTATGAGTGTCTTACTGACTCCTTCAGGTTAGGTAGTGGTTTTTGACATACTATGGGTTAGATCAAAGTAGCATTCTCGATCAATAACTCTGTATCTTGGAATCACAGTTTGACTTGTGGTTAGGAAGGTATGCACACAATAGAGGAATCCACTCCTTCTTGGGAGAAGTAGAGAAGTAGTTCCCTTAAAGGTTGATTCAAGATTTTAACGATTAAGGGTGCTTTCCTTCTTCCGTAAAGGAAGGAAGGATACAATTTTTTTTTAGAGAATCAATGGTACTTAAAGGAAAAGATATAATTAGAAAGGTATAACGGAATTTATGACCTAATTCTAATTATGAACTACTTGTAAATGATCATACCATATGAAATAGCTATATCGATGGACATTGATATTTTGGTTGTGTAAAACTTCTACAGTTACGAAAGTACAACCTCTGGTTTTTAGTGGAATAACTATGAGGTTAATAAACGTGAAATATTAATTAAAGAGTTTAATTAATTTTTCTAGGTATTATTGGAACTCAAAACTGTTGGTCAATTAGGTCCCCTTGCTAGCCCTTTACGATTATTGGTAACAGGGTTCACAGTTAGTTGGATGATCTAATTAATTATGTTACGAAAGTAATTTGAATTATTTTGGGAATTAATTAAATGATATGAATATTCAATTTATTAATTCAATATAATTAAATAATATGATTATTTAATTGACAAATTAATAATTAAGAATTATTAATTGTTAATTGGAGGTTGCAGGTTCGAACCTTGAAAAAAGCAAATGAATAAAATAATAGAAAATATTTTATTTACTTTAAAGAGATCAAGGGTTCATGTTCTAGTGACAACAAAAAGATTAATATAGGATTTAGAATCTTATCATAACTTACTCACTAAAACCCTAGTCTCTTGATAATATATAAAGATAATATCAGGAAACAAAATAATCTAACCCTAATACAGAGGGGAGAGAGAGAGAGAGAGAGAGAGAGAGAGAGAGTGGCAACAAGGAGAGAAAAAGAAAAAATAAATAAATAAATCTTCTTCTTCCCTCAAGCTTGGCCAAACCCTAGTGAGAAGACAAAGGGTTATCTTCTCTATCTCTGTAGCCTCCATTCAAATACTCCCGGAATCCGTGATGTACCCACACACAGTTGCTAGATCGCGGGTCATAGCACGGAAAAATTAGTGGTGACGGATCGAAAAGGAAAGAAGGAGAAAATCAATAGTGATGATGGATCGAAAAAAAACGAAGTAGAGAATCAATAAGGTATTATTTGAATCCCTCATCATATTCATGTATATAGAAAAAGGTCCGAATATAAAATATTTAAAACCTATACTTTTTCCACTGCGTGACTTTCACTTGCAACTTTCACTTGCGACATTTGACCGCGACATACGGTTATACAGTCTTCGATCTGATTATTGCGGTTGGCAAGGCAATGACTATATGAGCGACATCTAGATCTGGGTTTCTTCAGTAGGTGTCACGGTTGGCCTCCTAGTGACGCAAAGGCATCGAAATTCTCTAGACATAGGTTCACTGTCTTCATTCTTCTTTGTCGCGGTTTGGTCTTGGTGACACAAAGGCAGCAATATTCTCCAGAAATGGGTTTGATGTCTTCATTCTTCTTTGTTGAAGTTTGGTCTTGGCGATGCAACGACCGCGATATTCTCTGGAATTGACTTCGCTAAACCGAGCTCTTTTGTCGCGGTTTCTTGGTAGCGATGCAAGATTCGTGACATTCTCTAAAATTTAGGTTGATGTTGCTTCCAAGCGATATGACCGCGACATCTCCTTGGCTTCATTTCCCTTTTTCTTCTTTTTGCACTTTTGTACCTGCAATTCTTCCATCTCTCATAAATGCCCATGTGGTATAAATATACCTATAACAGTTGATCCAAATAGTTAAATCACGTGAAATTACCAAAGATCAAGTAAAAATAGTTAGGAATGAGGACCAAAAGTCATATACAATTTGGCTCAATTAATCATAGTGGCTTGAAATATCATTGTTTGCAGCATCACATCTTTGATCTTGAATTTTGTATTCTATACCACTAGCCATACCAGTGGAGTTGGTTTTCATGATAGGCCGATAGGTTTGCCTTGGATTTCTTGATCGAGATCGACATCTGTCAGAATTAATCTCCTTATTCTTTTGGTAGCATCTAGCAGAGTCATGACCTAAAGCTTTATATTTCGTACATCTCTCTAAAAGATTTTCATATATAACATCCATAGAGAAACCTCTATGGTCATCTCTCTCCACATTAAAAAATGATGGCTGATTTAAGGTGAAATCAATGTCCACAAGAACTTAGGGATAAAACTTATATGATTGATCCCTTGTGTTTTGATCTAGTTGTAGAGGGATGCCAACTCCTCGTGCAATCTCCATGATTGTAGTTGGATGCCAATATTTCGAGCATAGACCGTAGAACCTCATCCAAACTTGAGCATGCGATAATTGTTCACTACTACAAAAAACATGCTTTGACTTATTCTTTGGCTTAGTATCATGTATACTGACTTTATTAGTCACATTTTCAAACAAGTCAAACAAAGCATTTTCAACCTTTTTATGCAAAGTAGTACGAGGCACAACATGTGTTTTCACAAGCAAGTCACCAACGTTATTTTTCTCAACATGCTTTTTAAGCAAGGTCTTCTTAGGCCTAGATCTAGATTCATACACGGATAATTGCCTATGACCATTCATCAAAGACAAGTCAGACAAGTCAAACAAGTCATAAAAATCATTCTCATTATTGCATTTACGAATGCACTCATAGCATCTAGGTCTTATATGTCCTACCATATTACAAAAATGGTAAATATGTACAAATTTGAGAAAGTTACCTTTAGCTTGAGCATTTGAAATATTTAGCCTTCTCACATTATTACCTTTTTGATGTGCATTCCTTGATGTTTCACCTTTTGCATTTGAGAGCGATGATTGTTGTCTTTGACCTTGTTGAGATTTTCCTTTAATGCTCCTTGTTGATGTTAAGAGACCTCCAGTAGCATCCATGGCTTTACCGTTAGAGAGTGTACCTACATTCATTTTACCACTTGCTTTGACAAAAGTAGAACTGTTAGATGAAGGTGTAACATTTTCATTCACATAACATATTCCTCTCTTGTCATTTGAATGCTTACCAATCTTAATGAGTGTGCCTACTTTACTAGTACTAGATGACATCTTACCTATCATCTTATTTGCCTCATCAAGCTTGTCACTAAGCATCTTTATCTTAATGGCATATTTATCAAGAATGTTATCACCTTTTCTAACATCCTCACGGGTTTTACTCAACCATTGTTCATACTTCTTCTCTTGACACTCATGCTTACTAATTTTGACTCTAAGCTCATTCTCAAGTCTTTTAGCAAGATCAAGAGAATTATCTTTTTGCTCAACTTCTTGTTTCAAAATTCCTAGTATTTCATTACTATCTTTCAAGTTCTTCTCTAGACTAAGAATTTTGTCTTTAAACTCTTTGATCTCTTTTGAGCCAAGTTCATGATTTTCTTCTAGCTTCTTTTTGAGAGACCTATTTATCCTAGTGGATCTTTCATTCTCTTGTTCATCTAGGTCAATAGGCTCTATTCTCTCATTTTAAACAATAAAAGCCATGAAAGAGAAAACTTCCTTAATCATAATTTTTCACAAACAAACACAAACAAACACAAACACTATAAAATGTATCTATCTAATTACTTCTAGACACCCGCTTTGATACCAATTGAAATTCTCTTAACCACTTATAATGTAAAATATATCTAGAAGAGGGTGAATAGGTATATGCTCAAATTTTTGCACTTCTTTTTCACATAAACAAATTATGCACACTTAGAGAATTTAACAAGTGAATTGCTTTAACAAGTCAATGTGAATTCAATTAAGCAAGTATTAATACAATTCAAGTTAAAGTAAATGAAGAAACTAAAAATACGAAAGTCAACACAAGGATTTTTTTTTTTTTTTTAACGTGGTAAAACCTCAAAAAATGAGGAAACGTCCATGGGTTGATTCCATAACCACCAGCAACACCACCTTTCACTAATTGAATAAAAGTACACCCTCAAAAGTGACAACTTCTCAAGATACACCCTCTATTGAATATCCTTCATATTCTACCCTCATGCCTTTTACTAATGAAAGACTTGACACAACTTTCTATCTAAAACACTTCACATACCTCTAGAATGTTACTTCGTATCCAAGACAATCAACATGTCTCTAGGAAGATTTTTGCACAACTATCCAAATTTTCACAATCCTAGCCAAGACTTCTTGCTCAGCTATCCAAAACACTTATCATGTCTCTAGTTAAGACTTCTTGCTCAAATTGAAGTTTCACACTCCAACACGAGACTTTCACCTTTTGCAAGGCAAATGATCTAAGTGTAATGCAAATAATGCAAACACATTCAACATAGAATATGAGATCAATATATCCTATGGAAACTAGAAATAATCAATGATCACACAAATCAAAGTATTCTAATTCTAGAACATGTAACTAAAACCTAGAAATCAACAATCAAAATCAAATCACAAGGTTTTCTAGATTCAAGTTCACGTTCATTAAAATTAGCTAGAAAATTATTCAATCGAAAACACAAAAGCTAATTTCAAAAATAACTACAACAAGTCCAAAAATAGAATCCAAATAATTCTAAACACGTTTCATAATCAAATCAAGAGATTCAAGAAGATGATCTCAAGAAAAGTGTAGAGAATATGATTTACTTACAAAATAATGAACACTTGATGAAGATCAAAGAAAATAGATAAATATGGATATCATTTCACTTTGAAAATGTATGGGGCTTGTTCTTCTTTGAAAGACCAACAATTCTGGCTTTTGAATTTCCAAAATCGAATTTGATATGATTGAGAAATCACAAAAACAAAAACTGAAGAGAGTTTTTTTTGCAGATTTTTGAATATATAAGGAGGGAAATGACATGGAGAAAATGACATCTCGGCCAAGCTAGAGAACCTCTCCACCTAAGCTCCTTATGGAGGCGTGTGAGCCTCACGGAGTTAGAGGGGTGACCTCCCTGTGAGGCTCACGCACCTTCACGGGAGAGGGATGGTTTTGGCAATTTGCCACCATACTTCCCATTGCTCTCTTTTGCACTACTCTCACGTTCTTCGACTGTTTTCTGGCCTCCAAACTCCGAATTTGAATTCGTTTTTGGATTATGAACCGTAACTCACTCATGGACATGGATGTTTACAAAATTTCATCAAAAACTTGGAAATCGACTCGATATACAAAAACAAAAACCATGCACGATAAACACACGAAAAGTTTCGTAACTTCTAACTCGGAACGAACTCGAAAACTTATGAATGAGTAACCGAAATGTTCGGAACTTAATAAATAATAATATGAGAACATATTCAAGTTTGATATCAATAAAACACAAACTAACAAGCACATGAACATACAAGTATGTCATTTCCTAGAGATAGTCCTAGAACATGCAATTTTACAAAAGTTGTCAAATTAAATCTAATGCATGTGAATACAATAATATGTGTGTGAATGTGTTATACCAATTTAGAGCAATGATGCAAGGACACAAATGTATGCAATGTGTGTGTGCGTGCTTACGCCTTGTAAAAGGAAGAAGAATCTTGATACTTTAGCATCCAAGTAAGCATCTTTCCTCTTCAAGATGAACTTTGCATGAGAAGTTGCTTTCCTTCTTTGAATTTCATATCAAACATGAAACACCAAAGAAACTAGTAAATTCAGATAAAGAGAATTTTTGTTATGGAATCAAACCAACACAAATCTAAAACCTAACACCAACGCTTATTTCCTTCGTAGCAAGACTTCTCTCTCGCCTTCTGGTTCCCTTAATTCATTAAAATTTTGGCAAATGGTGATCTCATAAGGATCGCTCGGTATACACCCTATAATCTGAGCATTGTGTTTGTTGAATCTAAACGGAGGGTTGGTCACTCAGCGTCTCCTAGGCGGGATATCTTCATCAGTAAAGGTTGATCGGGACCTTCTTCTATGAGTACCATTACGATCTCCTGGGATGTACCCTGATCGACCCTAACCATATCTTCCCATGTCTTCTTACATATTGGACTCTCTATGACCCATTTCATCTTGGTCATCTCTTCCCCTATGGTCCCCGTTGCCCTGGTGATTATCCTCTATGGGACTCCAGTCATCTTGGTGATCATCTCTTCTTCGGGAACGCCCCCTTCTTTCATAATGATCTACCCTATATCTGCCGGTTTTACGAGGAGTGTTTGGGGTGACGTCCACTATCTCTAAACGCACCTTGGGGTTTTGGGCTACCACAGGGGTGGAAAGTTGATACGGGGAAGTCAAGTTGGCAGTCGTCGTTATGTTGACCCCTTGCCTAGCCACATCATCAATAACTCTCCGCAAGGATTCTTGAATTTGTTGAAATGCATCCAAAGAGATCCCAACAGAGGTGTCCATGGAAGTTTTCATGGCCTGACCATCTACAATGGGGGTCGTTCAAAGGTCTAGTTCCAACAGTGGAACCGAACTGGAACCGAAACCGAAAAAACCGAAACTGAAACCGATTTTAATAAACCGGCCGGTTCGAACCGTGATGGAACCGGCGGTTCCGGTTCGGTTCAAACCGACCGGTTTTTTTTTTTCGACCGTTGAGTCCCAACGGTCAGCTGACGTCAGCATGACGTTGGGGCCAACAGCATGCTGACAGATGACGTCAGCATGCCGTTGGGCCCAACATCATGCTGACGTTAGCATATCGTTGGCCTCAACGGTTAACCCTTTTAAATTTTTTTTTTTCTATAAATACCCCTCCTCCCCTTTCATTTTTTTCTCACAATCTCACACTAATTTCTTATTTTCCTCTCATTCTTTATTTCTCTCAAATCTCAATTCTCTCTATTTTCAATTCTCTAAATCTCTAATTATTTCAAGTTTCATTGTTTCAATACTCAACTCTCAAGTCTCCAACACTCTCCAACTCTCCAAGACTCCAAGACTGAAGACTCCAAGTTTCCAAGGTTTTTATTATTTATTTAATTTTGTAATTTATCATTTATTTGCAATTAATTTTATTTCCAATTAATTTTATTTGCAATTAATTTTATTTGCAATTAATTTTATTTACAATATATTTGATTTCCAATATATTTTATTTTCAAAATTCCAATTAATTTTATTTGCAATTAATTTTATTTCCAATTAATTTTATTTACAATATATTTTATTTCCAATATATTTTATTTGCAATTAATTTTATTTTCAAAATTCCAATTAATTTTATTTGCAATTAATTTTATTTCCAATTAATTTTATTTACAATATATTTTATTTCCAATATATTTTATATGCAATTAATTATATTTGCAATTAATTTTATTTACAATTTATCTTATTTATAATTTATTTAATTTCCGAATAACCAATTACTATTTAGTATTTACTAAATACTAAGTTTCCAATTTCATTTATTTGCAATATATCTTATTTCTAGTTACTACTTAGTACTTACTATAATAGTTCTTAGTACTTACTAGTTATTACTAATCTACTATTTTACTATTATAGTATTATATTATTATAGAATATAAATTTATGCTTTATAGTATTATTCTTCTAAGTTCTAAGTTTTCAATTATCTATTTCAGGTTTTCAGTAATTCTCTAGTCCCAAATTTATTCCATCCAATCCAATGGCAAGTGGTGGAAATGGAAGGGGTCACGGCCGTGACGATCCTAGGCGTTCGATTTTGATGAAAGGTAAGGTCAGATGGTAGATAATCTCAGTCATAACGACACCACATATCACGATTATCTGCAACGCCAGGCCGGGCCTATGCTAAAGACCTAGGCCTAAACATTCCTACTCCCCCTTTAATAATTTCAAAACCCGATCATAATGCCACCCCTCCGGCCTTAATTTGACAAGCCATTCAGAAAATATGCCCAGTATTGATACACCTTCGGATTATGATTTTGATCCACCGGAAGCAGATGAGGACGAACCGGATCCGAAGCAGAGCAAATCTGATCTATTCGTCAAACATATGAAGAAAGTTAGGCAAGAAGATGGAAGCTATGTAGCGGCTTGCAATTATTGCAATAAAGTATATAAGTGGTCCAAATCCGGAGGATATGGCACTTATCGAAAGCATATTCAAACCAAACATCCAGAAGCAGAGACCAGATCGAGGTCACAAACACAAATTCCCAGGTACTCTACTCCTAACCAACAATTATTTCGTTATACTGATGAACAAAATAGGGAAGAATTAGCTAGAATGGTAGCAGTAGAACACTTATCATTCGGTTTTGGTGAAAAGGTTGGTTTTATTAATTATTGTAGACGAGCATTAAACCCTATTGCATGTCGTGTTCCTAGATCCACTCTTGTATATACACTTGAAAAGATTTATGTAAAAAAAAAAAAAAAAAAAAGTTAGAGAGATTTTTTAAAAAATATAACGGTCGTGTTTCCGTATGTGCCGACATATGGACTGACCATTGGCGATCACATTCATACTGGGTGTCACTTGCCATTTTATGGATGATGCATGGAATATCCAAAAAAGAATTATTGCATATAGAGTTTTTGATGATTCACATACTGCTCAAAATATTGTTAGAATGCTTAGAATTATTTTTTCAGAGTATAAAATTGAGAACAAAATTTTTGCAATTGGTTTTGATAATGCTTCTAGCAATACTGCTGCTATTCCATCTTTAATTAATTTATGCAAACCATTTGTTGGTGGTGTATTTTTTCATCAAAGATGTGCATGCCATATTTTAAATTTATGTGTTCAAAAAGGATTAGAAACTCTTGATCATTTTATTCTACCTATTAAACAAGCCCTTCAATTTTTATGGAAACATTCTTCTGTAATGAATGCATGGGTAAAATATTGTAAACAAAATGGTAGACGTGCCGTTAGATTTCCTCGTGATGTTCCAACACGTTGGAATTCTACTTATAAATTGCTTGCTCAAAGTTACGAGTATAGAGATCTATTAGTTTCTTTTATTCAATTTCATGTTATTGACATTCAACTTTATAAATCTCATTGGGATGCTTGTTACAACGTTTTCAATTTGTTAAAAGTTTTTCATACTGCTACAACAAATTTATCTGGTGTTTATTATCCTACAACTCATTTATTTATTATTGAAAGTCTAAATATTGCTGGTGCATTTGCTTATTGTGAATCCGACATAGAAATAGGGAAAGCCGTTAATGCTATGAAGGAAAAATGGTTACATTATTATCATGAGTTGCCAGATATTTATTTGATTGTCATGATTTTTGATCCACGTTGTAAATTACAAAATTTTTGTTATTATCTCAATGGTTATTATGGCATCCAAGGTTTAAACATAGAATATGATGTTAAGGCATGTTATGATAGAATTAAGAAATTATTGTATTCTTTATATGATGAATATCTTTTAGTTTATGGATCCTCACTCAACTTAGATGTTACACGAACACAAACTGCACAGCCCACATCATCATCCTTCGGATTTTTGAATTTAGGATATAGTCTATTATCAAAAAAAAACAAAAAAAACCTAGATCTTCTTCTTTATCAAGCATTGACAAGTATTCTGAACTTGAATCTTATCTAAATGATTCTTATGAGTTTATAGAATCCACGTCAGACAGACAATTTGATATATTACAATATTGGAAAGAGTACGCAAAGTACTATCCAATCATGTCTATCATAGCCAAAAATATTTTTTCAACACCAGTTTCTACAGTGGCGGTGGAACAAGAGTTCAACGTCGGGGGGAATATCTTAGATGAAAGGCGTTCATGCTTGACTCCGAAAGCACTCCAGATACAGATTTGTGTGGATGATTGGACAAAGGCTCAATATAGACAACAAGAAATCGAACATGACATAACATACGATTTCTTCAAAGATGACGAACATGAAAGTGAAGAGACAAGTGCAACGGGCCCCGAAATAGAAGATGTGGATCACGTATTCACGTCATCACAAGTCCATGTCATCAACAAACCTGCAACAAAAGGTAAGAGAACTATGTGGCATTTGATTCCTCTAAACCCCCCAAGAGGATACGTAAGCAACTTAATTGTAGTGAAAATTAAGTGCAAGGCTAATAATTTTATTTTTATTTTTTTGTTTTATTTTAATTTAATTTTGTAATTTATCATTTATTTATTTTATGTTATTTTCGATCTTCGGGTGACCTAATTCCCAAATGTCCAATGAAATGTAATATGTAATTTGTAATTTGACATTTTGTTTATTTTATTTTAATTTCCTTTTGTAATTTGTATTTTGTTATTTGTTTATTTTGTAAATTGTCATTTATATATTTTATTTTATTTTATTATTTAAAATTACATTATTACAAGTTTAGTAGTTTACAATTTAGAAGTCTTTTTTTTAAAATTTAAAAATAAAAAAAAAATTCAAGTTCAAAACCGCCGGTTCCTCTGGAACCGGAACCGCCAGTTCGGAACCGAAACTGGAACCGAACCGGAACCTTGCCACCATTACCCCTAGTGACATTGGCGTATAAACGCTAGAGTTGTTAACGTTGTGCAGGGATTGACTCCCATCTCTGTTGTTTGCCATGCTAGCTTTTCACAAGTTCTTAATGTTGATTTTGTAATACAGCTTTTTGTTCTACCACCTCCCTTCTTCTAGCACCAATTGTTGACTGTGATTTTTGGATTACGTAAATATCTACCATGTGTCCAACAAGATGATAACATCAATAGCCAAACCTTAAAGCATGATAAGAAATTGATCATGCAAAACACAAAGTTTTACGTGGAAAACCCAAGACGGGAAAAAACCACGGTTGCCGAAGACGGCGAGGGAAAGGTTTTTACTATGCAAAGAAAAATTACACACTCAATCTCTCTTAGGCTCTCTATGTATTTTTTTTTACAACCTACCTGTAGCGGTGTTTTTAGGGTCTATTATAACCCTAATTCATAACGTACAAGGAAAGTTGACGAAGTTTATTAGGACTCTAACTTGTTGGAGTCATCTTTATCTTGTTTCTTGTTTTCTATCTTGCACTTAGAATGAATTAGATCTCTTGCCAGATTTGGACTCTGGTATCTCTAAGGAAATTTGATTTCTTATCAGGGTGTACTTCATGGTTCCTTGTTTGAGTAAGATTCTTTCTCTGCATATTTGAATCGTGGTTGATTCGGATACTTATGGATTTAACATCTTCCACGTGTTGCTGACCAATCAGCTATCTACCCCAACCAGATCTCACCTACCCGATCGGGTTATCTTCATCTGATCATTTGAGCAAACCTGATCGGGTCTTGAGATCATTTATTGGTCAACTAAGGTTGGTCTTTTCTAGCTGACTTTTGATGACGCGGCATGTCTAATCACCGTATTTTCTGGTAATCATGTTGACTTGTCAGTCCTTCAGATTTTACCTATAACAGCTACAAAAATGAAAGAAAACTCAAAAGGGAGAGACAGTCATCCATCACTGAAGAAAAATAATGTCTTGTGATTTATGAACAAGAAAATCAGTAAATGGAAGAAACTTTCTGTTCTTCATAGCAATCCCACATCTTCTACTTCATTGCTATCTTCACCTGAAGCATTTGACTGACTACAGGTACTCACTTTCATTGTTTCCATTTCCCCTGAAATATTCAAAAGTCATGTAAATAATAAGCATATTACGAGCTTAATGATCAACCTTTTTTCCAATTACTTTGATTAAATATATTTATTGCTTTCTCTTCTATTGAATCAACAATTCTCTTTTGAATTTCCCCTGAAATATTCAAAAGTCATGTAAATAATAAGCATATTACGAGCTTAATGATCAACCTTTTTTCCAATTACTTTGATTAAATATATTTATTGCTTTCTCTTCTATTGAATCAACAATTCTCTTTTGAAAAACCTGAAAAAAAAAAAAAAAAAAAAAAAAACAAATAAAAAAACATAAAAAAAAAAAAAAAATTTAAATTGACTTGTGTTCATAACTCAAAATTGAATCAAAAAATTTTCTATCCACGCAAGTTTATCAAAATCTTGCTACATTAATGTTTCAGGCATTAAATTATTATCGCCTGTTAGCTTCGGGTGCATATTTGCCAATAGGCAACATTATTTTTTTTCTTGAAGCAAAATGATTTATACGATAAAGATTGGAATAATATAAATTCAAAAATTAAAAAACTCGAATTAGATCAACAAAACATTTGACAAACAATTAATTACCAGTAAGATTAAGTGACAAAAGAAAAGAATAAAGAGATTACCGGAATGAATAATCTATTTTTCTTAGAGATTCTTGACCATTCTCCCCTGTCTCCATCAAGTAAAGTTGTTGTAAAATGTCGCAACGAAAGATGTTCAATCCATTGAGTGTTGTGGCATCAAGAAGGTGGTCTGGCAGTGACTTCAATTTTTGGCAGTTACTAATATGTAAATAAAAAAATACATGGCATGATTGTAATATCTCCTGTAATCTTACATTCCCAACCTTCCCAATTCTCCATTCTATCAATCATGAGTCTTCAATTTGGGGAAGGTAATAAGTGAAGATGATGATGATGTGTTCATATTTTCCATGCCTAGAAATTCATTATCCACCATTTTCACACTCTCCATACCGGTTAAAATAAGTGATTCAAGTTGTGGCAATTTTCCCAAAGGAGGAAAATACTCACATTTTATGCAATGGTGGAGAGCCAAGGACTTAAGCTGAGTTAACAATACCATCCAATGAGCTCTCTAAATTCATAGGTGGTTGTAAGGCCTCAAGAATTACTGAATCTTTCCTACATTCTTCCTTCAATGGTATCTCTCTCCCACCATAGAAATTCAATAGCAAACAAACGAGATTTACCTTATTCACGAGTTGTGCTTTCTTAGCTTCAGCTTCGTCTACAGAGTTTTCCAACGCTTCTAACTCAAGAAATCCTCGAAGCTTGTTCTAGTTTTTAAGACATTCAAGAGTAGTACCCATTCCCATGCTATCAAGATCAACTCCAACAACAAATTTATCTAAGCTTCGAAGACAAACTAGTCTCTCAATTCCTTTTGGCATGAATCTGAGGTCACTGCTTGTACCCCAATTTATTAAATTCCTCAAATTTATTAGTTTTCCCATCCCTTGAGGTAGTTTTTCAGTTTTTCAAGATACATCATAATGCAAAAACTAAGATTTAAGGTTTGTAAGTTATACAAACAACACAATATTTCAGGTAGTGCTGGCAAAGCAGGCTAGGCCGGGCCAGGTCCGGACTGTCAATGAAGACAAACCGGGCTGGGCTGGCCTGTTGGAGCAAAGGGGGGGCCCGGCCTAGGCCCAGGGCCCGTGTAGGGACAGGTCGGGCCTTAACGGGCCTTAGCAGGCCGAGCCCAATGGACTTCGTTTTTTTTTTTTATATACAATATTTTTTATTTATATATAGTAATAATTTTGTGTAATTATTAATGTAATAATTTTAATATGAAATATAACATTATTCATTTCATACAACACTTAATTAGTTTTCAATGAATAATATATTTTTAATTTCGAATTAAATTTGTGATGAAATCATAAATGTATAAATTACAAATTATGATTGTCTCGTTAAAAACGTACCCAAAAAAAAAAAACCAATGGGATAAAACCTTGGTAAGGGAAATGAAAGTTAATTTAAAAAAAAAATAAAATAAAAAAAATAAAAAATAAAAAATAAATAAATAAAACCTTAGAGTAAGAGCCTTAGAATATGTAGAGACTAGAGAGTGGGAGGTATTTAAATATATAATATATAATGTATAGTGTATAGTATATTAGTATAATAGTATATAGTATATAAATAATATATTAAATAAATAAAATAAATTAAAAAATAGTTGAAAGGGTGAGTGAGAGATGTTGGAGATTGTAGAAAATAAAAAGAATAAGAGAGTTGGGATTAGGGAAGTAGAGAAAATGTAGAGAATGAGTTGAGGGTGATGGGAGTATTTATAGAAAAATGTTAGGTTAGGGTATAATTGGAAAAAATTGTAAAAGATTAAAAAAAATGTAATTTTAAAAAGTTTTGGATTTTTTTTCTCCCCCAACGGTCACCTGTTTAATTACAAAAGCCACCCCTCAATTCAAATTTTAAAAAAAAAAATTGAATTTTGAAAAAAAAAAATTTGGCGGGCCTTAACGGGCCGACCCAACAGAATAAAAAAATTTCAAAATTTTTTCGGGCTAGCGGGCCCAACTCGCCATTTTGCCACTGGGGCCCAACCTGGCCAACCAATTTAACGGACTTGGGCCTGACCCGTGAAGCTGGCGGGCCAGGCTGGGCGACCCACGCCCTGCCCTGCCCGGCCCGTTTTTCCACCACTAGTTTCAAATAATTCTTTAATTTTTAGATGTGGCATATCAAGGTATCTCAAATGTATCAATTTTCCTATATCAATTGGCATATTATTACACCAAGTGCTATTTATCTTCAATGCCCTTAAACATTTCAACTGCTCAAATAAGTTGGGAAACTACATCGAGATCAAGGTTCATGTTTATCCTCAACTACTTTACGCTAAAATAAATCATTCTTAGTTAAGAGACTGTAGATTTTGGACATTACATATATTGACATGATCACACCACTCTAGTATCAACATTGAATGTCGAGTTTTCTCACAAGAAACATCTAGACTTGGCTTTTCACCATCGTAAATTAATTTCCTTTGAAAAACATCCATTCTTAATGAGAAATTGGGCAAAGTCATGCACTATGTCATGCATCTTGCACTCATCAATATTACCGTTATCACCTTTTTTAAACCCTTCGATGAAAGAATCCAAATTGCGCTCATTAATATCGCGGTTATCATCTTTTTTTAACTTTTGGAAGAAAGAATGAATTGATGAATTGTCAAAACACTCCTCACCAATTATCTCTATCTCTTCATCATATTCTAAACCAAGATAACCTTGAGCCATCCATAATCGAATCAATTCATCTTTTTTCATAACATAATCTTTTGGAAAGATAGCACAATATGAGAAACATTGTTTTACCATAGAAGTGATCGGTCATTACTTCTATATGTTTTTTATCCCAGTTCCCTCTATCAATTGCTTGTTTCTCCAGTTATTTAGGTATTTAAGTCGTTTGTTTTAGCATTTTCAAGTTGTTGTTCCCAAAAGATGCATTTGGAGATTTTCAGGCGAAAAGGAGGTTTTAGAAGATTCAATGGACTTAATTGTAATTTGTAACAAACCGATGTACAATGCACAACGGTACACATAGCGGTACAATACCAGAGAATCTCGCCATGCATAGCATTGCCTTATGCCTTACACAGCAGCTTAGCAAATCCTTTTCGAGAAAGATTTCTGAAATCAATCAAACTCGTGGATTCATATAAATACATGAATACTTTAGGATACAACAGCATACCATACTCACCATATCACAATCCACCTTTACTTAGCGATTATTTTCATCCATTGTTGCACATTGAAGATTGAAGATTGGAGAAGAAGATTCAAGAAATTGAAGATTCAAAGAAGCTTAGTGATGGAAATCATGGGTTTTATATTTTCTATATCTTCTCTTTTCTTTTTAATCACGTGTAACTAAATTCATACTAGAGAATCGATGTGAACCTATGTGATGTTCATGTTATGATTCAAAATCTATATTTTTATTGATCAATTCAAGTTTAGATTTATTCAATTCCTTATATGTCTTTATTCTTGACTTGTAACATCTATGGAAATTAATTGATGTTTGTCTATGGTTTCGATAATTTATAAATTGAGATTGCGCTATAAGACTATAGGTGATCTTAATTACTTTTCAATTGAATGAATAAAATTTACTTTCGACATAGGAATATGTGAGAGGTTTTGGTTCACAAATTCTTGCTCGTAATGGATTTTTAGTTATTGCTCACACCTTGGAAAATTATGAGTAGTGATTAAGAGCACGTTGAAAATACACAAAGTGTGTCTAAACAACCTAGAGGGTGAATGGGTTGTTAATCAATTAATTACCAATTTTTTTGATTAGTCAATATTTATCACAATTACTCTAAACAAACAAATAACAAAAAATCAAATGTAAAGTGTGCAAAACATAAAGACACTTGATTTTTGCATGGGAAACCCTCAACAGGGAAAAACCCACAGGACTAGCCTCGCTTGACTAATTGCTTCCAACCTAAGTTGACAACTTAGTCACACTTCAAGGTTTGTAACACAATTTATCCTACCAGCAAGCATTTAATAGTGAACCTTGACAAATGCTTGTCAACCAACCCTTGGTTGTAAGACTTCACTTGTTTATGCAACTACAACATGTAACCAGAATACTTTGCTCATGAAGAGAATAAAAGTCTAAATGAATATATACAAAATGCAATAATGTGTAGGACCCCACACAAAATGTCAAACTAGATGTTATGATGCAATTTAACAACCAAGTTATCAAAAATGCCTACATGCCCATACATGAGGACTCAATTAGATGTATAGAGCAAATCTAACAACCTAATTGTCAAATAAACACACATTAATATTCAAGAGAGCTTGAATAGATAAATAAACATGAATCTATCAACCTAGTCATCAAACAATCTCACAAGAACATTCAAGGCTTAGATATTTAGGCAAAACAACATAATCATGCAAGTTACCACCAACAAACCCTCAAACATGTCATAATTTCACTAGATATACAATTAATGTGAAGATTTGCTAACATAAGCAATAAAAGACATGCCTTGATGAAATAGAACAATAAATGAGATGAGATGTTTGTTCTACTTACCAAATGAAGACATTAATGAAAACCCATGCTTGAATAATGCTAGAGATGCAAGAAAAGGATGGGTTTTGGGGGTTTGGAGAGTTAGAAATTTGTTTCTTGAACCTTCTCTCACTAGGGGAACTTTTCAACTTTATAAAATGTGAATTTTGGAGCTTAGAAAAGGCTGGGAGTAAGAGATAATGAATATATAGGAAGCCCTACACGAAATGAAGTCATTTTTGAACACAATGATAAATAAAAAATGCATCAGACCGCAGTTCGTGTACGGGTCCAAACTGCGATCCATACTGCATAACAACATCTAGAAACCACCGCTGAACAAACCGCTAGACAAACGGCTTGCACACAACGTGCAACCAACAACACTAAAACCACTAGAAATGACTGATGTGTAGACCGTGGTTTACGCATGTGCACAAACAGGGACCGAGACCGCGGTAAAGAGAAAAACAAAATATGTTTTCAACACATTTAATCACACTTAACCTATATGAATGTTATGCAAGTGTAAAGTGAGAGATAGATACACATAACAATGACACACAAATGCAAGATTAGTAAATATGTATGCAAGTGTGTGTGTGTGTGTATGTGTGTGTGTGTGTGTGTGTGTGCGCACCTAATCTCTTCGAGAATCAAAGTCAAGTAAGCTACCTCTTGAAGCTCTTGATCTTGAAGTCATGGAGAAACTTGGAAGCTTGCCTTTGATAATCACCAAGAAGACTTATGCTACCCATTACACAATCATCCCCAAATATGGTTTGTCTTGAAATAAGTCAATCATAAAATAGAGGTCCTTATACACATGGTTAAATCAAGGCAGGAATAATGGTAATACCATAATTAAGATGAGAATGAACCCTAAATTTGGATTGAATATTTTTATTGGAATTAATTGATGAACATTGAGTACTACATATGGGGAGCATCAGTTACCTGGTCTTTTATCTCTTTATCACAAACCAACATTCTTTTGTTAATTGCTTTATTAGTTTAATTTAGTAGTTTAATTCAATCTTTCAAGCAATCATATTGGTTACTTTAATTTAACTTTAATTAGAATCAGTTATAACTGATAAATTACTCTTCCTCATGGGAACGATCCTTAGTTGCCGATGTAAACATCTCCATGATTCGTGCACTTGCGAGTTCATTTAAAACAGAATTTTCACATCAAGAAGGCAAGTCATTATAACTCAACAATAATCGGGGGGAAAGACCTTTTTTCTAACTCTTTAAATTTCCACATCTCACTATATAATATTCGATGCCATTGATCTCTAGTTTTTTTTAAAGCGTAAAAAGCTTCCAATAGTCTTTATGGCAAGAGGCAAGCGCTTACACTTACCAACAATTTCTCTACCAATATTTTTTAATTTTTCACACTTTTCTTAGGGCCTATAACAAAATGCTAATTGTTTAAAGAGTAACCAACTTTCATCTAAAGACAATTCTCCAATATTGATAACATCAATTGAATTCATCATGCAGGCAACTGTCTCCTTACGTGTAGTAACTAAAATTTTACTTTCACCATGAAGACCATCATTAAGAGATCATCATATTTCTGTCCAAACGTCATCTAAAATAAGAAGAAATTTATTATTAACAATAGTTTCACGTATACATTCCAATAGAGATTGGAATTCAACTAAATTATTGGTTTGACCTCTAAGACCGTCAATGATTACTCTAGTAATCCTAACCTCATCAAATGAGTCTGAGACACAAACCCATATTCTAAGATCGAATTTAGTCCTAATGTCTGCATCATTGTATGCAAGTTGTGCGAGAGTTGTTTTCCTAATTCCTCCCAACCCTACAAGTGAGATGATAGGGAGGCTTGCTCTTTCTTGCTTACTCTCACTCAACAATTTGTTTACTATAATGTTTTTCTCCTCATCTTGACCACGTATCTCTGACATCTCAATAAAATAAGTTGTTTTCAATCTCTGGGGTTCTTCAATACTCCTAACGGTATTAAGATTATACTTATCTTTCTCTATGGTAATAGAATCAAGATTTTCATTTATTCCTTTTATCTTAACACCAATATCATGCCGTAAAGAAACTTGTCTGAAACAAATGCAAGGGGAGGAAAACACAAAACGTACCTTTTTCTTAGGAATTTGAGCATTTGCCGACCACCTTGATTTGTAATTTCATAATTGCAGTGTTCCATTCATCCAAGACGTCATCCATGTCGTAAGATGCTTCTTTGAGCTTGTCTAGCCAAACTCCCACAGCTGTCTCCTTCAC
Organism: Acer negundo; assembly: GCA_035582765.1. Lineage (NCBI taxonomy): Eukaryota > Viridiplantae > Streptophyta > Magnoliopsida > Sapindales > Sapindaceae > Acer > Acer negundo. Next base: position 33,569,108 of record CM069241.1, on the reverse strand, counting down.
TTGTCTTTGTCTTTGCACTGCATCAAACAGCACAGCTTGAATGGCTCGAAAGTTGCTGGTGAGCTTTTTTATTTCTTTTTGACACCTACCACGAGCCTCACTTCTTGATCTACTTCTCTAACAATGATTGAAGTCAATTGTTAGAGAACCGTAGAAACAATTTCCTCAGCAGCCATAGTTTGAGATTGAAGAAATTGATCAATGACAAAAGAGGAGAAATATCTTGAGCTATTAGTTGTGTTTGATATGTGAAATTATTAATGCTGCCATGCTTTCAATTTTTATAATGCAAGCCGGCCAAATGGAATAATTCATGTAATGGGCAAAGTGAAATTAAGCTCTTGCTTTGATGCTGGTCCAAACATAATTAATGCTTTCTCCAACTCCAAGTTATTCTCCAATTCTTTTCCTTGATTCCTTGATATACATACAATGCCTTTTGGCTCAAGGCAAGTATTTGAGGCTGCTTTTTATTGTTTTGATGTACATACAAGGACTTTTGGAATTAATTGTATATGATTTCACTTGATGTGCAGATATAATTTCTGACATGACCAGATTGGCCCATATATACCCTCACACAAACACTATCAAAGTTGTGATACTCCTCTCACAAACTTCGAATTTATTGTTATAATTAAAAAAAAAATGGTATAATTTCTAAACTTATAATATTTATTTCCAAAGATTTTTTTGTTCAGTTATTCTAAAAGCAAAAACACAAACATAGAGGTTCACTTTCACTTTCACTATTACAATGATAAAAATAAAAATAAAAATAAAAAAATTATATCCGATACATCATATTAATACAGCAACTAAGATTTTGAACATTTTAAACAAACATTATAATTAGTTAAAAAATAAAAATTAGAATATCTTTTGATTATAATATTATTTTTTAATTAAAATTTAAATAGTGATTATTTAAAATTATAAAAAAAAAAATTAAGAAGATAAAAACATTGAATATTTAATTACAAAAACTAAACTAAACTAATAAATTCAAAAGAAAAAAATGGATGAGGTTTATTTATTTATTTATTTATTTGAAACAAAAAGGAGGATGTTTATGCATCGGGAAGATTTATTGCCCGTTTGGAAGAGTTTGTCTACTAGCTAAAAGATCCTTTTTAATTAAAAAAAATAATAATAAAAAAAAAATAAAAACTCTTTTTAAAAAAAGATCTCAATTTGGTTGTCACTTAGTAGAGCTTTTAGATTATTAAAAAAGTTGTTTTACATCTATTTGGAGAAACTCAAATTTTAGGTTTTTCCAAGTGGATCTTTTCTAGCTTTTTTAATAACACTAAAATGTCTAATACAACTTTATCATTTAAAATAGTTTTTAAATATTTTGGTATTCCTACTATTTAAAAAAGTTTTTTCTAATTGACAATCAAACGACCAACATCTTCATATTAAAAGCTCTACTTGTAAAATGTGTATTTTAAAAGATCTACTTGAAGAAGCTCATCCAAACGGAGCTTTAGAATCCAAAGTGACTATTATGCTCTTCCGTAATTAAGTTTTTCATTTTTTTTATTTATTTTATAACTTATTAAATTTATTTATTTATTTCAAAAATTAAAATAAATGGTATATTTGTAAGATATGGGATATGTTTACGATATATAATATTTTAAAACTTTTTACAGGGGTTAAAAAATAAAAAAATAAAAAAATAAAAAAATAAAAAAAGGAGGTTGCACAAACAATTCTTCTGAGATGCATATATGCCTGTCTTTATTATTTCTGATCTGGGTCGGCCCATTTGGGTGGCTCAATGGGTCAGATCAAAGGCCCAAAAGCTAACTCTTTGTACATGTCCTTTGGCATTGTACGCTCAATAAAAATCATACAATAACTACTAAAAGCATCTCCAATACAATGGTAGATCAATGTGTCAATGCTATAATTTAGCACAAAGCAAAAAATAAAAAAATAAAAAATAAAAAAAATGCTCTAATGCAATACTAAAAATTATGCTAAATTTGGCATATGCTATAAACTGTGCCAAATTTGGCACAATGTATAGCATATGTCAAATTTGGCACAACAATAAATATAGCAGTATTTGTCGACTTTTTAATTTTAAATAATAAAAAATTAAAAAAATTGGTAAAAAAAATTGAAATTAAAATAATTCTAAAAAAAATATTCAATGCATTGGTTGTATTTATTGACTTTTATAATTTTAAATAATTAAAAAATAAAAAGTAGAATATCAAATAGAATTTTATATTGGAATACAATGCTAAAATAATGTGCCAAATATAACATTTTACCATATTTCGTGTCAAATTTGACATTGGCATTGGCATTAACATATACATTGGAGATGGTCTTGTGTGCCAAATTTGATACACAATATAGCATATGTCAAATTTGGTATAGCATATGTCAAAGGCACAATAATAAATATTCATTTTTTAATTACAAAAATACTATTATATATACATTTTTAAATGAAATGATGAATGCATTAATTGAACTTTACATTTGAGCATTAAAAGAAATAATGAATGCATTAATGGTAAGTGTTTATTTTTATAATTTTAATTAATAAAATAATAAATATAGCATTTTAAATAGAATTGTACATTGGAGCACGGTGCTTTATTGATGTGTCAAATATAACATTTTACTTTCTTTTTTTTTGTCAAATTTAGCATTAGCATTGGCATATGTATTAGAGATGGTTTAAGCTGTTCCAAATTAAAGAGGAAATTCATATTTAAAATGAGATTGTCCTTGCAATCTTTTTTTTTTTCCTTTTATGTTTCTTTTTTAAAGATACTTTTTTTTTTTTTTAATAAACGAACTTCATTTTAAAAACACAAAATATTTAAAAATTTTAAAGCCGTCTTCGATTTACTTCAAAATAAATGTCTTAACTAAATTACTTTTGCACTGAGTTCAGAGGAATGTATCTATAGATTATGTTTGTAGACTTAACTACCCAACATCTTTAATTACTTTCTTTTCCTTATAGGTTTTCTCTTTCATTAATTTTAATATTTTAAATCTTCATAGGAGCTCTCTCTTTTCATAGTTTGAAGTAATTAACAGAAACCTACATGAGGTTTGTCATTTGACACTCAAAAACAACTTTATCAACAATTGACATTCACCTCCCCTACCATTTGGGTTTGACCAAGTTTAACCATTAACTTTGATATTTCAAAGGGTAATATTGTCTTTTAACATTTATTTTTATTTTATTAAAATCAAAAAAAAAAAAAAAAAATCAAAAAAGACAAATAAAAAGAAGATGAACCTCAGCCATCAATCAAATAGATGAATGGTGTAGATTCGTTCTCTTAAAAACATATTAATTGTTTTAAAATTTAAAATTTTAAAAAACAATTAATCTCTGGAGATTTATTAAATTTTAAAAAGAAACAAAAGAGGTGGAGATCCATCATGGGTTGGGAGAGAAATAGAGAGATTGAATGGAGGAGACAAGGTTGGGGATTTGGTGGGGTTTGAAGGAGGACCAGTACTTGGATTCTCGGGTTTATGAGAGACTCTTGGCTTTGGGTTTCAGTTTGGGCTTGATCGAGAAGCTTTTCCCAGCGTGGTATTGCAGTTGGAGGTCTTCCACCATTGAAGCTGGTTGTTGCAGTGAATCTTCATAACAATTCGAACCCATATCATATTCATAACAATTCAATAATTAAACACCATAACTTGCGAAATTCATCCGAATAATAATCCATTTATGCAAAAAAAAACTAAATGATAACTTGCAGAGAAATGACAAACCTTGGTGGAGATCCATCAATGGATCTGGATCTCCACGACTCCACCTCCTCTTTTTGTTTTTTTTGTTTTTCTTTAATTAGTATTTTTTTAAAGAAAAAATTATAGGTGTCAAGGGTAGTTTCATCGTTTCATCGTTTTAGCTTTTTAAAAAAACTAATGGTTAAATACAACGGTCAAGACTAACAGTAGAAAAGATAAGTGTCAATTATTGATAAAGTTATTTTGAAGTGTCAATTTGCATTTGGTAAACCTCATGTAAATTTCTAGTAATTACTTCTCATAGTTTTGTACTTCTCACTCTTCAAAAAAAAAAATCTTAGCTCTTTGTACAACTTGTTTCTCTCTCTCTCTCTCCATTAGGTTTCTCTCTTTTCTTTTCTTTTCCTTTCGTCTCTTATTCATTCATGCTTCTCTCTTTGAAAACATATTTTTCTCTCTTTTCTCTAAAACTCCGTTCTCCTTGTTTAAACAATTCCAACAATATATTATGGACACAAATTCGATATCATTTTCCCTCGATAATATCATTTAAAAAGGTGATCAATATATATAATGCTGAAATCTTAATGCTTGCATGGCGAAATTTTAATGTACTTTTTTTTATTTTTGATAATATCTATTAATTTAGGACTAGGTATTTTTTTAAAAACCTATATAGATCCATCTACCGGCTGAACTACGCCCTTATCGGTAAAAAAGTATACTTATTGGGAACGGATAAACTTGATCCTTCCAATAATTTAAGACTACTTATAAAACAGGCCTTTTAACTTTTTTCTTGTGAACTTTAGTTACTAGCATAACAGTATAACCAAAATATCGCTCTTATTTTATTTATTTAAGTTATTTATTCTTATATGGAAAATTTTCAAGTAATTGTCATCCTGATATAACTCCATCAGTGCGTTAAATGTAGACCATTAGATTTACATGTTTTGACTCAAAGTGTATGCACTTATCAAAACTTTTTCATAATCTATGGCTCATATGCAATGCATTGATAGAGTTATATCAGAACGCACTGAGTAGAACAGAACTATTCTTAGATTATTATTATATGTTATTTATTTATTTAGAAAATGACTTAAATACCCTTCAAATGCTAAGCTTTGAAGAAACACTGCACTTTAAAGTTGAAAATACCCTTATAACCGTTAAGTTTAACCAACGGTTTACGGAGGAACCTAAAGTGATGTATTTTTATAATTTTGGAACCACAAACTCAAAAAATAATACAAATATTGGTAAAAAAAATTTTTAAAAAAAAAATTTTGATAAACAAATAAAAAATATAGAGATCAAATTGATAATCTCCTTAGATTAAACATGTGCTCAAAACTTGTTAACCTAATCCCTCTTGAGATATATATCTATATATATATATATATATATATATACTGTATAAAATAAGAGTTAAAATGGAAAAAAGACCTTTTCAGACGAAAAAAAATAAAAAAAAAGCGGAAAAAAGACATCGATAGATTTAATTAATGTGAGTAGCAAATCAGGGTAAAGTTACAATCACCGATCATTAAAGTCAAAAGTAACATAATACACAATCATGTCTTCTTTCGTGATCATCACTAATGCCTTCATTTTCCTTGTGTTGAAATGAGTGTTATTACTTTAATTTTTAACTTTACAAAATCTTTTTCAAGTTTATTGAAAGACAAAATGAGAAAAGAATTATTTCATCCCTAACATATAATAAGCTTCTTTTAATTAAAAACAACTAATTGTATTAATCTCTTCTAAAATTTATGATATAATTACATGAACTTGTGAATAGATTCAAAATATAATAAAATTTTAACTTTTCTTCACATCTTAAATTTTTTATTTAAAAAAAACGATGATAAAATTTATATTTAAATTATATAAAAATATTAATTAAATATACCTAATAAAAATATTAATACTATTTTATCCATAATAAATATACTTCTTTTTGTTGAATTAAATTGTATTAATCTCTTTCAAAATCATAATGTAACTACAACAATTTTGAACAGATTCAAAATCTAATTAAAAAATTTGCTTCAATTTTTAAAATTCGTTAAATTCCAATTTTCATAAAACTTGAAAATAATAATAATAAATGTGTATGATTGAAGTGTATATATATATATAAGCTATCTTTAAAATATATATTAAAAAAAAAAAAAATCGTTTTTAAAAGCATAGTAGTAATTTGTCAGCATGCTAGTTGTGCATGTATGTGAATGTGGCATGGGCTGCTATTTCAAATTTGAGTCTTTTAAGGAGAACACCGCACATAGAAACTTTATATAATTTATTTTTTAGTGGAGAAAGAAAACAACAACTCGATCATGAGCATTATAATTTTAAATGACTTTTGTTAGATTTTGATGCTTCACCCACCATATATATTTTAACCAGCAAGTCTCAAAAATTTTACTAGAAAAAATATTTGCTTCAAGGGAGAGCCAAGTAAGGCAGTTGACAATTTGATATTTTAGGGTTTGCTTCATTTTCACTGAAGTTTTCTTCTTCTTTTTTAAATTTCCATAGCAAGAGGAGTAGTATAAATAATGCATGATTTTTTATTGGTGTTGTCTTCTAGTGATCATGTGATTGGAGTTATCACAATTTTAACACACAAAACAACAATAAGAGAAAAACACAGAAAAGATTTGAAGGATATAAGAAAGAGAGAAATGAAAGTATCCAATTAATGCTTGACTGATCACCACCATCTCTTGTGGGTTGTTGTTGGAACTCTAAAGCATGCATGTGTGTGTGCAGTTGACACAACATTGTCACTGTATACCAACGTTCCACCCATAACATATCTTTTATATATTTGTCAGGATGAATAAATAACCAGAGGCGGACGTAAGAGAGGGTTTGGTCGAGCAGCCTTATAAAAAAACTAAATTCAATACATAAATGTCGATCTAATTATATAAACATTTCCTCAGATTTGATAATATTGCAAAACTATGATATTTTATCTAAATTTAATGAAGTGTAAATATTTTATTTTTCATTGTAAAAATACACATAATATTATGGTTTCTAACATTATAGAATTTAGCATTTACTAGTTTAAATAATTGTTTATGTATAAATTTTACAATGTATTAAATATTATTGAGTAATCCATTATTGAATTGGTATCATTTTATTATTAAAAAAAATAAACAAATATTTTTATCAAAAATTATATAATTTTTGTTTATTCTTAATCAAAGACTTGCGTGTCTTGCACTGATATTATTAATTATGTGTGCATTAAGGAAGAAAATCACAAAAGTTTTCTCCATAATATATACCAAATTTAGTAAATTTAGTGTGAAAGAGTTTGTAAGTCATTAATTAAGTATTATAATATATTGACTAAATAAGAATAGATAAATAACTATTGATAATTAACGAGTTGAATTTATAATATTAGTGCGTACCGAGAAAAAAATATTTTATATATATAATTTAACCCGTTTGGTAAATATTTTATGCCATTCATATCCCCAATATTCTTTTTATATATTTTATATTCGTGGGTAATAATTAGTTTAGATGATAAAGTTTTATAAGATCTTTGGTCCAAAGCTTTTTATAATAAAAATTAATATAAAAAATAAATAAATAAATAAAAAGGTTTTCATTAAAGTTATAAAGTGGTACCATACACCATCTATGATCAATAGGATTGTATATTCTAGTTAAATCTGTCTCCCCAAATCCTAAATTTTTTTTTTTTTTTTTTTAAAAAAAAAAAAGTGAACATAATCATTTAAAATAAAATTTTGGGTGTGTAAGCTACAATATGGATTGTCGAGGGAATTCGGGAAAAATATAAGAATTAAAATTACACCGAACAATATAATATAATATAAACAAAAACAAGTAAAACCAAAAGAGAAGACACGAGTGTTTGGAATGTGGAATGTAGGCCCCAAAGCTGCGACACTAAACATGGAGACGATGTGAGATTTGACGGTCCAATCCAAACACGCCACCTTTTATTCTTATATATTTGTCGTTGTACACTTGTACCGGTGTGCACATTTTTATTAAGGAAATCAATATAAATTTTGAATTTAGTTGAAGTACGAATAGATTTATTTACACCAGGTGTCTAGATTTCCTAAACGATGGATCACATACGTGTCAATATCTTATAAATTATGAGATTATATGGTGGAAGATATGATGTGAACACCTCACATATCATATCATTTTTGAACAAAATTTAAAAAGTCTAACATTACTCTAAATTTAACGGTGCTTATGTAAATCTTAGTAGATTAATAAAAGTCACCAAATTCTACATTGTCCTTATTTTATTTCAGGAGGAGGATTCAAATTCAGTACCTCAACTTGACTGAGAGGTGTGATTCTACGATGATCACAAATTAATGATATTTATACTTAGTTAGATATTACAATGGTATAAATTATAAATGAATTGATAGTAAAAATAAAAAATAAAAAACATTTTGAGCTAGTGTGCATATAAATGTAATTTGTTTTTTTAGGGTTTTTGTTCCTATATTAATATAAGTGATCACTTGATGTTTATATAGTTGTTTTAGGTGCAAGATTGTTGATTTTTGTGTTTTTTTTTTTTTTTTAATTATACGATTTCAGAAATCTATAAAATTAAAGTATTAAGAGTTTGTTCTTTGAAATTTAAGAAATAATGTTGCAAATAAAAATGAAGTGAATAATAGAAGAATAATATTGACAATAAATAATATTTCCCTTGTAACAAGTATGGTAGCAGCTAGTTTGTGATCGTATTTTATGATGGGATGGATGGATCATTAACATTTGAAGTGAATGGGTGTCGTGACTCGTCACAGATATCTGCAGGTAATATTCCTTGCAGCCTTCTACTGACATCACTTCAAAAATATCTAACTTTAGAATTTAGATGTGTCCTAGTAACCATACAATTTGGCTACCTTATCGGCTTACCCACGCAGATATGCCACCACCAAAATTTAGAAATTAACAGCTAGTTTTGGATTGCTTGATTGGGATAATATTAATAGTTAAATTCAAAAACACCCTTGTATTAAATTTTTGAGGACATTGCAATCCGATTAATGAGGGAGGCAATGGAAATGTCATCGATGAAACACTTCGGATTGGGGGTATTGCAATCTGGTTAACGGGGAAAGCAATGGAAAATGTTTTCTATAAAGGTACACATTTTACCAAAAATATATATATATATTTATTCCAAATGTACTTCTTCGTAAAACAAATGTAATAAATATTATTTTAGAAGTATTAATATTTTTGTCTCAAAAAGTAATAATATTTATATGTATCAAGTACTAAAATTAAAAGATAACAAATTATTCTATAATATAATTTATAGGGTCGAGCTAAACCAATTTAAATATGTGACTTAATTTTTTAATTTCAACATCCAACCACACATGTGTTCTTAAGTTAAGATCATTTTCTAGCATTGTTTTTAGTATAAGTGAAATACCTACTCGCATTAAAGAAAGAAAAAAAAGAGTGAATAAATCCTAAACATGCATTTTCTTTTTTACTTATGTTACTGGATTATGAAAAGTCTAAAAAAAAAAAAAAAAAAAAAAAAAGGTAAGGATAAATCATGATTATGTGCTCTTAATTCAAAAATTGTAAATACATTCAAATTCAACTATTTGTCTCAACTATTAGATTAAAAGTATATGAATGATTGAGATGTTGAAATTAAAAAATTAAATTATAAAGTTAAATTGATTTAACCTGACCTTAATTTATAATCACTACGTTTTGCGTGGAATAAGTGTACAAAGACAAACAACTACAAAACTTCGAATCATTAGATGTATTTAATAACTAAAAGTGTAATGTTTACATTAGGTTAAAAACTCCTAATATATATAGTTATGAATATGTACTCTAAGAACACACTAGTTAAATATTAAAAAATAAGAATAAAACTCAGTTTTTTTTAAAAAAAAAAAACTAAAATTCTGAAACCTTTTATTAATGAAAAATAAAAAGGAAGAAAAAAAAAAGGTAAAAGAAAAAGAAAAGAAAAACGAAAGTAAAGGGGCACAAGCCCTAAAACATAAATCTAAAAAGACACACATGCCTCAATAGAAAGCAAATAACTATAAACCTAATTAATCAGACCCAAAATCATTCCTTCTACCTCAACTTGTGTGGCCCAATTAGTGACAAGGCTTAATTCTGTTTGGACCGCTAAAGCTGTAAAATCAGGACGAATCTTAGTCTCAGCTCTAGGGAGACGCTTATAACTTTCCTTACTCATTTGAGACTTAAAACTAGATAAAATCTTAAAAGTTAGCTTCAATTTTATTTTCAATTTAATCACCATATGAATCCAATTATTGTCAAACACGGGATCTATTGAACCATGATCAAAATAAAACAAAGAGATTATTTTCTCAAGACACATGGAAATTGTACTAACATATAAAAAGAGTTAATAAGATTTTTTTTATTTATTTATTCAAGTTGTTTAGATTCTTTACCTACACCTTCAGCTTAAAACACATGTAAATTTAATTAATTATAAAATTAGAAGTGTTTTGTTAACACTAAAAACAGATGTGGGTGTATGTGTATGGTAGGTAGGTAGTAAGTAGTTATTGTTAAAATTCTTGCAGCAGTCAGCGGCATTGCACAGTAATTGCTGCTCCCTCCTCTTTTCTTGATAAAATGACTTTTCTCTGCACATCTTCTCTGTTTAGTCAAAACTCTAAAGCACCTTGGGACCCTCCATTTCTCTTATCTTTTATGATCAATTCTTTAATCACTCACTAAACACTCTCATAATCCAAATACATATATAATATATTTATAAATTATATAATACAGATACAGAGACGTTGATATCAATCAATCAGACATTCAGACTCCAATTAATTAATTAAACAACATAATGAAATCAATCCTTTGTTTTGATTATCTTATCCAACTGTAAAGCAAAACTTACATTGGATACTCAGAGAGTCAGACTCAGAATCAAAATTCCCCACGCCCACCTTTCTTCTTCATCAAAGAATTCTTTGTGTATGTGAGTTGTGACCAAACCAGTAAGCAACCCTAAGGCCTAAACAAACATACCCACCATAAACAATGCCTTCAAGACCTTTTCCTCCAACACCAAGCTATAACCCACCAAGCTTCATCACCAAAACCAAGCTTCTCTTTTTGATCCTCACAATCTCATCTTCTATTGTTATAATCTTTACATTGCTTTACTTTCTTTACCATCTTTATCACTCTCTTGTCAATCGCTCAAGAACCATCCCTTTTGATTCCAATGCACCTCTTAAGCTCCAAAGATTCACTTACAAGGACCTCAAGAATGCTACACATGATTTTGATGAAAACAACATCATTGGCAAAGGTGGTTCTGGTACTGTGTTTCTTGGCATTAATGCTGGAGATGGTAAATTATTTGCAATCAAAAGACTCGACACTCTGTCTCTTCAAACTGAGAGAGAGTTTCAAAATGAGTTACAGATTCTTGGTGGGTTGAGATCACCTTTCTTGGTTACTCTATTGGGGTGTTGTGTTGAAAAAAACAAGAGGTTCTTGGTTTATGAGTACATGCCAAACAAGAGCTTGCAAGAAATGCTCTTCAGTGATGGGAATTTTGTTCTAAAATGGAATCAAAGGTTTGATATATTGATGGATGTTGCTAAGGCACTAGAGTTTTTACATTTCGGTTGCGATCCACCTGTTATACATGGTGACATTAAGCCTAGTAACGTTTTGCTGGATATGGATTTCAGAGCAAAAGTTTCGGATTTCGGGTTGTCGAGGATCAAAGTAGAAGGTGAATTTGGTGTTGATTTGTTCAGTCAAGATTTGTGGAAGAGTCAAGAGCTTTCAGGGAATTTGGGTACAGGTACTACAGAGACTCCAGCAATTGGTACTCCACCTGTAGAATCTAGTGCTCATGAGGTAGATTTTGCTCTTGCTTTACAAGCCTCTACTTCATCAAACAATAGTAAAAAATGTTACAATGTTAGAGCTTTGAACTTGAATTCTTTCAATTACAATGCTAATATTGCAAGTGAGATCGGTAATAAAGGGAAGGAGGTTTCTTCCGCGGTAGATATTGGCGGTGTTGTTGATTGGTCTAGCAAGTTCGTGCCTTATGACGACGAGCTGCTTAGCAGTGTTGATCATAGCAAGGAGTTGATGAGTTTTAATGCTAATTCACCAACCGCGGAGAATACGAAACAATGGGGAAAGGATTGGTGGTGGAGGCAGGATGGGAGTGGCGAATTGTGTAGTAAGGATTACGTTATGGAATGGATAGGAAGCCAGATATGCCCGTCCAGCAATCCTGATTGGGAAGAAGAGAAAAAAAGCATACATGAGAAAACAGAATTGGATAATGTGGAGGATGTTATTGTTAACCAACCAAGTTTGCAAGAACCTGGTTTTGGGAAATTGGAAAATGGATTTGAGATCAAGAAAGAATCGAAATGCAGGAAGAATCGGAAGAAGAAAAACAGGAAGATGCAAGAATGGTGGAAAGAAGAACACTTGGCTGAGATTAGCAATAAGAAGAAGAGTAGTAAGCTGAGAAATCTTGAAACTAAGTGGAAGAAGAGGGGGATTAAGATCCCACATTTCGATCTGGGTAAGAGGTTTCGTTTCCATCGAAGAAAGAAATTCGGGGAACAGAACCAAGACGATTGTGATGCAAATGGGGAATTCAGTTTCAGGAGGGGATACAAGAAGAAGAACAAGAATTCTATGGGGAGTGACATGTGGAGTGGAGATCTTTTTAGTCGTGAATTAAGCAGCACGACAAGCATGAGAGGCACATTGTGTTATGTTGCACCAGAGTATGGTGGTTGTGGTTACTTGATGGAGAAGGCTGATATTTACAGTTTAGGTGTCCTGATTCTTGTGATTGTTTCCGGTAGAAGGCCATTGCACGTTCTTGCTTCACCGATGAAGCTCGAGAAAGCTAACTTGATAAGCTGGTGCAGGCAATTGGCTCAAGCTGGGAACATTTTAGAACTAGTAGATGAGAGATTGAAAGATGAGTACAATAAAGAGCAAGCAAGTTTGTGTATCAATTTGGCGCTCACTTGCTTACAACGAATGCCAGAGTTGCGACCAGATATCGCGGAGACTGTAAAGATTTTGAAAGGGGAAATGGATCTCCCACAACTTCCATTCGAGTTTTCCCCGTCGCCTCCATCGAAATTGTACAACAAGTCGAGGAGAAGACAGAAGCCAAACCCGGAATAGGCTTTGGTTTTGGTAATTGGTTTCGTTTTGTATTATTCTTAATTGGTGTCATTGCATTTGGGGACTGACTGTGTGTTTAAATTGTAATGTGGGAATCATAATGTTGTATGTACATTAGAGGAATGGTTTCTCATTTCTTTGCATTTAAATTAGATGCAAATATTGATAGCTAAAGCTCAACTTCTGCTACCCGATAATATGTCTTGGTGGTTAATGACGTTTATTCAGTTTTAAAATGTCTTAGATCGGAGTGCATCCACGGGTCAATGTTAGGATTTTCACAAAATATGGGATCTCCTAGTTCTTCCTAAAAATAATAAAGAATACAATGCATGGCAAAATGCTAAAGATAAGTTTATACTCTTTTAACTTTGAAAAAGGGAGAGATGTGAAAATTCTCCCCTGCAAAAGTTAAATTACAAGCAATACATGCATTGTCATTCTCCTGACATTCTTGGTTTTGGTTGGATTATTATGGACAACAAAGCTCCAATTACAGCAAGCATTTTACACTTTTCTTGAAACCCTAAACATTAAATTTTTTTATTATTATTATTATATAACAACTACCGAGACCAGTGAGATTGAACTCTAGTAGCACAACCCAGACTATATCACCTATAAACGGGGAGAGAGCACTCACACTATACTGGGACAACACCCACACTTTGGTGGGACAAATTCTTTTATATATATACCAAGGTCATGGTTTGAACCTTGATAGTGGAGGGTCTAGGAAGACTCTAAGCCACCAAGGCAAATGGCATTTGGTCCCTAAACATTAATTAAAACAACAAACTCTTCTTTATAATTTTGTAAGTCATCTAATAAATTATAAAGGGAAAGAAAATAAAAGCTTCTCACATTGTGATATCTCATTAATTTCTTAATAATTTCACTGTTGTAATTGATAGTTTTGTCTATCAAAAGAGAGAAAAAATATATATACACATATATAATATAGAATAATGTCGGTATCCAAAATACTAACCCCACCAATGGGAGTGTAGCATATGGTCCAATTTATGAAATAAATATAAAAAGTATAAAATAAAAAAATAAAAACAAATAAAAAAAAGGTGCCACATACTATACCCTCATTAATATGGTCATTATTTTAGGTACGAACCAATCAGTAATCAAACATTATTCTATAAAATATATATACATAAGAATCTAATAAATTTGAAAGCCACTATACACCGGACAATAAAGACAGTGAGACTCAATAATTCAAGTGCAGCAGTGAAGAAGGCATAAACGACTGGTGGGGTGGGCCACCGCAACACAGAAACAGAACATGTAGTAATAAAGACAAGTGGTTGTGGATACACCAGATATTTCCAATTCCTATTAAATGCTCATGATTGCCTCCTTCATTTTCGGTTTGCTATGGTTGACTAGTCAATATCGCACCCACGCATTGCTTTTCTATTAAAAAAAAAAATTAATTACAACGAAATACTCTAAAAAAGTAAAAACAAAATGCAAGGGCAATTACCGATTAAATCCTGAATATTTTTAAAAATTTTTAGTTGTTTATAACTTTTATAAAAGTGACTAAATCGGTTCTTATATTTTTTTCAAGTATCAAATTAGTCTCTCTCTTTTTAGAAGTGACCAAATTGGTCCCTCTAACGGTTTAACAGTATTAAATATAACAGTTGACTTTAACAATTTTAGTTAAAGTATATAAAAAACCTTTATTTGTCATATAAGAGCAAAGTTGTTTTGTCTTTTACATATTAAATTCACCATTATAATTATAAAAAAATCCAAAATTATTATTAATGAAACACCATTTGTACCTTTTCTAATTAAAATTTTCTAAAAATATTTTAATAAGACAATGTCAATTATACAAGCATGTGTGAGGAGTTTTCTTCTCTGATTGTGGGAATAGTTATCTCCCGTTATGAGAGTAAATATCCGGACCGCACATGTATTGTTTGATCTAGGCAAGTCCCATCAATTATACATTTAGTTACCATTCATTCCTAGTTTAGTCTTTTACCATTTTTATATAATTGTTTTTTTTCGTTAATATTATACAAGTACTGTTGTCAAAATTATTCAAAATTCAAAACACATAAATATAATAAACAAAAATATACATGTGTTAAAAATAAATAAATAAAACTATGCATGTATCATTATTATATTGTTTAGGAGTATAGTATAATTTTACCTTTACACAGTTAAAGTTGACCGATAGAATTTAGGGGGGGTGTATTGAATTAAGATTCTTGAAGACATTAAAAGACTTTATAAATCCGGGTGTATTCGATTCGGATATTTAAAGACTTAAAAAGAATCTATATTAATCTAGTGGTATTCAATTCATATTTCTATGAACTTTTAAAGAGTCATTTCAAATATGGGTGTATTGAACTAACTTTAAAAATGTCTGCAAAAATCAAAGTGTATTCAACTGAGACTAGATTTTAAAGGATTTTCTTAGGTTATGGATTTTGATAGACTTGATGGTGAGAAGTATAAATATCAAAGATCATAACAAGTTCAGCCTTCTCCCCAAGGATTTTGAGTTTTTCTTGTTGCCAGGGTTCAATGCAAAATTGAGCTTTGAAATGGAGCTTCTCTTCGACTTACCGATTAGGTCATATACTGGTATAATTCATCCATCTATAATAGAGGTTTAAGATAACAAATCCATGAAAGTTTGAAATATATGTCTAAACCAATCCATAAAAGTCTAAGAAAGATGTCTAAACAAATCAAGGAAAGTCCATGTGGATTTATAAAAGTATGTAGAAATCCATGAAAATATGTCATTTAAAAAATGTATGTAAATGTCCTAAGAATCATAATTGAATACTTAGTTAAAGGGACTAATTTGGCACTTGGAAAAATGTAAGGACCGATTTAGTCACTTTTGTAAAAGTTGCAAACAATTTGGAATTTTAAAATAAGTCCAAGACCTAAATGGTAATTACCCTTTCTTTTTCATTCGAAAAAAAAGTTAATTGTATATACCCCGAAATTTTCTCGGTAAAATTTCGCTAAGTTTATGAAATTCAATACAAATATACCGTACCGTTAACCTTCCTGAGTTAGCTGTTAATGTATGAAGGGTAGTTTAATCTTTTTGTAATTGATTTGTTATAAATGAACTAAATAAAATTATTATTTAACTAATAAAAAACAAAGAAAATGGATAGAGATGATCTAATCTCCTCCATCAAATGGACGGAGGAGATTTGATATCCTATATCCTTCATCATTTAATAATAATAATAAATAAATAAGAAATAAACAAAGAGATAGAGCAATCAGGAGATATCTGACAATGGGTTTCACTCTTTTTTTTAGCAAAATCCTTCTCTCTCTCTCTCTCTCTCTCTCTCTCTCTCTTGTTTTCTTCATAACTATAACAGAATAGTAATGCTATTTTATTCAAATCTAGTGCCAAAACGACATGACAACACTCAAATCCATTCATTTAAATTATGTAAATCTAATACAATTTAAATGAATAAATTATAGTGTTGCTATATCATTTGGACACCGGATTTAGACATCATATTTGAACAAAGTAGTATTATTGATAACAGAAACAGAGCATAAGAGAACTCAAGCGTGCTTTTTTTTTTTTATTCTTCTTTTTTCACTTTCTGGGGTTTATTGTATGTCCTTCCATTCCATGGCTCCTCCAAAACCCCCCTAGCTCTCAAAGTTTTTTCATTTTGTACCCACTCAAATTTGTTTTTTTTTTTTTTGGGGAATAATTTTATTTGATTTGTTGTTTTGTTCTTGAAATTAATTTGTGTTTTTGTATTGGTTGGTTGTGATGATGATGAAGTTGATAAGAAATGGATGGATTAATGATTATGTTGAAGTTGAAGATGAGGATGGAGTAACCAGAGACCTAGAATCGATGTCGTTGAAGATGAAGATTTGGATAAAGTTATTGTTTTTAATTTTAATTTTAATTTTTTAATTATTTTAATGAATAAATATAATAAATAATAAATAGGTAGTGTTAACCTGTGTCCTTAGAACACGGGTTAAAAGTATAAAAGTTTCTTTATAAGAAAGTTAACCACTACATTTATTGTTAATGAATAAATATAATAAATAATAAATTGGTAGTGTTAATCTGTGCCCTTAGAACTCGGGTTAAAAACATAAAAGTTTATTTATAAGAAACTTAACCACTGCAT
The DNA here is from genome assembly GCA_035582765.1 of Acer negundo. Lineage (NCBI taxonomy): Eukaryota > Viridiplantae > Streptophyta > Magnoliopsida > Sapindales > Sapindaceae > Acer > Acer negundo. Next base: position 33,551,919 of record CM069241.1, on the reverse strand, counting down.
TTATTAAAACAAGACAATAAATGCAGTGGTTAACTTTCCTTTTATTGGAACTTTTGTGTTTTTAACATGTGCCCTTAGTTAACACTACCCATAATAAAAATATATAATTTTGGATGAGATGGCGTGGGTTAAATCGTTTTTTTATTGATTTGGTTGGTCAACAGTTAAGTTTAACATATTGACTTTAATGACAAGGTATGTTTGTGCTTAATTTATGAAACTTACCAATTTATTTCTTTAAGAGAAAAATTAAGGGTACTTTAGTGCAATTAACCCCTCTAATTAATTACACTAAATTACCTAAATTTTTCTCTTAAGGCAAAATCTCGGTAAATTCCATAAATTCAATACAAACATACCCTACCGTTAACTTTAACGGTTGATCAACTAAATTTATGAAAAAACGATTTTACCTTGCCACATCATTCAAAATTTATTTATAAAACATTTAAGCAATAAAAAAATAAAATAAAATAAACTTTATCCCAATCTTCATCTTCACATCAATTTCTGAAACTTCTTCATCTTCAACATCAATTTATAGCTTAAAAGAAGAAATCATATATATCGTCATCTTCAACATCATCAACTCCATCCTTATCTTCATTTTCACCTTAACATAATCACCAATCCATCGATTTCTTATAAACTTACGTCTTCATTAGAACCAATCAACACAAAACACACAAATCAATTTCAAAAGCAAAACCACAAATCAAATAAAATTACTCTGAAAAAAATTAACTAAGGTAATTAAAAAAAAACAAAACTGGAACAGAGCTAGTACAAAATTAAAAAATCAACTTTTTTTTTTTTTCTCCATAAATGCTACATCAAACATGGAGATCGATCTAGAGATGGAGCAATCTCCAAATCGCTCTTATCTCTTTTATTTTATTCATTTTTTTTATTATTATTATTTTTTTTTTGCTTTATTTTTATTAAATGATGGAGGAGATCAGATGGCCTCAATTATCTTAAATTTTTATTATTTAAATAATAATTTTAATTAATTCATTTATAACATTTCAATTAAAAAAATATTAAAATACCCTTCTTACATTAACAGTTGACAAAAAGAGGTTAAAAGTAGGGTATGCTTGAGTCTAATTTCTTAAACTTAGCAATATTTTGCCTTAAAGAAAAAAATTCAGAGTACTCTAATGCAATTAACCCTTTTTTAAAATGATATTTTGGAACATACTATTTCTAAAAATGCAAATATGTTTGATAAAAAATTTTAAAAAATAGTTTTAAAAAAAAAAACTAAAAACAGTGTAAATGTCAAATCAGGCTTAAATTGATAAATCGATAGTGATTGTGTAGCTACAAATACCCAATTTTTCGCTTTAATAATTTGAGAAAAAAAAAAAAAAAAGATCCATTAAAATTGAACAAGAAATCGAAACCTTTAATGACATCTTTATTAATCAGGAATGAAAGGAATCAGAATCAAGTTCCATTGGAAGGGGAATTGAGGGAAATCGGAATTATGTTACTAAATTTCATTCCGGCGTTTACTAATTTTAAAGAATTGGAAATGGAATCAAATTTGTACAAAGTTGATTATAAAAATACTCTCATATACAAAATACAACTATATATGTATTAGTGGGTCTCTTATAAAAAATCCTTTATTTTAATTTCGGTAAGGACCAACATGAAATCACATTGATTTCAATGAATTTAGATATGAATTTTTTTTTTTTTTATGGATGATAAGTTCATTGAAATTTACATATAAATAAAATTTGAAAAAATTTCAAGCATTAAAACTATTTATCCCGATTTTTTTAAATATGAAGGCATCGAAAAAATGGACAAATATAGAAAAATTTAAGAAAAATAGTTCTAGTGCTTGACAAATTATCAAAATTTATTCATAGGTAGATTTCGATAAACTTATCAACCATACAAAAATTCAGATCAAAATTCATTCAGATCGATTTGATTTCATGGTGGTCATTACTGAAATCAAAATAAGAGATCCCTTACGGAGACTCACTCATATGCAAGAAGCTAGTTTACAATAGTTCAAATTTTTTTTATTTTTTTATTTTTTTTTTGCAGTTCTGTAATTTTTATTTTTTTTTTTTTATATCGAACTTTGTTATTTTCCTAATAAAATTGTTTATATATTTACTTAACAAATTCAAGGCATTCACAGTTCATTTATTATTATTATTATTATTATTATTATTATTATTATTTTATATATATATATATATATATATATATATATGTACAACATAATTTCATATGAGATATTAATGAAAATATATATACACGGTTGTTTTTTTTTTATTATTATTATTATTAATTTTATGTAGGGATATTATAGTAAAAATATATGAATTCATCTTGTAATCAAGAAGGGAATTGATTCCTAGAGTGAGTGAGAGGAATCAAGTTCTCTTTCTTTCAGAAACTTAATTCCTGATTTGTATATGGGGTCCATGAAACTTAATTTCCCAAAACATTAGTAAACACTAGAATTCAAAATTAGGAACTTAAGGGTGCATCCTGTAAGCGTTTTTCATTTACGTTTTTCAAAAATAAAAATGAAAACAATATTTTTGGTTTAAGTTTCGAAATCCAAAAACGCGTCTAGTAACATATACGGAAAGTTGTATTCCAAAAATGAAAACGTAAAAAACACGTTTGGCAGGTTTACCGAAATATATCAAAAATTATAATTTTCCTAATATTTTTTCTAATGAGCTGAAAATATTTTAAATAAAATAAAATAAAATAAAAAATTTATATATAACATAAAAACAAATAAACAATTAAGAAGCTTGGATCTGCGGAAGGAAGAAGAAAGAACAGGTCGGTCAGCGCTGTTGCAGCTTGGCCAGGTCGACGGTGCCGGCAAGGTTGCTGGGATGCGCGACGGCTAGGGCTGGCGGCAGAAAGGGCCGGCGATGGTTTGTTGTAAATTTGAATTGGTGGTAGTTGGCTTCAAGTGGGTTGGAGAGCAGATCGAAACAGAAGAAGAAGAAAAAGAGAGAAACAAAGGAAGAAGAAGAACAATGATGGAGACTGGAGAGTCGAAGAGGAAGAAAAAAAAAAAGTGAGTTTTTTATTTAAAGTGAAAAACAAAACGAAAAACAAAATGAAAAACATATATAACTTGTTTTTTAAATTCTTCACTTTTAACACTTGTTTTATCTTTCATTTTGTTTTTTTTTTTTTTTTGAAAATAAAATGAAAAACAGTTAACGAACAAGTTTTTGAAATCGTTTTTCCAAAACAAAAACAAAAAACACCCTTTTTGAGTGTTACCGGACAGCCCCTAATTCCCTTTTCCTGGATAAGATTCATGATCGGTAAACACGACAACTTAAAATCCAAACTTTTGCAATAATTACAAACATCCAATGGAATCTGTTGATTATCATTAGACTTGACGTTTTTCTAACTCTGAAGAAAATGCCACTCCAAGAGTCCATGGTTAGGAGACGGTAGAGTTTTTTATTTTTTTATTTATTTTTTAATATTTAAACTTTTCAATTTGAAATTTTTGGGGTCTTTTTAAAAAAAATTATTTCAATAATTTTACAATTTTATAAATTTATGGGTACTTTCATAGTTTACTAAAGTTTAAATTATCAATTGCTTAGTAAGACATTTTTATCCTTGAATTCGTTAGTCACAATCAGTTTAACTAACGTGTGTGAATACAATATTGCCTAAACCCAATTTGATCTAAACATTTTAAGATTTTGGGAGGAGGATAAAATTCTAACTCTCAACCTTATCGTCCACACCCTCACATTATTTATCACTACTCTTAAATTATTAAAAGGGGAGATTGATAAAATTAACCCTCTAAGATTTTTGTATTTAATCACTTGCAATGGTTCTCATGATTTACCTCATAAGTAAACAATTACATTAATATCCCTAGGCCTCACTTCAATGGTCCAACATTGAAATAAGTCATATATTTAAGGTTGGCCCAACATGACATAGACTCTTTTAGGTCCAACGTTGATGGATGAGTCTTCTCCCTTCCTCTCTTTCTTTCTTTCTTTCTATCTTGGCCCAAATGCAACATTGTATCTTGCATCCACTTCAAATCGAATTTTATAAATTAATTATGAAAGCTATAATAACTGGCCCCACTAATACATATATGGCCATTAAATCCCACCAAAAGCATAAATATTTTAACTGATACACCTTTGTAAAATTAAAGAGAACATTAAAGGACAGTGTCCTGTACACTTAGGGCATAGGATAAAGCACTGTAATACCTTTCCTTTTACAGTATTTTATCCTTGGCCCTGAAGGCATAAGTTAACACTAGCTTTAAATAAATTACTTCATTCACCAAGCAAGGACACCAAATAAAAACGTATGCAAGAGAAACACACTAGTACTAGCAATCAAATTTCAAAATCTAGATTGCTTGATTTGAGCTTGAAAAAACTTGCAGAATTTTGACATAAGAATCTAAGATAAACGAATTTTTTAAAAATTAATCGTAAACAACAGCAAAAACTATAATAACTCAGACAAGTCTTCAATAAGATGGACATATCATCACCTTATCCACATGCTTCGTCACCTGATAAAAACACTATAATGTATACATGACAGAGTTTTATAGAACGATTATAAAGATGATTGTGGTACATCCGATCTACTTAAGATTTTCTCACAAGTTAGAGCTACATACTTGCTCAAAGATCATTTTTCACAGCCTCAATTCTTGCAACAGCTCAGAGCTAGAATAAGATCAATTCACATTTAGCCAAAATACAGAATCTCCTAAACAGATAAAATAGTTGACAAACAAACAATCACAAAATTCATTTTGTGGTAAATCATTCAGAGAGCTTAAACAACCAAATTAAAAATCAGTACTACTAGAGCCATCCAATCCAAATTGAAACTACTGCCACTACCAAAGCCTTTAAACCAACCAAACCCCTGTGCAAAAACACAGGAACTGCAGAGTTGGAGTGAGAGGTGTTAGCCGCAGCAGCAGCAGCTGACGGTGGTGAAGGCAGAGGATGGACAACAACAGAAACTTTCATACCATTATAGCACTGACCATTGCCACAAATGAAGAAGTACCTCTTGGCCTTGTTAAGAAGTATGAAATCTTTGCCACTGCTCCAGTTGCCTAATGCTCCTTCAGTTGTGCAGTTGTCATACCCACTCTGGTTCACCTCAAACACATTGTATTGTGTCTTTGCATACCTAAATGCTGTTTAATAATCAAAAGAGTCAGTCATTGCCTGACAATTTGGGTTCAAATTTGAAAATTCAAGACAATATAAAAGGCTAATGTCAGTCTCTTAGGATCGATTACTTAATATGATACCAGAGCAAACTTTGTTAGTAACCATCAGACCTAAAAGCTTAAGCCGATAGAAAATTGCCCGACTTTAGTATTAAGCACTCTTAACATACCCAAAAAGACCCAACTTTAGTGTTTAAGTACGCTAATGTAATCCTCATGTGCAAGGCCATCAGGTTTGTCATGTGGCTCGAGTCCAAACACAAACACACAACAAATTCAGATAATAAACAATAAATTCAAATAATCACGTGGAGGCGAACCCATGACTCTTGGGACAATGGAAACTCCTACCTTGATATTTTCGAATAGTGGAAACCCCTACTTGTATAATAAATTATAATGACAAAAATAAAAATAAAAAAAGTTGAAGTTTTTGGAAGAGTGGCTACTAACATTATCAATTAATGACTATGTTTCCAAGAAAATCAAAATGCCTAATTGTTTTGGGCAGTACTAGTAATAATTTTCTGATCTACACATTGGAACACCTGAATCTAAAATTAAAAACAGATAATGCCTCCAGGATCAAATTAAGTTGGAATTTACTTAGATGAGCAAATGGGTATTGGATCTTTAGAGACAAGTCATAAATGGAAAACAGATCCAATGCATATATATAAAGGGTAAAATAGAGAGAGAGAGAGAGAGAGTAGAGTAGTACAGATGAGGTCTTCGACATAGAAGGTTTGGTTGTTGGCCCAGTCAGTGTAGTTGATGCCGGGGTTCCAGCCTTTGTTAGCACCAACAATGTGGTCGGTGGCGGCGGTGGGAGTGATGGAAACGAAGCTACAGAAGAAGAATACAACAAAGCCGCAGAAGATGAGCTTGGACTTGGACATGGTGAATTGATGATGCTTCTGCTCACTACTCGTCACTCTGTGGTTGGTGCTTCTCTTTCTTTTTGTGTTACTCTACTGTGACTGTGAGAGAGAGAGAGAGAGAGAGAGAGAGAGAGATTAGCCGACTACGCTTGGACTTTATATTATTAATTTATTATTACTAACTACCACCCCACCCAAACACAATTAATGGAATCGTATCGGACGTATCCATCCAATCATGTCTCAAAATGGGCAATAAAGTTTGAAGATCCATTTTTAATCTCTAAATTTGGAGATTGCATTTTACAATTTCCATTACTATTACAAATTTTGGTCAACTTTACATTTGTATTGATTCATCACTCAAACTAAATTCATCGTATTTTCTTTTTAAATTTTTAATTAAACTCAATTAATGTATTCTCTATTTTTTTTTTATTTGTAAATCTAAGTATTATGAAAATTGAAAAGTATAACATTATAAGATCTTGTTAAGATTTTTCAACCGGTTATTAATATTAAATATACTTTTAAAATTTTTATTTATTACATCAATCAACTAATAAGTATTTTAATTCGAAGTAAATGTTTTCAAAATATCAATTTTTATATGTAATTACCATTTTAAAAATAATAAAAGGGAAAAAACTTTAGTGAAGCGGGATGCATAATGCATTCCAATATTATAGTGGGGGATCAAGATCTTCTTCTTATCTTGTTTTTTCTTGACTTTTTATAATCTAATGACACTTAAGCAAAATAAAAAATGAATGGTCAAGATTTGATTAATTTTTTCTTTCTCATGCAACTTGGTGTTTTAATTACACTTGAAAAATGTCAAGGAAAAACAAGGACCAAAGAAAGGATCATGATCCTATAGTGGGGAATGCATCATGCATCCGTTGCACCCAAGATTAGAGATGGACATTTATCCCCGAATACCTAAATCTCCACTTCCCCATCCCTATTTGGAAGGGAATTTTTAAGAAAATGGGGAAGGGATGGGGATTATTTTTATCGTCAAATTGAAATGGGGATGGGGACCCATCCCTATTTTCCCCAAATCTTATATATATTTATATATATATTTTTTTTTCAAATGAGGACGTCTTGATATAATTTCATGAAGATATTGAATGTGAGACACTAGTTTTACATACTTTGACTTAAGTGTGTATGCACTTGTCAAAACTAGTAGCTTACATTCAATATTCTTATAAAATTATATCAGGACGCCCGCATGAAAACGGGACTGTATATATTTATATATATACGAAAGAACAATATTAGACTTCATTTGAATTTGTAATGGATTTTATTTTGTATATGTATTTGAATTTGTAATGGATTGTTTGTTTTTTTTTTTTATTTAGTAATTTTTAGTAAAGCAGGAGAAATGGGAAATCAATAGAGCAGAGAAAACAGGAAAGCAGGGAAAAAAGGTAAAATGGGGATGAGGATGGGGATACCTTCCCCCAAAACTCCCTCATCCCCATTTTCCCAAAATGAGGAAAATGATGGGGATGGGGAAGGGTTTGGAAAATAGGGATGGGGATAGAGAGACCTATATCCATCCTCATTTTTTCAATGCCCATCCCTATCCAAGATCTTCTCTCCCTCTTAGACAGCCTCCTAGTGTAACGAGTGTCACTCTATTATCCCATTTTTCATTGGATATAATTATGTTTTATATACTTTATATGTTTTAATATAAATTTAAACTAATATCCCAACTATCATCGTCCAATGTGACTCGTTGGTACAATAATGTTCGTTCAGCCACACATATCTCAATTATTAATGTGTTATTTTACTTCAATTTATATGTTTTAATATAAATTTAAACTTAAATCTCATATTCAAATGAGAGTATCTCCCAATTTAAACTTATTGTTGAAGTATTACACTATTATATAAATTCAGGGTTTATTTTTGGAAGGAGAATGACTCGAACCTACAACTCCGTGGTGCATATGTGAGGAGTTTTACCACTAGACCAACCCCATCCTGTCAACTTATATCACTACTATTGATGTGTGTTAGTTTACTTCAATTTATTATGATTAATGTTATCTACATGTTAGTTTAATTTAAGCACTCACATCATAAATTTAAGATACAAATTAAAAAATGAGTTGAGATTTCTAGCTAGTATTATTCTCATAATTGATAACCCATCTATTTTGTTTAAAATTCATTTCAAATGATGTGATAATTAATTTGAAAGTGTTATTTAGATCTTAAAATGTTGCGGTTGTTACAAATTATTTGTTATATGATTTAGAATAATCTTTTTAGAAAAACAAATTGGGCTAAATAGATAGACATAGAAGATTAGTTAAACTCTCCTGTTAGTGAAAATTTTATAGTTTTTCATTTTTCATTTTTTTATTTAGGGAGATTGATCTCAACCAACGTTGAAAAGTGTGGTTACCATCGGTTTATACCTATGACCATCATAGTTTTAGAATTGAATATAGGGTAGTGTTAACTTGTGTCCTCAGGACACAAGTTAACAATTAAAAATTGGAGAATGCTATCTATTTTTTTTCACTTATTATTTGACACGTATGCATTTTTTTATTTTTTTTTCACTTATTATTTGACACGTATGCACTTTTTTATTTAATAAAAGAGGAATATTATCTACCTTTCCTATTTATCTTTCTCATTTATCTTTCCCACTTTGCTTGACACATATACATTTTTTCATTTATTAAAAAGCTTTTACTCTTTACCGTAAAGTATGTTTACGTCCTTACCCCTTATTAATTAAATGATAAAAGTAGCCATCATGGATAAAAACGTATACAAACTTTACAGCAAACCCAATAAATGCCTAGGTAGAGACAAGACAATCAATACAGTGATTATATATTTATTATGCTTCTTGTTATAACAAATTTCTAATTGTTAACATTTCCTTCCTACACTTGGTCTCTTGCCAATGTGGTTGGACGCTCTCAAGCGAACCTCCGTCACCAGAGTTCAACGCCAAGAGTGTGCATATAGTAGTCCGAGCTGAGTTGTATTATAAAAAAAAAAAAAATCATGTTCCTTCATGACACATGACAACACTACTCTTATATAAATAAATGTTAAACTTACCGGTGCAATACAACGAATAAACTATAACTAGCTTTTTCTTAATACAAATATGATGAAATACAATCCAATTATCCAAACACATTAATATAGAAATGAAAAACATGGTTAAATCCATTAATTTGAGTGAGAATTTTCCCTACAAACAAAACAAAGATAACATTGGGAATGATTAAAAAAGTAGTCCAATATGGGAAGCGCACTTGGAGGCTTGCCTTTCAAATTCAATTCTCTTACAAAGTAATATTAGTTCAGTTGTCTCAAAAGACACACCCTTTTTACAATTCCTTTCTTATAATATATATATATATATTTTACCTTTACTCCCTTGGATACCTAACTATCCTATGGAATGGTCCCTCTCGTAACATTAAGGTTTCAAAACGATTGAATTTATTTTTATTTCAAGTAGGGTTTATTTATGCATTGGATCCGTTAAGATATGACTTCGTATATTTTATGGATAATAACCAACAACTACCAATGCTAAATATGGTACGATAATAAAAGTGATTATTCAACTAGATAATGTCTATGTTCGATCCTGCCACATACTCTTACTGTATATATAAATATATATATATATATATATATATACGATAATGAATCATAGAATGTAAGATTTTTTTGAATCAAAAGGGGATTCAAATTCAAAAGTAGGAGAGGAAGCATAAATGATAAGGACAAAAAGGGTAGAGATTATGAATGAGAAGTGGAAGACAAGCTATGACCCACCGCATATCTGGCGGATAAGGAAAGACCGGTCAGAGTTTGAAAAGTTCAAATCAACCAACAATAAATTTTTTTTTTTTTTGATGGAAACCAGCAACAATTGGTCTAGGCTCCTTTGATATTTTATTTTTTTATCAAATATTTTTCATTTTATGTCACTTATTGTAATTTCAATGTATATTATTCTATTCCGATTCTTGTCATATTGTGGTTCTATGTTGAAGACAGTTCTTATTTATATAAACTTATAAAATTTTTATGGATAAATCGATTTACTCTAAAATATAATTTTGATTTTTTTTTTTACATATAAAAAATAAATTAAATTTATAAAAGCACTTATTCAGACACCCTTGTTTGTTATATTCAATATGTACATTTTTAAAGATTTTAAGGAGGTTATTAGCTACACTTCGGATATTACAAATAAATTATTTTTTGAGAGAATTTATAGCTAGTCAAAAAATTAGTGGTTTTACTTTTTTTGTCAAAGATTATTATTTTTACTGTTTTTGTAAAAATTTTCACTTTTTAGACAAGATTGTTCTCCTTTATAAATTTTTTTTTTTTTTCTTTTTCTTATTCTTCTTCCCAAAAAAAACACAACTTTTTTCTCCATTTTTTTTTCTTCTTCTTCTTCCTCCCAGACCTCCATGGTGTGTTTTTATTTATGGCATGTGTGTTTAATTCGTTTTACATTGATGTGTTTAATTGTTTTTGCTCTGGTGCGTTTAATTCGTTTTGCACTGGTGTATTTAATTGTTTTTGAATTGATGTGTTTAATGAGTTTTACCTGGTGTGTTTAATTGGTGGCCTTGATGTGTTTAATGAGTTTTACTTGGTGTATTTAATTGGTAGTCTGATATGTTTAATTGATGGTCTAGTGTGTTTAATTAGTTTTACCCTGGTGTGTTTAATTGTTTTTGCCATGTTGTGTTTAATTGGTAGCCTGATATGTTTATTGATGGTCTGGTGTGTTTAATTGTTTTTGTCATGTTGTGTTTAATTCATTTTTACGTGGTGTGTTTAATTCATTTTTGCGTGGTGTGTTTAATTTATTTAAACTGGTGTGTTTAATTCGTGGCCTGGTGTGTTTAAACAAAATAAAATCTAGAAAATTTGTTTTAAAAAAATCAAATCCGAACAAATCTGAATTTTTTTTTTCAACAGAACCCAAACCCAAATACAACTCTCACCATTCATAAAAACAACCATAACCCAAACTTAAACACAACTACAAATCTAAAATTTTTTTAAGCACAACCACCCTTAAAAAAATCTGGAAAAAAAAAAATCAACAACTAATATTCAAATCCAAACCTTATTTAAATCTGGAAATTTTGAAAAAAAAATCTAAAAATTTTGAAAAATTTTGAAAAATTAACCACAACTGCAACCCAGACTTAAAAATCTAAAAAAAAAAAAAAAATTCAAAAAAAAAATCTGGAAAAAACGTGAAAGAAAAAGAGAAGAGAGAAGAAGAAGAAGAAGAAGAAGAAAAAGAAGAAGAAGAAGAAGAAGGGACGATCAGAAAACCACCAAATCTGATTTTTTTTTAAAAAAAAAATATGGAAAAAAAGAAAGAAAGAGAAAAAGGAGAGAAAACGACGATCAGACGGAGGGAAAACGACGATCGGACGAAGGAGAGAGGAGGAGAGAAAGAGAGGAGAGAAAGAAGAAGAAGAATGAGGAGGAGGCGTGAGAAAAGGAGAGGGAGAAAGAGGAAAAAAATTCTGGTGAAGATGAGAGAGAAGAGGTTTTGAAAAAAAAAGGGGCAATTTTGTCTTCACATCCCATTTGTTATCAAAAACAATAAAAATGATAATTTTTGACAAAAACAATAAGGTCCCATAATTTTTGACTAAAAAGCTCTATTTCCTCTTTTTTTTTTTCATGAAAAAAAAAAAAAAAAAAGTTCTTTTGTAGAACTTTTCTTTCTTCCTAAATAAAAACTTACAAAGTACTTAATATTTAATGTTTTCTTTTAATTTAATAAAACGTTATTTGTCACTTTAATATCACATAAAGCTTCAAAGGTTTTTTAAAAGTGTTTTTAAAACTATTTGGGCTTGTAATCTTTATTGTTACTGAAATACTAAATAATTTAGAGAAAAATTACAAAATTCCCATGACGTTAGACCTTTTAAATACAACCCTCCTGTTCCAAATTAAATAAAAACCCATGTTAGCGGGGGTTTTTGCAATATATCCAACGAGATAATTTTACTAAAATTTTTAAACTACACACTAATTTTGATATGCAATAGGCTGACTTTCGTTTAAATTTGAAATTAGAGAATTATTTTTTTTTAAAAAGTCAAAACTCAAGTGGCTATTTGGGATTCTTCTCATAATTGCTCACATAGTATAACACGATTTTTTTGCGAAGAGCTCTCTCAGACGTTTTCCCGCAAGCAAAGAGGTTTCAAGATACCAGGCGACCAAGTGAAAGTGAACAGCCCCGAGCAAATCTTCTAGAGAGCGTACCAGATTACCAGAAGGGGGTTTTATCTCATTTTAAAACCACATAGTTGATCTTCAATCTTGATCAAACCTGAGGGGTTTTTTATTTTTTATTTATTTTTTATTTAATCTACACAAAATTAAATTTATATTTTCAGATAAAGTTTAGTCCTCTTCTCAATAATAACAACCCTTAAAAAAATATAGAACTATAAATACCACATGGGGCGGTGGTGACCGGTGACTTAAAACTGTGAAATTGCCGTGTGACTTATGAGACTTTTGAATTGCCTGAGCTTGAATTGATAACAACAGTTCATAAATAACACAAGTCTCGCTCTTCCTGTAAATGGTGATTTACAATTACAACCCCATAAACTAATCCAGTGCATACCAGGGTAATCTGCTGACAAATTAAGCCCAACTTAACCCTCTGTAGGATATGCAAAATTATGACATATGAATAGGTCTGAGGCTGCAGCATCCCCCTTGATTCACTCCAGCAGCACAAGTAATCTTCCCAACTTTGTCAGGGTTTTGATTTGAACTCTTCAATTACTGTCTTCCTCTTTCTTGATTGTCTTTGATCTTTTATCCGTCGCGTTCTATTACCTTTCCGAAGTTTCTTCGGTCGATCTCTCATAGCCTCTTCTACCCGTTGTTTTTGCTTATCCTTACCACCTTGAGCTGGTTCCTTCAATAGCTTCATGAGCTTTGGTTCATCTAAGAATCCGAACGACTTCATCTCAGCGTAGTACTCCTTAGCCTTCATTAACAACCCACAAGATGCTAGCCCTTCTACCAACAATCTGTAATGAGCGGAATTGGGAACTACTTCATACTGTTCCATTTCCGTCCAAATCTTCAGTGCATTCTCGGGTTGTTCTAGTTTGAAGAACTTACCAAGAACTAGGGCAAAGGTATCCCCATTAGGACCTAAACCAGCTATTCTCATTCGGTTAAAAACTTCTATAGTTCCCTCGTAACCAACACCCTCGATAAATGCATGGTAAGTCTCAATGGTTGGGTTATGCTTTTCTGCAGTCATGGTAGCCAATATATTTCTTGCCTCATCGAGCCTTTTTGCTTCGCATAGGGGAAGTATCATCGAGTTATAAGTGGCACAATCTGGCTGCAGACCCATTGCTTTCATTTTTTCGAGCACTTTGAGAGCTTCCTTGAAGCAATTCTCGCTTGTCAGTACATAAACCAAAGAGTTGTAAACTTTAAGACCTGGGACCCAACCCCTTTTCTTCATTTCATCATAGAGTCTCATTGAATCAAAAAGATTTCCAACTTTTGAGAAGCAGGAAATCATGTGGGTGTAAGAAGTTGCATTTGGCGTGATACAGCATTTCGACATCTCCCTCCAAATCCTTTTTGCTTCAAATACATCAACAAATATATTACACCATCCATTGAGAATAATGTTAAAGCCCTCGGTCTCCAACGGAAAGAGCTTCTTACTTACAAGCATGAATTCTTCGGCCTCTTCAACGTTTCCATGTTCACAAAGAGAATTCAGGAGGAAAAGGAATGCTTCTTCATCAGGGGTTATTCTAAATTTATCCATAATGTGAAACGTCCAAATAGCTTTTCCTGGATCATTTGCAGCTGCATATCTAAAAAAACACCAAATAAGAAATGTGAGAGTCCAGAATGTATATTCGTAATACAAAGGTTCGGGAAGAACAAATAACACATTGTTGAGTCCTAATAAGCATTAAGATCTCACTAATGGATAATAGAATAGATATTCTTCCATTTCAAGTATTTTGTAAGATTGACAGTATACATGGAAAGAAATGGCAAATTTTACTGCAACTTTCAGACAAAAAAAAATGTTCTGTTTGGAACTGCATGAGACAAGGTCACAACTTGAAGGGATATGCTTCTTATTCATGTATGAAAGTGGTATAAATTTCAAGGATAGAAGAAAAAAAGAAAAATACAAAAGAAGGTAAAGATGGAGTTATATAGAATCATGAAGTGAATTTGCTAATTGCTATACAGTAGATTGATATGAGACCAAATTGAAAATCTAATCCAGTCCATTTTGTTAACATTAACATCAATCTATGTTAGTTACGCCTGCTAAACAAAAACATACCTTAAGAATTTCATCAAATAACACATTATCTCAACCAATTTGTGGGATCTAAAACTGCAACATCTCATCTATATACTATATAGTTCCCAATACGTAAATATAAATGAAATTTTGGATTACTAATTTAAAGGCAGGCTTCAAAATACATGAATAAACTGGAAAAAAAAAATATCTGATTAGCTAACAAGACATCAACCATTGTATTTGAAATGAGAAATGATGTGAGAAGCACATCATTAAAACTATTAACACATGTTAGATTAATAATGAATCAAAAAAAAAAAAAAAAAAATTAATCAAATGGTAATTGCGTCACCTGTCAATCATGATAAGCATTATCCGTCTTGTGTTATTGTATGACTTGTGCATATCTCGAATCAAACACCAAGCAATGTTAAACTTTCTACAACCACCCAAAACCCAGACCATCAATTCACATACTTTTTCATCAACAGAACCCCATTTGTGACCCCAATTGAATGCCAAATAAGCCAGTCTCCACACTTCCCTCAATTCCCAGATCAATGAATAAACCAAATTCGAATTTGCATTAATACCTGACTCATCAAGACAGGCCAGGGCCTGTGCCTCGGAGTCAACATGCGCGACCCGTTTCAGCGTTTCGAGAAGAACCGATTCCTTTGGGTCACGGGTGCGGGTTACAGGTGGTGCCAACGCAAAAGGGTCGTTGAGAGTTGTAGTAGAGAAGAAGTGGAGAGTAGAGAATTTGGAGGTTTGAGAGGGTATTGAAAGTGTTCGACGAAATGCCAAAGAGAAAGAACAGAGTTGGTGTGAGTGGAGGAGTACGGGGAGGAGTAGTAGAGATTGATGGCTTCGTTGCAACCTTCTTGCAAAAATGAGGAGAGCCATCAATTGTTGCCCAAAACCTGTGCAGCATGTTTGAATAGAACTTCGATACGCAAGCCATGGGGGATTAATATTAGTATTAATATTAATATTTTATTTTTGACAGATTATCATTCTAGTCTTACGTTTTTTAAAACGATGTCGTTTTACCATTTTGGGCTCCAGTGGTATCTAAATTTTCAATCAATTTCCGCTTCAGAGATGTCAAACATGTCGGCCATTCGAAAAAAAAAAAGTCCGTGAGGGCTTAAGGGCCAGGCCTTAAGCACGTTCCGCATATAAATTTGTGAGCCCTATCTGGCCCAAGGCCCAAGCCATTTTGAGGCTCAGTCTGTATGGATTGAGTCGTTGATCCATAAAAAAAATATATATTATAGATAGGGATGGACATTTAATGGAACCGATAAAAACCGATAAAGTTCGATTTCTAAAAATATGAACTGATCCAATAAAATTTACAAATGTCAACCGATCAAAAACCAACCGAATTGGACCTGGTTGGTTCTGTTCGGTTTTTTCGGTTTTGGTCCTACTAGGCCAAATTCATGGGCTTTCATTATAACACATATTTTCATATTTTAAGAGTAGAGATGTTTATATCCCCGAAAAACTGTATGTGCACCCCTTTTTGTTTGTAAACCCCGATAAAAATTTTAAAATATGAATTTTTGTAAGCACACCCCATACATTGCCAAATATGCCCTTTCTTTTAATTTTTAAAAATATTATAAATCAATTATAAAATATTTAAAATCATAGCATTGTGAAACCTAGCATTACAAAACCAACTAATACATAAACAAATGAGATTTTACACAATTTTTACACAAACAAAGTCACTGAAATTATTATTATTATTAAATAGGAGTTTCTTCTTCTTCTTATTTCTTAAAAAAATAAAATAAAATAAAATAAATTAAAAAATTTCTTTTTGACAACTACGTTTCCACTGCCTTCTCCATTTTTCCATTTTTTTTTTTTCCATTTATAATGGAGGGACAACAATTCTAGGATTTTACACAATTATGCCAAGGTTATTATGTTATATATATTCTGATGAGGCAACAGCCTTCCATCTTCATTTTAAGCCAGTAAATTCACCCATTTATTGGTTTAGATTTTTTGTTTTTCATTACTAATTTTATTTTATTGCTTCCTTTTTTTTTCTTTTATATATATATATATATATATTTAATTTGGTTTAGTTAGTCAACTATTCAAAATAGTAAAATAGTTATAAAAATTATTATTTACTTAATTAAAATATTAATAATTTAATTTAAGGGTAATATTGAAGTTTAAAAATATATAAATTTGGGACATACATACAGTTTTAGAGGGGGTGTAAATATCGCCACTCTATTTTAACCTTTTGGGCCTTAGACCAAATTAAAAATGAACTTGAACAAATTGAAAATACTAGTTTAAAATAATATACAGTAAAAAAAAAAATAAACAAAAAATATCCCGTGACACACTTTCATAGTTTTATAGTTTCATGGACCGTTAAACATTAAAATATGTTTTTTGTTTATATAAATTGGATTTCAGTTCGGTTTTCCGGCTTGAGATAACGAACCGGGAAAAAAACTAATCAAATCGGTTTTCAAAAAAATGAACCGAACTTAACCGAACAACATAAGAAAACCAAAAAAAAAAAAAAAAAAAAAAACCAATTGGACGGATTTGGTTTATTGGTTTTTTACCCACCCCTAATTATAGATCATAAAAATAAAACCTTATAATTTGAAATAAATAATATTTTTGTATTAATGAATAAAGCTATTTTCATATATCACAATTATTTTTTAGTTAACAAAATATGTACCGCATCATATATATATATATATATATATAATAATAGACTTTCACGTTACCACATATCGCCATGAGGGAATTCTATATATTCTTTTTATTTCTATTTCTATATAACTATTTAATAATAACAATAATAATAATAAAGCAAGATGAATGTAATCTATAACGTTTAAAAGCCTCTTGAAAAGCAAATCCAATGCCAGCTTTGGTATATTGTATAGATTAGTTCTCTCTACATTCTTCATAATTTAATTTTCTAAATACAAGAATTTAATTATTATCGTCATCTCCAACTTCTCTTTAATGAGATTAATTAGAGTATTTAATTAATATTAATTTCTAGAATACATTACGTGATAATATAACGTTTAAAAGTCTCTTGAAAAGCAAATAAAAATAAAAATAATGTAATCTATATCTATATCTAAATTCTTATTCACTCCATGAGTACTTTTGTGTTATTTTTGTTTAATAAACTGAAAAATTCTATTAAAAAAATAATGATTGTTTTTAATACCATTAATCGAAAACTTTTCGGTGTCCCAAACCAATAAACCAATAAGACTTCATTAATAATTATTTAACAAGATTAATTAGCTAGTTTCACAAATACAATGTGGCTTTTTGATATTATCCAAACAATTCCTAATTTTCTATATATAGCCAATGTAGAACATGGAAAAACGGTGCCTTTAATGTTTTTAATGTTGAAGGTAGATTTCTATGGTGAGTTTTTAATGTTTCCATTGCAAATACAATTTATATAAATAAGTATCTCTAGGTGGCCTATCACTAACTAATTACATAAAATTATCCCACGTATATGAATGGTTCGGATTATACTGTGGTGATGTCAATACCTCCTTTAATTACCAGCAAATTAAATTTCTGCCTGCTGTAAATTAATTGAGTTTTAAATTTTTTTTTTTTTTTTTTTGTGGGATTTGGTGCGTTTCAACATCATTGTAGTAGCAGTTATTTCTCTCTACAACTCTCTGAATTTGAATGGACCACAAAACATTTTTATTTGAATAAATAATGGTTATACGTAACAAAATGTTCATTATGTTTAAAAATATTTATATCAAAAATTTCGGTATAAATAACACAATGTTTTACAAATAATTTTTAATATAAAGCCTGTACAATTCTCGGACCGGAAAACTAGTTCATAAATAAATTATTGTTGTAAATTGACGAATAATAGATAAGAATAAAAACCGAAAGAGAGAGAGAGAGAGCTCTTGTGTACTGATATCAAGTCATTGAAACTTTACAAATGAGAAACATGTTTATAGGCATGTGAATGTTAGATAACATTGCCCACTTGCTTTTAAAATGATGATGAAGCCCAAGTGGGTAGATGGATAAGAAGGGTAGATGTTTTAGGCCTTGGATTTTCGTAACCTATATTTCAATTTGCTGTGTAAAACCCAATGGAAAACCCAAAGGGGAGTTTTGTAATTGGATTCCCCGCGGCCACTTTTATTGACTTTTGCTTTGGCTTTCATCATCACCTTTTGCTTTCATTTGAAGGCTGTAAATAATGGCTCATGTTTTTTTGCTCTGAAATACACAAGTTCTCTTGTGAATAACTGAATTATCTGTTCATCTAAAACCAAAGTAAAATCCAATGGGAAAATCTAAAGGGAAGTGTTGCTTTGAAATACGCAAGTTCTCTCTTTCGTTCATTATCTGTTCTTCAATTATTTACAAGTGTTGTGAATAATTGAAGAACAAATAATGAAATAAAATAAGAGAGAGAAGGGAGAAACATGAGAGAGAGAACTTGTGTATTGATTTAAGTTAAACTTCGTAATAAAAAATATTAACAAGCATGAGCCATTATTTATTGCCTTCAAATGGTAATGATGAAAGCAAATGGTGATGATAAAATCCAAAGCCAATAAAAGTGGCTATGATGTAATATAGATTTTACAAAAGTTATAACTTAAATTTTTTACTAAATACTTTGTAATATTTTTGCTCAGAAGTTTAATCGAAATCAATACACAAGTTCTCTATCTTGTCTCTCTCTCATTTTATTTCATTAACTGTTTTTCGATTATTCACAATATGTTTTTGTAAACGTTTTTTATAATGCTATTTTATATCTCAATTTACCACCTCACCATCTAATATATCTTTTTTAATTAGCTCATCCTCTCTCTTATCATATTTTACTAAGGTGGTTAGCCGGCCAACTCTTCTTAATAAATAATAAATAAGAATGAGATCTTTTTTACTTACTTATAATCGTGCTGATCATATTGTAAATTGACGAATAATGAATAAGAATAAATTGAGAGAGAGGGAAGAGAGAGACATGAGAGAGAGCGCTTTCGTGTATTGATAATTTGATATCAAGTGAGTGAAACTTTACAAATGAGAAGCATATTTATAGGCATGTGAATATGCGGTCACATTGCCCACTTGCTTTTGAAATGATGATGAACGAAAAATAATATATATCAATTATTAAAATATTCATTATTTCAAAGAAAATAAATGGAAAAAACAAAAAATTTCATAAAAAAAAAAAAAACAAAATTTCGAACAGTTTTAAAAAACCGTCGGGTTAGGGGTGACCCGATGTCGGGCCACATTGACCCGATGAAACCGACAGTTTTTCAAAACTATTTTTAAAAACTGTCGGGTCAAGAGTGACCCTGACCCGATGATTTTTTTCATCGGGTCAGTGTGGCCCGATATCGGGTCACCCCTAACCCGACTGTTTTTAAAACTAGTTTTGAAAAACTGTCGGGTCAAGGGTCGGGCCACCCCTGACCCGACAGTTTTTAACACTTGAAAAAACCATCAGGTCGGGATGACCTGATGTCGGTCCCCCCCAACCCGATGGTTTTTTCATATATTTTAAAACATTTTCGGATTAAAAATAAATTAATTGGGAGGTTGGAAAATTAATTTTACAAAGTAATACTTACCCCTTCAAATAACTTCAAACCATTTTCCAATGTTTTTAAAACTTCAAATATGAAAAAGAAAGGTGATGTAGGGAAAAAAAAAAGGGTAGATGATGTAGAGAAAAAAAAAAAAAAAGGTTAGATGTTGTTTAGTTAATGGTTTGGTTGGTAAATTGTTAGTTTTTTTGTAAGGGTTGGTGAATTGTTGGTTGGTGGTTAGTAAATGTAATTAATATAGTTAGTAAATGGTGTGTAGTTATGATAAAGGGTATTAAGGTTATTTTAGGGTATTTTTACAATTAATTTAGGTTTTAGGGTAGATTTACAATTCAGTCCCTAAAATAGGACAACTTTACTAAAAACCCTAAAATCAATTTCTATGTCTTCTTCTTTTCACCTTTTTAATACATGATTTCATGAGAGAATAATATAATCAGATTATGTATTTTTTTATAACTTTTTTTATTCCTCATTTTTTATTACCTAGAATCGTCACTTTTCTCCTCTTCTAAACTTCTACCCATATTTTCTTAGAGGAAATAGGAGGTTTTATCACTTTTTTGAGTTGGTGTTTTAAAACTATAACTTATGTTTAAAATACATCAAAGTAAGTGATTTCCAAAAATGTCCTTACTTTACACATTTTTTAATTATTATTTTGACTTTAATTTTTCTCTTTATCTAAGATCTACTTCTCTCTCTAACATCGAAGTTGAAGCTCTGTATAGTTATTTCCAACTCAAACTCAAACAAAACTAACTTCATAACATTATCAATGCATCTTCATTGGATTAGTTTCTGAGACTTTTCATAAACCTTTAGAGACTTTTGTATGCTTTTCGAGCTTTTTTATGAATATTAGGTTTGTCAACTTTGAATTTCTGAGCCTCTGTAAATAGTTTTCGAGTCTTTTTAATCAGTTCCCGAGTTTTTTCATGAACTGTCTGAGCATTTTGTATGAATATTAAACTTTTTTATGTTCGAGCCTTTGTTAGTTGTATCTGAGCCTTTATGAGTAATGTCCGAGACTTTGTGACTAATGTCCAAGCCTTTGTGAGTTATTTCCAAGCCTTTTTAACAATCATTTTTTGTGTTTTAATTTTATATCTCTGGGACTTTCTATATAGTGCATGAGCCTTTTAATGAACTCCCCGAGCCTTTTAATGAATTGTCCGAGCCTTTTACTTAACTGCCCAAGCCTTTTAATAAACTGCCCAGACTTTCACTAACCTATTTGGTATTCATCATCTTCCCTAATCTAACCTCAGAAACCAGAAACCAGGTCTATAACTAAAACCCCTAGAAACAAGATCTAACAATGCAAAAATACAAAACGAATGTATGACCCAACAAAACACAATCAAATCGGTATTCAAAATCAAATCGTTGAATTTACAAAACACAATCAAATCGCGTAACTTCTCTCTTTACTCTTTTTGTTAAATGAAAAGTAAAAAACTAAAAATGAAACATAAGTTTTCAAAATAGCTAACGTGGAAGTACTTTTAGAGGCATTTTTGTTCGTTCACTATAATATATGTCTTTTAAACATAAGTTTTTAAAGTTGAGACAGTCTTGAAAAGCCAACTCCAAATAGTGCCATTTAATTTTTAGATGTTATTTTCTCATGTTCTTTTCGGAGCAAACCCATTAAAAAAATAATAATCAAAACAAATAACAAAGGATATGCACAAAGAAGGCACCGAAGAGAAACCCTTTTAAGGTCAAATTAATTGATAAAATGAATGTTGAGACCACATTAGACACTAATGCTCTCCATAAACAAATTTTCTCTTATCACTAACCAAACAATCATTCTTCTCCCAGTTATCAGAGCAATCGAATTCAATGCTTCCAGTTTCGATTTGGTCGATTTGGGGGAGATTGTGAAATGGATCACGGCTATTCGAAGTTGAATCACCGAAGACTTATCAGAATGGAGATATGAGAGAGAGACAATCTGGTTTCTAGATTTTTTTTTTTTTTCCTAAAGAATTATATATGTATACTAGGAGATTTGAGTTTAGATCTCTACAACTTTTAGATGAGATATAGAGATCAAGTGATCAAATATCTCTGGTGAAGGAGATCACCAAAATGGATGAGATCATCTGATCTCTTTAGACGTTTGTTTATTTTTTAATAATTTAACTTTTAAATTTTTTATTTTGTTAATTTCAATTATTAATTTTTCTTCCATCGAAAATAGAGCCCTAAAAACAATAATTTAATTTTTTTTTCCTTTTCTTTTTTTATTTATTTAAAGATTAAATATCCCTTCACTTCATTTCAAGATAAATGGCGTTATTACCATTGTGACATGAAAAACTTAGTTAACACTAATCAACTGATTGGTTAAGGGTATTAATCTGTTGTTTTAATAAAAGTGCGGTCAAGTTGCAATTGTAGCAAAGGTCAAGGCATTTGAATGTAATTTTTCCTATAATTTATTAACTTCATTTTCAGCTGGTCCAATGGACTTCAGACTATAAGCCAAGTCTGATTCTCACAACCGGCCCTTAGGATCAATGGCCTAAAAAAAAAAAATATGTCCAATCTAGCTCTCTCGTGCTATATCCAGAAGAATTAAAAAAAAAATTACAATAAATCGGGATTTAAAAGAATGGGAGGAACTCAAAATGATATCTGCAGATTTTCTTTTGAGGGTTAGTTCTAAGTAGATAGGTCTTATCATAATAAAATGATTTGTTAGAGCATCACCAACCATAATCTCTATATGACTCTCTTTCTCTTAGTAGTACTCTAAAATAGAGAGTTATTTAAAACCATCCCTACCGACTATTTTAGTTAAAGAGAGAGTCTAGAGAATATGATATCAATTGAGTCAAAGTTGTTCCTCCATTTTAGCGGTGTTATATCGTATGGCCGTTGATGTAATTTGCATTTAATAAATCATTTGTTATGGACGAAGGTATGAATCGGAAGAACTTTTTAGACACGGTAAAACTACGTTATTTGGTGAGAGATTGGCGAGGAAAAGTGTAAACATTATCGCAATGTCACGTGCCAACATAGAAAAAATTGAAAAAGTGTTGGGTTTCACTTTCACGTGCTCTCTCAACTCCCAATACCATTACTACTGGTGGTCCACAATGCATCGATATTCTCTCTTCTTTTGTCATGTTATGTAGATATTGACAATTGTGAGCATCTACGCTCAATCACCGAGAAAACCCCTGTTTTCTTTTTCTTTTTTTCTTCGGATTTCAGCATTTTTCAAACTTCTGTTTTGCTTTTATAATTGTCCTCAGATCTACTATTCAAAGATCTAGAGAGATTCGAAAGGCATGTTGTTGATACAGTGATGGAGATGATCACCGATACCGATGAAGACAATTATAAGCAGCAAAACAACCTCTGTTTCAAGAGGTTGTGTTCTAATTTCAACAAGAAAGCGGTGGGCAAGGCCAAGAATGTTGGTCAACCCCTGCAACAAGCAAATTTTGAGGTGTGCGGCATGTGTGGAATTGGCAAAACAACACTACTAATAACCTCTCTTACGAGGCAGAGATCACTGATAGGTCTCTCCATGGCTTCCTTTTTGCTGTCAACATCAATCACAGCTTGAGCTCTGTAATCAAGCATGGGAAATCCAGTAGAGGATATTGGCAACTCTAAGTGTAGCTAGAGAAGTTATTAGACAAATCGGTGTAGAGATCTCTAGAAGAAGATAGAAGGTATGCATATTTTATCTTTTGATTAAAGTTTGCAGTTCGAGTTACAATCATTTAAAAGATCTCTGAACTCAATTTTTTTTTTTTTTTTTTTTTTTACCAGTCCGAGGTCATGATAATTCAGTTGGAAATTTGTTGAAGTATGGAATGAGTTTGAGTATATTTAAAAGAGTCAAACACAATGGAAGAAGCACGAGATGATGTAGATCCTTATAACTCAAAGACTCTTCTTTGTTGCATGATTTTCCACAATGCATGATGTGATTCGTGATGTTGCTAGATCAATTGCATCCAAAAATCATTATCATTGCATAATATAATTCACTGAAAAACTGTACTTCAATCACCTTACATATTATCAATAAGTTTCCTAATGAGTTGGAATGTCCAAAACTTAAATTCTTCTAGATGCGATCTATGATTATTTTTAGGTTTTTTTGATTATCCATTGTCATCACCTGCACTGCTATCTCCTCCCAAATTAAAACCAAATGTCATATCAAACTTAACCCAATTAGAAGAATTGTTTGATGGGAGGTTGAAGAACTCAACAACGGAAGAGTTAATGCTAGCCTTGATGAGTTGAAGAATTTGTCTCACCTGACCACTTTAGAAACACTATATGTCAAAACAGGTATTTCGTTGGAAGCTAGAAAGGATCGGTGTAGTGTATGAAACCTTTATAATCTTGAACTCAAGTTTCATTCTATTACTTGCTTTGATGATATGGTGTACATATTATTTAAGGGATTAAAATAAAATTCTTTATTTGATTGAATTTTGGTGTTAGTAATACCCTTTAGGGATTAGACAAAAAAAGCTTTTCCGGTCCCAAATATTCCTTAAATGCATCTTGTGACACCTTCCCTCACCCCAAGAGTCATTGATCGTTTACAACTTGATCAACTTGGAGAATGGAAGAGATTTTTGCTACTAAGAAAGAAGACGGCAACTATGATGAAGTGCTGAATGACCCAACAAAAAGTTTCTGCTCTAAAGTGGAAACACCTTCCTTCTTGAAAAGGGGACAGAAGCAGCTGATAACAAAACTCCAGAGGAATCTATTCAGAGTACGAGCTTGAAATTCTCATGCTGCTTTTCAACTGCTAGGTAGGTTAGCAATAATCTTGTTCTTTATCAGTTTGTTCGTTTTGATTTGTGAACAGGTATAATACAATATATTCCTCAGAGAAAAACGAATGTCATTTGCCCATAAAAACTCTTTAATTTAACTATAATCACATTACATATTGCAATTCCATTTATCTTTTTTCTGTCTTGAATTGGTTGAATGTTTTTCCCTTTTATAGTTATTGCAAATGCATCACAGACGGTGTTTGTATGTACACATTAATTGTTCTTGTTCTTGTGATTACTACTATTATTTATGTTTTCAGTGTAAGTTGTTGAAGTTGATCAATTTAAAGCTACTATTAACACAACAACTCTTTTTGCAGGTTACTAAGAGGCCTCGAAACTTTCTGCAATTTATCTGGAGAAGATTTGGCACAACAGACTTAAAGCGATATCTTAATGGATTCAATGTTTTAACACTCTTGATAGTGCAAGTCTGTTGTGATTTTATCAATTATTTTCATTTTATATCGTTAATAGCTTTGAGATACACAGGCAAACAGTCTTGGGAAGAGACAGTAATTGTATAAAGATTTAATAGAAACCAGAGAAGATTTTGTAATATATCTTGATATATTCTCTCAATAGATCAATGTTCTTTGTAATTCCCCCATTGTATTAATGTATTCAATAATTTAATGTATCTTCAATCTCTACTATTTTCTCTATTTTTTGGATAAAATTTATTGGGTCGTTACTTTCAGATTAAATTAGAAACAACCTAATTATTTTCTCTATGCCATAGATACTTTAGGCTTTCGTGTACGTTCTCTATCATAGAGACTGATTATTTTTGGCATTAATAGCTCGAAAGTTATATGGCACAGCCTCTTAATGAAAATTTGTTTTGTTGTAATAAGGATCTCTCAAGAACGTTTTTCTTTGAAAAATTACAAGAAAGAAAAAAAAAAAAATGACAGTTTCTTATTGTGAGAGTATGAAAAATCTCTTTACAAGTGAGGAAAGCACCTTGTAGCTGTATCTCCTGCCAGATCTTGCAACTTTTCTACTGCAGTAAAACATATACATGTAAACGATGAACATAATAAGATGCATATATATATATATATACAAATTTATAGTCTCTCCTCCTTAAACAGTTAACATATGTATACACGCAGCACAAAATAAAATATCAGGAACTCTAGTTTTCTTTGGTATCAGTATCCCAATCCATCTACTATACCAACATCTCACAAATATGCCATAAAAATTGTAGATCCATTGTGAAAACTGCAGACCGACCTTAAAAACTGCAAATTGACTTGGAAGTGACGTTCTTTTCTTTCAATGAAAACAATTTTTCCAAAAAAAAAAAAAGAGATTAACTAACATTTTATAAGAATAAATAAAAATTGATATAATATATATATATATATATATATATATATATTAAGTGAACTCCCTTTGCAGCTTTCAATTTATTTTCCAACAATGTTGGCAGAGCAAGTTAAAATGATAGAACAAAAAAGATTTTGAAAATATGGAATAGCAAAGTAAGGTTGAGATAAACACTTAAAGAGTTCAATGTGGAATATATATATATATATATATATAGAGAGAGAGAGAGAGAGAGAGAGTTAGTAAAGAATTTGGCTGAAAATGTGTGTTGAAGTACCTGAAATAGAGTTGGTGAAAGAATTTTGCACCAATCTGAGTGCCAAGTAATATTATTGTGCTAAGTTAGTAAAAGAACACTACCTAAAAAGGGTTTGAATAGGTTTTATAAAAACTATTTCAGAATCAATTTTTCTTTTCTTCTTGTATGACATATAAAGCCTGTCACAGAGCTGCATCAAGTCAGAAGTCCATTAAGTGTAAACTCCATACTATTGAGCACCGATGCATCCCAAACATTCAATCAATCTTTAGAAATTATGTTAACATGAATTTGACGGATGGTGTATTAATGGCAGAAACTGAATTGGGACCAAATTTCATCTCTGTTGAGATTTATATTCAATACAAACTGATATTTCTAAACAAGATCAAGCAGGAACTGAATCCATTGAAATCATTCTAGTTTCCTATAAAAAAAAAAAAAAAATCCATGTTCTTTTTGTTGTTTTAACAAAAACTTTATGGGCAAGGAAAATGATACCTTTGATGCATTTAGGATTTAGAACATAATAGATCTTGGAAGAATAGGTTGATGTCACCCTTAAGCTCGTCAAATGACAACATCTTCTCTACCGCATCCTGCAGTCAATTAAAACAGTGACAGTTCATATAATATAGAAAGTTACAGTCTCAGATAATCTATATCATGGATCTGAAGATAAACCTTGTATAACTGATCTTGAGCTGATATATTCTCATGGCTCAGACGCTCAACATGCTTACTGTTTTGAATAGCATCCAACACATATGCTGCTCTCTTAATCACTTCCTCTGGCACACCTGCACTGATATCTTCTATCAAAAAAGAGGAAAATATTGTCCAGCATACATAATACATGCATTTGATCCCCAAGGATTCCACCAGAAAAGTTTCTTCGACTGCCAAAACAAAGAAGCATCTGGGTTACTAGATTATTTCTGGCATTCATAGCCTAGGACCTATATTTGGGGTCCTTGAGAGGCAGATTTTGGTCATGAATCATGATGCAGAATCTAAAGAAGGTAAACAAACAGATTGCCACTAAAAAACAAAGCCGCAACTGGATGACTTGGCATGCATATTATGCTACTGATAAGTTGACCCTACATCCAAAATATTTAATGAATTCATACTAAGCAGCCACAAGGTATGTGAAGAAAGGGTAAGAAAACAAGGTCCGTAAACCAATAAAAACCCTGTTGAAGTAAGTACCCGAAACATTGTATATATGCAATGATGCATATTTCATTTCACATGATTAAAATGAAATGCATTAGCTACAACTTTGCTCACAGATTTTACCAATTCATCATGGTTTTATATGTGCACATTTGAATAGCCCAAATCAATGATTGTTCTGTTTTAAATTTCATAAATATTTGATAGTCAGACATACCTGCGAGCATCGCACAATGCAGTCCTGCAGGATATAAACTTGATGCATGTAATTATCAATAAATCCAGCATAAATACTCAACTTGTATAAGCAATAACATACTCTCACCATAGCTAAGAAGTGCATGTCCAGGAACTAACCTGCAGTAAAATAACATGTACATGTTATGGTTCAGCACTTCCATTCATGATCCCTAAAACTACATCTGATCCAGAATACATAATCAACTAGTTGCATACATTAATCATAACTATCCAATTGCAGTAGAATTTAAAAATAAATAAATAAGTAACTGATACTATCCACAAATGCATATTACCCATAGAATAAAAGGAGTAACTGACTACCAAAAAAAGCACGTAAAATATTTAGAAATCAAAATAGATCATAATATATTCGTCGTAACTACTGAATGCAAAAGTTCACTGATGGCAACAAGTTGAAGAATGGACTAAACTGAAAGGACGGAATGATTGAGGGAACAGATAATGTAAGAATCATTAAATTAGAAGTGACAATATAAATCAACATTGCTAATTGAAGAATCACTTTACATGACCAACTCAAATCTTTTACTGAATGAGGAATTGCCCAGAAGGAAAGGAGATGAACTTCATAGAGCACATTTCAATCACACGAATATGCTTTTCTCAAGTTCCATTTCAATAGAATTGTAAGGAATTACAAAAGATCCCCCAAATAGAACATCAAAGACTTATCATATTTCCTAGACTTGATCTAATAATTTACTAGGCGGTCAAAGCAGATTGTGAGGCCTTAAAAGGTAGACTCAATTTCCAAAATTTGGTAATAAGAATTTTTGAGAATTTTGTCTATAATTAAATGT
Organism: Acer negundo; assembly: GCA_035582765.1. Taxonomy (NCBI): domain Eukaryota; kingdom Viridiplantae; phylum Streptophyta; class Magnoliopsida; order Sapindales; family Sapindaceae; genus Acer; species Acer negundo. Next base: position 33,523,093 of record CM069241.1, on the reverse strand, counting down.
TTCCTTAAGTCACTGCATTGTTTTCTGAAGGAGTATCAATCCATTTCTACCTCCATAACAACAAAAATCAAGTCATCTACTAATAACCATGCAATGAGTTCTTCTCATCTCTCCAAAGATAATCTTTTCAAAACAAAACAAAAAATCTCTCCAAAGATAACATATATTAATTTTGGAACAATGCAATGTTAATTAAAAAAAGCATTACCGATATAGAAATACAAGGTCTTCAGTATCTGTAGAGTTGTTTTCAGGCCTCAGCACACTCATGGTGTAAAATCTGACCTTCTCAGACTGAAATTAATCATGATAAATACGAATATCACTTCCAATACTGAAATTGTGAAATGAGAACCACTTAGGGTGCAACCGGGAAATGATGCATACTTTTGGTAAGCAACTCTCATCAAGTAACTCAGTCAAGTGAGTACATACTAAGACCTGCAAATCAGTACAGCACAATCTATTAAAATGGGAAATAATTCTCTAACTAATAGGTCCCAATAGATGCCTTTCTCAAATATTACGTATTAAATCAAAATCCATAGCCCAATAACTTGTCAGCAAATAATGAAGTAAAACAATGTCTCATGAAGTGCCCTCACCTTTTTAAAAAGAAAATTACAGTAATATGCAATAACGACAGCAAGAGAATAGCTTCAAACCTTTGGAGGATCATCACATGCAACAAAATGATTAATGGTCCCACCAAGTAGACCTATGCCATCTGAATTGAACATTGAGGATAATTTTTTAATCTTATATCTGCAATATAACAGAATTAACGACCGAGCATATTGAAATAAAAGGCGAGGCTAACCTTCTGTAAGCGTTCCTTTACCAAACTCGTCCAAAAGACATAAAGATCTTGAAGTTGCCTGCCTGAACAATTTATCAACAATAATACATAGTCATGGAGTTCTAGAAATTCATTAATTAAATATAATTTATAATAGCTTCAGCTTATTAAGCATATTGATATCAATTTGAATACACACATAATCATCAGCAGCATTGAATACATTCTCAATCATGAAAGCACATAGACTTGGCAGCCAAAGTGAGGTTTGGTGCACACATGAACAGAGTCCAAACAACCAGGTAACAACTTAAAATATGACTTACAATGATATAGTAATTATTATCCTAACTGGCCTCATGTGGAGTTACCTTAGCATCATCCCTACTTGATGTAGATCAATCATAAATGTTGATTGCTGTGCGGTCATGAGCTTGCTTCCCATTGCACAAAATATCCTTTTAAATAGAACTAAGAGTTGGTATCCATATGATCAACTAAATAAAGATATAAAATTGCAATTTGTAAGGAAAAGGTCAGCAATATACTGGAACAGACCTATCAGTCAATCCGACAGTTGCGGCATCAGCAGGAACAAAACTTCCTATGTGGGATAGGAAAACAATTAAAGCTACCTGGGGAAACAAAATACTGTTTCATAATGCACACATTTTTATAGGGAGTCACTTTGGAAAGAATTGCATATTTGTGTCTGTGTCACTGACTTGCTTTATGTAGATACTTTTCCCTGAGTAATTAGGACCAGTAATGATATGGATCCGTCCTGAGATCAATTCAAGGTTTTTATAAGCTTACAGAATAATCAGTGTGTTACAAAAGGAATAGGCTCTTTCTCCATGAATTAAGATGAAAATAAATAGCTATGATTGAATTCAGAATTCAATTTACCATTATTATGAATCTTTGTATCATTTGGAATAAATGTATCTACAGTCATTTCCTGCAAAACATGCCTGCAAATTGATATAATCTACTCAATACTTCTCTTATTGGATATTTTAATTCTTTTGCCTATTAAAATCAGAACCTAAGACAGCTTTTTATTTGTTACTTCTCTCATCCACCTGATCCCATCCCTTACCGCTTCAACTAAAGCCAAATAACTTTTAAAGTGGTTCTAGTAATATAATGCCATGAACATACAATCAACAATTCTCACCTTCCATTTTGTATATCAAGAAATGTCTCCACCGTCAAAATAGGCCTCACATAATTGTTTTGATGGGCTACCAGTGCCATTGACACAAAGCTAAATAACATATGGTCAGTAATAACTAACCTTGGAAAGCGGGGTAAAAAGATTCAGATACTTAATAGGAACAACGAGGGAGGGAGGGGATTGTGACATGCTTCTTACCAATCAAGTTCTGCCGAAAAATTCACAGCCTTGAGGAGATGATTTGAGAATAAAAGTATATGAGAAACCAAGTCTCTAATTACTGCCCTCTCCATATCTTCAACAATGAATTTATGAATGAGAAATGATTATTAGGAAGACGACATAGAACATAATCAAAAAATCATGCTCAATAAAAATGACATTGATTATGTTATAATTCTCCAAAAATACCACCACTTATAAATATAAAATAAGATACCACATGGTAGTGTTGTACTCCAGGAGTTAAATTATGTTGCTTTATTCTTGCCTAAAATCATCTTGTGCAATAAGATATTACCTTATAATATTTTCTTGTTCCAAGCAATTTATAAACTTTGAACAAGAGAAACACATGCTAGACGGTCATTTTATATACATACCTAGAATTTTATGATAAATATCTCCCAAAAGGTTGTCCAATTCTCGTGTCTTTGGGGTACGATAAAAGAATCTTTTTGTCTCTCCATCAACATCAGAAAACTACATCACACATTACACTTTCTTAAGCTCATATGCAGTTTTCATTACCTTTAAATATAAGACAAGTATCGACTTACTGCAAATTCAAAATCATGAAGTTTTTCCAGTGTGGTTTCATCAACTTTGTCTTCAAAAATACACATTAAGTATCCTACAAAGGAAATTTGAGCAAAAAAACTGTAAGAAAATGAAAACAAACACATTATGAATAATATCCACACTATCCCATAAACATAAGATGGCATTACATGGGATCTAAAAGAACTTGGCTTCAACAAAAAATCATGAAGAACTTGACAATTAAGGGAAACAATATGTTCATGTTCAGGGAATTTATTCCTGGTATACCGATGTAGATTACGTGTTAAGAAACAAAGTTAAATTCATAGAAATCCTTTCAACTGAAGTGATTTCCACAACTTCAACGGCAATGCATGATACAAAAATTTGGACCATCTTAAAAATATGCTGTATATATTCTACAGCAATAAAGACCAACCTATTTGATTTATATACACAATACAAGGAACAAGCTTCTCTTGACACAAATGAGGAAGTTGTGCGAGCTCCAATGATGACACCTGTAAGAAATTGATATAATAAAAACAGAACTAAATGATTTCAATCTATATTTTAATTTGATGTATAAAGTTTGCAATAGGTACCTCTTCCAGAAATTCGGGCAACTCCTCATATATTTGCCTCAGCTCATCCAACTATAAGCCAATGGAAAGAAATGACTTGCTGAAGTATGCAACTAATTTTTTCAGGGTTTAGCCAACACCAAGAGTAAATTGTGTGCCAATCATAAATAGAAACTAATGCTGGAAGGGATAATTCTTATATTTCAACAAAGAAACTCAACAAGGAGAAGGACCTTGAGTTGGGGATGACTAAGAGTAAATTGTGTTCCATGGCAAGATCGAACATAATGAACTACTGAACTAGCTGTGAACATTCACATTACAGAAAAGTAGAGTATAGGAATGTCATGCTTAATGTCTAACCTCATCACAGAAACCCTCTTTCACTAATGTTCCATACCCCTTCTCTTTACTTCTATTTACATCAATTACACCAATAACCTACAAAATGCATTACTAGTCATAAGTATACAATCTATAAGAAATTCAAAATAACTAATATTCACAAGGCTAATGAAAAGGCAAAATGAAGGAAACTTCATTAATTAACCAATTCATAGACATAAGCAAGCTCCGTTGTGATGCTTGAAGCAGCCTGCAAATAATTAAGCAACTGTAAATAGCGTATTTGCACCTTGAACATCAAGATTTCTCAAGAATAAAAAATAATATATAATTTCAAAGAAAATGCAGCTGGATGTATAGTTTGATACCTTCTCAATGATGTCCAAATTCAAGTGCCTCACTTGCTCTTGAAGACTTTCAGAAATGCCCACTTCAAAGATCTTGTTCACATGTAGGAGTGAACAAATGCTCTACAAGAAAATAAATATTAAGATGTCACGACTTGTTAACTCACCAAAACAATTTTCCTTGCTTGTTCTTGGTGGAGAACCAGATAGAGTGAAGAAAGGGGGGAGAAAATATGAAGAAATTAGGAGAAAAACCAGTCAATCAACTTTAATCATCCAATGTTTGTTGAACAAAAAAACCCTGGCACCTATTTAAGGTAGCCAAAAATCCCAAGTCAACTAGGATTCAGAATCAAGCTAAAACAAGTAACAACTCTGTATGCCATATCACTGTTAATCTACTTCCAAAAGGGAAACAAATATGTCACCAAAAAGAAAATTCATAATTAATTCATCCATCCACACCTAACATACATCCATAACTCATTAGGATGTTATACATTGTAACTCATTACTTAATACACAATTAAACTGCTAATTGGTATCAATGTTAAAATATATTAGGAAAGAAGATTTTACAAAGTCACTTCACACATTAGAGAATTTCAAGAGTATCATGTGACAAACATTTTAGTAAAAGTCATAACTTATAATATGTTTCAAGACTAAAAGAAATAATTGATTTATTTTCTCAAGTAATTATTTAAGAGATCATAAAGTAGTTTAACATGGTTGGACACTTGTTAGCTGTTTTAAAAAGAAAAGTAACCACTGTGCCAATCATTGATAAGGAGAAGAAAACCTAACGACTTTTGCCTGTGTTTGATTCAGTTATTATTAATTTTCCTTATGTGGCCGACATAACCAGCAAGTCTTTACAAAGGTTCAATCTCATAAGTCTGTCTTTTCCCCATATTCCAGTGGCCCTATCCACCACCTCTCTTGATAATTGAGGTTTTCCCTATATTCCACTGGCTCCCCCTTCACGTGATAATTGAGGTTTACAGTTATGCCACCATAAGAAAATATTGTTGGTCAATATGTTTCTAGTTAAGTGTGAAGCATTGACATTAGAAACATTTCCCCAGATGGTTATGGAAGCCCTGAATCACATTTCTCATAGTGTGCGGTGTAGAAGAAATGAAAAATATCAATACAAGATATAAAATCTCTGTGAGTTACACTACTCTGATGCTATGCAGAATTAGCTACAAGAACCTATCATACTTAAATATGTCAATTGTAGAACCAAAATATGAGATACTTTCATAATAACTGTTTCGAGGATGTAGGCAGGGATCTATACACGAAACCCATCAGCTAAACAACATGCATGCCATTATCAATAAAGGATCAAAGCTGTAACCGCAGAGCATCCTTAGCATTAGGCACTAGCTAACCAGATGAATGACATAACAAATGTTTGTTTTGAATATGATAAAGGGTTGAGAATGAAAGCATTGAAAATAAATACAAGCCCACCTTCAAAAACGCTGTCCAATCACCAACTGTACAGCTAGAGCTTGGGGAGTTAAATTTCTGGCCAAAAAAAAAAGGAAGAAATTCAGAAAAATGTCAATGGTATCAAAGGGACACTGCAACAATAAACAGGCATTTTACCCTGCATGATGATAACGAGAGTAATTTGAACTATCACCAATGCCAACTAAACATTGGACAAGTGCTTTCTATTTCACCAATAGTCCATTATTTCAAGAAAGACACCAAGAAGCTTCTAAGAAGTTGCTATTTAGCACATCAAAGGAAGATTTTGATAGTTTGTTTTCCATATTAACTGATTTTAGAGTACAAAACCGTGTAAAAGAAGATTTCAGCATAGTAAACATATATACTGCACAACACCAAAGGATAGCAGGGAAAATGAACATTATCAATGATGGCACCTTGAGAATGTGTGGAATGTCCTTCACAGACTTCAGAGTTTCATGCAAAGAAGCCATCAGTTCTTCAGAACAAAGAAAGAATGATATCTTAACCCAGTCAAAGATTAAATTTTCGTAATAACATTTTTGAAAATTTAATAAAGTATATTATACATATATAATGCATATCAACTTCATTACCCTGAGTTCACCTCATTATGATTTTTGTACTTATTTTATTTTGTTCTAATCTATAATAAATAATGCATATTGTCTCCATACCCCCAGTTCACCTCATTATACTTTATGTAGCTAATTTCTTTTATTCTAATAAAACCCTTTCGTTTCCTATAGTAAATAAATGCATATCACCTACATTTATAAAATAGTGCACTCTGGTACATCCAAACCATCAGCAACCCACCCTCACGTCCTGATGGCATCACCTTAAACTACTCTTTTTTGACATGTCACTAGGCTGAGTTTTAAATTAGTCAAAATAATAGCAGTCTTCATACAATTAAAATTAAAGGATACAGTGTTGAGACGGCTGTTCAAAATTTCCAGGTCTAGTATAGGCCTCAGGAACCAGTTTCTAAAAGTGGGGAAACCATTGTAACAAATCCTTGGGTTAGTAGTAATGAAAGAAATGTGTATCATCACAAATTACAAAACTTTTGTTACCTCAAGAGGCGTCTACCCATCGGTGTCACACACTGAAGAAAAGGCAAGCAAGTTAATCCAATATGCAAAAGGAAGCAGCAAAACCGAAAACCATGTAGCTAATATGAACCTTATTCATCATGCCAAACACAGAGAACCTGCACATCAAGAAATCATTGTAAATATTTTTGTAAGTACAGAAATTTGCATTATGTAGCACTTACCCTTCTTTTGCTCTACCAATACCCATGTGGCTTGGATGTTTGTCCGTTTGGAATATCTGCAATGCTTCAAGAGCTGTCACATCAAGTTTAAGAAACTTATTTCTATTGGTAGTTGTTAAAGATACAATTGTAGTATTTTTTTTTTTTTTTTTTTTTTTTATAGGAAACAAGAATAAAAAAAATTATGAACACAAAAAGTGAACAAGCAGTCTACAAGCGACAATTCTAGTATTACTTTCATATTCTCACTCTATTCATATAATACCAAAAAACTGAACATTCAATCATTTATATACATCATACTTAAAAAGATACAATGAAATTTCCATCAACGAATCAATTGTAATTGGAGCATTTCCACTTTCCTTTTGTTCCAGCGTATCTACAATCCTTTCATTCTCTAATATGGCAAGAAGTCCCCCACTTGCACGAACTTGAACATCATTTCCCATGTCCATCATAGAACTCAACTGTAATAAAAAAAAATATAAGAAGAGGAAGAAGAAGAAGAAGCTTGATATGGATATCATAGTCAATATATACTTCTCCAAGATATGGATTGCATTATGGGGTTGCTAATACGATGAAACATAAGAAGAAAAGGAAACAAAGAAACACAATAATAATATCTTTGAACAAATTCACGATGGCTACAGAGATGAAGAAAGAGTCTATATTGTTTATGAGAAAAAACCATCCTTTACAAGCTCACTGTGATGAGTTTATACAGAATCTAAAATTATTTCAAACAGAAATGGGAGACATGCAGACTTAAGGAATAGTATCATAACAGGATAAAGTCCATTCATGGTCAAATAATATGTGTACAACAAATTTACATCATGCCAAGACATAGAACATGGTTGAAGTACTAACATATGTTATTTATCCTATCATAACTAACATTATAGATATCCATACAGAGAAATCAAGGAAGTCGTTGGATACTACCTTGTACCAGAGATATATAAGATTACACGACAGACTAGTTAAATTCAATGGTATGCTGACATGATATGCAGTAGAATGGTTTTACCAAACTATCACAACAGTAAATTCTTAAGCAACTTTTATATAGACGGAACAGGTGAACCAGTCAAAAATTGCATATTAATGTTTGTCTCAAACATACATTAAGATATTAAAAATCATAACAATTTTGTGATTTTAAGACTTACATAGCAAATTCTCTCTTTGATATTTAACCCATCATCCATTCCCGTAACTCGGAGGTATATCAATCTAAAAGGTCCAAATAGAAAAAAAAGAGTTACAAAAAACAAATGGACCATGAAAGAATGAGAACCAATTATCAATAAGATAAGCACCATTTGCCTATTTTTGACTTGCAATAAAAATAAAATATACATGTATCTTTTTCAACCATCTTATCAGAGTGCAACTGATGGAATAAACCATGGTGAAGACTTTTGAGTGTTCTGATAAGAAACTGATTTACCAATGTACTGCATGGTTTCAAAGGCCACCACGAAAAGATTCAAGTAGATAGAAAAGAGACGCTGATCATAATTCTACAAAGGACAATGCTTCAGACAGAACTGAGCATATAAAATGGATTTGTGCATCCATCCCAAAGAACTCCTTTCGGCTATGCCCAAAAGAGACAAAATAAAATGGGGAAAGAAAGTTGTGGGATACAAGGTGATACTTTGAGTTATTTAAATACCAAATTCATTTGATTTTCCTTGATCCAATGAGGAACCGAGATGTGAAAGTTACTCATGTAAGGGTTTGTAAAAGTAAGCAAAATCAGTGCATTTGCTTCTCTAGTAAATTATTAAAATCAGCCTGGCCCAGCTGCACAAGTGTGACAAATTTGTCTTGGCAGGGTAAGTAACTGAGTTCCAAAGCTGACACATCAATAAGAAAATTAACCAACCAGGTTCCCTGCAAGTTCGGTATCTATGAGCTCAACAATAAGAAATAAACATGCAACAGCTTTCCTGTCATGTCAACATATTGCCATTTCATTATTAACAAAGATCATGGTCAGTTGCCCTTGGGTTTTAGCTCCAGAGGTAAAGGGGTACGGTGCAGTATGAATGTCCTAAATTAAGATCTTAATAACCCCAACAACGCACTTAATGTTAATGAATGTTTAATCTAAATTTTCTTCAACCTACAGTAAAGTCTGTTTAACTCCAAAACACAAGAAACAGCCCTTTACTTATTCTTTAATACCTATGCCATGCTTGCTCATAGCTGAATATTGAACTTTTTACGAGCTTCACTGTAGGAGCCTCAGTTGTCCCATCTGCATCAGTTCAAGTAAGAAGGGTCCCCAAACTTATAGTTCATAAATTTTGCAGGATTTGAAAGCATACCACTTCGTTGTAGAGCAGACAAAAAGGATTCTTCACTTTTAGTGCTTGTGTAAATGATCAGAGGCTGAGCTTGATACTTTACTGAACCAGTGTTACAGCCAGAAATAAACAAATCAGATAATGAGGTAAAACACGGTAAAAGAAACAGTAGACAAAGAAAAAATGAGAAAAAAAAAATTTATGGACTGGGAATAACTAAACATTGTAATTTCTGTCGGAACAACCCAACATGTTTTCATTTTGGTTGTCAAGAAACATAATGCCAAATAGCAATGCAGAACTAAGAAAAAAAGGAGTCCAATGAAATAGAGTCCTATACCCAGATCAATCAGGGGAAATTCTGGGTTACCATCTTCCCAAACTTCGAGCACATAAAGCTGGCGTATGCTAGAATCATAATAAGAAACTCCAACTCTGAACAGGACATTTAACGAAGTTATCTACAATAGTCTCTTCAATCAAAAATACAACGTTGAACATATATGAAACAAGCACCATTTTCAAGCCACGTTTACCTTCTACGATTATCTGAATTTTAGTTCATACAGATTTACTCTTTTTTCCCTTTTTATTTTCATTAATAGGGCCCCTGCTCTGTAAAATCTAAATGGGATCCATAAAAGATAAAACCATGTCATTCAACTTAATGTTTAACATCTCCATACCTAGCCTGATAATTTAACAATGAAAATGTACATTTTTACCTAAAAACGTAAAAATGTATTACTTCAAAGAGTATCATTTGTTTGCATCTGGAAGCTAGAGATGAAAAGGTGAAGTTGCTGGATGTGTAGGAAGTGACAACCATTGGCCGCTAAGCAAAGGCATGTCATGTTTACAGCAAGTAAAACAGGTTCTGATATTGCTATAAGAAAGATTTTAATTGCATGGACTGTTTTTTACTTGGTCCTAGTACTACTGCCAGAATATCAGCCATAGCCTAATTTCTAAATATGGCCAGATTGTGAGCAAAAATAGTAAAGTCAGTTACCCCACCTAGTAGTTGGCATTTCATCCTTGACTATTTAATATCAGTGAACAAAAATCCAGCAAACTGAGTTTCTTTTTTATATATAGATTTCAATCGATCAAAGATCTTCAAACACTTTTACTGCTAAATTTCTTAAACCAAAAACCAATTTCTTTTCCTTTGACATTTAACAAGGACTTGCAAGCACCATAAAGCTCACCGATGACCGTGTACAATGCAAGCCATATAGACCTGCAAGTGGTTTCACGCAAATAGATTAACTCCATCAGATGCCATTGAAAAAAAAAAAAATGTATCCACACTAAACGAAGGAAAATTACTTGTACAAAAAATCAAATATGTCAAGCACATTAAATTCTCCTCGCAGAGAAATCATATCGCAAAAACACGTTAAAATCAGAATGGAGACTTTTACTTGTATTTATAAAAATTTAGAAAATATCAATTATTCACAACCTCCGATAAACTACACTAAACAGATAAAGAAACTACTAGTACCAACAATTCCAGGACCGAGTCCAATTCGATTGCAAATCTGATGATATTATCATCTCAATTAGCAAATTCAAGAAATAACAAGATTGCAAGAATCAACTTATATAAACAAATAGAGAACGAGAGCTAGAAGAGACCTTAGAATCGAGTTCGTCGTACTCCACCGCCTCTTCCATTTTTTTGAATTTTGATTAGAATTTAATGTTGGTGGCATTTATAGGCGCTCGAGTTAGTGCTGTTGGGCGCAAAAAAAAAAAAATTCAAAACTATTTCCGTTGCCGGGACTTGAACCCGGGTCTTTCGGGTGAGAGCCGAATATCCTGACCAACTAGACTACAACGGATAGATGTCGAGTTTACGTTTATTTAATATTTTAACGTTATAATTTCCCCTTTTTTAATGAATATTTAATTTCCCAACTAAACACAATATTTTTGTTTTAATTTAAATTTTTTTAAATGTTCAAATATGTATTATTCTTAATCTTTTTATATGTCCTTTTTTTAGGGTTAATATTAAAACCTCCTCTCACCTTTGAACTATTATTGGATATATAGTTACAAATGCTTTTATTTTAAAAACCTCCCCTATAAACTTACATGGTTAACATTTCATTTTTGTTGACTGAGTTTGACTATTAAAAAGTCTAAAATATCCATATTTAAGCTTTAATTGTATGAATTGACCATTATTCTCTCATACTTTTACCAAATAAATTAATAAAATCATACAATTGAAACTTAAATTTATAATACCCTCATTCCGTTATTTTATTATTTTTAGGGATAAAATTATCTATAAAAAAACTTCTCCTTTACAAGTTAACATTCTTATATTTTGTTTCAGTTTATTAATTTATTAGGTAAAAGTATGAGGGTATAATGGTCAATTTATACAATTGAAGCTCAAATAGAGATATTTTTGGACTTTTTAACAGTAAAACTCAGTTAACATAAACGGAATGCTAACGGTGTTAGTCCATAGGGGAGGTTTCTAAAATAAAAGCATTTATAACTATACATCCAATAATAGTTCAAAGGTGGGAGAGGTTTATAATATTAACCCTTTTTTTTTTTAAGTAGATGATGTAAATAAGTAATTGTATTCAAGTTGCAATTTAAACCGTCCTAAATTAATTAAGGGTCAGTTTGATATTGTTGTAACTTTTATAATAATCACTGTTAGCTGTGCTGAAGGAATAACCAGTTGTGAAGTTAATCAGCAGATGTTTGATTAATTATACTTTTAAAACTACGGTATAGCTCAAAAACAGTATACGTATGTTTGGTAATTTTATTTCAAAAGTACTGAAATTAATTATAATGACTAAAATAGACATGATTTTAGAACCTTATTTTATTTTTTTCATTAATTATATATATTAAATTAATATTTAAATTAGAAAAAAAATCCATAAGAATAATAATAATATTTTTAAAAAGTTTTATAAATCAAATAGATATTTAATTAGAATCTTTACTTTTAAGATGAAATAAGGTATATAAATGATTTTAATTTGATTTCATAATGATAATAATGATATTTTAAAATATTTAGTAAATGCTGAAATAGATTATTCCATAATTACTTTCAAAAAGTAACCTCTACCCACTTCTCAAAATCACTGTCAAAACTTGTCAGATTATGAATTAATCACTTTTGGAAGTTTTACCAAACATCATTTTATGTCAAAATTATAAAATAAACTGATTTTAACTTCTCAAAAGCAATATCAAACTAGCCCTAAGGGGTATTTGTTGTCATTTAAAAATTTATTTACCACGGTCAATGAGGTTAGCGGTAAAGAGCGCTATTCAAAAAAAATAATAATAATAATAAAAGATTTTTCCTTTCTTTTATTTTTTAATTTTGAAGTAGCAAAATAAATAAACTTAAATTTAACTATCTTATATAATTATAATTATATTTCTTGTATAATAACAAAACTCAGTCATAACGAGATGATATTAAAATCCATTAATTTGATTGTATAAAACCTAATCAAACATGCGTCACCAAAAAAATTTCATCATTTTTTGTTATTATTATTCAAATCTTAAACACTTTTCTCGTCATGTGCATTATTTGCCATAGGACATGCATCATATTTTGTGGATTGCTTGATGGATAATTACATTCCCTTGATAGATAGAATTGTTAAAATGATCATAGACAATGTGTGTGCATCTAACCACTTAAATTAACTTAAACACATTTATATATCCCTAATTGTGTGCTCCAAAACCAAACTTTAGGCCAAACACATACCCTTTCATTTGGTACCACTTACAACCATATAGCCCATAGTCTAAATACATGCCTACCTTTGTTACCAATCATGTTAGGATGTGTAGTTGTGGTGTTGAAGGGTGAAAAGCTCTCATATATTTACAAGCGTGTACTTAAGCAATGTTTGTAAATGTGCAAAGCAAATGGCTCAAAAATGTAAAAGTGCCAAAAATTGCACTTATGAGCCTAAAAAAATGTGCAATGCAAAGAAAGAAAGAAAAAGAGAAAGTAAGAAAAAAAAAAAGAAAAAAAGTAAAGAAAAGCAAAAGAGCATTGTGAATTTTAGTGTTAAGTACTCACAATGTAGAGTACACTTGTAAGCACAAGTATGTGAAAGTTAAGCCTAAACGCTAGTGTTCAAGTTCGCATGTAAGTAGAGCTAAGTATGGGTATGTTATGTAATGTGTCTTAGTATGATTGGTGGCCTTGGAATCCAATTTTTCATATCTCCCACACAGTGACTTGAACACTTATCACCAATATTACTTACCCTCTAAGTAATACAAATGTCAATTACTTTGACCATCATCAATCCTAACCATTTTCAAGTGGTTCCCAAGCTTATTTTCATTAGCATCCACCACCTCTTCTCTTTTTTATTGATCAAGTAGTTCTCTAAAGGTCTATAAATAAGACCACGACTCTCTTATAAAGGTTGGTTCAGCTGATATCAATAAAAAAGAGAAAAACTCTCTCTCTCTCTCTCTCTCTCTCTCTCTCTCTCTTTCTCTCTTGTGTTCTCTCATCTCTCGTCTCTCTATCATCTCTTTCTTTGTCATTTATTTCATCTATTGTTCTTCATTAATTTACAACACTTTGCAAGTTGTTTGAGAAATTATTTGAGTAAATTAACTAGATATACACTCTACTTGGTTTTCTAAAGACTTAATTGAATGGAAGGATTGAGCAAGAGTACACTCCTCAAGCAAAATCCGGACTCTATAATCTCAATTTTTATCTAATCTTAAATGGGTGGTCAATTTTATACACTCTAAGTTGATCACTAGTGAGAGATTAAGAATCAACACTATACATTCTAGGTTGGTTATATTATAAAGAGATTAGTCCCTTATTTGATAAATTTGCATTCATGGAAAATCCTAAGTGACTGGTTAATACTATACACTCTAGGTTGGTCATTTATGAGGGATAAATAATCAACACTGTACACTCTAGGTTTATTACATAAGATTGATGTACATTCATGAGAGTTCTTAATTTTCCCATTATTCGCTTGTTGGATCCATAAACTCCTTAGTCTTTATTATTATACATTCACACCATTTGCATTTTAATTAACTTAGTTCATTTTAGTCATATAGATTAATTGTAGTTGCATCTTTAGTTTTGAATCTCAAAAGTCAATCATCATTATTTTACTTTTAAGCATAGCTAGTATTATAGTATTTGTTTAGTCATTGTTATCCATCAATCCCTGTGGACGATACCCAACTTGCCACTTTACTTGTTTTGTGAAAATTTGAGGCATTGTTGCGGTTTTATAAATTTTGTTTGACAAACACTTTTCATACAAAACGGTACTTGTCACATGTGTCCTTATTTTATTTTAAAATATGTGTGTTTTAAAATGTATGTGTGTCCTTATTTTATTTTAAAATGTGTGTTTTGATTAAAATTCATTCAAATTGATGGATGTGTCATTCACAAATTGTGTTTGTGTGTGTGTGTTCATATTAAAATTCAATCAAATCGATGGATGTGTCGTTCACAAAATGTGTGTATGTGTTTAGATCAAAATTCATTCAAATCGATGGATGTGTAATTCACAAAATGTTTGTTCTCTGGCTGACCAGTGACCACTGTGCTTCACTCATTCGCCGATCGTCTTTGCCCATCGCCGATCGTCCCTGTACTTCACTTCGGCTGTAGTTGACTTTGACTGTCAAGCCCTTAAAAAAAAAGGAAGAAGAAGACGAACAGGAAGAGGAAGAAGAAAGAGGCAAACCTCTATGTTGGGAGGAGACTGACGGCAGCAACAAAGGAAATAAATAATGAAAGAAGAAAAAACCCTAGAATTTGTTTGTTTATTTATTTTTACTTTTTTTGTAACTGATGGGCTTTTCAAAGTGGGCTTTAAAATACTTAAAAACCCAATAAATTACCAAATTATAGTTTTTAATTTTAATTTTCTAATTTGTAGTTTCTCACTTTCTTGAAGTATTCTAATGTATAGTTATTAATTATATTCAACATTTTACAATTTTAAATTAGAAAGCATCTACCATGTATCAAATATAATTTTTTTTCTTACTTTCTAGTATATTAAATAATTTTATTTCTATTTATCGTTTATAATTATGTTTTATTATATAAAATAAACTGATTTAATTTCTTTTAAACTTAGTTGGGATTTAGTGATTTACTTATTAATTATTTAATTACAAAATATAAAATATAAATTTAATTAATTTATAATATATCATTAACACATTATCACTGTTTTTGTGTTTAATATGAAAATTTTTAATAAATAATATATAAAAAAAAATTTCCGACCAGCCATCGGTTTATCATCGGTTGGCTGGTAGTCGACTTCCGATCATCTGCCTAGTCCGGACTAATCTCCTAGGCGCTAGGTAGTAGGTCGCCGCCCGACTAGTGTCTAATGACTTTTGTAATACTGGTTCGGATTAAAATTTATTTAAATCGATGGATGTATCATTCATAAAATATGTGTGTGGTCCTTATTTTATTTTAAAATATGCATGTGTACTTATTTTTATTTAAAGTGTGTGAGTGTGAGTGGGTCCTTATTTTATTTTTATATATGTGTGTTTGGTGTCTTTTTTTTATTTTAAATATTCGGGTGTAGATAAGTGTGTGACATTATTGTTTTGACAAAATATGTGTGTGGTCCTTATTTTATATTAAAGGGATACAATCAAAAATCCCCCTCTAGTTTGGGTTATTGGTCAAAAACCACTCTCTAATTTCATTATTGACCATAAACCACCCTCCATGATTTAATTTTTTATATTTTATTATTATTTTTTTTGAATTCCGGTGGAGATATATATTTTTTACTTGTTTTTGTATTCCGGTGGAGATATATCTCCATCGGAATACAAAAACAAATAGCAAAATACTAAAATTTAAACCATGAAGGGTGGATTTTAACTAATAATGAAATTAGATGGTGGTTTTTGACCAACAACCTAAACTAGAGGGATCTTTTTGATAGTATCCCTATTTTAAAATGTAAGTGAGTGCGTGTGGGTCCTTATTTTATTTTAATATATGTGTATGGTTGCACTTTTTTTATTTTAAATATTTGTGTTTAAATAAGTGTGTCCTTATTTTATTTTAAAAAGTGTGTGAGTGCGTCGGTCCTTATTTTATTTTAATATATTTGTGTGGGTGTATTTTTTCATTTTAAATATGTGTGTAAATAAGTGTGTCCTTATTTCTTATACTATATATACAAAAGTGAGTTGCCACCTAGAATTATAGAGCCCCCTAATCTGTTTGAGTTTTATTATTATTATTAATTTTTTTTTATTATTTTATTTCTTTAAAAGTACTTACAAATACAACTCTTAAAGTTTATATAATTATTTAATAGATATATTTTGGTAAGATTTTAATAATAATATCCCTTAGAATTACTTAATAAACATATCTTAGTAATACTAGCACAACATGGTTTGTAAGATTCTAAATAGGTTAAATCATTGTTAAATAGTTTACCCCAATTATTATGAATTTAGATGGAATTTATTTGAGTTTGTAGAATTACTTAATAGAAATGTCCTAGTAATAGTGACACATAATGATATGGACTTGACCCAAATTAACAGGTATTTAGATTGATGATTATTTTATATTGTAAAATGAAATAGGGGATGAAAATATAATTTTCTTTGCATTTAATGACTTGGAAAGGAATAAGAAATATTATAGGGGTATAAATTTAATTTGTCATGCAACTTGATGACTTAAGTATAAATATATATACCGGGGAAGTTTATAAGTGAAAGAGAGAGAGAGAGAGAGAGAGAGAGAGAAAAAAGATTTGACCGCAAGCGATGGATTCATCTGATAAGGAAGATATGAAAATCGGTAGTACTTTTGGATGTAAAAAATAATAATAATTTAGTTGTTGAATTTAAATTGTTGAGATGTTCAATAAAAATTACAAATAATTGTATATGGATTACCATTGTTAAATAAGAGCGTCTTGTTAAACCCATGAATTTAAGACTTCCTTAGGGTGTTATATCAATGTAATAACATTTACATAAATTAAAACTATACCGTGTTATATTAACATTTCTTATTTTTCAAGGATATGTATATTTACAAATACGAAACTTAAATACTAATTTAAGCACATGCCTTGCATGTGCCCCAAACTAGTTATTTAAAAATGTGTGTGAGTCTGTGTGGGTCCTTATTTTATTTTAATATATGTGTGTGGTTGCGCTTTTTTAATTTTAAATACTTGTGTGTAAATAACTGTGTGTCCTTACTGTTTTTTAAAATGTGTGTGTTTTAAAATATGTGTGTGTCCTTATTTATTTAAAATATGTGTGTCCTTATTGTATTTTAAAATGTGTGTTCAGATCAAATTTCATTCAAATCGATGAATGTGTCATTCACAAAATGTGTGTGTGTAAAATAAAATGTGTGTGTGTGCAAATAAAAATTCATTGACGGGTATATATATATATATATATATTTATATATGATTATATATGATCAGTTCACTTCAGTGTGTCCTGATATAACTTCATCAGTGCGTTGCATGTGGGCCATAGATTATGGAGAAGTTTTGACAAGTGCATACACTTTGAGTCAAAGCATGTAAATCTAATGATCAACATCCAACGCACTGATGGAGTTATATCAGGACGCACTGACTTGAAAATTTTCTATGTATGATATAAAATTGTGATTATATATAATAAAAATAATAGTAAGAGTTAATGAAGGACACGTGTCGCAACCACTTCGAAAGTAGGAAAAAAGCTCTTATTATATATATATATATATATGGTCCTGTTCCTCTCAGGGCATCTTTATATAACTTTATCAGGATATTAAATGTGAGCCACTCATTTATAAAAGTGATTTGACAAGTGCATACATACCAAGTCAAAGTATATAAAACGAGTAGCTCACATTTAATGTCCTTATATAATTCTATCAGGACATCCTTATAGGATAATTTCCGTATATATATTTATATATAGGACTAATTGCACAAACATCCCCTGAGTTTAGGTATAATTGCATGTATATGGAATTTTTATCCATAATTGTACAAACATCCCCTGCAATTAGTTGACTTCGTTAAATCTAACCATTGACCACAATTTTAACCAAAAAATGACTAAAGTGCCCCTAGTTACCTATTTTATAATTAATTATTATATATACTTTTTTTTTGACAATTTATATATATACTTAAAAAATAATTATACATATACTTAAAAAAATAATTACATATATACTTAAAAAAATAATTATATATAGTTAAAAATAATAATTATATATAATACTTAATTAATTTATTTTAAAAAATGGATTATAAAAATGTAAAAAATGGATTATAAAAATTATTAAATAAATAAATTAATTATTGTATATAATTATTATTTTAAGTATATATATAAATTGTCGAAAAAAAAAGTATATATATAATTAATAATAAAATAGGTAACTAGGGGCACTTTAGTTATTTTTTGGTTAAAATTGTGGTCAATGGTTAGATTTAACAAAGTCAACTAATTATAGGGGATGTTTGTGCAATTAAAGGTAAAAATTCCATATTCATGCAATTATACCTAAACTCAGGGGATGTTTGTACAATTAGTCCATATATATTATATGATATGATTATATGCTATATTAAAAAAATAAAAAATAAATTAATAAATTAATAACATTTATGATTGCCATGTGCCGTAACTACATCAAAAGTAGAAAAAAATCTATTATATATATATATATTAAAAACAAGTATGATATATATGACATATTATTAGATTATTATATTAGAATTAAAAAAATAAAAAAATTAATAACATTTATATATTCTCCATGTAGCATTTGTGTAGCATTTAAATCTAAAGACTCCCTCACAGCAACATGTGGCAAGTCTATTATTATTATTATTATTATTATTATTATATATGATTGAGAGCAAATTACAAACAACTTACACCTGAGCAAGCTCGTATTTTATCTTTGATACATTTTCTTAATAATGAAAAATAACTTGAAAAAAAAGAGTCAATTACTAGAACTTCTGGTTTTAGGAACAGAAAAAATTAGATTTACTTTTCAATTGAATTAAAATCCTAATCCGAAATTGAATACAGATAGAAGTTTTGTTCAAAAAATCCGAGAATCATTTGTGTTGTAAGTAAAAAAAGAATCAAGATGTAAATAATTTTTTTTATTGGCGTGTTGGCTCATCTCGGCTACTTTATCATTGGATTTGACAAATTAATAAAATCTA
This sequence comes from Acer negundo, assembly GCA_035582765.1. NCBI lineage: Eukaryota > Viridiplantae > Streptophyta > Magnoliopsida > Sapindales > Sapindaceae > Acer > Acer negundo. Next base: position 33,503,702 of record CM069241.1, on the reverse strand, counting down.
ACTTTCTTAAAATCGACAGAAAAATAAATCAACACTAGAATGTAATGTGATACATAAGGAATTAATTACTATTAAGATAGCCTTGCTTATCTATGGCTTTTATTTGGCAGCCAAAACAAACTGCTCTTGCGATCACTATTTTTGAAGACTTTAATTCTTTATTTGGCAGCCAAAACAAACTGAAAAAGAAAATTTCTGAAAATATAAAAAAAATATTACTGAAGCTAAAAAATCATTGAACTTTTATCTTTCTCACTCATTTAAATTTTACTGTACTCCTTCACTTTTCCCAATTTTCTTGGCTTTGAGTGCCTGTTTTTTTATGGACAATGAATTGTCATCGATCTCTCCTGGGTGGACAACTTGGTCACTTAATTAATTATTATTTTTTTAAAGAAACTTGGTCACTTAATTATTCAGTTCCTTCCTCACAAAAGAACAAAAGAAAATGAGTAATAATGAGTGAACATCTTGTAAATCATGAATTTATTTAAGAGACAGTGATTTTTAGAGTCACTGATTTGGTGAGATGGTCTCTAAATGACCGTTAATTTTTTAAAATGACTCAAATTAGCTATTTCATAGAAAGAAAGTATCAATTGTGATTTGTTACCGCTTTGTCCATTAGTTGTTTGAAATCCGTTTGTTTATATCATAACATGTTAGAATAGAGGTCAAAATAGTAAAACAAGAAGGGGCAATATTGTAAAATAATCAAAAAAGCTCAAACCTCTAGGTTTTGAAAACAAAATAGGCGGAGTGTAAGGGTGAGCCCTGATTAATTTTTTTATAAAAACAAAGTTTTACTGGATCGTTGTGATCATATTGATTTTAATACTTAGTTTAAAGGAAGAAACGAATGAAATTGTTAGTTTTGCTTTTAAAAGAATAGCAAGTTGAGAGAGATAAGTTAAAAGATGAAAGCAATGATTAACATCAATAATTCATTTAAAATAAAAAAAATTAATCAAATCATTACTTTATATATATAATTAATAATCAAAAGATATAAAATATTATCCATAAAATTCTTTATGTGTTCCATATCATATATCACAGATAACAGCAGCTTTCGGTTAGATTTTGACAATATGGTTGCCAATAAACAATGTTTTGTCGAAATGGTGATTTTTGAACAATTTAAATAGTAAATGACATTTTTGGGACTCCACCCACCAATTAATGATGTCTAGTGCTATTTTATCTTTATTTGATGAGGAAGTGATATTGACAATTCACATGACAATATGATTTGGGAAGTTTTTTTTAAAAAAAAATCAGGAAGCTTATCATTAGTTCATTACTCAACGAAAAAAAAAAAAATATATATATATATATAGTCGATCTCTCTATAGGTAGAGGCATACCAATTACCATCAATCATTTCCCTTGGTGTCTCTCTCAAATATTTTTCTATGGAGAAATCACAAAAGGCCTCACAGTCACTGGTTGGAGAATTTGGTGTAAGCGATGAGATTGAAGAACTACTCTTGACCCTTCCTAGAGACAAAAGTTTTGATGGTAGTTCTATCTATCAATATGAAGGTGCTTGGTATCGTCCCGTATTTTTAGCTGGCTTGATATCTTCTCGGAAGCATTTCCAAGCGAAAGACAGCGACGTAATTGTGATTACCTTTCTTAAATCAGGTACCACTTGGTTAAAAGCCCTCACTTATGCAATTGTTAGTCGTTCACATCATGCAATATTTGATTCAAATAGCCCTTTACTCACCAAAAATTCTCATGATTTAGTTCCTTTTTTGGACTTTGCCTATTATCCGAACAATAATAATAGTTCCGAACACATTTCCACTGACGAACCTAGGATTTTCGGAACGCATATTCCTTATTCGTCACTTCCAGACTCCATAAAGAATTCCGATTGTCGCATTGTGTACATGTGTAGGAATCCTTTCGACCAATTTATCTCCCATTGGAAATTCTTAGAAAATCTTGCTCAAGAACAGAATGTGCAGCCGATTTCATTCGAAGAGGCTTTTGAGTTGTTTTGCAAAGGAATTCACTCCTTTGGTCCTTTTTGGGAACATGTGTTGGGTTATTGGAAGGCTAGTTTAGAGAATCCTCGTAAAATATTATTCTTCAAATATGAAGATGTAAAAGAGGATACGTCGTTTCACGTTAACAAGTTGGCTGACTTTTTAGGATGTCCTTTCTCTGATGTTGAAAAGAGCCGAGGTGTGATTGAAGAAATAGTGAAGTTGTGCAATTTCGACAACATGAAAGATTTGGAGGTGAACAAGACTGGGAGATTCCGAGGCACTGGAATTAAAAATAGTAATTTTTTTAGGAAAGGAAAGGTAGGAGGTTGGACTGATTACTTTACACCTTCAATGTCAGAACGCATGAACAAATTAATAGAGGAAAAGTTTTCTGGATCCGATTTGACCTTCGAAATGTCTTAAGGTCCAGGGTTTTATATTGAGGAAATTTGTCAACTTAATTGTATGTTTTATTTCGTGAGTGTACTCTTAGTTTTTGGCTTGTTTCTTGTGTGGTCATTGTGCTGTTTTTGTTGCCCGTTGGGCTTTGGTGTTGTTTCCTTTTGGTTTAAAAAAAATGCTTGATTTGTATTAATTAAAGTCTCTAAGATGTTTTGCTTTTTCGGTTCCTTTTATCTATTTTGCAATGAATTTAAATCAAGAGTAGCTTTGATGTATGGTATAGAAAATATTCATTCATAGTATCTATCAGATTTAATAATAATTTTATTCTGCTTGGAATAACAAAGCATGAGAGTTGGGATAATTTGATTGGTGATTTCTATAGAAGACAGAATGGATTTCGTCTTTATTTTGGTAAGAGCTCGGATAATGCACCTGTTTATGAAACCATTCCGTAACGAATGACGAGGAGGAATTTTGGAAACATTTCAATGAGGTAAGTAGGTTGGAGGAATTTTGGAAACATATCAATGAGGTAAGTAGGTTGGTTGCTGGTTCTTATATTGGGCTTTGGACATCTACAATCTTCCTTTTAGCAAGATTCAATGATTCACTGCAGACAGACAAATAGGAAAAAAAAAAATATATATATATATATATATATAATTTTTTTATTATCAGTTCGAACTGATAAAAATTATATCAGTTCCTTGCATGTGGGCCACTGGATTTAAATACTTTGACTGACAAGTGTATACAGTCAAGTCAAAGTATTACAGCCAAATCAAAGTATTTAAATCCAGTAGCCTACATGTAAGGAACTGATATAACTTTTGTCATTTCGAACTGATAATAGAATTTATGTATATATATATATATATATATATATATATATAATACCATCTCCAACCCACAATTTCAATTTGTTGCAAATTTGTTTCAAAGTGCAGCAACTTTTATACTTCCATCACCAACCCAAAACTCCAAATCCAACTCTAAAAAGAATATTTCACTCAATATTCTCTTTCAACCAATCAAAACCGATCAAACAATTAAAAAAACAATAAAAGTAGCGCAAGAAGTAGCGCGGGAGGAAAATTTGAGCCAGAAGTAGCGACTACAACACAGAAACTCTACTTATAGCGATGGAAATGCAGTCCGGTTGGAGAGGATTGCAGCTACAAAATAGAGATTTAGAGTTGGGTTGAAGATGCCCCAAGTAATACTAAATGTTCTAAATTTTTTTTCCAAAATCCTGTCGTAAATAATGTGGCACGTAAGGTGTTAACATCTTATAAATCATGAGATTATGTAGTGACTGATGTGATATTAACACCTCACATTGGGAAAAAAAAATTGGAACGTTTAGCATTACTCATATATATATATATATATATGAATTTAATTGTCACATTAATAATTGAGACTCAAGTGATGCAAAGGTGAGATATCCACTCTTACTCATATAATATATATTTTTTCAAACTTTCTAAAAAATAATTTGGTACGCATTAGCTGTATTTTTTGTCTTCTAGTTATTCGACTAAAAAAAAAGTAATACTTAAAAAAAAAAAAGTTAATCGACTGCACAATCAAAACACCGAGAAAAACAAGGAATCTACAAGTATATTATAAAACATTGAGAAGCTAGACTTGGCTAGTATACCTAGGGGTGGGCATCCAAACCGTCAAATCGATCAGCTCGTCGAAACCAAACCGATTTAAACGGGTTGGTTTGTTTTTGTTAAAGGAAAAAAAAAAACCTGGGGCTATGATGAGAGCTAGAGGGATATTCGGGGGTGTACTAGGAGGAGGACCCGGTGAACATTGTGAATTGAGAGCTATGATGTAAGCTCGGTTGTGAGCTTGGGGGCTCGGTAATGTTCGGTTGTTTGGGGTTTGGGTTGCAAGAGAGAATCATGGATTGTGTGGAAGTAATAATTTTTATTTCTCTATCGTCCTGACAACCCATGGTTTTTTCCATAATTTAGGGTTTCCACGTATATTTTGTGTTTGTGTGATTGATTTATTTTTTCTTATCTTATTTTTCTGTTAGTAGACGTTATTTGTTATGTGTGAATATTAGGCATGTCGCTTCCGTGTTATTGAAAAAAAAAAAAAAACCGGCTAGATTATTTTTTAGTAACTCAATTGGTTTGGGTTGGTTTGTGGGTTGTGTTTTATCATCCCGCATAACCTAACCCAAACTAGTACATACTTATATATATATAATACTTCTCTAATCATGACTGTCTAACTTTATAATTTCAGAACGTTCAACTATATCTGCACATTCGTAGTGGGCCACATCCTCATATTAACAAATATCCACACCCAATATGAATGTAATTCAAGTCACCTAAATGCTATTAATTTTTTATTATTTTTATTTTTTTAATAAATCATATATAATCATATAATAATAGCCTTTTCCCCACTTTTGACGTGGTTGCGACACGTGTCCTTCTTTAAATGTTAATAATATAATATTATATATAATAAATCATATATAATATAAGAGCATCTCCAATACAAATATGCATTTGGAGAAAATTGACTGTCATATATGATAGATAGTTAAAAAGTTAGAAAAACTCTCTCCAATGCAATTATTTAACTTCAATATGGAGATGATGTGATAAAAAAAAGTTAGAGAATATGAAGTTGGGTTTCTAATTCTAGAAACTCTCTTAGAAATGCAAACTAGGATTTCTAATTCTTTTCACCAATAATATTAAAGCTCATTTAATTGTAAAATAAAAGAAGAGAGATGGTGGAATAATTGTCTTATTATGATTGGTCATAAAATTGATGCATATTTGACTTTTGATAATTGCATTGGAGATGTGAATATACATTTCTCTAACTTTTTTTCAAAAGTGGGTCTATAATAAATAGAAATGCTAATATGTCACTGTTTAGAAATTCAAAAATGTATATTTACATTGGAGATGCCCTAATAATTATATATATTCATTTCTATTTCTATTTATATATATCTATATTATCATAAGAGTGGTGCTATTGGCACACCCCCTACCTGTCTATTTATGCCTCACTTTTTTAATTATGCAGTATTTTTTTTTTCTTTATCAAAATTACTTAAAGGGACATATAATTTAAGGAAAAAAATCTTCTACAAAGTAAACCTATTAAACCCCACATTCCTTTTTTTTTTTTTTTTTAAAAAAAAAACAAAAAAACATCTTCTTTTAAACTTTTTAATTTCTTAACTCTTAAACCCTAAATTTTTCTTCTTACACACATACAAAAATATTATGAAATAGTTTTTGAAAGATATCAATCATATGGAAGAATCGTTCTTTAGAATGATATTAAACTATCGTTGTGTTGATACAACCCTGTTATTTTTTATTTTTCTTCCACCATGAAATAAGAAGAAAAAAAACTCAAAATAAAATAAAATAACAAGAAGAACAAATAAATCATTTAATAGAGGTGAAAGAAAGATGTATTCAGAGATCAAAGATGAGGTGGATTAAGTTTGAAAAATAAGTAAATTGGGTAGTTTTGGAAATAAATCAAAACAATTAATAAAAACATTTAATTTTATTTTATTAAGTCAAAATTTTAAAAAGTGGGGCATATATAGATTGGTAGGGGGTGTGCCAATAGCACCACTCTTATCATAATAATAATAATAATAATAATAATAATAATAATAATAACAATAAAGCATGATGATTTTCTCGTAACTAATTACTATTTATTAGTTACTATTAATTAGTTATAAGATAATTTATTGAAACCGTTGAATTGAAATCAAAGGGAGTTTAACGATAAGCCATAATATCCTTCAAATGTAAACTCTTCGTAGTTGAATAAAAATACATGTATCTTAAGGAAAAAAAGAACCAGTAATGGCTAAAAGTTAATAATTATTATAAATGAATAATTAGAGTTCAAAGGTTGGTAATCCATTGATATTATTCAAACTTATCCATCACTCAAGGAGTCCAAAGGTTGGCAGCCCAATAATATATATTTTATATCAAAAATTCAACTTTGGCTATATATCGTATCTATGTGGACCTGGTTTAGTTTACCAAAAAAAAGAATACAATTTAGAGGAAAGCAACATTCGGATTTTTTAATTGCAAATATATCTATTTTTCTCAATGAGCAGGTGCCTTTTTCTGGAAAGGGTTCGTCAGAGTAAGTAGCTATTATAACCTTTGTCTATCTTTAATCTTTCCCTCTCTATTTATATTTATGGTGTATTGATGTAAATTATCTGTTGACTTAAACTTCAAGGATCTAAAAAGGCTGTGAGGTTGATTTTTGGTCCTTGTATTTGAAGTTTATATGACTACGTACCGTATATTCAGCTTCTACGGTTATCGGGAAACCAAAGAATATAATACAATTTTAAAGAAAAACCAGCATTGAATCATCGTTAATCACATGTTATAGGAAAATGGTTTCCCTGATCTATTTTTATGATGTTTTGAGTCATTGGTCCAATATTGTTTGAGTGTGACCAGCATATATGTTGAACTTGGTTGGGTTTTTCAATAATGTCAATGGCTTGAGTAGGAATTTGCATTTTGCATCCATTTTGAACATTAATTATATTTATATGAAAATGAATATCAACATTTGTAAGGTCATCAACTTCTCTTGGAAATATATATTTTCCAGACGATAAAATTTTATGTGAATAAATGAATTTAACAATGTGATTTCAAACCCAAAACATATATAAATATATATATATATATATATATATATATCATTATTGTCTCTTGATCTCATTCTAGCTTTGTAAAAGTCAAATTGACTACCAATTAAAAGATTAAAAAAAAATACTGTAATGTCAGAACTGTAATTTTTGGAAAGAAACTGTTTCTCTCAAAAACACGATAATTTTTTTTTAACTAAACCCTGCATTGCATCCGTATTCACTATTTCGTAACATATATGCTTTGTGTATAAGATGATCGATTTAAGCAACTCATAATTAAAAATAAATAAAAACCGTAGGTTCATAATTGCCAACAATCCAACTTTGACTTGATTGGAACTCTTGAATGAAATTTTCCAAATGAATCTTTTCATAAGTGTAAAAATGTAACTTTATATATTATTGTAATAATAAGAAAAAATTTTCTACTTTGTGTATAATGAAATAAAATTAATTCCTTTAAAAAGAATTCCTTAAAAAATTTATCTAAATTATATATAATAACTAAACCCGGCGTGTCACATTTTCTATCCAAAAGTTCTATAAGAATATGAAACACTTTAGGCATGTAAAATAATATTACACGACGTATTTTAAATATATATTTTTAATAAAACATGTGCATCACATGGGATACACACTTGTTATATATGATTTCTTTATTTTCAAAAAACAAATAACATTAAATAATACAGTATATGACTCCTACATGAAAAGTATTTATTTTTATATTATTATATATGATAATATGTTTAAATAGATGAAATAATAAGCACATAATTTGCATTTTATGTGTTTAATAACATTAAATAAATAACGTAATACTTTTTAAAAAAAAAACATTAAATGAAAAAAAAAAAACAATTTATTAATAACATTAAATAGATGTTATGTGTCATTTCCTTATTAGAAGTAATTAAATATTTAATAATAACATTAAATAATGGCACATGTCACTCCACATGAAAATTAGCTATTTTTATTATATTTTATATGAGATCTCGATCCTCTCCTCACTTTGTCTTCACCTTTAGAATATATTGACACGTATTTAATATAACAAATCAATGGTCTAGATTATTTCTATTAATTTTTATGTTTTACTCAACTAAAAGATAGAATTAATCTAGACAGTTGATTTATATGAGAACAGGGTGAAGAGAAAGTGGAGTGAGGAGAGGAGAGGATCTTAATCCATGATATATGAAAATTTTAATATTTAATAATAACATTAAATAATACTACATGTCACTCCCACTTGAAAAATAGCTATTTTAATTATATTTTATATGATAAATATTTAATAATAACATTAAATAATGACACATGTCACTCCCACATGAAAAGTAGCCATTTTTATTATATTTTATATGACATAAAAATTTAAATATTTAATAATAACATTAAATAATAACACATGCCACTCCTATATGAAAAGTAGTTATTTTTATTATATTTTATTTGATTATATATATATATATGTATTAAGAGTAATACTAGACTTTCCAAATTCTTTTTCAAATGTTATTGGCACGAGGTGTAAACATCATATAACTCACTAAATAATCTCATGATTTATAAGATGTTGACACCTTATGTGTCAACACCATTTGGTAAGAATTTTGGAAAAAAAAATTGAGAAGCTAGACATTACTCATATATTAAATATTTAATACTAATACTAAATAACGATACATATCACTCAAACATGAAAAGTAGCTATTTAAACATGTAGCTGTTTTTATATGATTATATATGATATGAATCACTAACAAATCTTATGATTGGTATATATTGAAATAATAAACTGTACAAATTCATTAATAGAAGAAAACAATTTTTTTCTCTGTAAATGTTAAATATAATTGAGAGCAAATTACAAACAACTTACACCTGAGCAAGCTCGTATTTTATCTTTGATACATTTTAAGAAAAAACATGAAAGAAGGGAGTCAATTACCAGAAATTCTGGTTTTAGGAACAGAAAAAATTAGGCTTACTTTTCAATTGAATTAAAATTCTAATACAAAATTAAATACACATAGAAGTTTTGTACAAAAAATCCGAGAATCATTCGTGTCGTCGTAAGTAAAAAAAAGAATCGAGGAAGATGAATAAATTTTTTTATCGGGTGTGTTAGCTCATTTTGGCTACTTTATCATTGGATTTGACAAATTAATAAAATCAACTTTTCTTAAAATCAACAGAAAAATACATCTAACACTAGAATGCAATGTGATATAAGGAATTAATTACTATAAATATAGCCTTGCGCCCTTGCTTGTCTATGGCTTTTATTTTGCAACCAAAACAAACTGCTCTTGCGACTATTTTTGAAGACTTTAAATCTTTTATTTGGCAGCCAAAACAAACAGAAAAAGAAAATTTCTAAAAATATATTAAAAAAATTACTAAAGCTAAAAAATCATTGAACTTTTAGGGCCCGTTCGGTAACGTTTTCGTTTTATGTTTTATGTTTTCTTGTTTTCGTTTGATTTCAAGAAATTGAATTTATATTTTTCGAGTTTGGTAACGCATCTGGTATTAATTATTGAAAACGATATTCCGAGAATGAAAATATAAAATCGCGTCTGGCAGAATACTTTAGAATAAGAAAACAAATGTATTGTCCATACATACTACAAACAAAAGTTAAAAATTTGAACCCATCAATCATTATTTAGCAAAATACGAAAAGAAAGTTAATTAATATAATAGATATTTGTTGGAATTGATCAGACCGCCGCTCTCTATTTAGCGAAGATGCAGATATTTGTGAAGACAGACGAACCTTGGCTGACAAACCTCTAGATTAGCAGCGCTTATCTTCGTAGGCAAGCAGCTTGAAGATGGACGAACCTTGGCTGACTACAACATTCAAAAAGAATCAACTCTTCCTTTGGTGTCGAGGCATCGTGGAGGAATCATCGAACCTTCTTTGATGGCGTTTACAATCAAGATAAGATGATTTGCCGCAAATGCAATGCTCGTCTGTATCCAAGGGCTGTTAATCGTAGGAAGAAGAACTATGATCACAACAATTAGTTGAGGATGCAGATATTTGTGAAGACAGACGAACCTTAGCTGACAAACCTCTAGATTAGCAGCGCTTATCTTCGCAGGCAAGCAGCTTGAAGATGGACGAACCTTGGCTGACTACAACATTCAAAAAGAATCAACTCTTCCTTTGGTGTCGAGGCATCGTGGAGGAATTATCGAACCTTCTTTGATGGCGTTTACAATCAAGATGAGATGATTTGCCGCAAATGCAATGCTCGTCTGTATCCAAGGGCTGTTAATCGTAGGAAGAAGAACTGTGATCACAACAATTAGTTGAGGATTAATTTAAGTGATATAATCATTTCCCCCCTAAGTTTACCATATTAGATACTCTGCCCCCTCTAGTTTTATTAATGGCCATTTCCCTCCTTAAAAACTAAAATATGAGACATTTTGCCCCCTCTAGTTTTACAAATGGCCATTCCCCCCCTAAAGATCAAAATATTAGCCCCCCCCCCCCCCCCCCTAACCGTTAGGAAGTCCGTTAGTCAACAACATTGACCGTCAAAAAATCAATTAACTGACCTTATTACTCTTGAACACATTAGTTATGCCCATAATGAGACCACTAATTATTTTTAAAGAAAAAAAATCAGAAAAAAAAATTAAAACTAATAAAAGTATTTTTAAAAACATAATTGAAAATAAGAAATTATAAAATTTAATTAAACTTTAATAAAAAAAATTATTTAAACAAAAATAAATATAAATAATTAAATGTACAAATAAAAAATTTATTTAAAAAGCATTAATATAATGAATAAAATGTAAAAATAAAAATTTCATTTAAAAAAAATTAATATAAAGAATGAAATGTAAAAATATTTAATTTTTTAAATTAATGTAAAAACATTAATTTTTTTTTTTTGAAATATTGAATATTTTAATTAAAGTTTAATTAATTTTTTAATTTTTAATTTTCAATTATGTTTTTTTTTTTTAAATACTTTTATTAGTTTTAATTTTTTTATTTATGATTTTTTTTCTTTAAAAACAATTAGTAGTGTCATTAAGGGGCATCACTAATGTGTTCAAAGGTAATAAGGTCATTTAATTGATTTTTTGACGGTTAAAGTTGTTGACTAACAGACTACCTAACGGTTATGAGGGGAAATGTCTAATATTTTGGTTTTCAGAAGAAAAATAACCATTACTGAAAATAGATGGGGCAAAATATCTAATATTTTAGGATTCATTAGAAAATTGGTCATTATTGAAACTAGAGGGGTAAACGTCTAATATGGCAAACTACATCGAGGAAAATGATTATTTCCCTTAATTTAATTAATAGAAGAAGAAATGTGATCACAGAATAATAATTTTAAATAAAGAAAAATACAACAATTACTAATTTAATTAATGGGTCCCATGAGAATTAATTAATTAGTGGGGCCAATGAGAATGAATTGATTTTTAAGCCTTAAACATAAAAAATTGATTTTTGTGTTTTTGTTTTTACTTTTTGAAAAATACCCACCGAACAAGTTTTAAATATTTTTTGGTTTTAAAAAACGAAAAACGTGTCTTGAAAATGACACCGAACAGGCCCTATCTTTCTCACTCATTTAGGTGGTGTTTCGATTAGTTTTTAAAATCTTTTTTTTGTTTTTAAAAATAAAAAACAACTAGAATGTTGTTTGGTTAACCATTTTATAAAACTATTTTTGAAAACAAAAAATAACTTTTAAAAAATTATAACTAAAAAGTTAAAAATAATTTTTTATTATTTTCTATTATTTTCAAAATAAATCTTAACTTTTCTCTCCAAACAACTATTTCACTCATTTCAAAAATAACAACCAAATACTTTTACACCGTTTTCCGTTTCAAAAAACTACATTTAAAAAATACTACTAAACACATTACATTTTAAAAAACATCATTTTTACAACATGATTTCCATTTTTTTTAAAGTTTTCAAAAACACTATTTTAAAAATGATACCAAACACGTCCTAAATTTTACTTTTCCCAATTTTGTTGGCTTTGAGTGCCTGCCGACACCCTTTCGTTTTTTTTTTTTTTTTGGACAATGAATTGTCATCAATCTCTCATAGGCGGACACTTGGTCGCTTAGAGTATGTTTGGTAGGGAGGAAAGAAAATAGGAATAATAACAACTCTTCATTTTGTTAGGTTTTGGCTTGATTCCCAAGTGAACTCAATGTTAACTAAACATGATTCAACTGATGTGAAACAAGAAAGGTGCATAACATGAAATCTTCTATGGAAAAGGAGAGGAGTTTGTCTTCACGCGGAACAGGAAAGTTTTGTGCATAAAGGAAAAAGGGCTTTACATGGAATAGGAAGTTATTGTGCATAGAGGAATAAGACTTTGCGTGAAATAGGAAGTCTTATGTGTAAAAGGAAGTAGTTTCTTTGTAGGACATAAACTCCTTGTAACTCATTTAAATAGATGCTAATAACTAGGTTATTTGTGTGGAGCAAACGAAACATATGTAACATCAGAGAGCGGGTTTGATTAGTGGGAGACCCATGAGAATATCTGGGGAGGGATCTAGTGAGAGATCCGTGGGTGATATTCCGGGGATACCTGGGGGGATATTCGGGAAAGAGTGCACCCGGAGGAGGACTAATTGAGCATTGTGAGTTGAGAGCTCGGTTGTGAGCTTGAGGGCTTGGTTATTTGGGGTTTGGGTTGTGAAAGAGAGAAACACGGAGTATATGGTTGTAACAATTTATCATATAGTTGAACTTTCTTTGTCGTCCTGACGGCCCATGGGTTTTTTCCCTGATTTAAGGTTCTCCACATCAATCTGTATTATGTGTGATTGGTTTAATTTTCTCTCATCTTATTTTTTGATATAAACAATATTATTTGTTATGATGTGAATATTAGGCATGTCGCATTCAAATTCCCAAAAGGTCTTCCTTTGTTATTAACCGCTCAGAAAACGCGGTGTGTGCCTCCTTGTTTTGGATGTTGTCTACACTGCATGTATTCTCTAGAATCGATTGCCCCCTGTACTGCGGTCTATTGCGCCATGCTCCATGCCACAGGAACTCTCTGGAATTGACTGTGGTTGGCACTGCGGTCCATGCCACGGTAGCTTGTAGACTTCTCTTCTACAGCTGATTTCAGGCTTTACAAACCTAACAATCTCATCCAATCACTCCAATAAATCAAAACAAATGGGTCAATCACTAATGTTTTGAGCAACTACATTCTTTGGTGACATTTTTTTTAAATACTCCTTGACGAAGTTGTCAGTTGGTCTTGCTCCACTTGTAATTTTAAATAAGTGTGGTACTTATTTAGTAATTGTATTAAAAATTATTTTTCAAACGAGAAATTACATGTCAAGAAAATGAAAACAACATGGCATGTTGTTTTTGAGGTGTTTGACTTCATGGGAAAAAACAAAGAATAAAATATACAGCATTTGGTGGGGGTAGCATTCATATATAAATTAAAAATGACCTGGATAGTGGATACAACCTGAAAATTGAAATGATGTGTTGTCTGCCGGCCAATTACGATCTGAACTTACCTAATAACAATAATTAATTACAAATGAGGAATGATCATATCTCGAACTCATAACTTCTTGGATTTAGGTGTGAGAAGCTCATTACAAGTCAACATCATTCGGTCTAAAACCTACCCAAGTTGATAACCATATTTGGATTGTTAAAACATTATAATCAAAAGCATAAGGTTAGTCGAAAAATTGTTAGTAATTTATCGATAATGTGAAACATCTCACATATCTTGTATCTCATTAGTATCGTAATCATTTGATGAGACATTTGTTAAATGGATACAAATTAATAATATGATTTGTCTCAATTTGTCAAACAGTCATATATATATATATATATATAATTGTCACATTAATAATTGAGACTCAAGTGATGCAAATGTGAGATATCCAATCTTAATAATAATATATATATATATATATATATTTTTTCAAACTTTCTAAAAAAATAATTCGGTACACATTAGTTGTACTTTTTGTCTTCTAGTTATTCAACTAAAAAAAAGTAATACTTAAAAAATATATATATATATTCAACTACACAGACAAAACACCGAGAAAAACAAGGAATCTACAACTATAATATAAACCATAGAGACGCGGGACTTGACTAGTATACCTAGGGGTGAGCATCCAAACCGTCAAACCAATCAGTTCATCCAAACCTAACCAATTTAAGCGAGTTGGTTTGGTTTTGTTAAAGAAAAAAAAAAAAAACTGACTAGGTTATTTTTTAGTAACCCAATTGGTTTGGGTTAGTTTGTGGGTTGTGTTTTATCAACCTGTATAACCCAACCCAAATCGTTATATATATATTACTGTGACCATATCGCCCGTGGGTGGATATTGGCATGGATTTCGCCCTTTGATTACCTCACACATAACAAAGTAATGATTCTATTATGATGGTAGCAAACCTCTAAAATGGCACACTTTGTCCCTTGCCGAAAAACCTTTGATGCTTCTAACATTACTTCACTTTTTCTTAAAGAAATTGTCAGGTTACATGGTCTTCCAAATTCAATCGTGTTTAATCGGGATGTCAAATTTGTTAGATACTTCTGGAAAACATTATGGGCCAAACTCGGTACTAAATTGTCTTTCTCAAGTGCATTCCACCCTCAAACCGATAGACAAACAAAAGTTATCAATCGTAGTCTTGGAAATCTTTTACGATGTTTGGTACAAGATAATACTACTAGTTGGGACCTAATTCTCCCTTAAGCTGAATTTGCTTATAACAATTTGGTCATTAGAATTACTGGTAGCACTCCATTTTAACTTGTCTATAGCATCAACCCGTGTACACCATTAGACACCATTTCACTACCACTCCCACACAGGTTAAGTGAAGCTGGGATTGATTTTGGAACCCATATAACCTCAATTCATGAAGATGTGAGACGCAGAATTGATCTTCAAACTGGAAATTATGCACAGCATGCCAATCTTAAACGAAGGGACAAACAATTTGAAGCGGGTGATCAAGTCATGATTCAACTACGATCTACACGATTTCCTCATAGAAGTTACAGCAAGCTCCATGCTCGTCGAGCAAGTCCATTTCAGGTACTCAAGAAATTGGGCCCTAATGCTTATGTGATTGATTTACCATATACTTATGCTATTAGCCCCGTTTTTAATATGGAAGATTTAACAAAGTTCCAAGGTGAAATCACTTCTCCAAGTTCTTAACCTAACACTCCTATCCGAGTTCCCTCTGTTCCTCGTCAACCCAACACTATTGCAGACATCTTAGACCATCGGTTTATGTCTACCCGGCGAGGCAGATACTACAAGGTTTTAGTTAAATGGACTAACAAACCAATGTCAGAATATGTTTGGCTTCAAGGTGACGAACTCGACCGTCTCAATTCTATCATTTATCGTGCTTATGTGCAACAAAACTTGCTTGAGGCAAGTTCTTTGAGAGGGATGCATTGATACATGGTTAGCATTATGTGACTAACAAGTTGGCAAAATGGTCCAAGAATAAGTCAGCAATATGGAGCACGTCAACAACATGCATTTGTTTGTTTTATTTCAATTAGTAGTTGTTTTCTCTTATGTTAATAACGACTCCCATATTCTCCTGTTTTTGTGCAAACAGTAGCGGAACATGGGTCTTTATTTCTGGCTATTTAGGTAGTTGTTTATTGTTTGTTGTTTAATTTTTTGATTTCATTCATTGTAAGTTGGCTATTTAAAGGCCTGAGTTTTATGAATAAAGGTAGATTAGTTTGTAAAATCCTTGTTAATTACATGGAGAGATTCCAAAAGAGCTTTTTAGATTTTGGTGAGATTCTGATTTCCGAGAGTTAGTTTATTTTCATTCACAGTGTCATTAATAAGGTTTCATGTGTATTGTAGACGGACCCAGTTTCTATGCATACACACACTATAACTCTATTAGGCTAGTGTTTGGCCCGATTGAAGGCTGCACTCGGGCCTCGGGTCAACCTGACTTCAATCTCTCAATTTCAATTTCTACTCACAGCAACTGTGGTTTGACTTAATTGCAATCAGAAGAGCCACATTGATTATTCTACACTCACACCCCTGCAATAGACTTCCATCCGTTAGTTTCTAACTTCAAAGGGCTATTATAGTCTTTTACATTATTTTACACTTTAGATACCTATAAGTTTTCATGCGTATTGTAGTCGGACCCGTAGAAAGTAAAATTTAGGCGAAGAAGAAGAAAAGTGAAAATGGGATAAGTTGCCAAAGGGTTCAAGTCAAGAATAGAACACTACATCTACAGTGGAGAGAAGAAGCACGTTTTTGGTGGAATCGTTATTATCTCTGCCATTTTTACCGTGCCTTGGTTTCTCATGAATCGCGGTCAGTTTTTTTTTTTTTTCTTTATGGAGATGGGTTTGGCTTTGTTTGTCTCTATTTTCTACTATGGTTTGATAGACATCTATATCAATGCTTTGTTAATAAGGTCTTATTCTAAATTTATCATTTATTAAGTAATATAATTGGAGGTACAATTTGTTCGATGCAAATTGATGTTAGATAAATTCATTTGTTGTAGGATTTGTTAGACTACAAGCATTGTTTTTTCCCATCAAAGTTCCACTGTTTTATTTGAAGAATTCAAACTTCTAAAAAAGTGATATATTCTTGTTGATTGTTTTAGGGGAAAAAGATAGTGATTTGTAATCCATGTGCTTATATAGGTCTTAGCTGGAAATTATATGAGAAAGCTCCAACTTTGTTCTTGTCTTGGAAATTTCTAGTGCATAGAAGCGTTACAGGTTTTGAGTTTGGACTGTATCCAAATCAGCTACCCTTAAATAATAACCAACAATGGTTATTGATTGGAATATGCTATCCAAGCCATATTGGTGTGTATTTGTAACCATTAATATGTTTCATGACAAAGCATTTCGAAACTGGAAATCAAACAATCAAGAGTCTTTTATTTGTCATGCTTCTTTATTCAGTTTTCTTCTGATTACTTCTTTGTAGCTTTATGATAGACTAAATTTTGACCTTGACGGATATATTTCTTTGAATATTGGCTTAACTATCTGAATAAGTGGTCATGATTTATATTAACTTTCCTTTATGTCACGGTTTTATTGCATCATGGTCTTATTTACTCTTTTTGTTGAGAAGTTTAGTCTCAGGGTAGTCTCACTGAACTTTCTTAACTACAAAACTACCATACCCTTATCCCAGTCAACATAATAATAACCCAAACCTCACGAGAATGAAGTATATAGACCCCAAAATTACTCAAAGGTTTCAACTTTCAACATGAGAATGAAGTGTATAGAACAAAACTGATATGTAGCCATAGCCAACATAACTATTGCAACAAATTTAGCATCTTAATACAACAATCATAATTATCCACATTTTCTCATCAACAAAACAAACTCCTAAACTACAGCAATCACTCAAAAGCAGAAAGAATCAGAGACCCCAAAGAAAAAACCAAATTTGTGGGATTTCAATAATTACCCATCAAACAAAAAAAAAAACAAATACCTATTGGACCAGATGTTTGTATAAAACTCTCAATGTATTCCATAACCAGTAGAACTGCATTTTGAGAAGGAACCAACATCTCCATACTTATTTCCAATCTGAAATTAAGAGAAAGGCATTAATTGAACGCAATTTATAAACATTCATCACCAAGAACAAAGAAAAATTAAAAAAAGAAAGAAAGTAAATACCTAATGTGCAATGTCTCACAAACTATATATGCTGAAGAATCGATCTCTAGCTACTCCATGTGACCGACACAACCTTTTGTAGAACTCTTGGGATTCTGATATAGAGCACAATATATTTATGTGAAAGCCGAAATTGTATAAAAATGTTAATTTTTATTACTACAATTTTCTGTAAAAGAGCACAATAAATTGAATAGAAATGTTAATTTGTAATACTACAATTTTTGTGTGCTAGAATTTGTAATACCTCTCATGAATTCCATTTATTTTAATTAGTTTAATTGTGCTAATATACCATTTTTAATCTTGGATTTCAATTATTGGAGCCATCTTTTAATATAGACTCTATTTTTCTTTTCGTTGTTAAACAGGTATGGTATCAACGCATTTTTATTGATTTTTTTCTATGTAAACAATTATTAGTTATAGAAAATATCAACCAATACATACCAATTCTTCGTGTATCCGTTGTATGGTGGTATTAAGGTCTCCGGCCCAAATAGACTTGTTTACACCACACTTTATTCCTTGTAACAGTGGTGTGCTCGAGACTCCTGAAGAGAAGATTTTCATCTTGGGACATTTTCTCACAAATAAACTTTCTAAAGATGGGAAATTGAGAGTGTGATTCCCAAAGCAGAAGCTTGCGAGACTTGATAAATCTAACAGTTTCAAAGTCCGAAGTTTGCTGAAAATGATGATCTTGTCTTCTTCTACATCTTCATAATTCGCAACAAGTTCTGTCAACATATCACAACAAATTATTCTCATTTCTTCAAGTTGCACCAGACTTTTGGCAGTTGAGGATGATACCAAACTTATTAATCCGTTGCACTTCCATACTTGCAGACTTTTTAGATTTCGGAAAGATGCTGAAGCTGGCATTAGAGTAATCAAGCTGTTGCAGGCAGCTACTTGTAGAGTTTCAAGATTATGAAGGATTAAGTCCAGTTTGGAGTCTTGTTTCCACATTTGCTCAAGATGGTCAAGTTTAAAAAGATTTAAAAGCTTTAATTGTGAAATTATCTCTGCATGTGTCTCGACTTCTTCACATAAAAATATCTCTTTGTATGAACTATCTTTTAATTTAAGCTCCTCTAGATTGTGAAACCGTTGAATCATTCCCAATGGGAAAACCGTTGATTCATCATTGAAGACTGTAAGACTTTTAACCTTGGAAAACTGATGTTTCGGGAACTTTTGCAGAATCATTTTGATGTCTCTTGGGCTTAAACTCAATCTCTCACTAGATAAGTCCTGCGAAGCAATCAAATAAAAATAAACAATTAAATAAAACTAATTAAGACTTAAAATACTTTCAGACTTAATTAAGCCAATGCATACCCATTTTTCATGTATCTGTTGCATGGTTGTATTAACACCACCCTCGCAGTAATAGACTTTGTTGCCTATCCGTATTTCTCGTAACATCTGTGTGATCACGACTCCTGAAGCAAAAATCTTCATCTTCGGACAATCATGCACAGATAATGTTTCTAAAGATGGGAAATTGAAGGTATAATTCCAAGAGCAGAAGCTCGTGAGTCTCGATAAATTGATTAGTTGTAAAATCTTCAATTTGCTGAAATTAATGATCTCATCTTCATCTTCGGTTATAGCTCCCTCGTCATCCGCTACTACTTCTGTCATATTATCGCAAGATTCTATTCTCATTTCTTTTAGACCCACCAAACTTTTGGCTGTCGAGGATGATACTAATCGTAATAATCCTCGGCATAAAGATACAGTCAAAACTATTAGATTTTGGAAACATACAGAAGGTGGTATTAAAGTAACCAAACTGTGACACAAAGATACATCTAATTCTTCAACCAGTACATTAGAATCTTCTTTCCATATTTGCTTTAGATTATCAAAACTATAAATTGATAATGTTTTTATTTCTGTATGTTTCTCGACCGCTTCAAACAAAAATATCTTTTTGTTGGAACCACCTTCAAGTGATAAACTTTCTAGATTGTGAGATCTTTGAAAGATCCCAAGAGGCAAATCTGCTGGTTGATCATTCTGGTTCTCGATACAAACATGTTTAAGTTTGGGAAAGAGGATTTCTGGAAATTGGCTTTGGGAAATCATTTTACTGCTATTTCCATCTAAACTCAGTTTCTCTATGTTGGAGGAGACCTGTTGACCAATCATTCAAAAAAATAAATAAATAAATAAATAAACAACTATACATTATTTACATATCAGTTAGCTCTTATTTTTTAAAATAAAAATTATAAGATTCCACGATGACTTTTATAATTTGGGTCCGATTTCTATCATCAAAGTCGATTCAAATCACATGCGTGTATTCACAATTTAAAAAGAATAAATTTGATGTGTGTCTTACCTTTTTGACCAAGGAAAGAGATTGTACCGGGATATCCAATTGACCCTCCAAAGTACTTTTTTGGAAGGTAAATAACTCCAAAGCAAATAACTCATCTATTTTCTCACAACCAATAAGATTCAATTCTTTTAACACCGGCCATTCGATAATATGTGTACCAGGATAGAAACGTTTAAGCTCTTGTAGGTCCTTCAGTGTCAAACGGGTTAGCTGTGGAAAGACAAAAGTCCTAGCAGCTGCATCTTCTGCTCCTTCCTTTGCAACAATCTCCTCTAATACATCACATCTCTTCACATTAAGATCTTTAAGCTGTAAAAGATTCCTTGCAATGGAGAGTGGAAAGAGCGTTTTCAGACTTTTACAACTATTGATGTCCACTTTGCATAACTTTTGACGGTGTTGAGCATTCATTGAATCCTTAGTGAGTTGGTTAGGCCATATCATCTCCAAGTTGTTCATGTGGAAAATTTGGATTTCCTCTAAGCTAGGGAATGAAACCTGTAATATACAAATTGTTTTCAATTCTATTTGAAAATAATAAACTATAAAATACAAATACAAAACAGAAAGTAAGAGAAGCTGATTAGAAATAAGATGTAGATATAGTTGGAAGACCATAAATTGAATCATAAAAGTTGTCAAAGCTATTAAAAATCGGGAAACGAAGGAAAAGTACAAACAAAGAGAAGATTAAAATAATCTTCCTACCTTATCATTGAAGATGAATGCCTTCACTTGAGGGCATTTCTCTATCTGCAGTGTTTTCAAGGATGGATGTTCAACGTTATTTCCCAATTCATCAATTCTTATAATTGCTTCCAATACCTTGCAATCTTTTATGTATAAGTCTTGAAGCTGCACAAAGCTTCCAAGAGTAGAAGATGAAAATAGATATTTCAAATTATGGCACGACGAAACGCTCAAGTGTGTTAAATTTTGAAAGCAAGGAGACATTATTGGAAGCTGGTGGTGCCCTATCTTCTCAAAATTGACCTCATGCAGTTTTAAGGTCTTCAAGTTGGGGATTTGAACCTGCAAACAAAGATGTTGTATCAAATAAGTAATAATTAACATGCCATAATCTCAAATAAAGTATTCATTTAACTTGTACATGTACAAAGTTTAGTCTAATTTGGAAAACAAATAATCTGGAAATATGCAATGAAGGTTTATACAAAAGATAAATTATGTAATTTGTAATATTCCTTAGACGCATCAAGTCATTCTATGATTCAAGAAATTCATAATTGTTTTGAAGCCAAAACCGAAATTGAAGTAGCTTTCAAAAACAGAGAGAAGAAGAGAAAATGAAATAATGGAAATAAGTATACAATTGTCTTAAATACCTTCCCGTCAGAAAGTGGCATGGGAGTGTCCTCCAAAATGATTTCTTTGGATATGGAAGCAAAAACTTCCTCTTCAGAGCAAAAACTTCTCAACTTTGGTAATGTGCTTAGAGACAACGAGTGTAACTGGCCCAAAACGACTCTATCAATCTCTTCATTGTAGTTGATATCATTTCTTCTGCCAGTTGTGAAAATGTCTTCCATATTCTTGCAATTACTCACATTGATATCTTGAAGTTGTGAGAGGTGTTTGGCAATGGAGAAAGAAAAGATGTTCTTCAAATTTTCACAATCTATTACATTTACGGTTCTAAGTCGACAAAATGAGTTGGGCGTGAGTTGACGACCGTGATATATCTTCTCCAAACTGATCAAATTTGTAAGAGACAATTTCTCTAGGAGGGGAAAAGCTTCACAAGGTTTTTCTGATGAGTCAACAATGTACACAAGGTCCGGATTGTTACGGATATCAAAATGCTTCAACTTTGGAAAACTATCACTGTTTAGTTCAATAAGGGCATTCTTAGGACTCTGCCTTCCATCTAAACACAACTCTTCAATTCCCTTCAATTGTGTAATAACTCCATCTTCTAGAACAATGTCGACATTGGATTTGAGTTTCAATGTTTTTAAAGTCCCATATTCACTTGTGCGGTCCCTTCTATCCATTCCTATGCATATATTGTACTTTTGGAGCTTTTGGGAGAACAAGCCTTTTGGTAAAGTTTTATGATCTCGAATGCATATCAGCAAAGTGGTCAGTTGAGACAAATGCTTCAACTCATCAAGGATAACGTTACCACTTTTATTGTCGAGTCCTTTAACATGCCAATTATCAAACCCATAATACAGGTACAGTTCTTCCAATTGAGTTAGCTTTGATATGATACTTGGTGGAACAATTTCCAAGCTGTAACACTCGCTCAAATCTAACACCCTAAGTTGAGTCAATTGGCCAATTTCTGTAGGCAATTGATCGATAGTACTACATGAAAGGACAAGAATTTCAAGATCCTTAATATTTGCAATAAAACCCATGTCTCTTAACCAAGAGCAATTCAGACATAATGTTTGAAGATTTACCAAGCAACGAAGTGACGGAGGATGTGGAGATAGTTCCATTTTGATCAAATGCAAGACTCTAAGGTTCGGCATCCCTATGAAAAAATTATCAGGGATTTTTGAATGTTGATTCTTGCCTTTCATATACAGAAAATGAAGTAGTGGACAATCCAATTCTCTATTAGGAAGCTCAGTAATATCATGCAAGGATATTGACGTGCAATTTTTCATTGTATTTTTATCTTTCCATTCTCGTGGAATGACATCATCTATCACGGTAAATTTATTGTGATCTTTGAAGGCAATGGCTCTACCAACATCTCGAACAACATCATGGATAAAGAACTTTTCACCATTAGGAGTATCGAGCAACAAAGAAGAGTCCTTGAGCTCCTGAACTAATGTAATTACTTTGTCCCGTGCTTCTTGCATTGTACGGACCGTTTGAAATAAATTCAAACCCATCCCATACCTCAACAACCCCTCAATGGATTCATTTGAGGTAAACTCCATTGTGCAACAAAGCAAAAATATTGACTTGAGTGTATCAGGATTTAATTGATTATAACTCAGCCGTATACATGAATATGCCTCTGCTGTCACTGATCCCAAATTTTCCAAGGAAGGTCGTTGTAGTTCTAGCAATGCAATTCTCCATGCATGTTCTTGTTTGCCTTTTAATGCCTTTGCTACTGTAACAATAGCAATAGGCAAACCTCCACATATGTTAGCCACGTCAAAAGCTAAAGATTGCAAACCATGTTGTTCAATACAAGCACCTGCCACCTTCTTAAACAGGGCCCAAGCATCGTTTTCATTTAAATCACCAACAAGAAAATTTGTTTGACAATTCATCTCAATTGACAATACATCTATACCTCTTGCGGTTAACAATAACTTACATGCCCGATGATCCCCACCTAAAGGAATTCCTACTTCCTTAAGATATTCGAGACCCCCCTTCCAGATATTATCCAAGATTAGAAGAATATTCTTCCTCCCTTTCTGCAATTGTTCATATAGTTTATTGGCTCTTCCGGATTCAGTCTCCTCCTGAAGTTTCAAACCCAATTTGTCTGCAATGTCTCCTTGAATCTTCCTCACATCTGGTGTCACCTTTACCTCTACAAAAACTACCACATCAAATAGCTCGTCTTTCTCAGCTCGTTTGCCAACTACCCTTGCCAGCGTTGTCTTACCGGCTCCACCCATTCCATAGACTCCGACCATATCGACATCAGAACTACTCAGTGCTTTTAAAACATTCTCAATGATGGAGGTTCTTGATTCAAAGTACTCGTAATCAGGGAGAAACTGATCCCATGGCTCCTTTGGATGAGTGCGGTAGGAAACTTTACCTAATGAGTTCCCTTCTATCTCGAGTTTAGAAACTTCCACCACCATGACGGCTGCTTTCTTGCTATGTTGATAGCGCTTCTTCAAATCAGGACAAAGACTCTTGAAACAACGCATGTATGCTCCTTTATTATCTTCAATAATCTTCGTCACCTCTGCATTGATCTTTTTCACTCTCCCTAGCCAGTTCTCAACGTTCTGCTCAATCTCTTCCCCAGTTCTCAACGCTTCATCAACAGAATGCTGCACTTGGTCCCGTGTACCCTCGAGCTTCTGATGGTGTCTCTCCAGATCCTCAAAGTTGGTCTTGTAGTTCCGGATGTAACCGAGTTGAGTTGATATGGAATCAACCACGAGTTCCACAGCTATTTCAGCACCCTTACCAATAGCAGCTTCAGCCATTTTTAGAACCTCTTGGCTTTTTGGGTCTTGAAGATAAAATTAAACAAGATTATGAGAAATAAATTAAAGAAATGCATTAGCAAAATGAGTAACTATAGGCCAGGGACGGAGCCAGAAATGGTTTCCAGAGGGGGCGTTGTAATATAATAAGTTATATCATATAATTTAGAGGGTATGTTAAAGAAAAAATTAATAAAAAAAATACCGTTAATGTGTATTCATTTGACAATTGACACATTAGTAATTGGAATATAAGTTAATTTATAGAGTTAGAATGTCTAAAATTTACTCTAAAAATAATATTGGAAAACCTTATGGTCATTTAGTCATGATTCAATAATAGTGTTTAGGAGTTAGAAGATTAATTAAAATTTAAAATGTACTCATAGTATTTTTCTAATATCCAAAACTATTTTAATTTTTTATAATTATAAAAATTTGTTTGATAAAATATCATAACAGTTAAACATAAATATATGTACATGTTTTTGAAATATTGTAATAATTTGGGGTATGGGGAGGGAGAGAGACTCAAACACATAACCCCGTGGTGTGGGTGTGATGAGCATACACTAGGGCCACTAGGCCAACCTTATCTTGTGTAATATGTGTATATATTTGGTTGATATGTTTTAATTATATAAAACAACATTGATTATTTACAAATAAATAACATATCAAAAATATAATATGGCATTAGGGGTGAGTGAGATAGCTAGTTAAGATTATAAAAGAAAACAATATTATTTGAATGAGAAAATAATATTACAAGTTGAGATACAACATATATATTATGATTAGATTTTCATTTATGTTTAAGATACATCAAAATAAATACTATATATATATAATTAATAATGTTTTTTATATGATTTGTTGGAAAAAGATTAGATTTTTCATATAAATATATAAACTATAAAAAAAAAAAAAAAAAAAAATAGGGGTAAAAATATAAATACTTATAAATTGAGAATATTATAAAAATTAATATATAGGCAAACTTTTAAATTTTCAAAAGTTCGGCCCTCCCTCTGTCCCTGAGTCTATAGGGAGCTAGCATATCTCATACTAACAAAACAGATTATGCAAATACAACAGACAACACAAATAGAGCAACTACAGGGAGCAGCAAAGATTTTCAAGATAAGAGGATCGATATAGCTAAGATTTTCTTGATTGAATGTAAATATGCGAAAAATAATAACTTACTTGGATATATGATGTGTATTTTCAAGATTTAATTACTTGAATCCAAAAGTCTAGAGACAACAGAGACAAAATCGAAAATAAAAAGAATATTATTAGCAAAGAGCAACTGAGATCAAACAAATAAAATAAGAAAATGAAGCAAAAATAACAACTTACTTGAATATTTGATCCTTAAACAAGCTTTGATGAACAGGAACACTAGACAGAGAATAGAGAAAACCCAACAGTACTGGTACTGAAATATTGAAATATTGAAATTATGTTAAAGCAAAGTATAAGATTTCTTTGAAAACAATATTTTTGCATGTTTGTGGGACAACATCAACAAAGGTGTGCTTGACTAGCAGCAACCAGCGGAATACTTTATATATTTAATGCAACTACCACTTTAGGGAGTCCATTTTTGCTTACCCCCTTACAAGTGGATAAGCATCACCTCCCTCCTAAAAAGATAACATGTGTATAGTGAGGGTTAAATTTGTCGAAAAAATTAACCTTGTTTGGACAATTTACTCCCTCCATAGACACATATCATCCATTTAAAAGGGGGTAATGGTTACCCCCTTGAAGGAGGGTGAGCAAAAATGTTCTCCACTTTAAGAGAGTCTCTCCCCGCACTTTACGGTTTAACGGATAATTGTAAGATTATGTTTACAATCTCAAGATACTATCAGTGGAGTTTCATTTTGAAATCTCAAACCATCTAGACATGTGACCCTTGATACTTTTCATCTAATTGTTGTATGGATACAAATTTGTAAATTTTGAAAATTTTAAAATGTCACCATAACATTAAATTTTACAACTATTGCATAATTGTATAAATATACAGCAACTGAACCATTACATGATCTTAAAGAGTAAAGACATTCAGACCCTTCACTCCATGCCCATTTCAGCAACTGAACCATTATATATATATATATATATATATATAAATATAATTGCTCAGGAAGGCTTTTGATGTCCATTTCAGACAGACCCTTCACTCCATGCCCTTGCTTTATCACAAAATCACTCACATCCCATTTACAGAGATATTAGAGATTATTGCTGCAGGTGCCATTTAATTAACTGGGCAAGAGAGATAGCAGAACAGAACACATGTACAAGGGCATTTTAGTGCTTTTAATTTCCACTTACCTTTATATTCTCCTTATGCATATATACTTTCTACTTGAGAGTTTTTGAGAGTTTTTTTGACAATCTAATTATTTCTTTTTAAACTTTTTTTCTAAAGACACTTCATTCTCAATATTTAAATTTAAAAAAAAAAAAAAATTCTAAAGACATTTCCTTTTTGTTCCAAGATTATCATTTTTATCTTTTGACACTTATATTCTAAAAACATTTCATTTTAAAAAATAAATTTCTAAAGACAGTATATTTTATTTTAATAAAAGTTAGAACGAACCATCATATCCTTCAAATTTATCCGATGAGTAATCTTTTTTAAATTAAAATTTTAAAAAAAATTATCTCTCATAAATCGTTAGATTAAATATTATATATTAAACTCTCTCTCCTAAATTTTTAATTACCATATTAAACTCACTCTCTCTCTCCTCCAATACATATCTCTAATTTTTTATCTCCATTCTTTCTCAAGCAAGACAAATAGTTAAAATAAAATAAAATAAAATAAAAAACCCTATGAATAATCTTGATTATTAGGAACCGTACATATGTATATATTAAAATTATAAAAAATAAAAAAAAGTACCTTGTTTTTCAAAAAAAAAAATCGAAATATGAAAATGTTTTTTGTTACTTTTGTAGGTATGTTGCTAAGAGAACTTTAATTCTTTCATTAGTCTTAAAAATTCTGAGTTTAATCAAATCTAGTTGCAACAAATCAAGTTTCCATTTTTTTTTTTTTTTTTTGGAAAAAAAAGGTATTTGTATTGACTTTATATATATATATATATATATATATTAATGTTAGTAAAAAACTAAAATATTCATAAGTTTTTTTTTTCTTTAACTATTAATCAAATATTAATTGAGAAAATACGGAGATAGGATTTTTTTTATATAAAAAAATGGAGAGAGAGAGAGAGAGAGTAATTAGGAGAGAGTGTTTAATATGGTAATAACAGATTTAGGAGAGAATGTTTAATACGTAATATTTAATCTAATTTTTTAGGAGAGAGAATTTCTTTTTATAATAATTTAATTAGTGAGTGTCTTCAGAATTGTTTTATCTTGGTTTTTAATTTTAATTTAAGTTAAAATTATCATTAATTAAAAAAAAATTGGAGTATAAATAGATAATTTATGGATTGTAAGAAAAAACTCTTTGATTTTTTTTTAAGAAAGCTTCTTTTGACAGTTTAATTTTTTTAAAAAAAAAAAATTTATACTTATTTTCTAAAGACACTTCATTCTCAAAATTCAAATTTTAAAAGAAAATTTCTAAAAATACTTCTTTTTGTTCCAAGATTATCATTTTTATCTTTTGGCACTCCTATTCTAAAGACATTTCATTTTAAAAAATAAATTTCTAAAGACACTCCATTTTATTTTAATAAAAATTATGACGAACCATCGTAACATTTGGATTCATCCGAGGAGTAATCTTTTTGAATTAAATTATTAAAAAAAGAAATTATCTCTCCTAAATCATTAGATTAAATATTTCATATTAAACATTATCTCATAAATTTTTAATTACCATATTAAACTCTCTCTCCTCCAATACATATATCTAATTTTCTATCTCCATTCTTTCTCAAGTAAAACTGACGGTTAAGAAAAAAAACACTTACGAATAAGTTTGATTTTTATGAACCGTATATATGTATATATTAAAAAAAAAAAAAACTCAAAAAACAAGTACCTTGATTTTTTTTTTAATTAAAAAAATCGACATATGAAAATGTTTTTTGTTACTTTTGTAAGTATGTGATTGCCTTGAGAATTTTAATTCTTTCAATAGTCTTAGAAATTCTGAGTTTAATTAAATTTAATTGCAACAAATCAAGTTTTTATATATCTTTTTTTTTTTTTTTGAAAATTTACTTTATATATATATATATATATATGTGTGTGTGTGTGTGTGTGTTAGTAAAAAACAAAAAATATTCATAAGTTTTTTTTTTTTTTTTTAACTATTTTTTTTGAATAATGGAGAGAGAGAGAGTAATTAGGAGAGAGTGTTTATTATGGTAATAATAGATTTAGGAGATAAATTTTAATACGTAATATTTAATCTAATGATTTAGAAGAGAAAATTTCTTTTTTTAATAATTTAATTAATTTTGAGTGTTTTTATAATTTTTTTTTTATCTTATTTAGTAATTTTAATTCAGATTAAAATTGTCATCAATTAAAAAAAAATTAAATTGGAGGGTAAATAAATAATTTGTGGATTGTAAGGAGAAACTTTTTTTTTTTTTAAAGTTAAAATAATGTAAAAGACTATAATAGCCTTTTGAAGTTAGAAACTACGGATGGAAGTCTAGTCCAGGGGGTGTGAGTGTAGAATAATCAATTTGGCTCATCTGATTGCAATTACGTCAAACCTCAGGGACTGTGAGTAGAAATTGAAGTCGGGTTGACCCGAGGCCCGAGTGCACCCTTCAATCGGGCCAAACACAAGCCTAATAGCGTGTGTGTGTATGCATAGACAAGTAACATTGAGATTTGAGAGATACAGGGCGAAGAAGAAAATTGAAAATGGGAGAAGCTGCGAAAGGGTTCAAGTCAAGAATGGAACACTACATATACAGTGGAGATAAGAAGCACGTTTTTGGTGGAATCGTTATTATCTCTGCCATTTTTGCCGTGCCTTGGTTTCTCATGAATCGCGGTCAGTTTTCTTTTCTTTGTGGAGATGGGTTTGGCTTTGTTCGTCTCTAATTTCTACTGTGTTTTGATAGACATCTATATCAATGCTTTTACTTTTTATAATTGTTTTTCCAGTTTCTGCACTTGTAAAGCTCCTCTTTTTTCCTTATTTCTTTTTTAATGTTGTCCTGTTCTAAATTTAACAAGTGTAAAATCATTTATTAAGTAATGTAATTGGAGATACAATTTGTTCGATGCAAATTGATGTTAAATAAATTCATTTGTTTTAGGATTTGTTGGACTACAAGTATTGTTTTTTCCCATCAAAGTTCCACTATTTCGTGTGAAGAATTCCAACTTTTAAAAAACTGGTATATTCTTGTTGAGTGTTTTAGGGGAAAAAGATAGTATTAAAATTACGGTTCGGATAGTGATTTGTAATCCATGTGTTTATGTAGGTCACTCTTAGCTGGAAACTATATGAGAAAGCTTCAACTTTGTTCTTGTCTTGTAATTAGCCTGTTGTTTTGTTTTTGATATTTGTTGCTGACATTAGGGATATTTCTAGTGCATAGAAGCGTTACAGGGTCTAAGTTAGGACTGTATCCAAATCAGCTACCCCTAAGTAATAACTCATTTGGTCAAAGTGTCAAACCAACAATGGGTAGTCCAAGCCATATTGGTGTGTATTTGTAACCCTTAATATGTTTCGTGAGAAAGCATGCCGAAAACTGGAAATTAAACAATCAAGAATCTTTTATTTGTCATGCATCTTTATTCTGTTTTCTTCTTATTAGTTCTTTGTAGCTTTATGAATGATTATTCCCTAGGATAGGCTAAATTTTGACCTTGGCAGATATTTCTTTGAATATTGGCTTAACTATCTGAATAAGTGGCCATTTATATTAACTTTCCTTTATTTCATGGTTTTAGTGCATCATGGTCTTATTACTCTTTTTGTTGAGAAGTTTAGTCTCAGGGTAGTCTATTTGGAAATAATTTTACTATATATCGAAAAGAATCTTGTCTGGGTGATTTTTAAAACTTTTGAGGATTCTTGGGTTTGGTAACCCCTGTTTTAGGTTAAGGGGATATCACTACTTTCAATGAGTATAAGAGTCAAACTTCCCACTCCATGGACCTTTCTTCCTTGATCACTTTCATTCATAAGATTCTTAGTTTTATTATGCACGGAATGATGAAAACTTCTAATGATATCATATAAGTTTCTTCGTTTTTATGTAATCATTAAACTTTTTTTCTCTTAATTTTTAATTTTTATTTATTTCATTGACGGAAAGGAAGACCACGTGATGTGAAAAAACAGTTTGATGGTTCTTAAAGAGCTGTTCAATCACTCTTATAGCAGTTTGGTTATCATTGAAGTTATACTTTATTTTGTATTTTTGTGAAAGAGGCTCTTGTTTATTAAGAATTGCTTATGTTTGGAAGGTTGTTCCAAATTTTTAACTATTTAATTTTGATTTGAAGATTATATTCATTTGAACTCCATCTCTTTGGATGGATTTCATTGATTGGTGAATTTCCAAGCCTTGATCCCCCATTAGACTTCATTGGGTTACAATAATCTTCACCTCTTAGATGATTTTTCTCTTATGTGGCAAGTTTTCTGCTTTACATGAGTTGTTCCTTTTTTCTTTTAGTTTCTCGTGTTGATTTATGATCTCTCAAAGGAGGTTACTGATAGAAAGATACTCAAACAGCTAAGTTAAGCTAGTTGCTAACAAGCAACTGCAAGTTTACAAAGCAAATGATGATCGCTTCCAATGGAGGCTGCTGAGTAAGCTGCTGCTGCTTCAAAAGATTTTTCTGTCTAAGCAGCATACTTTGTAGTTTGTAGACAAATGCTTAATAATAGTACAATTATTGGCTATGCTTAGTAAAACTTTAACTCTTCCATATGCCTAAGATTATTCTTCTTTCAAAACTACTAGCCTGCCTTTGGAATGTGTCCAAAAATTGAATGTGAGATGCCAAGGTCTCCTTGATTCAAGAGAACTATGTATACATACATTACTTATCTCATTAACTCTCCCTCAATTGAATTGATAATGTTAGAATAACCTATGTGACTAAGATGCAGGCTTCACTGTAGTTGTTTATCACTTTCTAACCAAACTGCCTCTCAGTGTTTAGTTATACAGTGGATGCAGATTAGGCTGCTTAAGTGTCTAAAATCTATTTATGTTCAATGAATTTCTGGGTCTGATTATATTTAACACAGTGAAGATGTTTTAATACTTCTCTGGAACTTGGTTGCCAGGATGACTAACTAGCATATGGAAAACATGAATGCTTGTGTTATATCTATGCACCACATCCCCAAATGTGGTAATTAAACTTCTTGCACTAGTTTCTAACATTCATAAGAATGCTAAACAGTCGAATATAAAAAAGATGCTATCTTAAATTTCTAATTTTCAGCCTATTTTCGTATAATTATATTCATAACTGTTTGTCATGTAATTTATTACGCAAATGCTTCCACGCACATAAATATTCATGTATATCTAACAAACCAAACAAGACTACAACCTGTGTGTGCTATACCGCCTACTTTACATATAATGGAACCATACCTTATACCAGACCAAACCATATTCTAAAGAAATTCCATTAGCATGTAGTAGCGCTCATGTCTATGCATTCATGATAATTCCATTACATTTAGTTACTTGTATTACCATGGGAACCATGTTAACTGAATGCTCTTTCTCTTTTCTTCTTTCTTTATTTATGTTTTCTATTTTGAATTTAAATTGGCAAGTTATGAAGCCAAAAGAAATGAAAAGGACTTGATAGGTTTTCCATAGTTTGGACTGCTTTATTTTTTATTGGAGTAGAAACCACTGGCTCTGCTGCATCATTGCATGCGATTTGATCAAAATCCAAGATTGTATCATGAAAGGTTATTGGTTTTGACAAACCCTGAGCTTTGAGGACTTAACTTTTGAATTGCAGAGATGCCATTCATAACATTTCCTGTTCATGGTTACCTATTGGCTATTGTCTTTGTTTTACATACAGAAATGTACAGATGGAACTCTGAACTAAATTGAACAAACTTCTTCCCCTTGCAGGATCAAAGCATCAGTCACACCAAGATTACTTGGAAAAAGCTGATAAGGCACGGAGTGCACGTCTTTCCTCAGCTCCATCTTCTCCAAAATGAAATATGAGACTATTAAGTTGACTGGGAAAATTTCCTTCACTGGCCTTTTGATGTTGGTAGGTATACAAGCTCATTGTATGGGGTCTTGTCTTTCTTTCCCTTAATGCACTAGACACGTTGCTCCTCAACCTGTGAGATATTGTCATGAACCCATACAGGGGAAAGTTTTGTTGTGTTGTTTCAATAGATGAGGACTTATAGCTTTTGAGGGAGTGATCACCTTAGAAAGTTTTGTTATTTATTCTCCTATTTTTTCCCAATTGGCCTGACAGATTGATAGGTTATATCTCTATTGAGGGTTTTGAACCTGCTTTTGATGCTACTTGTTTTCATTGTCTTTGAGAATAAAGCGTTTGTTCAAAATAAGCCCAAAAATAAAATATTTTAGTTTCATCTTGCAATGCTAATTAAGCCCAAAAATAAAATAAAATAAAATCACTACAATGTTATAGTTAGTTGTTCTTCTAAACCCTCAGTTGAGGCAATGCTGCTATACAAATATTGTATAGTTACGGGGTGAAAACTAATCATTATATTCTAATCCAATTGTCTAAATAAAGTCAAAAGTTAAAAAGTTATTATTATTATTATTATTATTTTTTGTAATTTACCAATATAATTCATATTCAGCCCTGTTTAGGTATTAGCTCCAAATCCATTCACACAATAATACAGTAATTAAATAAATACACCAAGCATTTCTTACAATTCAACATTTGAGTCACCTTATCATTAATCATTTCATTGTTGCAGCTTTATTGGACTTCATATTTGTGATTTTTCTTTTTTCCAAATAATATACAGTAAATAATTTGTTACAATATACAACCGAGAAAGCAAAATAAATAAATAAATAAATAAATGCTTTTCTAAATGAGTGGCAATTTCATTTTTCTAATTTTCATTTCATCTACATAGTATCATATCGATAATGAAAAATAATATTGTTATTATTATTATTATTATTATTATTTGACAATAATTTCATCTATAGTGGCATGAGTCTTCTGTACTTGAAGAACCACACAAATGCAGAAAATATGGTGATTCCAGTAATACCAGTAATTATGAGCACCCACTTAAATGCCCCTTCATTATCAAATAATGATATTTCGAAGTTCATTCCAAAGATCCCTGCTACAACCCCAAATATGGCAACAACGAACGTTGCTGTTGTCAGTAGCAGCTCAAATTGGATCAGCTGGTTTCGCACATTGTCCTGCAAAATGATTAAACAAATAATATCGAATAATCTCTGTTACAACGTATAGGATGCAACAGGATTCTAGTTTTTTTACTCGTTCTTTTCGATTAATCGTTACAAAGGAATGTGCAAATCAATTGATATTTTAGTTTAGAACAGTAATAAGGGTGTGTTTGAGATGGCTTTTCAAATAGAGTTTACGGAGTAGATTTTTTACAAGTAGAACTTTTAACAAGAAACCCTATATTGTTTGGTATTCACTTGAAAAAACGTTTTTAAGTTAATAGATTGTTTGTGAAAATATCTCTGAAGGAGTTTTTGTTGTTAAAAATTACAAAAATGAACACTAACAAAGTATTGTAATATAAAGGTATACGGTGAAATATTTAAAGTTAATCAATAGTAGTTAGTTAAGACTATTTACCTCTTTTAAAAAAGCTCAAAATGAGA
Source organism: Acer negundo (assembly GCA_035582765.1). Lineage (NCBI taxonomy): Eukaryota > Viridiplantae > Streptophyta > Magnoliopsida > Sapindales > Sapindaceae > Acer > Acer negundo. Next base: position 33,469,474 of record CM069241.1, on the reverse strand, counting down.
AAAGAAGCCCAAATTCCAGGCGAAAAGATATAAAATAACTTTTTTAATATTAAAAAAGCACTTTTTCAATTTTGCCAAACAACCAAAAAAACCATCAAAATAACTTCTAATAATAAAAAAGCGCTTTTAACCACTACAAAAGCCATACCAAACGCACACTAATTTAGGCATTACCCATTACCGAAATGGAAACAAAAGGACTCTAATTTATCATCATCAGGGAAGACACATACCAGCTGAATGTTAATAAAATCCTCTGTGTCATCAATATACTCCTTCAGCTGAAAGGAGTCAATATAATGATAAATTATTTGCCGTGCCAAAGAGGATTGGGGACAATCAAATATTATGGGCACAGTACATACCGATGTCAACTTGTTTAGGGTGCTATCGATGACAACAAAATATGCTTCGAGTAACATCTCCAGCTCTTCTACACTTTCTGTAGCACTTTCAGAACTCCTCATGCTCTCATGCCTGCTTCTTGCAATGCTCAAGCTTTTCTCAAGCCTCCGCGAATCAGGGGGTGAAGAAACAGGAGACACTGGAGCAGAAGCGGATATGCCATCAGTTGATCTGTATCCCATCAGAGACTGATCACCATAAAATGATGACTCCATTCTCCTTTTTTTCTCAGTAAGATGCATTTCTGCCATATCTCCATCATCATCCATTAGCTGCTCTATCTCATCCCTGACCTATATTTATGCAATTGAAACAGAAAGGCAAAAAAGAGAAGCAATTAGTCAAAAACATACAAAGAAAAAAAAAAAAAAGAGAAGCAAATGAGACAGGACATAAAAGAGAAGATTTCTTAACTACTTTCTCAGGAAATAAAAGTGAAAAGGTAAAATGGCATTTTGTAGTAATACCTTCTGTACTCTGCGAGTTAATGCCACGAGTCTGCTTTTCAATCGACGTACACGTTCCAAATTTAATGTACTAATCTTTGACGTCAGTTCATCTAGTAATGGATATGCTTCAATTTCTAATTCTGCTGCCTTTAAAAAATCCCCAAATAATAAACGGTTACTAACATGCTCAATTAATCAACTTTAAACCAGAATAAAAAAAAATGACACAACAGATTAGCAATCCAACAAGGAAATACAATGCCCACATTCTTCATGTATGAACTCAAATGTTTTCAATTTTTGCAGCTCAACAATTATAATAAATTCATTGTCACTTTTTCATCTATAATCTTTACTTGCACTGCGACATAAGTCAATTTCCTATGTGAACAAATTCATCATAGAGATTTTCCCAACTAACATCATCCATCTGTTACACAGAAAATAAGACATTATGCACAAAATTTCCCTAAAGAAGAACATTGTACAAAATTCCCCTATCTGAATTAATAAACTTCCGATCAACTTTAGTTCTCTCTATTTTTTCTATTTCTATTGGTGCTTCTCTTGTATACTTCCAATTTACCTGGCTGTGATTTACCTGGCTGTGCTCCTTCCCTTCAGTGATTTTAATTTTAACTGAAACAATGAAACAACCACGTGCTACACCTTATTTTAACCTCCTCCAAATCCTAATTGGGTTCTACGTGAACGCGAAGTTGATAACCACTTTCTAGCATGAGAACAGCCAACATAGATTCTGACAAGCAATTTCATGAATATAGATTATATAGGATCAATCAACCATCAAACAAAATCTCTGATAAGGCAGCACTGAAATATATACTAGTACTTAACTTCTAAAGGTGGGGAGTTTTTGTTAAGAAGGTGAAGCTAATAAAAGAAAAGGTTGTATGAATGTTGTTAACATACTAAACAAAAGTTGTATGAACTAAATACATCATTCAGTATAATTTACTGACCTACTTCCCAGAAAACACAATGTAATTATCGTAACACATTCGCCATATGTTTTCATGACGCAAATTGACAATCACCTACTCAACAAGATAGAATCACAAATGAAGTGGGAAAGATAAACTGGTTCAATAGAATTCCTCCATGAGAATTTCTTTATTCATCGATCTAAAACACAGATTCCCTACCAACATGACACGAAGAAAATCCATCTTACTCTTGAGATTGATGGAGAAAAAAGGGACACTTATATGAAATATCCCATTATCCCTTCCCAAATTCAGTTCAAAATATGGTTGGGACTTGGGATGTCCATTGTGAGAGAAATAAAATAAAATAAAATAAAAAAACAAAAAGACAGTTCCCCAAAGTTTCATAGATAGGCAATTATCACATCTCACACGAGACTTCCACTTGACACCAAACACTTTTCCTTTAATTGTTTTTATTGGAAGATTATTTGTTAATATATATATATATATATATATATATTTGAAGCTTGGAAGATTATTGAAAAGCTTAACTATCATTAAAGAGGTTTCAAATTCAAATGTTCATTAATACAGATCATCAAAGCAAGAGCAATCTATAAGACTATAACTAAGAAAAGTTATCCCTTTGAATCTGAAAAGTTATGTGAAAGACAATCAAAAGTACTTGCATGTATCTACCTACAAATGAACAATAAAATAATAGCAATTACCAAATTAAGTCCCGAACTTTTGTCTTAAATCCAAGTAGTTTGCGACTATTTGTTTTTTGATTAACATGGTCCCCATATTTTTTTCACAAGTACCAAATAAGTCCTTGATTTTTCACAGGTGACCAAATTGGTCCCTTTCACAGTCAACTTTAACAGAATTCGTAAAAATACATTAATACCCTTGATTTGTCTTATTTGAGTAAAATTGATTAAAAATTAAAATAAAGATAAAAAAAAATTAATTAAAATAAAGAAAAAATATATTTTTATTATTTTAATAATATAATAATATTGATATTTTGAAAAAAAAATTAAAAATTAAAAATTTACAGTAAATATAAATTTATATTTATAATAAATTAATCTAAAATAATAAATTAATCTAAAATAATAATTAAACAATATTAAAAAAAATAATTAAAATAATTGAAAGCATTAAATAAATAAATAAAAAAAGGCCAGACTACCTCCATCGATTATTTTTGTATTTTTGCATGTTAAAAATCGTACACAAGTTAGTTTTGCAATGTATTTGAATTAAAATATAATTTTAACCCTACAATAGTTAAAGTTAACTAAGGAAGTTAGTAAGAGAGACCAATTTGGTACTTATGAAAGCAGGGACTAGTTTGGTCAAAAATGAAAAAGTCACAAACTACTTGGAATTAAGAAAAAAAAAATCAAGGGCTTATTTGGTAATTGCCTAAAATAATTAAAATAGTAGATACTAAGCCTAAATGTGAAAGTTGTGTATCCTTCAATCAGAAATAGCAAATATCTAAGAACAATTCATCTCAGGCTCGCAGCTAGGTATCATATAATGTAGAACACGAAAGTATATTATAAGACATACCTTGGTACCATGTTATAGTTATGAAAATAAAATAAAAAATAGCACCAACTCATTTAGACCAAATACTGTATATTAGAGATTTAGTGTTCTATCTTACGCACCTGTGAGTCAAGAAATGTACAAGCAGCTTCCAAAGCAACTTCAAGAGCCCTAAACTCAAAGGGCAAATAATCAGGGCATGTGTTCCCATATACATTATCAAAATTCCTACTTCGCCTCCGGTTGGGGTCACCACCATCTGACTGCCAAACTTCATTTACTCCAGTCAACCGCCTTTGTAGCTCAACCACGTACTGTAACACATAGCTATCAAGGGAATTCAAGAGTAGAACCTCATCAGCAGTGATAATACACCGAATCTGCTCCAAATTTACAACAATAGCCTTCTCTCTGCCAAGGATTGTTGAGGGGTAAACAAACAAAGGATCAAGCAAGCGTAGATCACGGGCAGGTAGGTCACACCGCCGCATCATGGTGAACTTGTCAACCTCAATGATTTGGGAATTCCCAGATGCATCAACACGGATCCAAGATCGAAGGCCTTGGCCCCGCTTCTTCAACCCCAAAACATCCACACCATGGAATGGTTGACGTCCAGAGGCAGAAGGTCGATAAGAAGCTTCTCTAAGGTTTAAAGCAGATGCAGGTTTTATAGGGAGTAGGCGTTCTTTGAGATCCGCCATCAATGAGCACAAAATGCTAATCACAGGAAACAGAAGGTAGAGCAAACAAAGTCATTTACTTATTACTACTACTCTTTTTAATATGTATATTGTTTGGAGCTCCTAATACTATATTTATGAACATTTTCTCAAGAAACATGCTAAATAATTATCAAAGCAAGAAGGCATCTCCTCTGCTAAACCATAACCACTAGATATTTTGAAATACACATTAAGTGAGTACTCTTCTTTCAAATATTGCAGCATCCAAAAAGTGGTTTAATTATGCCCTATAATCATATACAATTTCAAAAAGAAAAAAGGGATAAAAAAAGGAGAGAGAACAAGAAACAAAAGATTAAAATGCATGAATCCTTCCATACTTAATATTTGGTAATTGTGTCGGCCTCAGTTACATTATCAAGACTAAGCGTGAAAATAAAATAAATTAGTGTTTGAATACCTAATTAAAATTTGAGGGAAAAATACTATAAAACATGGCTTTTATAATCCAATGAACTTCAGGTATTTTTTTAAAGACATTTCCCAGAGTTTATAGGTGGACTTAGCTGATATATTTTGAGCCAATGACCTACCCTACAAGGGGAACTTCTAACACAATGAAGGACCTTCCCTTGAATGTTTCTAACGAATTCGAATAACTGGGGAGGTGCTATAAGCCTATAAATTTTAAAAACATCTGCATTTACCCATAAAATTCAATTTTTTCACCGTAATTTTCTTTTCCTACAATTTGCTGCTACTAAGCAGAGATTTTAGACACCTAACAAACAAGCCCTATTAATCAAAAGAATTTAACCAATGACATTTTAAAAAGCTAATGCAGAATTTCCAAACAAGAATTCAGTAGACCAACAGCAGCAACAAAAGCCATCTCTAATTTTGCATCAACTAGAAACTTTTGGTAGTAAAATCAAACCAAACGTGTGGGTTTTCTTAGTCGTTTTCAGGTCATTTACACAGATAATTCAAAGAAAATAATAATAATAATAATAATAATAATATATCAGTTACCTCCACAGCAGAAATCCAGAAGTTTGATTCACCGATGTTGATGGGTCAATCTAATTAAGCAAAACGAAGTAGTAGATTAAACCATCCAAAATAAAAATAAAAGATATGTAATTAGGAGAGAAACCCTAGATTTGGATTCAGAGAAAGAACCTGTATGCTGTATGTATATGATATGGCAGTTTGGGAGATTGAATATGAAAACACAGAATCTGTTATATGATAATTAAAAAAATAAAATAAAAAATAGAAATAATTGAAGTCAAGGGTTTGCGTGTGTGGGTTTTTGGGAAATGATGTTCAAATTTTTACAAGTAGTACGGGCTTCTTTGGTGGCAGGGTCACAAACTCACAACTCAAAACCGAACTTCACTCCTCAATTTTACTTTTTTTCTTTTCTTTTTCTTTAATATGACAAAACTTTAAAAAAATCACTTATTTCGAAATTCGAGGATCTTAGGAAAAGATGAGTTGTCCATTTCAATGATGAAGTTTTTTGTCCTGAGATGAAAATCAAATTTCTGGATTCCATTTTTAACAGCGAGAATCTCCTTGTAGATTGTGTGGTAGTGCTGCTGGGCGTCTTTGAATTGGCCGCTAGCATGTCCACAGTAGCTTTTGTGTCCGTCCTTCTCTTCAATGAGAATGGCCCCCCAACATGTGTCACTAGCATCGGTTTGGAGGATGAGTTGGCCTGTGGATGGGATAGTGAGGGCCGGAGGAGATTGAGCAATCTCTTTGAGTTTGACAATAGCATCCGTGTGACATCTGTCCCAAGGAGGAGGATTTTTATTTTTTTATTTTTTTATTTTTTTATTTTTTTTTTAGTGACAATACCTATCTGGATAGGTATTTTATTTGAAGTTTTTGCTATTGGTAGGATTCGAGCATCCCAAGCTCTTCTATCTACTAGTTAGATAGTTTACTCTGATTTAATAATCGGAATCATTGAATTTTATTGATGTCACATCATTTAAACTTTAAATCCGGACAAAATATCATTACTTTGTATAAAAAAAAATTGTGTATTTCTAAAATCAGCAGCCTCATTTTGTCATATTTCTTTAATGACAAGATTACCAAAATTGGTTTTATCTTTTTTTATTAAAGAAATTTGACTGATATATGTCGTGGTGCTCACGGTTCAGTTTCAGTTTGAAACGGTCAGTTATGGTTCTATGAGAAGGTAAAACCGTAACCGGTCTAGCCGGTTTGGTTTACGGTTTTTAACCGCCGGTTTGACGGTTCGGTTACAATTCTGGACCGGTTTTCCCCTTTTTTTCAAAAATTTAAATAAAAGAATAAAAATGATATGAGTGTGATTGTGTGAAGGAAAAAAAAAATTATGTCTAATAATAAATAAAATTGAACAACCATTTTCATTCGTAATATATTTCACTTAGAAGTTCTAATGTATTTCATATAAAATATTCATTACAATTATCTAAATATAAAAGAAAAGAATTGACATTTATTAATAAATACAAATTTAAAATTACAGAAAAAAAAAATTATAAATTAGCCTTGAATTCAAATATACAGTGTAAAATAGTTGAAATAAAATAAAATAAAATAAAATAAAATAAATTGGTCTTGCACTTAATTTTGATCACAATTAAGTTGTCTACGTATCCTCTACCAATGTAAAGGAATTAAAGACCACGTAATTCTTTTACCTTTAATTAGATGCTCGGTGTTGAAGGTTGGAAGTTAGAACGGAATCTATTCGCTACCTTCTGTTCCCGTGGTTTGGTCATCTTCGAAGAAATCATTCACCGTCTCCGGCTGAAGTTCTTGCCGTCTGTATTTTGCCTTTGTCCAATCATCAACACGTTTGGGCTTTAAGTGATTGTGGACACATAACCGACCGTATTTGTTCCAAAATATTTTCACCTGTACTAAATTCTTGTTCCATAGCAACAGTAGAAACCGATGTTCCAATAATTTGTTTGGCAATAATAACTAAAATTGGAAATTCTTGTTCATGAACCTTCCACCAAACCTGGACGCTAAATTTACTATCTTCTAAAAATTCATGATTGGCTTCTAAATACCGGTCAAGCTCAAAATTCGAGTCAGATGAGGATGAAGAAGATGTTCATAATTTTTTGGCTATTTGGGAAAACAATCGATCCCATAAACCCTTTAATTTAAATGTTGAGGAAGTAATAGTACCATCAGATGTGGGTTAGGGTTGTGAAACCGACATGTTCAAAGACGGACCATATATTCTAAGATATTCATCATATGATTCATAAAGCAAAGTCTTAACGGAATTACAACAACTAAGAACATCAACTTCTAATCCTAAACTTTTGTCATAATGAGTTAAACATTCTGATTTCAAACGTGGATCAAAACATGATGAAAGCAAGTAAATAATTTGAATCTCCCTATAATACCGTAACCATTTTGTTTTCATGAGAGCAACACATTCACGCAATTGAACATCGAATTCACACTCACTAAATGCACCAGCAATATTAACACTCTGAATAATAAATAAATGAGTAGTGAGATAGTAAACACAAGATAAAGCATTTGTTGCATCATTAAAAACACATAACAATTCAAGAATTTTTATACATACATCTCAATGCTTCAATTGACGAGAAATTGAAGGAACATTATAAGTAATAAAAGAAATTAATAGGTCTTTATATTCATCGCTTTCACTAAGTAACTTATAAGTAGAATTCCAATGAGTAGTAATATTTCGAGAAAATTTAATGGCACACATATTTTTTTGAGAGCAAAATTTTAACCATAGTTTCTGGGCTTTTTTTTATGCCTCCAAATATAGTTAATACTATTTCTAATTGGTCTAATATAAGTATAAAGAATTTGTAATCCAGCTTGAACATACAAATTTAAAACATGACATGCACATATTTGATGAAATAATTTATCCCCAAATATAGGGATTGCACTATTCCTGTAACATAGGAATAGATGCGGTATTGTTTGCAGCATTATCAAATCTAATTGCGAAAATTTTGTTTTGGATATAAAACTCTTGAAAAATTATTTTAAGGAGTCGAAAAATATTTTGAGCTGAATGTAAGTTATCGAAAACACGAAATGCAATAACTCTTTTTTGCATGACCCACTCATTATCCATATAATGACATGTCACACCCATAAATGACTACCAAAATTATCGGTCAATATGTTGGCACATACGGAAACGCAACCTTGAAATTGATAAAAAAAAATGATTTCAATTTCTTTTTTTCTTTTTTTCTTTTTTGTAAATGGAAAGTAGTGCACATGTGAGAGTGGATCTAGAAACACGTTGCATTGTAGAATTTAATGCATTGTAGAATTTAATACATTTTGACAATAATTAACAAAACCTACTTTCTCACCAAAACCAAAAAGTAAGTGTTCAACTGCAACCATTATTGTTAATTCTTCTTTATTTTATTTTTTTCAGACATATAATGAAATATTTGATTAGTACGGATTCCGTACCTGGAGATTTGGGATTGGTTACTAGCCTTCACCAATTCGGATGAGTGATTTTTTTAATATGGGTCCAGTTCATGCCATATCCGAAGGATTTATTGGTCTTGTGTGTTTTGGGGCAGTACTTGTACTGGATTTTGATCATTCCATCATCTAACTGAATTTTCTTCATATGCAATTTGAAGAGATCGGATTTCAACGACTTTTCTTCTTCACCTGTAAAAAATTCATTTGAAAGGGGTGGGGGTTAAATAGATTTTCATTACTATTGGGGGTATTGGGATTGGGGTCAGAAATTATTAGAGAGGGATTATGACTAGAAGGGAGATCGGATTCAAATTGAGCTTGAAGGAGCTCGTGGTAAAGTCGGTCTTTCTAACCGAAATCATCACCATCGTGTTCCAACAAATTTTGCATTGGATCCTTTCTTTTGTCCAAATTTCCTAAACCTTCTCCCCCACTTGCCATTGAAAAAATAATTATAAATATTAATAGTAAAAAGTATATATAGATAAGTGCAAAAAAAAAAAAAAAAAAAATTGTTGGAATAATAGTGGTAACACTTAAAAAAAAAAATAGATGATTGAAAAAAAAAATGTTGTAATAATAGTGGTAACACTTAAAAAAAAAATAGATGATTGAAAAAAAAAATGTTGTTGGAATAATAGTGGTAACACTAAAAATAAAAATAGATGATTGTATAAAATAGAAGAAATAAATATTTATTAATTTATATGAGAAATGAGAATTAAAGAAATTTGTAGAATGTAGAGAGAATTGAGAATTTGAGATTGAAAGATGTTGAGAGTGGTGTGAAGAATAATGAAGTGTGGGGGGTATTCATAGGATTATAGTCGAGGGGTAGATTTACAATTACAAAAAAATTAAGGGAAAAAAATAAGTTGGCCTTTGAACGGTCATCTGACTCCAACGATCACCTCTAATTTTTTTTTTTTCAAAATTATTGTCACGTGGCAGCTTTTGATTGGCCGATTTAATTTTTTTTTTAATTTTAAATGATAACCGTTGGTTTTCGGCGGTTTTTTTTTTTCAATAGCAACCGTAACCAAGCCGTGTCACAATCGGTTCCCAATTGGTTTTGAAACCGTCGGTTTCCGTCACAATTTTGATTTCGGTTACGCTTTTGACCGTATGGTTCCGGTTCAGAACCACTGGTTTAATCGAACCGTCGGTTGATCAAACCAAAATTGGTATGATTTTGTCCCATATTCCCGACTCTCTTTGCTTAATTCTCGAGCATTTTCCCGTATTTAATGTCGTTAAATCAAGTGTTTCAGGTTTACTTTGGCCTTAGGGGCATTTGTGAGGAAGGTGAGGACTTTGGTGCAAAAGGAGCTCAAGTTGGCAAAACAGAGCATTGTCGCCAATTTGCAAAGTGGAGACATGATGGCTTAAGTGGCGACATAATGCATTTCTCATAAGTAAAGCATCAGGTGTTATCGCCACTTTGTGTCGCCATATCACAAAGTGGCGACAAAATGCTCATTTCAGAATTAAAAGCATCAGGTCTTGTCGCCACTTTGTGTCGCCATATTGACAAAGTGGAGACAAAGTAGCGACAATTGGAATGGCTTCAATGTCGCCACTTGCAAAGTAGCGAAAAAGATGAGAAAAGTGACGACATGTGAATCTTAGAATGAGTAACCGTTTATCGCCACTATGTCGCCATGCCCACACAAATGTCGACATCACTCCACATCGGATTTTCAAGCAGTTATCAGTATATCTTCGAGTGTGACTATATATATCCCTCTCTTCCAACTTGAGAAGGATCCAAGCATTCCAAGAGCAAGAAATTTACAAAGTATTAAACCTAGTTTCTCCTCCATACATCACTCTCTCAACTTCTTCCATTCTCTAAACGTGGACTATCTTTTCTATCCAAAACCTCAACACCAATGTCTTGATTACTTCACCCAACCATTCCTCTCTTTCCATTCTCTACATTTCAATACATTTGTCACTCACCATTAGACACCCACCTATTTAGACACATCTTTTTCTACCACTCTTGACACTAGGAGCAACAAAGGAAGGGAAGGAGCAAGCTCTGAAGAAGGAGGCCTAAGAGTGACTATTACTTCTCATTCATTTGATTGTAACTATGTGTAACTAAACCCCTAATCTAGGGGATAGATGTGAGGAACATTTGTTATGGGTTTTGCTTATGCTATGTATAATTAAATCTCTACTTGTTTTCTATTCACTTAATATTGAGATTCTATACATTATTTTGATTTGCATTGTATATCATTAGTAGGTCATTTTATTGTGTGAGATAATTTGTTGTGAAACCAATCTTGGAGTGAGACCCTTGATTGGTTAAGGAACTTAGTGAATAGGATAGATTTGTGGTGGATATACCAACCCCATTAATCTAAACCTTGATTTGTATCAAATTGATCCCACATTGACCCCATCTCCTTAATCGGTTAGGCATTGGGGTGGGAAGATGTTTAGTGTTCATTACAATGACCTAAACACACTATAGGAAACAAATGGTTAGCATCTAAGAAACTTGGTCATTAATGAAGCTTTAAAGAGCATTACCCATATCACTTGTGAATCCATCAATTCCTTTACATCATCCCTCTTATCAAGATTGTTGAATCTTCTATTTTTTCTATCACTTTTGTATGTTTAAATTACTTGTATGTTTGGTGGTTTATCAAACCACACAACTATCCACTCATTACGATTTATCTTATTGCAAAATAGATTAGTCAATCAATATAACATTTTACTCCATTTCCCTGTGGAACGAATCTTGCTTACCACTTACTAAAAATTAACATATCAAAGGATTTTTAAGTGGCTAAAACATGGTTTTCAAAAGAACATAAAAGAGTATTTTGTTGAGCACACAAACGAGCTCTTCATGGGCACCATTAAATATACGTTGTGCGGCACCGAAACATGAAACATTACTAGATTGAATGAACGCTTCTTACCAAAAAAGGTGGTAATTTAACTTTATTTTAGTTCGATAATTTTGATCGTAAATTTATATTTGTTTTGTATGAGTGTGTCTTTTAAGTTTTTTATTTATTTATTTTTAAAAATATTTGCTTATATATGGATTTAGCTAGTATTTAGGAACATTAACGATCCTGGTAGTTTAATATCTTTTGGATTTCAATCTAATGGCTGAAATAAGCCCATAATAGAACCTATACAATCATTCTCTAATGGGCAAGTTACATCAGTTCGAACCTAGGCATAATGACATGCATATTTGCAAATGCACCTCTTAGCATAGGTGGTGCTGCACCTCTCTTCTATATTAGTGGTTCAAATTTCACTATACGTATTTTACAAACATGTGTGGGGAGTTTTCTCCTCGGTTTGTGGGGGTAATTTTCTCCCGTTATAGAAGTAGATATATGGGCTGTACATGTATTGTTTGATCTCAGCAGATTTCAACAACCCTATTGTAGTAGTTATTGTAATATATAAATATATATATACGGAAATTTTCCTATGAGGATGCTCTGATAAAATTATATAAGGACATTGAATATGAGCCACTCGTTTTACATACTTTGACTTGGTATGTATGCACTTGTCAAATCACTTTTATAAATTAGTGGTTCACATTCAATATTCTGATAAAATTATATAAGGATGTCCTGATAGGAACGAGACCGTATATATATATATATATACATAAACATGCATATTCATCCTATATTATACAAACACTTCATAATCATTAGTTAACTTTCGTTGGACGTAACCTTCTGGAAAGGTAAAATGTATCTATAAATATTTAAGATACTACAATTATAGATGTACACAACTTGTTCAAAATTATTTATAATAAAAAGAATAAATAAACAATCAAGAAACTTCATCAACTGTGGAGAAATTAAGGTCTCCTCCATAGAAAAGTTGTGAAAATTGTGTAATAATTTAGGCCTCACAATCCGTACTCCAAAGATAAAATATCTATAATTTTGTCGAATTTGCCTCTTTTTACTTGCAGCCTTGCAGGATGAGGAAACACGAACTAAATTAACAAAACTTAAGAGTACAAATCGTGAGGTTTGGATTATAATAAACCTATTATAATTTGCCTCTTACAAAAAAGCAAAATGTGAGCTTCAATTAAACACAAAATCAAAGGAACCCAAAATATTACTACCTATAGGAAAATTTTCTCCTCAACGGACACTAATAAATATATATCAGTATATTGTATGTGAACCATTAAATTCAATTGCTTTGACTTAGTCTATATTCACTTGTCAATACTTATCTATAATCTATGATCCATTTTTATATATATATATATATATATTAAAAAATCTTCCTTTGCTTATTTATCATTTGAGAGTTTGACACCTGTAACAACATTTCCTAGTGCCCACCATTGTTCTGTTCGGATTAAGGAGGCTGGATTATTTATTTATTATTATTATTATTTTGAAACAAAGGAGGTTGAATTTAATATTGGGAAAAGTTACACTAATTTTTCTAACTTGGGTGAAAATTGAAATTAAACCTTTACTTTTATTACACAAACACCCGTGATGATATTTTACACTTTTTGTAATTTTTTCAGGACCTACGGATAACAAACAATACATATGTGGTTCGAATATTTTCTCCCGTTTATTCTTCCACATATGCTTGTCAAATGCATATGGTGAAATTTAAAACAGGAAACTACACTACCATATTGAAAAAGAGGTAATATACCACTTTGTTAGTATATTTGGGTATGAGTTGGAGACCCATTATACATCAAAGTGAGCAAAGATAAGCAATACATGGAGAGCTCAAAGTCCATGTACACCAAGCCCAAGCCTGAATCAAATACATATAGCTGCATGGACAGTTTTATCAGCAGTTGGTATCAAATACAACAGAATGTGTATTGGATGTGTGGCATGGGAAGTCTGATATTGTGCAGGTGTGCAATATGCAAGAGGCAACAATGGATGTTGTATATGTAAAGAATTTGATTAAAACTAAATCAACATGAATAGGAACATAATTAATCCGAAAGTTTAACCTAAACATGTTTCTATATCATGATTAATCAAACTCTAATATATATGTTCCTAACCCATATCAATTCAAGAGAAAAGGGAGATAATAGAAAACAGAAGCGTACCTGAATCCATTGTCGAATTGGTGGATGGGTTGTGATCTTCCAAATTATCACGATCTTTGTGAACCCTAAAAAGTTCTCTATTGCTCTGTTGATGGGGATACAGACAAACTGAAAAGATCATGTAATTTGGGGACCATAACCCTAATATATAATAATTAGATTATTATAGGTTTTGCTATTTCTAATTTGGCCCCTCATCAAATTAGATATAGCACTCTGGTATTTACACATTAATTCCATAACAATTATACCCTTAAGCCTAATACTTTAAATCTTAATTAGATCACTTTAATTTAGGCTTAACCAAAGATAACATAACACATTTAATATTTACATGTGTGGCCCCACATAATGGAATTTTTCCAACAGTATAGTGTATTGGGTGCAAAACAGAACATGTATAAAAGAGAATACATGCATGTGCAATACATAGCATTAACATGAAACACATGAGTGTGTGTGTTCCAGTCTTGGGAGAGACATAAATATAGAGAGAAACACAGTGAGAGATATGGAGAAAATCTGTAGAATTTTCTCCAATCTTCAATTAGAGTGTGGGTATATACATTGTGGCTAGAAGGACTTTTCGATTCCATGATCGTCCTCAGACCGGTGATACAATCCTAAGTGTTCGATTTCGATTTCGCTGTAGAATTCGAATCCTGTATAATGAACGGTAATGATCCGAGTTCGTTTTGTTTATTGTATCGGATTTTCTTTTGCACTCCACTTTGAATTTTTTTATTTTTTTTATTTTTATTTTACAAATACATTGAATGAATCCAACATATAGAGTGATGATGTTATTCACACTCTAGCAAATATCTTTTTTCATTTTTTTTTTTTTAATGACAACTCGTCAACTCTAACTTGAAATAAAATTATAAATAAGACAAAATTTTGATAAATCAAATGCGAGTATTGCGGTCCCAATATTAAAAGTGAGAGTTTTCACGCTCCTTCAGATCAATGTAATTGTTAATGTTTATTTTTACATTAATTAGTTAAAAAAAATATGATTAAGCTATAATAGATGAACTGCATAATTACAGGGGCAATTATGTGAGAGAGTGTTATTATCTCTTAGTTTTTTCAAAAAAAATTAAATCTTTGAATTTCGTAGATCATTGGATTTTAGATTGAAATCCAATGACTAATAACAATCAATTAAAAAATTAAAAATTAAAAAAAAAAAAAAAACATTGCCATTAGTTGACTTTATTAATAAAGTCTTATTAATAGTTAACTAAGTGTACGAGGTTTTTTACTGATTGTTCAAATCAGAGAGTTTGATTTGACATTTGATCAAACATTAGAGGTTATTTAGTTACATAGATTTTTCGATAGTATAACACGTCAACGAAGATAGCGGTTAATGTGAAAATATAGTAATTCCACGTCATCAAAAGTCAACCAGTCAACGAAATGGACACTGACCAAGGACACATCACCAGGTCTGGACACGTCATCAAGAAAGTTGATATGGAAGTCAGAAACGTATGCGCCAAGTAAACTCATTCAGTTAAGGAGTCTTAATGGCCAAAGATCTTGCTCGCCGAAGGTCTCTACTCAGCAAGATCTTTTTAGCTAAAACATGAAATATGACCTTATCAAGGTATGCTATATCATACAAAGATCCACTCATACGGAATCTTAGAATCACACTCCAATAAGGAAATATCACTATTTCCTCCCAAGTATCAGGAAGTTCTAATCAGAAAGTAACTCAAAGCTTCTAAAAGGTTAAACACCAAACAGGAAACTAGTCATAAACATGCTACTTGACCAAAATCCTATAAAGATTTTAATTATGAATATGTTACTTACATGGCAAGGATTAGGGCAACACCCTATCAACCTATATAAATACTAGTGAAATCAATATACAATAAACATGAGCAATTATTTGAGAGAAAGCAAGTATTGAGTGTGTAATATCTTAGATCATAGTGATATTCCTCTCGCCGTCTTCGGCAACCTCGGTTTATTCCCTACCTTAGGGTTTTCCATGTAAATCTCATGTTCTTACCTTATTATTTTCTTTTATATAATATTACAAACCACCATTTTCATAGAGTTAGCCATCCATAGCAAGCTATTCGGCGAAGACATCACATCCACGTTGAAGCTTGGTTTTGGTTGTCTCACCTTGACTAGTCAAACCTTGATCTATCTATATGCTATTGTTTGGTTGATTGACTTTTCAATGATCCAAAAATCACCATCAACAATAATCAATAATAAAAAAACCACTATCATTAGTTAAATGTAATAAAGTCAACTAACCGTCAATTAACTGTTATCTAATCGTATAGGGTGTTTTGCTGATTGTTCAAACCAGAGAGTTTGATTTGACATTTGATCAAACATTAGAGGTTATTTACAAATAAATAAATAAAAGGAATAACAAATATAAATACGTTGATCCTTGACAATATTGAGATGCATTAAGGGGGTGTATTCAATCTAGAATTGAAGTTTGATATATTTGTTTTAAGTGATAAATTTTGGTGAAATTCACAAATTCCATAGACTCCATATAGATTTTGTCAAAATATGTATAGAGTTTGTTGGAATTTTATACAAGTTATATGGAATTGTAATGATTTATCTTGAAAAAAATAATATTTGATTATTCATCATATAATAATTTGAGACACATTCAATATATATATATATTTAACACCAGTGTGTGATGCACTAGAAAATATTGTTGAATGGATTGTAAGTGAGTAGCATGCGATCGCATTTATATAATGTTATTATATATAAGTTACATGTGGTCACGAAAAAATAAAACTTAAATTTTAATATAATCGCATGTGAGTTGTATGTGATTACATATGAATTGATGTGATCACGCCAAAAAGTCACGATCATATATAAATTTTTAAATGTGTATAATACACCGGTGTTTTATAGATAGACCTATATATATATATATATACAGAAATGTTCAAGTTAGTGCACACTGATATAACTTCATCAGTGCGTTGAATGTAGACTATTAGATTTACATACTTTAACTCAAAGTGTATACACTTGTCAAAGCTTCTCCATAATCAGCGGTCCACATATATTGGTACTGATATAATTACATCAGTACGCACTAATGTGAACGGGGCCATATATATATATATATATATATATATATATATATATCTATATATATACAAGGACGGAGCCACATTATGACAAGGGAGGCTACTGCCCCCTTAAAGTTTTTCAATTTTATAAAATTTTCCCCTAACTTATAGAATTTTTATGTTTTTACCCTTATTTCTTATTTATATTTTCTAATTCTTTTATAAATTTCACCATTAATAATTTTCTCTTAATCATGTAGAGAATATATTTGATCCTAAATATACTATTAGAATAGGTTTTGGATATTAAAAAAATATTAGTAGTACAATTTAAATTTTAATTTGTTTTCTAACTCTTAAACAATATTATGGAATCTTGAATTAATAGCTAAAAATTTTAGTCTATATTATTTTTAGAAGCTCGCGGTGTGTTCTAATCCCTTTTTACCAAATTTTCACGTTTAGTCAATATTACGAAAATAACCTCAATCTAGTCAATATAAAAAATCAAGCATAAAAGTGCGGAAATTAAAGATGCTTGATTTTATGTGGAAACCATCACAGGGGAAAACCACAAGATGTTATGTGCGCTACACACGAACCTCAAATCCACTAATTGCAATGGTGTTTACAATTTAGGTTGACCTCAACTTCTCACGGTCTATAACCCACCACTACTACCCGCAGGCCTATAAAAATGAACCTAGTCTAATTTGCTTTCAGCCTAAGCAACCTTAGCCATAAGACTTAGTTCTCAATGAAGAGATTAACACCCTATGTGAATATGCAAATATATCCAAATATGCAAATAGAGCTAGGGTACATTAGATGCTTATCTAGGAATATAAGATGACAATTAAATCATTCCTAGATATCAAATGATAAATGACATGTCATAAAGCTTAGCTAAACAAAGATTAAGCAATCCTATGAAGCTATCACAATACAACACTCAATCAAATCAACACAACAATCTCTATCTTGAATATTAGAAATTAATCTAAGAACATGCAAGTAATTTAAGAGATGTCATGTTAAGTAAAACATTAATTATGTAAGACAATAGTGAAGAACTTACCAAGGGATGTGTGTTAAGCAAAACCAATGCAAGCAAGTATCCTAACTATGCTAGAAAATGCTAGATGATGTTTAGATGCATATGAGAATGGTTTTTGAGTGTTAAAAATGAGTTCTTGATTTGATTTTCTCTCAAGTGTCTCTCTTTGAAGTTTAGGGTTCTTGGAGTCAAAGAACTTAGTTCAGAGAATGAGAAAAGGATGTATTTATAGGTATTAAGAATAGGGCATGAAAAGACAAGTTTGCCCTTGAAACGCACAATCGGTGATTTCAAAACCGTCATTCCAATCACCGAATTGAATCTCGAGAGAATAGGGGAACAATAGCGGTTTCATTCGGCGGTTTCATGACCGTCGTTTAACCACCGTTTGAGAGACCGAGATATTTAAATGAATCAGATCTAAATGGCGGTTTCAATCGATGGTCGTGGCCGCCGATCATAATCGTAGAAAACATTCCAAAACCTACTGGAATCAAACGACGGTTTCATTCGGCGGTCATGGTCGCCGATAAAACCGTCGATTCACCAATTATGGTGAAACCAAAAGAGAAGCCAAAGGCATTCTCCGAAGGCGATCCTTGCTCTAAAACAAGCAAACCATCGTGCATGCACGGACGTTTTCGATCCATATCAGATAACGAATTACTAGACACACTGTAAGGTTCCTATTTATTGACTAGCTTATTTCATGAACAAACCACATGTGGGGCTTAATGTAAGTGTAGCTTAGGCATTTGATGGTTGGTGATTTGCTCAACCAAGGCCCTCTCAAGACCTCAAGAGAAGAAGCACCAAATGTATATTCTAGTGCTTACTTGCTTTGAAGAGATCTAGTTGCACACACTCACAACTCATGCATATTTCATATACTTGTATGTTGTGTGATATGTGTGCATTCATATTCTTGAATATCTCTTCATGCATGTTTATTTGATTGCATCTAATTTATCGAAATGTCATGACATGTTTAGGCGTTAGGATGCAAAGCCATAAAGTCTCTTCATGCATTTTTAATTAATTGCATCTTATTCATTGAAATTCCATAACATGTTTAGGCATTAAGATGCAAAGCCATGAAGTCTCTTCATGCATGTTTAAATGATTACATCTTGTTCATTGAAATGTCATAACATGTTTAGGTATTAGGATGCAAAGTCATGAATTTTATTCATGCATGTTTTAATTGATTGCATCCTGTTCAATGACAATGCCATGACATGTTAGGCATTAGGATGCATTCACTTCCCACACTTGCACTTCATGTTAGTCTTAAGTGTGGCGTAATTCGTTTCCGTTTATATGATCGGAAATGTCCGCACTTGCATGATGGTGTGCATGTCTTAGTGCAATGGTTGACCACTTGAGAAGGTCTCATTCTTCTCTTGGATAAGTGTTAGTTTTTGTTTGGTTGTTTGGAGTAAAGTGTCTAGTTTCAAAATATTGGATTTAAATGTTTTAAATGTTTTTCAAAACTGACCTCTGTATGGTCTTGTGACCATAACTTTTTATAAAAAGATTCAAATTGAGTTTTATAAAATTCTAGACAAACCAGACACCCATACCTTTCTAATGGTATATTATTGGTAATATTTCATGACCGTTTTGGAATTGTTTTGAAATCTCCAAAGTGACCACTAAAACAGGGCATCACAGCTGTTATCTGAATCTGACCATTGACCACTCAATTGACCATAACTTTTTCTATAGATATTGAAATTTCATTCTATTAATTGGAGTAGAAAATAGATTTCCATACCTTTCCAACGATATATCATATGAGAGGTTTCGATTTTGTTTGGTCATGTTTCGGTGTGCTTGAATATTGAGTTGTGTGTTGTGGCAGATTTCTTTGGCCCGTAACAGTAAAATTCTGGCGCCAAATTGCAACCAGTATGTTAGGTGCATTTTTGTACCCTTGATTATGTTGGCACTAACAACAGAATAGGCCACCCATTTGGCCCGTAAAGTTGGGACAATTTTGTCTTATCACCCAACCTTTTTTTACTCTCTATTAATATATCACTTTCTCTTGTTCTTTAAACAATTCTTGCATTCTAAGAACCCTAGAGAGATATTTAGAGAGACTTGAGAGAAAAAGCTTAAAGATTACATCTTTAAACCCATTTCTACATGTATAAATCATCATCTAAGCATCATCTAGGATCATCTAGCATGTGCTAATGCATGGGTCATCTTCAACACACATGGTATGGTATGTTGAACACTATTATCTTACATAATTAGTGTTTTTACTTATCAATTCTATCTCATCTATAACTTGTATGAATTTAGATTAATTTCTACATATAAGATTGAGATTATGTGTTGATTTGGTTTTATTTGTGATAACTAGGTTTTCATGTTTATATGATATCTAGCTAATTTATCTCTTTGTATGATTGAGATTGATTTTTTATTTATTTTTTATAGCTTGGATTTCATGTTGCTATATATCTAGCTAATTATCTCATTAAAATGATTGAGATTGTTTTTTTGATAGCTATTGTATTTATGATTGGTTATCTTTTACATAGCTAAGCTTTATGTCATGTCATTTAGCTTTTGATATCTAAGAATGATTTAATTGTCATTTTATATTCCTAGATAAGCATCTAGTGTACCCTAGCTCTATTTGCATATTTGGATATCTTTACATATTCACTTAGGGTGTTGATCTCTTCATTGAGAAGTAAGTCTTGTGTAGCTTCCGGGATTAAGTTGCTTAGATCACAAGCAATTGAAGTCTTGTGTGAAATCGGGATTAGGTGCTCAGATAAGCAATTGGATTAGGTTCACTTATACCGGGATTAGGTAGTGGTGGTGAGTTATATACCGGGATTAGGTTGTAATCACCTTTGCCACTAGTGGATTCGAGGTTCAAGTGTGGCTAACTTAAGAGCCCGTGGTTTTTCCCAGGATTAGGGTTTCCACGTAAAAAATCAAGCGTTCTTTAATTTTCGCACTATTATGCTTTATTTATTGTATTGACTAGATTGGGGTATTTTCGTAAATTGACTAAACGCGAAAATTTTATATATCTATTCACCTACCTCTAGATTAATATACTAGAACACACCGTGCATTATTAGTATCAATTGATATTAGGGCGGGTTTCTAGATATACTTAGGTGATCCTTTGCTCATTTTAGTGTTATATGCATCTTGTATGAGTTTTGATTTTTTCATAAATTTTGCGTTCTTCTCATTTGTATTCATTTGACTCAAACACTATGAGTGAATTTGAGAGAGAAGAAATTGACTCCGATAAGGAGATGACTCTCTTTATTTAGAGATTTAGGAGATTTGTGAAATTAACCACCTCACCTCCTAAGAAGAAGAAGACTATTGCTTTGAAGATTTCGAAGCATGACAAGAAGAAGGATGACTCGAATGAAGACATGGCACTCATTGACAAGCCGAACCAAGAAGTGTCTTCAAGAGAGGGGATTCATTGCTACATATGTGGAGGATTCGGGCATATCTCCTCAGAGTGTGGAAACTTGAAGGATAGAATGAAAGGAAAGGCGATGGCCACCTTATGAAGTGAGGATGAAAGTGAAGAAAATCCTTCAAGTGATGAAGAGCTTGCCATCAACAACATGGCATTTGGAGCCAAACGTGTATAAGTTAAAGAAGATGGCAAAGTTGCTTTGACTTGTGATCCCAAAAAGAACTAGATATAGAAGTAGCTAAAGAAGTAGTTGGTGTATCTACTCACTGGGATTTGGCTTATACTTCATCGAGAGACAAATTTGATGATCTTGATAAGGAAGATGATTCCATTGGTGAGATGGAGAATATAAGAGATGACTTAAGTAGTGAGAATTTGTCATCTAATTACACAAATGGAAATGTGGAGAGTATGGTTCTTAGTGGCTACACAGTCAAAGTTGAAAGCTCTAGGATAAAAAATGAGAAGAAGATTCAAAGATTAAAGGAAGAAAATCTTGAGCTTTCAACACTAGTTGATCACTTGAGTGAAGAAGTGGTAAGATCTATGGTGGGTGAAGATAAGCTAAAAGACGATTTAGCCTTATCTAAGAGAAGAGAAGAAGAGTTGGAAAGAGAGCTTGAAGAAGTTATGGCCTTAATGGCTAAGGTGGCTTCAAACACCGAGAAGCTTGACCACATGTTGGGAGTTGGAAAAAGCCAAATGATAAAAAAGGTATTGGCTACATTGATGGCAAGGATGCTTCCTCCTCAAGCAAGACAACCTTTGTCAAGAGCATTAACATCAAGATGTCTCCTCCTCCTTAACAACTTAAGAAGGAGATAAACCTAGGAGAGCGTTCAAGAAGTGCCTAAGAAAAAGCGACATCAAATGGTCAAGCTCAAGCTCAACCCCAAAGGGCTCCTTATGCTAACTTCCTCAACCTAAGATCCATAAAGGGAAGAGTCCGATCATGCAAGCTCAACTGAGCAAGCAATATTGTCTTAGTCATCAACAAAGATGGAGAGATCCAATCCAACAACCAAGACAACTGCAACGACAAGGGAAAACACCAATGCATACTCAAGGGAATGGTATGATTCCTAACTTTATTCCCGCTTGTCATTTTTGAGGTATTTATGGTCACATTAGACCAAATTGCTTTCATTACATTAAAATGTGTAGAGTTAAAAGCATGATCAAAAAGAAAAAGACTAGAGCTAAGATGCATGTTCTTAGAAAGGAAGAAACTCATTTACATGATCATTTGCCATCTAGAGCTCTAGAACCTTTAATCACAAGGATTGATATTGTATCACCAAAGTGGATTAAAAATGATGAACCCGCTTGCTACGAGACTAACATGTCTCACATATGTTCAACTAGGTCCAATGGACTTGGTAGGTCTTTAGGACCTCATGCCCTTCATTGAAGCGGTGTGGTATTTGACCTCATATGGGGAACTCAAGCAAATAGAGCAATTGCATACTTGTTGCATGCAAAAATTTGAAAAATTTTATGCTTTTTTATTAATTGCTTGAGTAGCTTGGTTGGACATATGCTTTTATGTTTTTACTTCGATAAGTGTGAACCATGCTTGTATTACAATCAATGTCATATTTATGTTCAAACATACATTTTTGGACTATGAGATATATACATAAGAAGTACTCTTTGAATGACCTATAATGATCTCCATGACATGATGATTGTTAAATGACATGCTTAAAAAAAAAGTGAAAAACATGATATTCAAATGACATGCTCAAATGAAAAATCATGAATTGATGATTGCAAAATTTAATTGCAAAATTATGTGTCAAAAGCTAATGAGACTCAAATGAATAAAATATCTTGTATCTGTTCAAAGGATTTTAAAATCTAAATGTCTCTCTTTTTTTATTGGTTGAACATGGCTGCTATCATACGAATATCTTATCCGGAAAAATCGAATAGGGTGTAAAAAGTTACTCATGCCATGTTTTGCTTATAAACTTGGATACAATGCCTCTAAATTGAATTCAATGAAATCTCTATATCATTGCTTTAATCATGACAAATGGTGAAATTGGTTTGAATTCTATTTGTAAACCTTTGACATTTGCTTTGCAAAACACCATTGTATTTTGGATTTGAATGCAACACATCTTGTATGCAAAGCATTTTTATTCACACATTTTCATAAAAATAAATCTTCTTGTTCTCTCCAATTAATTGTGTTGCATAAAGTGCATTATATGATTATGCAAATGACTTGTATGTTACTATCTCTCTTTGCTACAAGTGACTTGGCTGTGGAATACTCCTTTGTCTATCTCATGACAAAAAGGGGGAGTAGTATGTAGTTAGGGGGAGAATGTTAATTGCTAAATTGTTGTAGCATTCGCATGATTGGGGAATTTACCTATTGTGGGAGAGTAACCCGTTGAGGGGGAGCATTTGCATTGCACATTCATTACATGATGTTGCATGTTTTCTTTAATGTGAAATTCTTTATTGCAAATGCTTGCTTTATCTCACTTGATTAATCTCACATATACTTGTATTAGAAAGTATAGAAACTTTGTTTTGAAGGATTGATTGTTCTACAAGAGATTGAAGACTTGAAGATATAGCTTTTAATTATCTCTTTGAAATGTAGAAAATCCCTTTAGTTTCTATTTTGTTGTGAGGATCAATGTGAGTGGTGGTTTTGTCACGAAATAACCAAGGGGGGGATTATAAGGCTCCCAATTATTGATTGACTTATTTCATGGACAAACCACATGTGGGGCTTGATGTAAGGGTAGCTTAGGCATTTGATGGTTGGTGATTTGCTCAACCAAGGCCCCTCAAGACCTTAAGAGAAGAAGCACCAAAGGAATATTCTAGTGCTTACTTACTTTGAAGAGATCTAGTTGCACACACTCACAACTCATACATATTTCTTATACTTGTATGTTGTGTGTTTTTATATGTGTTCATTCATGTTCTTGAATATCTCTTCATGCATGTTTATTTGATTGCATCTAGTTTATTGAAATGACATGACATGTTTAGGCATTATGATGCAAAGCCATGAAGTCTCTTCATGCATGTTTAATTGATTGCATGTTGTTGATTGAAATGCCATAACATATTTAGGCATTAGGATGCAAAGCCATGAATTCTATTCATGCATGTTTTAATTGAGTGCATCTTGTTCAATGACAATGCCATGAAATGTTAGGAATTATGATACATTCACTTCCCACACTTGCACTTCATGTTAATCTAAAGTGTGGTGTAATTCGTTTCTGTTTATGTGATCCGAACATCCGCACTTGCACGATGGTGTGTATGTCTTAGCACGATGGTTGACCATTTGAGAAGATCTCATTCTTCTCTTGTATAAGTGTTAGTTTTTGTTTGGTTGTTTGGTTGTTTGGAGTAAAGTGTCTAGTTTGGAGTCGATCTCCATCATGGCCTGAAACCATGAAGATCGTTTCAGATTTCTTTTTTTATATTTTTTATTTTTTATTTTTTATTTTTTATTTTTTATTTATATAATTTCTTTTTTTAATTATCTATTAACTGTTTTTTTTATATAATAATTTTATATTATACATTAATTTTTTTATGTTTTAAAATTGTAATTGTTTTTTAATAATTCTATTATCCATTAATTTTTGTTATTTTTTTAAAGATTTTTCTAAATCTATGTATCTTTAAAAAAAATAAATAAATAAATAAATTTTGTGTTAATTTAATTTTATAAATCATTTAAATATTATTTAATTTTAAATATATTTTTTTCTTGTTTTTCTGATGTAGAGCAAGGGCAAAACATGTATTGTATATTTTTCGTGATTAATTAACGTGGTCAACGGTTAGTCAACTTGTCAAGGGGAGGTCATTGTTATTATGAATTATTTTACGGGTTTTAGTGAAATTTCACATATAATCAAGGTAAGTTTGTGTAATTTGCCTTTTTTGGAAGGAAAAGTGGAAAACAGCAAAGAGAAACAGAGGAGAAGGGTTTCATGTGGAAAGTGAGTGAATTTTTTGAGCAATGAGTAGGACAAACAGTTAATTTTTTTTTTTTTTTTTAATTTGTTAGAAATTTTTTTTATAGTCATTGGATTGATCCAACGACCATAAAAGCAATCCCGCAAATTTTATACACTCCAAGATACCTGACTTGATCATGATTCATGACCGTTTGTAGATGCTTGCAACTCTTTAGCGGATTGACATGACACTCATGTATTCAAAATCTGTAAGAGTTAATGGTTATGAAAAGAAAAGAAACTGTAATTTTTTTTTATTTTTTTTTATCAATAATGCTATTAACTCTAAGGGGTGGTACTGCTGGTCACCGGGGCAAACCGTAAACTCGGATATCCTGGGTTCGATCCCTATCAGCCACGTTTCTCTTGGAGCCACTGGAGGTTTACCCAACTGTTAACTTTAGGACCTCATGGGAGTAGTCAAGGTGCATGCAAGCTGGTCCGAACACCCAAGGATACCAAAAAAAAAAAAAAATGCTATTCTATCTAAATTTGGTGTCCAAATATGGTGCATAAATGATGTGACAATATTATAAGAGAGCTTCTCCTTACAATCCACAAATTATCTATTTAAACTCCGATTTTTTTTTTTTTATTAATGACAATTTTAATCTAACTAAAATTACTAAACAAGACAAAAAAAAATTCTAAAGATACTTCAAACTAATTAAAATTATTTAAAAAAGAAATTCTCTATCATAAATCATTAGATTAAATATTAAGTATTAAACTCGATTTATTACCATATTAAGCACTCTCTCCTAATTACTCTCTCTCTCTCTCTCTCTCTCTCTCTCTCTCTCTCTATTTAACAAAAAAATGTCTCCATGCTTTCTTGATTAATAGTTAAAGAAAAAAAAAAACTTATGACTATTTTTGGTTTCTTAACATTAATATATATATATATGAAAACTTGATTTGTTGTAACTAGATTCAATTAAACTCATAATTTGTAAGACTAATGAAAGAATTTAAAAAAAAATGTACTTATTTTTTGAGGGTTTTTTTTCTCTTTAATATTTACATATATACGGTTCCTAAAAATCAAGTTTATTAGTAAGTTTTTTTAAATTTTATTATTATTATTATTATTATTATTATTTTATGGTTAGTTAGTCTTACTTGAAAAGGAATGAGGATAGAAATTGAAGGATAAAGAGTTTAATATGGTAGTTAAAAATTTAGGAGATAGTGTTTAATATGTAATATTTAATCTAATGATTTATGAGAGATAATTTCTTTTTTTTTTTTTAATAATTTAATTAAAAAAAATTACTCCTTGGATGAATCCAAAAGTTACGATGGTTCGTCCTAACTTTTATTAAAATAAAATAGAGTGTCTTTAGAATTATTTTAAAAAAAAAAATTGGAGTGTCTTTAGAATATGAATGTCAAAAGATAAAAAAAAAAGAAGATAATCTTGGAATAAAAGGAAGTGTCTTTATAATATTTTAAAATTTAAATTTTAAGAATAGAATGTTTTTAGAAAAAAAATGCAAAAAGAAAAAATTGAATTGTAAAAGAAGCTCTCATATTATAATCTATTCAATTAGATGGTATAGATTTGTATGATTTAAATGAATGGATTAAAGTTGTCACATCATCTGGGCATCAGATTTAGACACTTGGATAAAGTAGTATTATTTATTTATTTATTTATTGTGAATATGCAATTTGTACTGACTTTTTTTAATTTCATGGAAGTGTTGTGAATTTGTATTTTTTTTATTATTGTTTATTTATGCCAAAATCAACATTTAACAAAAAAAAATTGGGCTCGTTTGGTATCGTTTTTAAAATAATGTTTTTGAAAACTATTTTTAAAAATGAAAATTAAGTTTTAAAAATGGTGTTTTAAAGAAAGTAATTGTGTTTGGTAGCATTTTTTAAAAATAGTTTTCATAAACGGAAAACGATATAATATAAATGTGTTTGGTGTTATTTTTAAAATGGGTAAAATAATTGTTTGGAGGGAAAATTATGATTAGTTTTGAAAACAGTGAAAAACAATAAAAAATTGTTTTTTGTTTTCAAAACACATTTTATAAAACGTTTGGCCAAACAACTTTAAAGTTTTAAGTTATTTTTTGTTTTTGAAAACAGAAAACAGTTTTTAAAATGGATCCAAACGCCCCTTTCGGTTTTTTTTTTTTTTTAAGTGATTGTGGAGTATAGCACAATTATTTTGTAATGTATTTATAATTTCTTTTCCTATTTAGTAATTTTAGTTAAGATAAAATTGTCATATAATATTAAAAAAAAAAAACTACATTGGAGTGTAAATTATATTTGGTGGATTGTAAATAGGGATGTCAACGGGTTGAGTTTGGGCAGGTTTTGCAAAATCCAAACCGTACCCATGAAAATTTTCCTCACCCACACCCGCTTAGGAACTCGCGAAAATAAACGGGTTCAAGTTCAGGTTTCACCCGTGGGTTAGCAGGTTCG
Source organism: Acer negundo (assembly GCA_035582765.1). Classification (NCBI taxonomy): domain Eukaryota; kingdom Viridiplantae; phylum Streptophyta; class Magnoliopsida; order Sapindales; family Sapindaceae; genus Acer; species Acer negundo. The sequence continues at coordinate 33,441,714 of CM069241.1, read as the reverse complement.
AGAGTCACACCCACCAACCCGTAAAATATATTAATTTATAAATATTTAATATTTAATATTTAATTATATATTTTTTAATATTTTTTTTATATATACAATATAGAACTCCTCTTTATTTATAATATATCATGGAGAATTACAAATACAATAATATAAAGCACTACCAAATAAAACTCCAAAAGCAAAACAAATAAGCAAGTATGATGTTTCATAAGAGTAAAACCATCAAATGTAACCTATCATTAGCTATATAAAAATGAGAGTTGATAATTGTAATTCTTAAACTTACAATGAGTGGAGTTTTTATATTTTATTCTGTATATGGTTAAAAATGTTCAATTGGAGTTTAAGTTTATAATATTTTAAATAATAAATATTATATCATTTTTATTTATACGGGTTTACGGGTTCACCCGCGGGTTCGTTTTCCTAACCCACACCCGCACCCGAACCCGTTGGGTTTTTATTTATACAGAAATTCACCACCCAAACCCGACCCTACATGGTCAAGTTCGGGCGGATGCCCCCAGGTGCAGGTCAAATTGCCATCCCTAATTGTAAATAGCATTATTTTTTGAGTGATGCTACTTAAATTTGGTGTTCAAATTTGGTGCCCAAATGATGTGGCATCACCTCTGATCCATTTATTTAAATAAAATAAATCTAATACAATATAAATGAATGGATTAGAGTGATGACACATCATTTAGGCACCAGATTTGAACACTAAATTTATGCAAATAGATCTCTCGATAATCAAATTGTTAGTCCAATAACTAAAGGGACCTAATCATCCTCATCCGGTGTTTCAAATTCAAGAATTCTCCTTTGTGAACTTCTCATGATTATTTTCTTTATTTTTCATTATAATTATTTTTATTTCTTAAAGAATTTCTTGGCTGCTGCAGAGCCCTCTAAGGTACCTTCTAATTTGTGTTCTTTTTTTTAGTGATTGCTTCAAATACAACTCGGTTTTCATTGCCTGAGTTGGCCCAACTAAGTGAAAACTATAATTTAGGAACTAATTATCCATATTCCTTAAAACTAAAGGTGCACTACAACCACTACCAATAGCATCTCCAACGTAAGTATGGTTTGTGAAAAAAAAAAAAGATGTCACGTAGGATAAATAAACGTTATGTTAATAATTGTGTCTCCAATGCAACCGTGTATATTCAATCTCAAGCTAATATGATAAAAAAAATTAGACATTGTCAACATGACAGTCCACTTTCAGACAGTATGTTATATAGCTTATTTTTTAGGTTGACTTAGCAAACATTTAAAGCTGACATTAATTTTTCATATATTTTTGGTAAGGAAATAAGATAAAAAATAAAATAGGAAAAAAAGATGGACACGTCATTAAAAAAAATTGTGTTTTAGACAGAAGCATTAGAAACCAAATTGTGAGTTGATTGTCTATCAAGTCTATTTTTATACCACATAGGAAGTAAGTCTCTTGACATTGTTGTCATGTCAATAATTATTGGTATGTAAACTACTTTTGCATTGGAGATGCTCTAAGATAACTATCTCCGCTATAACAGGCTAAAATTAAGGAGTTAACGGTGTTAATGACTATAAAAAATTAAAATAAATAAATTATAAAAATTATTAATAACTAAATATGCAAATAATTCTAGACATAAAAAACACGATCGTATCAGTGGGTCAAAGGGGGGTCTCTCATAGAGATGCACGTTTGGGGAATGGGGATAGATATAGGTCCCCCCATCCCCATCCTCACTTCACATACCCTCCCCCCATCCCCCCCCCCATTTCCCCATTTGGGGAAAATGGGGATGGGGAATTTTGTGGGGACCTATATCCATCCCCATCCCCATCCCCAATTCCCCATTTTTTCCGTTTTTCCCCATTTCCCCGTTTTCCCCATTTCCCCATTTGACTAAAATTTACAAATTGAATTAAAAAAACAAACATTCCATTACAAATACAAAATAAAATTCATTAGTGCATTTTATATAAAATTTGTATATATACTTAGGGAGTTAGGGTTTTCAAAGAATAAACAAAAAAAATTAAAAATATATATTATAATTATATTTATATATGTTTAGGGGAAATGGGGAAATGGGGATGGGGGACCTCCCCCCATCCCCATTTCAACATAATTGTGGGGAAAATGGGGAATGGGGAGGGGTTCCCCCATCCCCATCCCCATCCCCATCCCCATTTCAATTTAGGGATGATTTTCATCCCCTTCCCCCTCTCTCCCCCATTTCCCCATTTTTCCCCAAAAAAAAAAATCCCCAATTGGACATGGAGACAGAGACGCGGGGAATTGAGGCTCCGGAGAAAAATGTGCATCTCTAGTCACTCACCTATGATGAGGGGTAGATGGGCACGTTCGAAAGGACCCGACCCGAAATTCTTTTAATATTTTTCCACGAAAAAACAAAAAACCAAAGAAACCCTGTACCTTAAAATTCATTAAGCCACCACCGAACGTCACCATTCACCACCGCCGCTCTCTCATCTCTTACTCTGTCATCCCTCCACGCCGACGCCTTTTTCCTCTCCTCTACGCTGCTCAGCTGCTGTCCTCCACGTGGTAACTTTACTCTTTTATATACTGTTCATTGATGAGGAAAATTAAGATTGAGTAAAGATAGGTTTTTGCTGCAATTTAAACATTATAGCTTAGTGGGTGTGGTTCTGAAATTCATTTATAAATGGGTTAGTATTCTACATATTGATGGTGTTGTTATTGTGTATTTCTTAGTGCACTAACTAATTAATAAGTTCACCTTCATAGCTTAACACGGGATTTGTTTAATTTCTGACATGCTTTTTTTTGTTCTGGAAAATATAGGTATCTTAGGATGAAAAATAATGTTGAAATTAGATGTTTTTATTAAGATGGTATATCTTGTTGAATTTGTTGCTGTTTTGATTTTTTTTAAGTGTTGAATAGGAGGGACCGAGTAATTATAAAATGGATTGTGATTTTACCGTTAAGTTTTGATAAATAGAAGAATGGTTTGGAAAAGATGGTCTCTTTTCTTATAGTTAGAGTTAAGCCTCTATGGATAGATAATTCATTATAGGATTTATAGCTTTGTGTTATATTAAGCTGTGTTAGCTGGAATAAGACTATTGGTTTAAATGAGGATTTTACTGGCCTTCTTTTGTTTATCAACATTAAATAGATGTTATAGTTTAATTCAAAAATAAGTGACTGATTGGTGGACTATTAATTCTCCCCAACTTGATATGTGTGCAGTTTCTGTAAGTTTTGAAGTGAAAAGCTGAATTTTGAGAACCAAATGAATTGTTTACCAAAAGTATGGTACCCTCCTATAGTTTACCAAAAGTATGATGCACTCCCCTCTAGTATCTTTCTCTTCTTCTTAGCTTATATCTCATATAGAGATAAAGAAGAGAAGATGAAGGAGATGTGAGAACTAAGAAGTTTAGAAGGATACAAGTATACAACTACGTTGAAAGCACATCAAATGTCTTTATGGACAATTTTTTTTTTTTTTTTTCAGTTGAACACATTTGTTAACTTTGACTTATAGAAACTATACTAGCATGTATAACATTCTTACGATGTTTTTTCTGTAGTTTTCCTCTGTATTTGGTTTCATGCATTAAGGTTATATAGAATCTAAACCAATATGTATCGAATTTGAGTCTATGTATACAATTTTGATTGAGTTATGAATTTAAAGGATTGGATTAGATCCACATAGTTGTTTAATGAAATTTATAAACATAATTTAAGTTTTCATTTTATTTAAAAGCATATAATTAAAGACTAGTTAAGTTCAATTAGATTGGATTTGGTTGGATTTAAGTTCACTTTAATTCTTTACTTATTAGGTAGAATTCTTAGTGAGTTTTGCTTTAGCATTCTGGTGGGATGGGATGGGATGGGTTAAGCGCCAACGAGAGGAGCCTCATTTTCGTAATTGCATAAAACTTTGTAAGCTAAAGAAACATCAAGACTAAAGAGGGAGAGTAAAGAACAAGACAAGGTAGTGTATATAAATTAAGAAAACTACATGCATCACTTGCTTCTTATCTCTTGATAATCAAATTGTCAGTCCAATAATTAAAGGGACCTAATCATCCTCCACCGGTGTTTCAAATTCAAGAATTCTCCTTTGTGAGTTTCTCATGATTATTTTCTTTATTTTTATTTATAATTATTTTTTATTTCTTAAAGAATTTCTCGGTTGTTGCAGAACGTCTTAGATACCTTTTAATTTGTGTGCCTTTTTTAGTGATTGCTTCAAATACAACTCGGTTTTCATTGCCTGAGTTGGCCCAACCGGCGAGATATATTAAAAGGAGTAGAAGATAATAACCACGTAGTCCATAAAACAATATAAGATGGATTCACATTCTTGACTCTATGACAGTGGAGGATACTGGGATGACAATTTGATTCTTGGGGGATTCATAGTAAGTGATGCATGTAGCTTTGTCTAATTTATGTACACTACCTTGTCTAATTCTTTAGCCTCTCCTTTAGCCGTTCGTTACCCTATGAAGTTTTAGGTTAGTTACATAAGGAGTTTCACTGTAATTATTGAAAATAACTTCATTTCCTTCAATTTGTGTATTTTTGTGCCCTTTCTCATATAGCATGTTGAAGATATCTCCTTTTATGTGAAAAAATGATTTGAAAAAGACATCTAACAAGAATGTGTGTGCATGTTTTTTTATTGTTGCATGTTCCATTTTAATGGAATTTATGGGAAATCGTCATACTGCTCATGTAGTTATGTCCATAATTCCTGGATGTCAGAGATGTTGTACTTTAGAAACTGATGGAGGCCATTTTAGGTGATTCTTGCTAATGCTTTGGAAGCCTTATGTTCTTAGTGAGAAATCAAATCTTTGATTGTTTTCATCGTGTTAATTTTTAATGTTTTACAAGTGTTTGTAGAGGTTGATAATGTAGTAAGATAGCCATAGCTCTGAAATGTATTTCATCTTGGATGTTATTTTGGCAAATTTGCTTAGATTAATTGTTGTAGATTGTGTAATCACACTAAAATTGTATCTATATTACAGGGTATGAAAATAGCTACTCTGTAGATGGTCCCTATAATCAAGCTTAACTATGTATTTTTGTGTAACTTTCAGTTTTTGTATATTTGTGTTCATGTCCCAGACATAGAATATCCAAATAATTTTTCATCATGCGGTTCCCTTACTTTTTCAGTGTGCCGAATTGAGTAAAAGCAGTCAATAAGAAATGTCAACTGAGCAGAAAGGAGAAGATGATCAGCTGACCACTAGTTCCCAAACTGCCGGTTTTCTAGGAATGGTACAAGAACAGTATCGGAAAACCAAAGAGAATGCAGAAACATACCCTTACGTTTGGGCTTCTTATATCGTTGTATATGGTGGTTTCGCCCTCTGGACTACCTACAGATGGAGAAAGCTTCGCAAAACTGAGGACAGAGTAAGAGGTCTTCAACAGAGACTACGTAAACTTGTTGAATCTGAACAATCTGCAAGCTCCACCGGATCAGTTCAAAAGGTTCCCCCATCTGGCGAAAAGACTTTACAATCTTCCGATAAAACCTCCTCCAAGTAATAAGGTTTAGATCTTAATAATTCAATCTTTCATCCTTTTTTTTTTTATATACTTAAAATTGATTAGAGTATGGAAATGGATTCCTTGGGCTCCCTTAAAGTTGACCGTGATATCGTAGAAATATGAAATGCACAGTATTTGGAAAAGCTGTCAGGAAATGTGATTTTTTTTTCCTTCCCAACCAAACTTTTGTCAAGATCCAGAATTCAGTTTTGTTAACATCTTTACCCTCATTTTATCAAGCAGCAATTTTTCAGATGTTGGTATTAGTTTGTTGATGTAACAGAGAGTGAGTCTTATTTGAACACATTGTTATACCAAGTGTGGTTTTGTTACTGAGCATAAAAAATATTTATGCTGCAGGTCCAATTTACTTGGAAGATATAAAATTGAATGTTACTTTTTTTATTTATTATTTTTTTATTTTTAACATGTGCTAAAACAATTTTTTAAATCTTGTTATCAGATCTAAGGTTTATAAAACATTATGTGCTTTTTTATTTATTTATTTTTTTTTGTTTTTTTGTTTTTTTGTTTTTGTTTTTGTTGAAAGAGCTTTCTTCCACCCCAAATGATCCAAGTTCCAACAACACATTACCATTATTTTTGTTCTGCAAACAATTTTGATTTTTTTAAGGGATAATTACTCTGGTGGCCATCAATTTGATGACCACACTATCAAAATGGCCATTAGATTAAGAATTTTTTTTTAATTAAAAAAAGGGATAATTATCTCGGTGGCCGTTAATTTGATGATACATTATCAAAATGACTATTAAATTGAGAATTGGTTTAAAATAGCCATTTTTGGCAAAAAGTGTGATACTGATGTCCATTTCATCTAATTCCATCTAAAAAGTGGTATTTTGATAAATAAGAGGATGATAATAATTTATTTTATATGTTTTTTCTAAATCAATTTTTTCAATGAGTGGTATTTTGGTAAATAAGAGAATGACATTAATTTATTTTAGATGCTTTTTGGAAATCAATTTTTTCCTTTGTTTTTTGAACGAATAACTATATATTAGCGTGTAAATATATATATATATATATATATATAAATGTTCAAGTCAGTGCATACTGATATAACTTCGTCAGTGCACACCGATATAACTTCATCAGTGCATTGGATGTTGACCATTAGATTTGCATACTTTAACTTAAAGAGAAAAACTTCTCTATAATCAATGATCCACATGCATTGGTACTGATGTAATTACATCAACGTGCAATGATGTGAACATGACCGTATATATATATAAATATATATTTATATGTACGATCCCGTTTCTATCAGAGCATCCTTATATAAGCCAATCATTTTTAAAAGTTATTTGACAAGTGCATACATACTATGTCAAAGTATGTAAAACGAGTGACTCACATTCAATGTCCTTATATAATTCTATTAGGGCATCCTCATAGGAAAATTTTTACTTTTATATATATATATATATATATATATGAGATATGATATTCGTATATACAAAAAATATATATATATATAATTATTCATTTCAAAATATAAAAGAAATGGTTTAGATCAATACGTATGTCTATTTTTTGTTTTTTAGATTTTTTAGACTTTGTAATCTTAGGTGGCGTTTGTTTTTTTGTCTAAAGTCTAAATATGTCTGACTTAAATTTGAATGGTGACTGAAATCTGAAATCTGAATGATATGTTTGTTTTTTATTTATGATGTCTGAATATCAATGTCTGAAAACTAGTAAAATGATAATTGTACCCTTTTAATTATTAATAGGTTTATATATTAATATATAGAATTCTCTAGAACTCCTTTTCTCTCATCTACGGATCTTCTTCTCTCTCTCTAAGGTCTCCTTTTTCTTTCTTGTTCTTTCTCTTGTTCTCGTTTTCTCGTTATTGTCTAGATCTTCTTCTACTTTTCTACAGATCTTCTTCTCTCTCACTCTCAGATCTCTTTTTCTTTCTTGTTCTTTATTGTTCTCTTTTTTTTGTTCTTTTTTAGATTCATTTTCGATTTTTTTTTTTTTTGAATATGATATTGACAAAGTATGTGTTTGGATATGGATTGATGAATGAGGTTTGTATTTGGATTTTTTTTTGGAATTTGATTGGAAATTTGGGCTATTGAATAAGGTTTGTATCTGTATGAGTTTTTATTTATTTATTTATTATGATATTGATGAAGTATGTGTGTTATTGAATGAGGGTCTTTTTTTTGTTGGAATTTGATTTGAAATTTTTTTTTTCTTTTTCTAGATTGAAGAAAATTTTTTGATGAATAAATTAATCATTTCCTGGTGAAGAGGATGTCGATGCAAGACGAAGAGTTAGGGATAAAATGGAGAATAGAGGTTAAAAGTTCTCTTCACTACTGTTCAATTTAGATAAAGCTCAAATTTTTAACTTTTTTTTCCCAGATAATTTTAGGCAATTCTTAGACTTCAGATAGCCGAAAAAACAAACAAAAATGTCTTACTAAGACATTCTATGGAACTTTAAATTTTCAAATGGAAAAACAAACAGGCCTTTGATCTTCTCAATATATATATATATATATATATATATATATATATATATATTTATAAATTTATATATTTGATATATATCAGTCTCGTTCCTATCAGTATATTCTTATATAACTTTATCAAGATATTGAATGTGAGTCACTTATTTATAATAGTGATTTGACAAGTGCATACATACCAAGTCAAAGTATGTAAAACGAGTGATTCACATTCAATGTCCTTATATAATTCTATCAGGACATCATCGTAAGAAAATTTATATATATACACATACACTAAATATGATTATTTATTTCAAAAAATAAAAGAAAAAATTGATTTACAAAAAATATCTTAAATAAATTAATGTCTTACAAAAATACCACTTATTATTAGATGAAATTGGATGTAATTAGATAAAATTTGATAGAATGACCATTAGTATCACATTTTTTGTTAAAAATAATCATTTTGAAACCAATTCTCAATCTAGTAACCATTTTGATAGTGTGTCATTAAATTGATGATCATAGGGGGTAATTATCTTTTTTTAATTTTTTTAAAATAAAAAAACATTAAACTAATTCAGAAGAAAATATAATCCAAGTGATAATTCAATTAAAAAAAAAAAAAAATACTACTTAAGTGTATTCGGACTTTGTCATGGGCACTGAGCTCCGACCCATACTACGATTATCAAACGCACACAGTACACACTTCAACCAACCCGACCTTGGTGGGTAGGTGGGCACATTAAACCGACCCTAAGGGCCGACCCGAAATTCTTTTAATATTTTTCCACAAAAAAAAAAAAAAAAAAAAAACCCTGTACCTTAAAATTCATTCAGCCACAACCAAACATCACCCATTCACCATTCACCACTGCCGCTCTCTCATCTCTGACTCTGTCATCCCTGCACGCCGACGCCGTTTTCCTCTTCTCTACGCCGCTGCCCTCCACGTCGCTGCCCGGTAACTTTACTCTTTTAGATATTGTTCATTCATTGATGAGGAAAATTAAGATTTAGTAAAGATAGGTTTTTGCTGCAATTTAAACGTTATAGCTTAGTGGGTGTGGTTCTGAAATTCATTTATAAATGGGTTAGTATGATTGTATTCTACATATTGATGGTTTTGTTATTGTATATTTCTTAGTGCACTAACTAATTAATAAGTTCACCTTCATAGCTTAACACAGGATTGGTTTAATTTTTGACATGCTTTTTTTTTTTTTTTTTTTTTTTTCTGGAAAATATAGGAATCTTAGGATGATAAATACTGTTGAAATTAGATGTTTTTGTTAAGATGCTATATTTTGTTGAAGTTGTTGCTGTTGTGATTTTTTTTAAGTGTTGAATAGGAGGGACTGAGTAATTATAAAATGGATTGTGATTTTACTGTTAATTTTTTATAAAGAGAAGAATGGTTTGGAAAAGATTGTCTCTTTTCTTATAGTTAGAGTTAAGCCTCTACGGATAGATAATTCATTATAGGATTTATAGCGTTGTGTTATATTAAGCTCTGTTAGCTGGAATACGAATATTGGTTTAAATGAGGATTTTTTTGGACTTATTTAGTTTATCAACATTAAATAGATATTATTGTTTAATTCAAAAATAAGTGACTGGTTGGTGGACTATTAATTTTCCCCAACTTGATATGTGCAGTTTCTCTGAGTTTTGAAGTGAAAAGCTGAATTTTGAGAACCGAATGAATTGTTTACCAAAAGTATGGCACCCTCCTATAGTTTTACCAAAAGTATGATGCACTCCCCTCTAGTATCTTTCTCTTCTTCTTAGCTTATATTTCATATAGAGATAAAGAAGAGAAGATGAAGGAGATGGGAGAACTGAGAAGTTTAGAAGGATACAACTACATTGAAAGCACATCAAATGTCTTTGTGGACAATTTTTTTCATTTGAACACATTTGTTAACTTTGACATATAGAAACTATACTAGCATAGAGCAATTTTTTATAACAGTGTTGATAAACTGGAATGGTGTGTTGTAACAGTGTTGATAAACTGGAATGGTGTGTTGTAATTTGTCTTGGAATTATATGCATGAGTTGCATATTGATACACCGGTGACTACAAGTGACACATCCTTTATATAGGAAGTGTATATCTAGCCCATGGCATTATCTACAGTTCTATTTGACCTCTCATTTCGCTACTTGGAACTTGGAAGCAATTTGGTTATTATTCATATTATAGATGTTATAAGGTCACTAACAAGTCATGGCTCATATCTTTTGGGCTTCCAAACTGATATCATTTGAAATCTATATAAAATTGTAATATTGAACATTTATACTTATTTCATGTCGATGCATATGGAATGTTTGAATTATATGTGATGATGTAATGTTAGAATTGATATTTGATGTAATATTCGATATATCAATTCAACGTAAGCTACATCAAATTAATTTTTTTTTGTGTTTTTAAGCCTAACCCGATCAACCCAGCCCGACCAATATTGGGTTGGGTTGATTTTTTTCCAACTCGATAATGATTGGGTTGGATTTGGAAAAAATTTAACCCAACCCGAAAACTCCCACCTATATTTTTGTATAAACATTGACTTTAACTGGGTTTTTGTAGGCAAGAATTTAGAGATGGCTGCTGCTGCTGCTTCTCCTCCATGGGATTTCAGCTGGTTATAATTCTTTCTCTTCGCTCTTCTTTTTCTCTCTCTAGTTGCCATTTATTTCGATCTTTCTTGCGGTTTCTTTGAATATATTCAGTGTTTATATAATAGTGTTTTTGTTGTAATCACACTCAAAATTATATGCTTTGGTTGATAATCTGAGGTGGGTTTGATCAGTTTTTCATTTTTTTATGCTTGTATATGCATCAAAGTTTTGAGCTTTAAGGCGGGTTTTAGTCAGTTTTGTGTTCAAATTTCAAACTTTCTAATGTCTTGTATTTGTTTATAATTTTAAAGATTTTGCAATACCTTGAATTTTAATGTTTTTTTTTATCAGGATTATACAAGGTATTTAAGTTTGTGTCAATGCAAGAAAGGCATGCCATTTTCGAGTAGATGTGTTTAAGAATGATTATTGAGCGATTTAATGGGAATGAGTTGGTTATATAGAGTTTCATTATATTGGAACAAAATTGAAGAGCAACCGATTTTTTTATTTGTTAAAATGGTCAGATTCTACTATTTTATAATAATTGTGATTCTCTTTGTATTTTTATTTCAACAGTTCAGCTTTTGTGGTCAATTCAACGAAGCTAATGGTGATTTTTAAGTTGGGTAAATGCAAGAAATGTATTCCCTTTTTGAGTGCTTTTGTGGTCAATTCAAGGAAGCTAATGGTGATTTTTAAGTTGGGTAAATGCAAGAAATGTATTCCCTTTTCGAGTAGACATTTTAAAGAAGGATTATTGGATGATTTAAAATAGGTTCATTATATTGAGTTTTGCATTATATGGAACAAATCAACGAGCTACCATTTTTTTAGAATGATGAAATTCTACTATGTGATATTCAAAACAGTGATTGCTTCATGTTCTTATTTCAATTGTGTCGTGTATTTTGGGGTGTTCAATTTAATGAAGCTAATGGTAATTTTTAAGGCTCTGGTACTAGAGCTTCTGCATAGGTAGATGTAGACTGTATCGAGGACGACTTTTATTAGCATTCAGTATTGAAAGTTTAAAGAATAACATTTCTTCTTTACGGGCAATAATGGCACATATTGTGAAATTCCAATTTAGAACTTTTCTTGGGATTTGATTTGTTATTTCATTATGTCATCAGTTTCATCAAAAATTGGAATGTTGGGTTAATTTAGCAAGTTTTGATATAATCTGGCACCGGGAAACTTGTAATATTAGAACTTGAATGAGTAAAATGTTTTTAAATCAAGGATTTGTTTGTCAAGGAATATGAGGAGCAGTTTTTTATCATCTGCCATTTACTATCTATCTTGTTTTAAAGTGACGGTTATGTGCTCCTTCTCCACCTTTGAGAATTTTGTGAGAGAAACAGGACTTGATATGTAATGTATGCTTCTTTATTACCCATAATTTTGATTTTTATCTGCAGTGACTTAGAAGTAGATTTTGAGTCCGACGAGAATGCTTCAATAGTATATGCAGCATTAGCCATTGATAAGGAGGTGATACATCATGATGCTTAGACCACCTCTTCTTTAATTTGAATGGTTGTTCGACTAAATTCTGATTGGATTCTTTTTCAAATTGCAGTTGCAGCCAGACAAAGTGAAAAGGCAGATGTCAGTTGCGAATGGCAAGCTTTCAGTGTAAGACTCTTTTCTTTCACAACTTCTTTACGTTTTCCTGCCAAATCTTCTGTTTATATACTTAGAGAGTATTTCGGATACCATTTCTTTTGTGCACGACATATTTCTGAAACAACTTGTTTAGTCGTTTCTCCATATTGTTTCTTTTATTGCTATGTTACAGGCACTTTGAAGGAGTCGAGGCCAGGTTTCTTCGCGCATCATTTTCTGCTTTCGTGGATGTGCTTACACTCGCAACAAAAACAATCGAACAGTTTGGTCCAGGAATGGATTTGTGACATCCAAATATGTATGGACAACAAAACATGCTCATTTACTTACGAATTGTTATTAGGCAGTTGTAAAATTATTTTTAGGGTGAATTGTTATTTGAATTTGCTTGGCCGTGGACTTGTAGGGATGTTTCTTTAGCAATATGTTATATTCTTAGGATGTTTTTTCCGTAGTTTTCCTGTGTATTTGGTTTCATGCATTAAGGTTATATAGAATCTAAACCAATATGTATCGAATTTGAGTCGTATGTATACAATTTTGATTGAGTTATGAATTTAAAGGATTGGATTAGATCCACATAGTTGTTTAATGGAATGTATAAACATAATTTAAGTTTTATTTGTTTATTTAAAAGCATATAATTACAGACTAGTTAAGTTAAATTAGATTGGATTTGGTTGGATTTTAGTTGACTTACTTTTATCTTCTTCAAGCAATTGTGTTCTCCTTATTCTCTTCAATGAAGCAAATATGGATATTATTCTTCATATCCCAATATTTTCATATTTTGAGAATAACAATGTAAAAACAAAATTCATAAATATCCCTGATATTTTTTAGGATATTAGCAATATCTTTAACATTTCTTTCTAAAAATTTAGACCATGTATATTTTTACCAAAATAGATATTTACTTCATTGATTCTAATTTCGTATGGTGGTATAGTTCTCGTTCTTGTATTCTAAAACAACTCTTTAGATTCTTAAAGAGTTTGTTAGTTTCGTTTAAGGTTGTAGTTTTAAGTTGTTTTAAAATTCATAGTTCAATCATCCTATAAATTAACCGACGACGGAGGATCTTTAAAATGACATTAATATTAATTATATCCAAAAAAATTAATTAAAAGAATATTATTTAAAGATATTCTTTACACTAAATTGGTGCTTTAAAGTCGGTCCGTTACTTGTACAATTAAAGAAAAAAAACAATCATCATAAGTTGGAATTGCTTTATTAGAGTATTACATCAAAAGTATAGTACTGCATAAATTGTACACCAATCCAGAAAGATTGAATTCTACAGATCCTATACATTTCTGGTAATCTGGACATTTTATTTTATTTGACCAAGGGCATTTTCTCATAATTTTGAGGTCTTGCTTGCACTTTCAGTAAATATAAGGGTACTTTATTGCAATTTACCCTTAAATTAAATATTTACAAACATAATTGAAATGATTGAGTCCACATGAATTTCCACTATATACAGAGGCCAAACCATTTAGATTGATACACGTGGAAGGTGGAGCCCAATCATCAATTAAATTACAATTATAGACCGAGGTAACATGGCTCAAGATCAGATATAAGGATTGATGTGAGAAGAGTAGTCACGAATACCGGCTCCTTCCCATCCCATCCACTCCTCCCACATGTCCCAATCTGGATCGTTCACTCCTGTCATCTGATCCTCATCGTACGGCTCGTAAATGATCTCCTCTACACTTGGTTCTTCCCTCAAACTGCTCATCACAGTCTGCATTTCAAAAATAGCATTTTTATCAGATTAAATAACTAAATTATGCTTATGCCTTTTATAAACTATCATTACTTGATTCTTCTGTCGCTATCTTCTTCCTTTTTTGTATATATATATATATATATTAGATGATTACAATTTAAATACTTAATATAAACTGAATTGACATTTTTTTTTAAAGAATATATTACATCCTAGGTGGCGGTCTCATCATCAACGTCATCCGCCAATTACTGATATTAGATTCCTTGTTTATGGACAAGAAAAACATATCAATCATTGAGTTTTAGCTGAATTTAATGTATAAAAGGTAAATAAAATAAAAAATAAAGTATATTTTAATTCATATTAAAAACAATAATTTCAATATTAAGTTTTTTTAAATCGCTAATAATAAAATATATATTTTTAAGTTTTTAACCTATGACACTTTAATATATATATATATAATATGAATCTACTTTATTCTCATTTTTAATATAATTATTTAAAATAAATATATATAAATATATATCTATCTTTAACCAATCATCTTACAACATTTAACTCATCTAATAATAATAAAAAAAAAAAAGTTAAAAATACTAATCAATATTTTTAAAAGAGATTAAAAAAAATAAAGTTTACTATGTCACTTGACACTAATTTTCTCTGATTGCATAATAATATCGGAGCAGATAAATTGTTTAAAATTTCAAAAACAGAAAGATAAATTGTTTGAAAAAGAATATCTAAAATTGTAAAAAAAAAAAAAAAAAAAATCTAAATATATATATATATATATTTTAAAAGAATATCTAAAATCCAAATATAGTTTTTAAAATCGCGTTGGAAAACGTGTTTTTGAATTATACTCTTTAATTTGAAAAATAAGATTTGACATATATTGGAAATAAAAACCTAAACGATATTTGAAATTGAATGATTATCCGATTAAAAAATTATTGATTGGATATCGACCATGAAACTCGAATCTAATCTCCTAAACACATGCTTCGTTGTCTTTCTCAAGAAATTTATATAAATTAAAACGTGAGATGGAGAGAAATGTTAACGTACATCGTAAGCTTCATTAATCCGATGGAACTGCACACCGCAATTGCTTCCTCTACAAACATCCGGATGATACTGAAATCAATCACAAAATCGATTCAATCAATCAATCAAGAAACAAACCAACAATATTATAAGGAAAAAAAAAAAAAAAAAAAAGTAAAGCAAGAAGATATGTAAATACCTGCAAAGCGAGCTGCCTGAAAGCTTTCTTGACCTCAGATTCAGAGGCACCCGGTTGAATCCTGAGAGTTTTGTAAGGATCCATGACAGAAGAAGCAGAAGAACAGGAAACCATGACTCTGGTGCTGCTGTTCCTCTTCTTTTTCATGTTTTTAAATTGAATCCAAGAAGACGAAGAGCAAGAAGAGCCGTTCGATCCAATCATACCAGCCACACTAGCCATTCTTTTTGTTTTGTTTTTCAAGAGAAACTGAAACGATTCGATTTCACCAAACAAACCGATTGATAGAGTTGGTGAGGTTTGAAAAATTTGACGAGAATGATAATAATAATTGAATTAAAAGATGAATTTGGTTGTTTATATTTATAGAGACTAGAGAGCAGAGAGGGAATGGATTTGTGAATTGTGAATGTTAGGTCCTTATCCGGGAGCAGGGGGGGTGACGTGTCATGGCGTATTTTGCGGGATATAAAATGTATTTCCTTCATGTGCTTATCCTCCAAGTCATCTTTCTGACTATTATTTTGCATTTTTTCTGTTATTTTACCATCATGCCCTCCCCCTTTTTTTATTTTTATTTTTTTATTTTAAGTAATTTTTATTTTAGTTTTTATTGAATATTTTTAATATGATTTTAAAATTTGATTAAAATAACGAGAATATCTTTACATTGCTAATTTTAACCACTAACGACCAAGAAGGTCGATATCAGTTGGTATTTGATTCAGATCCTCTCCTCACTTTAATTGTCCTCACCTCTGTAATATATTGCAATGTGTTTAATATAGAAAATCAATGGTGTGAATTATTTATATTAATTTTATATTTTTACTTTATAAAAAGATAGTATTAATTAAGACCGTTGATTTAGGTGAGAACATGATAAGGTGTAGAGGGATCCAAATCCCAATTTATATTACTGGTTTTGCTTATAACATGATGAGTATAGGTAGTTATTAAAATGAAATGTTTTCTTTATTTTTCAAACCTTTGAATTTGTGAATTTTGTAGACGATTGTATTAAAATTCATGTCTAGTTTTAACTGTAGAAATTATATTGTACTTTTGACAAAATAAGGTCGGTGTAATGGTATGCCATATGCTCCTCACAAACTGACACCCATACCATAAGGTTCTGGTTCAAGTCTCTCTCCTCTCAAAAATCCTGAATACTTGTCATATTTCAAAAAAAAAAAAAAGCTTATACTGGAATTTTTTTTCTTGAAAGGTTTTTTATTTCAAGGGTTTTGGGGAGAGGAAGAACTTGAAGCCGCAATCTCGTGGTGCAGGTGTGAGAGGTTTTACCACCGGATTAACCTTATTTCGTCGAAAGGTTCTTATTTTTATTATTTAAAATTGAGGGTAAGTTATTATATTAAATATTACAATAATACTATTTTGTCTAAATTTGATGTCAAAATCTGGTGTCCAAATAACATCACTATAATCTATTCATTTAAATTTTATTAGATTTGCATAATTTAAATGAATGGATTATAGTGATACATATCATTTGAACACCAGATTTGAACATAAAATTTAGTAATCGTTGTTTGAATACAGTTGCTTGAAAATGTAGTTATAATTCGGATGCTGATCAAGACCCTTTACCAAATATATGTATATGAGAGGGTTTATTTTGGGTATATCCGTATATACTCTTATTAATTCCAATTAATTCTATTTTTACCCCACTATTTATATATAATTTGAGGTTGAGTTATATAAATTAATATCCTTAAAGTTTGGCATTAAGACAGTTAAGAGAGCAAGTTTAAGCTTTTCTACTCAAACCTACCCTGTTATTATTTTCTTATAAGAAAATTATTAAAAAAAAAATTTCTTTTTCTTTTTGTTTATTTAATTGCATTTAATCTTTAAAATAAAAAATGCTCTTCATCCGTTACTCATTAACTAAATGGGGTTAGAGAAAGTGCAGGTTTGAATAGATAAACTTAAATGTAAGGGTAATAGTGTATGTACAATGCTTGGATACGGACTAATTAGTAGAACTAACCAACCATTAGGTTTTTGTTACATAGTCTATTTTTTAAAAAAGTAAAGAAATAAATGTAAAAGATTAAAAAAAAAAAAAACCTACGTGACAATATCCCATTAGTGGGGTCAGTACCTCAGTCAGTACCCAAACAATTTGTATAGTGTATTTTATCCATTTGTACAGTGTATTTTATCCATTTGAGATTTTAAACCTAATCATTAAGATGAGGTTCCCCTGGTAGGGTCAAATTGTTGAAACTTTCTTCAAAAATCAACAGTACTACGTGGTGTCTACGTGTAATAAAATATTTTTTTTGAATAATTTTTATAAAGTAGTCTAAAAAGACTGAAATTACATCTTATAAGTAGTGTTCACATTTCGCAACTTACATAGTTACATAGATTCTATAATGTCAAATACAATCTTAATTATTGTTTCATAACTTGTTGATCTAACGATCCAAAAATTATAGATTAATTTGTCCAAGAAAGATAAAAAGACGGTCATCATATATACACCCAATCAATTTAACACGTTTAAAATGTGAAACAATAAAATGAAATTAATATTCAAAATTTTATATTAAATGATTATTATATTTATATCTTAAATAAATAATTATTTAATCCTAAAGTTTTATTACATAAGAATGTTCCCATTTTATAGTGTAATTCTTTAATTTTAACAAATTCAATATTAATCTTTTATTCATAAAATAGATTTCCTCGCAAATGTTCACATTAAAAAAAAAAAAATTATTAAAATCATGATATATAAAACTAAACATGGCTGGTGTTTATAGACATAGCCTGCTGATAAATACATCTATCAATTTTATCAATAAATATTTAAGTAGTTTTTATGGACGTAGTTCAGTTGGGAGATAAACAGGTTTAAGGTTTAGACAAATGACTAGCTTGAATCTTATCAATAACAAAAAACTTTTAAAAAAAAAAAAATACTTGATCTAAGTAGGTGGATAAATATTATAAATAAATAATAAATAATATTTAAGTAGCATGAAAAAAATTTAATTTTTTTTATTTTGAGAAAAATTTAAAACTTGGTAAGTGAGCTTGATTTTAACCATTATGTTTTTTTTTTTTTTAATTGAAAAAAAATAAAAAATAAATAATTTTGAAAGCTGAATTGTAATATCTGGTATGTGGTGGTGGCAATAAGGGCATAGTATGAAAATTGGAATAAAAAGAAGAATAATGCTTCGATATATAAAATGTTAACACGTGGCTGATTTTAAAGCGGTGAGGGACAAAAAGTACCGGAGCTTGCTTTTATCTCGTGGGCTCGAAACTTAAGGAAAAGCGTTTTTTTTTTTTTAGTTTTTTTTTAAGATTAAAAAACGGATAACAGAATTAGATAATGTCAGTTGTTTTAGCTGGTTAGTCGGTTGCAAACGGAATCGGATAAGATTATTTACATGTTTTACACGTGGCACACATGCGTTCAACTGGATTTATACATCTAACGGCTCCCATTCGATGTGGCCTCTACGTGGAATCACAAAGTAAAGAAAAGCAGGCTCATGCTAGTATACCGTTGGAACATTCGTTTGTATGATACCCACCAGTTTTAGTGATTCGATGAAAACTAAAACCAATCAAAAAGTCCAAATAATAAATAATAAATTATAATTATCAAATACTACTGTAATAACCGGTGACCGGTGTAACAGGTTATCTCCTCAAATTGATTAAGAACGAAATTTCGATTTTTAACATTTAGAGGATCTCCAAGGAGTCTTCAAAAACCAGATTTGGCTAAAGTATGAGCCACGTGATTAGAATGACGAGGAACAAAACTCGTTGATAAGCACTACGAGTGTTGGACAAAGCAAGAATATCTAGCATATTCTGGACCGAACCCTGAATCTACTATGAATCGAATACAATCATTGGAAAAGATCGATGACCTCCTTCACCGATGAAGGATACCGGTTATTATTATTTAACAATTATTTCAATTTTAAATTTTTATCAGTCTTATGTTCATAATTAGAAGAAGAGTAATGCTACTCCGTCCAAATTTGGTGTCCAAATCTGGTACCCAAATGATGTGGTAACACTCTAGTCTAGGGATGTGCGGTGGATCGGATCTAATGGATTTGCCATGATCCAAGATCCGATCCAATC
Organism: Acer negundo; assembly: GCA_035582765.1. Classification (NCBI taxonomy): domain Eukaryota; kingdom Viridiplantae; phylum Streptophyta; class Magnoliopsida; order Sapindales; family Sapindaceae; genus Acer; species Acer negundo. The sequence continues at coordinate 33,422,221 of CM069241.1, read as the reverse complement.
CAATTGGATCGAAGAAATTGCAATCCAATCCGATCCAATTTTATAGTGGGATCCGATTCAATCCAATTACCATTTGATCCGGTCCGATCATAAAATATTTCAAACTGATCCGATCCGATCCAATCCGATATGATCCGATGGATCGAATTAATATAAAGTCATTTGTAATACGTAAAAGTTATAATCTGAAATAAATAAAATCAAATAAATTATTCAAACATTACTAATTAATTCAAATAAAATTAACATTAAAAAAATACATGACATAACTTGTAAATTTTGTATAATTCAAAAAGTTTATAAACATTATACATCAACTCCAAATGTAAACTTAATAAGCCGTGATGTTAATGAAGAAGAATAGAAGAAAAGAAGATGATGGATTGTTGGCTGTAGAGAAAATGAGAAAGAAAACCCAAAATAGTAAGATTAAAAATTGTATTTGGTTGGACCTTTACATTAGAAAGTAGTGAATAAAATAAATTACCCAATATAAAAATAAGGCCTAATATTTTAGGCGGATTCGGCGGATTTCCAAACGGAAATCCAAGATCCGATCCAATCCAATGGATTTTAGAATTTAAGATCCAATCCGATCCAATCCGATCCAATCACCTCTTTGGATCCGATCCGATCCAATGGATCGTATTGGATTGGATTGAATCCTGTACACCCCTACTCTAGTCCATTCATTTAAATCATGCAAATCTGATACAATTAAATGAATGGATTAGAATGTTGCCACATCATTTGAGCATCATATTTGGGCACCAAATTTGGACAAAGTAGCATTACTCTTAGAAGAATCCATAATTATTTCAACAAAAAAAAAAAAAAAAAAAAAAAAGAAAAAAAAAAAGAGAAGAATTCATAATGATAGTCACATTCACTTTATAATCCATACTAAAATAAACAATATCATGACAAAGTCTTATAAACTGATAATCCATACATTATTAAATTAACTAGTAAACACTAAAAAATAAGGACTTTATCGTCCTCTTCAGCTGGTTTTACATTCAAATCCAATTCTTTCAAAAAGACTTCATCATCTTCTTCAGGTGGTGCCATATTCAAATCCAATGATAACATACATCTTTTGGGAGCTTGAATGTTGATTCAGAACATCCTCCCTATCGACCTCCATAGAGGAAGGTTTGTTTCATGCCTTGTCAGACTCTATAATTTTTGAGGAAGGACTGCTTTCTGCCTTGTTTGCCTCCACCACTAGTACTAATGAAGGAAGGACAATGATTGATTTAAGGGTGATGGAATGTTACAGTTGTAACTTCAAGTAAACAAAATCTCCAGCCTTAAACTCTCTTTCCTTGTGCTTGGAATCATATATTTTCTTCATGCGAGCTTGAGCAAGTGCGATGCAGTCCCGTACTTCCTTGAGAATCTGATCTCGTGATTTTAGCTCCTGCTTTACAGCCTCAACTTTTGCTGTTCCAGGAACATAACTTAATAGCCTTTGAGGGCTACGGCCATAAACAATCTCAAAGGGAGTTTTCCGTACCGATAAATGCCAGCTAGTACTATAACAATATTCAACCCAAGACAACCATTTCAACCACTCTTTAAGTCACGGACTCGTGAAACATCTAAAGTACATCTCCAATGTTCAATTGACAACTTCACTTTGACCATTCATTTGGGGATGATAGCTAGAGCTAAAGTTGAAAGAAGTACCATTCAAACGGAATAATTCTCTCCAAAATGCACTAGTGTGTGTAGGGTCTCGATCACACATAATGGATTTTGGGAGTCCATGTAGCTTAAACACAATATCGAAAACAATTGCGCAAGGCTCACAGTCGTATATGGGTGAGAGAGTGGAATAAAATGAGTATACTTTGACAATTTATCAGCAATTACAAAGATAGTTGTCGTACCATGTGAAGAGGGCAATCCTTCAATGAAGTCCATTGAGTTGCCTTCACAAATTTGTGTTGGAATGGGAAGTGGATGTAACAATCCTGTTGGCGTCGTTTGTTCACTTTTATGTCTTTGACAAGTATTACAGCTGCGTATAAACTCTTTTATATGCTACCTCATCTCTTTCCAATAAAATTTTGATTTAATTCGCTGGAGAGTTTTCACGTAGCCTTCGTGAGTGCTGCCATGAAATTCTTTGATTATTGCTAGAGCCAGTTTGGAGTTCATTGCAAAATAAATACGATCTTTAAACAAGATAATTCCATCAACCAATTTCCATGGTCCCAATGCTTCCCCTTGCTGAATTTTTTCTTGTAGTACTTGTAGTGTATAATCTATTGCCACCTCGTCCTTGATGGCCTCTAACCAATGAGGCACCAACTGTGACAAGCCAAAAGAAGGTCCTCCAGTAGTCTCGATGTCATGTCTTCTCGAGAGAGCATCGACCATAATGTTGTCACATCCCTTCTTGTATTCCACGTGAAAATCATACCCCATTAACTTGTATAACCATTTTTGTTGAGTTGCTGTTGTAATCCTTTGAGACCACAAATGCTTGAGACTTTGGTGGTAAGTTCGAATAATAAATTTTCTTCCCAGCAGGTATGATCTCAATTTTTGTACTGCTAAGACCAAAGCAAGGATTTCCTTCTTATATGTAGAAAGGAGGAGGTGTTTCCCATGGAGTGCTTGGCTAAAATATGATATAAGCCTTTCCTGAAATAAAACAGCCCCTACACCAAACCCGGAAGCATCACATTCAACGATGAAAATTTTAGAAAATTCAGGGAGAGATAATACCAGGGCTCGTGTCATGGCAAGCTTGAGTTTTTGAAATGCCTCATTTGATGTCATGCTTCATTCAAACGAATCTTTTTTTAACATATTGGTAACTGGGGCAGCGGTTTTTCCATAATTTTGAATGAACTTACGATAATACCCAGTAAGTCCAAGAAATCCATGCATGGCTTTGGTGTTTTGTAGCTTGGGCCATGACAACATTGCTTCAGTTTTACTTGGATCCATGGCAACGCCATGTCTTGAAATTACATGCCTCAAATATTGTACTTCTTTCCTCCCAAATTGACATTTTTCAAGCTTCACCCTCAATTTTTTTGCTTTTAAAATATCAAAAACAACTCTTAAATGTTCCATGTGAGAATCCCAAGTCGTATTGTAAATAAGTATGTCATCAAAAAACATCAATACAAATTTATGTAAGAAATTCTGGAATACCTCATTCATTAGTGCTTGGAAGGTTGATGGAGCATTGGTAAGTCCGAATGGCATTACTAAAAACTCATAATGCCCTTGATGTGTTCGGAAAGTCGTCTTCTCAGTATCTGTGGGATGCATTCTCACTTGATGGTAATCTGACCGTAAATCCAATTTGGTGAAGTATTGAGCTCCTGCCAGTTCATCAATTATTGGAATAGGGAATTTGTCTTTCACAGTAATTTTATTTAATGCCCGGTAATCAATACACATCTTCCATGATCCATCCTACTTCTTGACTAATAAGACTGGAGAAGAATACAGACTAGTGCTTGTTCGAATAATTCCTTAATAAGCTTCTCAATCTCATTTTTATGAAAATATGGGTAACGGTACAGCCTTACTGCCACTGGTTCATTCCCTAGTAAGAGTGGAATTCAGTGATCATGACTCCTTTGAGGAGGAAGTTCAACAACCTCTTGCAACACTTCTGGATAATTATGTAAAATTTTTGCATATAGGAAGGTGTAGATTTAACATGGTTGATTGACTTCTCACTACCCACGAACTGCAATATTACTCCTTACTGTGACTTAGTTGCTTTGGAGATCGTGTTAATAACCATGTTGTGTGAGCTTGTTATTCCACATAAATTAACTTCTTTAGTACCCCTCCAAAATGTCATCAGCAACTTTTCAAAGTCCCACTGAATGGTTCCCAATGTCTGTAGCCATTGTGTACCAAGCATCACATCATATCCTTTGAAGGTTATATAAAAAAAAACAGTAGAAAAAGGTATCTTTTGAAGTTTGAAATGTACCTCGGAGCATTTACCAGGACTCACAAGTTTTTCACCTGAACCAACAATGACCTCTAGTTTCCTATTAGAGTTTGGTCTCAAATTTACTTGCTGCGCCGCCTGTGAACTTATAAAATTATGTGTACTTCCAGAGTCGACAAGAACAAGTATTGAGTGACCCAAAAGTCCACCCCAGACGCGCATGGTTTTAGGTGTTTGGAAACCCACTATGGCATAGAGGGAAATTTCTGGAGCTACGTCTAGCGTGCCCTCTTTAATCTCCATTTCTACATCATCTTCTTTGTCCTCCCAACTAGCTTTAATTATGAACAACCTTTTGCAAACTTGCCCTGGGCCATACTTGATTACTTGTCATGGCAATAAAAATAGAGGCCCTTCTTTCTTCTTTCAGATAACTCTTTTGCTGTCATTTTTTTAACTGGTGGTGTGGTCAGTGGATTACAATCTTGAAATACCATATTCATCTATGGAGGATTTGCAAACTGTGAAGGCTGGGAAATGGGTCTTTGTTGAGAGAGGTCCCAAGCTTCGAATAGCTTCACCAATCCGATTGCCATAGTCAAAATGGTTGGTCGATTTGCTTGAACATTTATGTGAATGCTATCTTTTAAACCCATCACAAAACAACTCACCTTCCGTTTTGGTGCTAAAGACTCTGTTTTGGCTAACAACTTCTCTAACTTGCTTTCATAATCAACTATTGATCCCCTTTGTCGCAATTTGATGAGTTCCCTAAAAAGATCTTCGTATTGGTTTGGACCAAACATGGAGTTAATTCCATACTTAAAATCCTCCCATGAAACATAGATAATCTCCTGCTCCAACATTTGATACCATAATTGTGCCTCACCCTCTAAACAAATAGAAGTCAATGTGACCTTATTAGATTCGGCAAAGTCGTGAAGCAGAAAATATTTATTTGCCCGACAAATCCAGGTGGTTGGATCGTCTCTTCCATCGTATCTAGGAAAGTCCAACTTCACCGTTTAAGGAATGAAGTTTCTCAGGTGGCTAGAACCTCTCAACGGCGGCATTTGAAAGACTTTATTCTCATATGAATGTGGATTCAGTGCTGAGGTTTCTCATATCTTAAGAGTTGTTTTACCTGAAATTTGTTGACTGAGTTTCTCTAATTTCTCTGTGACATGGCACAAGAGTTCTTTCTGACATGTAGACATAGCTTCCATGGATTTGTCGAGTGCATCAACTCTATCTTGCAACTCCATAACTTGGCTTTGATACCAAATGATACAGACCCAAATGTCTGTAATGAAAAGTTACAAAAAGATAGAAAGAAAAATTACAAAAATGAATAGGTTAATTCGAGGAAACCTTAAACCTCCCAAATTGGTGTTTTGAGGAACCAACAACCTCCCAAATACAACATCAAAGAAGTATTATCTGCAACTTTTATGTTGTATTTGGGAGGTCGTTCGTTTCTCAAAACACTAATTTGGGAGGTTTAATGTTTCCTCGAACTAACTTATTCATTTTCGTAATTTTTCTTTCTATTTTTTTTGTCACTTTTCATTACAGACATTTGGGTCTGTATCATTATTGATATGATCACAAAAATTCTAAAACTATAATTTATGATAAATGGAAAATAGAGATGGTTAATTTGAGAGAACCACACTCAAGGTGATTTTCAAGAGAAAATCAATAACTCAATTAAGCAAAATATTCTGATTGATTTCATTAAGCGTACACCTAACAAATAATAAGAAAAGATATATATAACTTTCAACTACAATTTAGGCTTTAACTAACCACTAACTAAAGAAATAGGGATCCATCACTCACATAACAAACCACATCTAGTAACTGCTAATGGTGGTTATTACAAATCTAAATTAACTCTAATTAAAAATTAAATCTAATTAAAAATTAAATATGTAAAATAATAAAAATACAACCGTAACATTCCTTCACCCTTAAATCAATCCTTGTCCTCAAGGATTTTTAAAACATGATTAAATTAAAGTTGAATTCTTGGTATGTTTCTTGTGGAGAGGATTGTGGCAACTGTTTTAATCAAGAAACACTTTTTACTGCAATGCTTTGGTCCAATTTCTTTTGCCATCATCCTTTTTACATGCATAACAAAGAAACTATTAGAAACTGCAATTTTGTTCTGCTGAGGAGTATTTGCACCAATGTGTTCTTTATCAACTTGAGAAAGTTGAATAGATTTTGTAGTAACTTGAAAATGTTGAATAATCTTTCTAGTATCAATTGCAGTAACATGAGAAGGTTGAATAGACGGACTAGATGATTGATCAATACGAGCACTGAGTTTGTTAAACAATTCAGTTATGCGATTGATGATCTCCTTTTTCTGAGTTGAAAGAAACTCTACTTTTTTCTCCAACCTTTCTACCTGTTGCTCTAGGTTCATTGCCATTGCTAGACTCTGATATCAACTGATACGATCATAAAATTCTAAAACTATAATTTATGATAAATGGAAAATATAGATGGTTAATTCGAGAGAACCACTCTCCAGGTGATTTTCAAGAGAAGATCAGTAACTCAATTGAGCAAAATATTCTGATTGATTTCATTAAACGTACAACTGACAAATAAATAAGAAAAGATATAGATAACTTCCAACTACAATTTAGGCACTAACTAACCACTAACTAAAGAAATAGGGATCCACTACTCATATAACAAACCACATATAATAACTGCTAATGATGCTTAGTACAAATCTAAATTAAATATAGTTAAAAATCAAATATGCAAAAATAATAAAAATATAACCGTAACAATTATCTCATTCATTGGCCTCACATTTTGCTGATTAGCAGCACTTGATTAGTTAATAATGTCTGTATTAACTTGTGGCGGTCTCCTTCAGGTTCGAGGTCGAGCTCGAGGTCTGTAATCTGGATTAGAGTATGTTGAGTCATTTGCTGAAAACTCAATCTGCTCATCATAATTAACTCTATGATTTCTAGTTCTCATGTTATAAGACATTTTTTTTTCAATGTGGTTGAAGAGATACAAGTTTTTTTGTAGATAGAAAGTGCCTGAAACAAACAAATTGAAAAACATTATAGAGATTAACAGAGAAACAAAATGAAGATTTTGTATACTAATAAACAGCAAAGATCACTCTGATTCATTTCTGTTTAAACTTTTGAGTTTTCTTATCTGATTTTTTGTGTTCATATCAAAATCTGGAATCTTAGTTAAAGCAATATTGACAATGTAGCTTATTCTTTGTGTTAATTTAGTAATAGTATAATTGTCAAATAATTCATTTACTAGTTTTATATTTATTTATAATTTGGTGTTGACTTAATATCCTAACACTTTCTACAAAGTGAGATTTTTTGTTGTCTTTTGAATTTGATTAGGACATGTAAATTTCATTTCCTACATGGGGTTAGGGGTGGTGTTTGAATTTGATTACAGGTTTCCTTTCCTACCAAAATAAAAAAATGAAAAAAATTCAATATTTCCTACAATGAGGTTGAATTCGATTAGGCCATATGTAAGTTTCTTTTCCGAGGGTCTACCAAGTCCTCGTACCCTATCCCGCACAAACTTGAGACCATCATGGCTACCGTGACTCTTATACTAAATGTTGGGAAAAGTGACGTGGAAGCACATGCTTAATATTCACCACAACATAAAAAATGTCTATTGGTAGAAAATAAGATGAGAGAATTCAATCACACAACACAAGATTTTATATGAAAAATCTAAAAAAGGAAAAAACCACAATCGTTAGGATAACAAGAGAAAAAATCACTATGTAGAAAATTGTTACAGCTACATACTCAATATTCTCTCTCTAACCCCAAAACCCCAATTACAATCAATCCTAAGCTCACAACTGAGCTTACATCCTAACTCTCATCTTACAGATCTCTATAGATCCTTCTTGAGTGTACCCTCTAAATATCTCATAGGTCTCCCATGAATATCCCATGGATCTTTCCCCAAATCCCTAGATATTCTCTGGATCTCCCCTATATATTCCATTTATCTCTTTTCGAATAACCCCTAGGTCTCCCGTCCCTACATATCCCTTCAGTCTCCCCCAGATCGTCCATGAGTCTCACTCATTTGATTCACCCATCTCTAACGTTCTTAGATGTCACTTTGGTTTCTCCAAGTGTATTCAACCAAAGAATAAACCTCTCTATATATAAAGTCAATATTTCTAGTCTCTAAGGAATTAGACTCTCATAAGAAGTTGGAAACCCATAACAAGTCTTTTCTAAATAAGGAATCTTAAAACCTTTCCCAACAAGAAAACCGACTTCCACATATTTTTCCATGTCTTCCTAGAGTTCCACGCGCCCGCACAAGCCCCGAAAAATTGTCTCACGCGCCCCAAAACTTCTGACACATCAGCAACACACTCCTATTGTGCAGCCAGCTTCTAGTGGCATGTCCAGACTTCGTTTTTAGCGCTGTTTTCTCTGTTGGCTTCAACTCGGTCTCTTCTTTCCAACGCCACACCTGAATTTGTTTGGACTACTTACACATCAGTTGAAGTTGTTTGGTTTAGTTGGGAATACAAACAAAATCCAAACACTTCTTCCTATTTGACAAGAATTTCCAAAACTTTCGTACCTTTTCCAATAGCCATGATTCTCTACATTGAGGATCACTATACCCTACCAAAAAAGTATAACCACTTAGGAAGAATTCACTATAAGATTTTTCCCGGCACATGTTGAACAAACTTACTAAAAATTATGGTTCAACTCTTCATGTTTGATTTTAGGGAGTTCCTCAGACATCGACATCTTGTACACCACATATCTTGCATCACCTTCTAACCAATGTTTATGTGAAAACTTATAGACCCACTAGCAGCAACATATCATCTTCCATGTCAATTTATTGATTAACGTCATGTCAAAAAGATACACATGCCCTCTATTGTACCAAAAAGAAAAGAATGATGATTGTAGAGGCTTAGGCCTCCATAGGTAGAGTACTGCCACCATTTCTTCCTCCATTTCTTAGTTGGTTTTTTCTTTTTTTTGGCGCTGCCCTCTGTTGTACCAAAAAAAAAAAGATACACATGCCAAAAAATAAATAAATTTGTCTTCATTTCTATAACTTGAAGCACATCTTCAAGTTTCAATTGAGAGTCAAGGTTGTGAAAGTAAATATTACCAGTGTGTTAAATAGGAAGACCGGTTTCATTGCCAACCATAACAAAGTAAAAACCCGAGTATTTTTTGGGATGTTGAAGGAGAGGCATGTTAGCAATCATATGGCTAATTGCACTAGTGTCTGGATACTGACATGAATTAGAGTTGTGTGGTTGAACTGGTTGTATGTTTATGAAATATTTATAGCAGCAAAGGATTGTTGAACTTGGGTGGGATTGTAGTCTTTTTGAAAGCGAAACTAACATTTACTTGAACTATGTCCTTGCTGACGAAAAATCTAACATTTTCCCAAGGTATTCCATTGAATTTTGATCCACGGCCATGATTTTCAAATTGGGGCTGACTAAATTTAGTATTCCCATGTTGTTTAACTTGATGGAATTTATTTTCCTGAGAATAAAACCAATAATTGTGGTTACTTGTAGTATGTCCGGTAGGCTGCAAATATGGTGTTTGGTGATGTCTAAATCCATGTGTGGTTACTAGGGCAGTATCAATTGTGGATGAAGCAGGTTGATAATAGTGTTTTAAACGTTGTTCATGGTTAAATAATCGAGATCTAAGTGTAAAGAATGCAGGAGTTTGTTCTCGGGTTTCTATAATTACAACAAAATTAGCATATTCTGGACCTAGGCAATTAAGAGCATGTGCAAAAAGCTCAATATCAGGAATAGGGTGTTGAAGTGCAGGAAGAGAATCGAAAATATGCTTAAGTCGATTTAGATAAGCAAAAATCGAGGATGTAATTTTTTAATTGTTTGAAGATCACTTTTGAAAAGATCAAAACGGGCTTGGCTTTGCTCCAAGAACATGACACGAAGGTTTTCCCAAACATGTTGCGTAGTGCAATGCACATCATGTTGCCTAAGAACCTGTGTGATAATATCTTGTGTGAGAGTTGCATTTATGCAATCTAAGACTAATTGATCAGTCTTACTCCTTGAAAGATAGTTTGGATCAGGAGTTTTAATCCTGTCAGTGGACTTTGTTTTTGATGGTGGAGGTATGATAGATCCATTGACATAACCGTAAAGATCTTTAGCAATCAAACTAGAGGCAAATTGATTTTGCCAAAGGTCATAGTCAGTCTTATCTAATTTGATGGAAATATAGTTTAGGATATGGTTTAAAGGAAAATATGTGGTCATGGCAAGAAGATGAGATAAAAATTACACTATACTATAAGATTAGAGACTCTAAAAGAATGAACATTTGTTCTTTAGAGTTCTGATACCATGGAAATAATTGTTCTGTATTGCTTCTTGGCATTTACAGTGTATACAAATATATAGAATAGAAAAATTACCTAAAAGGAAAAACAAATCAAATCCCTACAATTACTCTAGACAAGTTGTTGTGATTGAGGACATTAATAAGGAATAATTACAAGGCTAAAATCAGCCAACATATTACTTAAAGTCATCATCAAACTTGAAATTATATATATATAGTGCTTCTCAAGTTTGGGATCTCGAATTTAATTATATTTAACACATCGATCTCTAATATTAGAGTCAGGACTCCGCATCTAATGTCAGAGAATCATTGTCCACAAAATTATTAATGTATGAGATCCTAAACTTGAGAAAATTTATATATATATATATATATATATATATATATATAGTGAATCTCTCATGAGGGATACCTTATTTTAATTTCAGTAAGGACCATCATTAAAACACATCAATTTTAATGAATTTTAATCTGAATTTTTTTGTGGATGATGAGTTCATTGAAATCTACCTATGAACAAAATTTGAGAATTTTTCAAATACTAGAGCTATTTTTCTTGAATTTTCCTATATTTTGTCTACTTTCTGATGCCTTCATATTTAACAAAATTTGGATAAATAGTTTTAGTATTCAGAAAATTCTAAAATTTTGTTCATAGGTAGATTTTAATGAACTCATCATCCACAAAAAAAAAAAAAGATTAAAATTCATTAAAATCGATATGTTTTCATCATGGTCCTTACCGAAATTAAAATAAGGGATCTCTCATGAGAGATTCACTATATATATATATATATATATATATATATATATATATTTATATTTATATTTATATAAGTCAATATGAACACATAATTTTTTTAATCATATACACACATAATTTTTGTAATCATATACAAGAAACATGGAAATATTGTAAAAAATAAAAAATAAAAACTATTTTTACTACAATTACAAATTTTGATTTTGATACTCTGATAGAAAAACAAAACCAAAAATAATATGAGATCTAGAGGTTAGTGTGCATTCAATAAATCAAATGTGACTTAAAATTTTAATTTTTTGAACTACTACAATTTAGGGTTTTAAGAGGCGGGGACTTAAGATTAAAAAAAAATCAAGTAAATAACAAAAATAAATCACTCTCACTAATAACACTAATAATTGATGTGATCTATTCATTTAGGGAAGAAATTCATTCAAATCAAAAAATTTAGGGAAGAAATTCATTCAATTTAAAAAAAAATAGGGAACCTTTTAGGCTCATTGAAACAAATAAATTTAAACAGCGATAACATAATCTTTATAATAAATTGCGATAGGGATGAAATGTTACCTACGATGTTTATAACAAGATATCTCCAATCCAAATTGCTGGCACACAAATAGTTTTCTTCAAGATCTAACTACAATCGTTAAGAATCAATTATCACTAACTTCTAAAAAGATTCCTGCACAACTCGATATTGTTAGATTTAAAATATTGAAAAAGTTTTGATCAATGATTATAAATTATTAAATCATTTGTGTATACAATTGACAAAGGGGTATTTAACAAAAAAATATATTTGTGAGATTGTACACAAGAAATTTTACGTTTACTCCTGGTTGAAAATGGTCGAGGGATCACAAAGAGAACAAATAAGAAAGATACAGAGAATGAGAAAATATAAAAGACTAAAGTGAGTGAAGGAATATAAAGACGAGATATAAATGGTTAAAAAAGAGCAAGAGTAAGACATGAGGCGAAAATGTTAAAATTGTGTATAAGTCTATTTGTCTACTTACACAATTGTTATTAAAATATTTTAATTAAATTTTTAAAAAATTGATCTTTTTAAGGAAAAAATTCAATACAAAATTTTATATCCCATATTATTATTATTATTATATAAAAACTAATTCTTAATATGACAAAACTTGAATAGAAGTTGAGTTAACTTAATTGATCACTTGCACTATATTTGGATTGATGGCAAAAAATAAAGGAAATAAGAGGATATTGATAGATTTCTTATCTCTTGTTTGAATTGGGAAATTGAATGACTGGCCTCTTCTTGGATGAAAAATGGGGGAAATAAATTTTTTAAATATTCTAAAACTAACCCTATCAATATTGTATTTGTTTCCTTTTTGTAGGGACATATGGTTTCAGAGGTTCATTATAGAAACATATGCCCTTCATGATTGACTGGATTTCGTGAACAAAACAGTTTACTTTTAATTCACTTTAGAGTAGATTTGTTTAGTATGTTTCGTGCCTTAGCTTCAACGGGGTTTAGGTGTTCAAAGGCTTTTGGAGATTGCGCATAAAGGTAAGCTTTGCTTGGCTTTAGCTCTCGAAAGATCCTAGGCACACAAAAAATTGTGTATATTTGTGTCTCTGCATCATTGTGCATCTTCCTAGGCACACACAAACAATTTGCATATATATATATATATATATATATATATATATATTTGTGTCCCTGCATCGTTAAACAACCTTATGTGATATGTATCCCTACATCGGTTGTGCTCATATTACACTCCCACACGTGCATCACGATTTCATTGGTATATTCATGCTTATTGCATTGCTTGAGTTTCATGAACTCATATGTTGTTCCATGTCTGGATTTAGACTTACGTTTTGTGTGTTTGTGTTATATTATGCTTTGGCTTTGTAGAGACGGAAATCGACATCATTGTGAAAGACTTTCGAAAGCCGTGTGTCGTGATTTCGTGTCTTGACTGGCCTTTCCATCAAGTGTCGCGATCTCTGAACATGAGGTCCACATCACGCCTTCAAGTTGTAGCGACCTCTAGTCTCGGTCCTTTTGTCCACGACGTATAACCAGAAGGTGACTCTGGTCATGATTGTTGGTCACCTAGCCTACCGTTTTTGTGAGTGTTTTGGTTGCGACTTGAAATCTTGAGGTGCACCAGGTCGTGCCTCATGGTTGCCTTGCTTACAAACTCTATGAGGGTTTGTCTGTGACCTTGTCTACAATGTTTGGTCGCATGTTTGCTTACTCAAAGCTTAATGGTCTTTGTTATTGGTTAATCGTGACCTATATCCACGACGTGTGGTTGCGTTGTGCTTATCGTGGTGCACTTTGTCTTGCTTGGTTGTCTAAACCGCGAGCTTATTTGCTACGTTTATTCGCGCCTTCCTTGTCGCGGTCAACATTTGTTTTGACTGATCAGATGTCGTTTTTGGACTCTTTATTTATGGGATTCTTCTCTTCATTGCTCATCAAGAATTTTTAGAGAAAGCATGAAAAACCCTATTATAGAGAGAGAAAGAGAGAGAGAGAGTATCATTCCAACTCAAGAGTGTTCTCTAATTGATTTCTGATTGTTCTAAAGTGGCTTATGACACTCTAGAACTCAAATGGAGTCCTCATTGTAAGATTTTCTTTTTGTCTTAAGTTTTTTCCATTTTGGATACTCATGACTTAGAAATAATAGATTTCTTAATGTGGGTCTTGTTAGCAATAGTGTTATCATTAGCTTGGTTGGATTTATTGTGCATTAGGTTCATCAAATTGGTTTCTACTATTTTGTTTGACTTATTTTGTGGTTTTTATTAACTAGAGTGATTTTTGTTGATCTTAACTCTTCTAGTCATCCAAGAGTGAGTTGGTTGTTTATTTTTATTTTTATTTTTATTTTGTGTTGAATTACATTGTCATTCATGCATTACACTTAAACCGTCTTCTAAGTTGTGCTAAAGTCTTGCAACTTCGGAGGAGCAAGATTTGGGCAAACAACTAGTTAGGGATAACTAGTAAAAGGCCCGTGAGGTAGATTATGACACATGTACACACCACTAGTGGTTGGATTAGGAAATCAGCTCTGAGATTTTACCAAGAGTGGTGGGTGATAGGTGTACTAGCCTGAGGTAGTTAAGAATGAGAGATTTGTAAAGGGGTTTTTACAATTTGGTTCCAATCTAATTGAGAAAAGATCATTTTTATGTTAATTGATTTTATAATGAATTAGTCATAATATAATTCAAAATACAACAAATTGGTCCTAAGGTTAGTCAAAATATTAGAACCAATTTGTTGTATTTTGAATTATATTATGACTAATTTATTGAAAAATCAATTAGCAAGTAAAAAAATGTCTTTTCCCAATTAGATTGGGACCAAATTGTAAAGAACCCATTTGTAAATCGCTTGAGGTTGTAACTAATTTTTCAGCTAGTGGATCTTTGTGATTAAGTGGCCATAGAGTTGTTCTTGTGGTTTTCACCGTTTGAGGTTTCTATGTTAAATCCTTGTGTCAATTTATTTATCACACTTGTTATTTAAATTGATACAGTTGTTTTCGCTATATACATACTTGCGAGAATTCAATATAGCCTATTTAAACCCCTATTAATGACAAAATTTATCATTTTATCCAACCTCGGAAAGTGCACCTCTCAAGAGACCTTGTCATGACCTCACCCTAGCAGGTGAGTTGGTTTGGCTAGTTCGAGGTTCATTTTCCAGTGACCGGAAAGCCAAACGAAGGAGTGTTTTGGTGATTTGGGGTCTATGTTGTCTTTATATTTGCACACTGCTAGTGATTACAGTCGTATATATATATATATATATATATATATATATACACACATATCTCAACCTAGTTCAATATGAGGAGAGAGATATGGTCTTCATAAGTTGGATGTTCTACACAAACCTTTACAATTTGTCATTTTTGCTCCAAACTCTCTAATTAAGCCTAAACACATATTTATGGATGATTACCAGCACAATACTCACAAAACAGATTAAATAACCAATAACTTGAAAACAAAGCATAAACAATAGGAAATGAAGGCCTAAAACAAGTATAGAAATGGACCGATCAATCATTGTTGCCGTGTGTTCATAATGATAGTCACATGCATATTAACAGGCTCCTTTAAAAAATAGCCATAAAATTATGTGAAATTTTAAATGTATCACTTTCTATAAAATTTGTTTATCTTTTCAATTTTTGCATGTTTTGGAAAAAATGACCTTAATGGATTTCCAATTTTTCAAATAAATTTGGAGGTCTAATATATATATATATATATATATATATGTATGTATTTTGAAAAATTGGAAATTCATTAGGGCAATTAAAATAGGAAACAAAAACATTTAAAATATTTAACTGGAAAATTTTTATAATACTTGTATTACATTTAAAATATTTTTTTCTCCCTACGAAATACCAGATGAAATGGAACGGTCATTAGATGCTTATAATTAGTCTCTTTCTCTTCCACACTTTTTCTCATCTATTCCTATCTCCCATCTATTTATTTTCTTTAGTTATTCACTATAGCAATTATGATCTGGAAGTCGATTCAGGGCAAGTGTTCGGATCTATTATGACCTATCCATGAGGTGCTCAACGGACCTTATTAATCTTTTTAAGTTTTAGAAAATCCTTTCCTAAACATATTTCCAATTTTAATCTAAATTTTCGTGGTGCAAATTTCTTTCTTTTGATCTTTTGTTTATGATAAATGTTTTTTTTTTTTAGAAAAAAAAAAACCTTAATCATGCTATTACTTTCAAAATCATCGTTAAAACTTTATTTGTATTTTTTTTTTCCTTAAAAAAATACATTATTATGTGATTAACCTTTTAGCATAGGTGGTAATACACACTCTCCTAGTCAGAGCCGGCTTCGTTAAAGAGTAAACCCAGTAAAATGTTAGGGCCCTCAAATTCTTCTATAAAAAAATAGTAATTTTGATTTTGTACAGATATATACAAACTAAATAACATGCACAACAAAAAAGCTGTTTAGATCATAAGTAATTATGATTTTAAGGTGGAGGTGAACACCAGTTGTATTATTTTATCCGATAAATTTTTAACGTCTTTTTTTTTTACCCTTTTTTTCAAATTTTCTTTTCTTTTTTCAACAAAATAATTCACTTTATATTTTCCATCGTTGTCAACTTCTTAACTACTGTCAATTTGTAGTTACTTAATTCAATTTTATTTTTTATTAACTTATTTATTATTATTTTAATTTTTTTTTAATTTCTAATAATTTTAGTTTGATATACCTAGCATATCAAATCAATAAATTCTAAAATCTCAAATTTTAATTTATTGTATTAAATTACTGTTTATTATTATGATTCATTTTATTTTATCCTTTGTAATTTTTTTTTTTTTTGAAACATTCTTCTCCAGTAATTTTTACAAACATGTTTAGTGTACTATTACAATTTACATGGTTTGGAAATATTAAGAAATTTTTTATGGGGCTCAGATTTTTGTCAATATCATTAAATAGGTCGGACTCTCAAAAAATCTTTAGACGGCCATGCTCCTAGTCCTACTTTTAAGTTCGAAATCCATTATACACATTCATTTTACAAGTATGTGTTTGTTGACCAATCCGATATTGGAATTTGTTGTTATACATAAAAATGTATCCAATGGAATTGATTAGCTCATCACATCACTATGTGCCAATCGTGGCCCGTGGGTCCGTTACTGGAGATTTCTCCTGTTGAGAAAATCTTGCCATGTATGATGTATCCCTTAGGTAGCACCCAGCGCACCATACAACCTCCACTCATGCTACAACATATAACGTGTGAGTGAATGCAATTAACTATATATACCTCGTGAGGTGATATGCATGTAGGGTACTCCTAAAGTCCAAAACTTGTTCACAAGGTGAGTTTAGTTCCAATGTGATTTATCCAAATTTGGTGCTCAAATGATAGCCTCCGACAATCAGGAAAGTAGGAGATGAAAGAGCAGAACAAAGAAAAGATCAAACTCATTTCAGTTGTTTATTTTCAATGTGCTAATATATCTTGTGAAACCAAATATGAATGTAACGTAGATTCTCAATCCAAGAACAAAACAGACACACAAGTACACAACTCCTTAAAACTGATCAATCAAATGAAATAACTTTGATTATTTACAGTCATGACGGAGATTTTGTAAATGTAAAATATGAACCATAATATTTGTGCTGGGCAGAAGCTTTAACGGGTGAAAAATTGTAACCATTTTGTCAGTAAGGGTACTGTTACTATGATTTAGTCTGCTGAACCATTTCCTGATTTTGGCGGTTGATCACGTTCCGTCTCTGCTGAAACATTTCCCGGCTCAGATGGTTGACCAAGTGTTGTCTCTGCCGAACTATTTCCCAATTGAGGTAGTTGATCACATTCCATAGAAGTACCGGAATTAAATGGTTTTTTAAACTGAACCAAGATCATGGTCATGTTGTCACATCCTTCACCGCCGGCTGTTGGCGCCAAACACCTATCAAATACTCTCTCGCAAATGACAGAAAGTTTGTTTGTCTGCATAGATAAGAGTGACCTCCTTTATATCCATGTTAACATCTACAATACATCGCCAGGGATCTCGGAAACTTACAGTGCTTAACTGATCCCGCACAAAATTGACAAGTTGTTGACTGGACATGCAATCCCTGGTGCAAACAACAGGAATTATCAAATTGCCAGATTATGTTAAATTTCCACATGTTTGAAATGAATAGCAAGAAAACACGGCTTAACAGCGCACCAGACAGAAAACAGAAGGCAACACATGCTGTGTGCTCTCTATACATGGAAGTTTTAAAGTATAGAATACATACAACTCAACTAAACTAATCCTTTTCTTCTTTTTAGTAAAGGGATTCACCTCTAAGGCTAACGGTATTCGTATGCTTATGCTCAAAAAAGTGCAAACATTCCATACCAGAAGACATTAAGTGTTCCATAAATTCGATAGATAATGATTTATTTCTAACATTATGATCTAGAAGGAAAAAATAACAATAATAACTGTAGAAGCTTCACAGATCCTACCTTTAAACTGAGTTCATCAAAAGAGGATACCAGGTCACTAATGGCATGCAGTAATGCACTTTCCTACTATTTTTTCTAAGAGAACTACCACTCTTGTATGCATAGTGATTTTCCCCTACAATTCCTTATATGTGAGTTCAAATGAAGGCATCACCAAACCCTGTGCTCTGTTCAATTTATTTAGTAGTCTTATCAACAACCTTGCTAACTTTTTAGTTTAGGCCCCAATAAGAAAACCACAATATCTGAAAATCAAAGATGCGCCATAATTTCAAAATGATTAGGAATTTTCTGTAAGGTATGAGCTGTGTCCTAGCATATTCCATAATCAAAACATGGCATGGAATTGTTATGGTTCAATGGTCTGTCTGGAGAATGAAATGAGCACACAAGTAAAGGCACAAATACAAGTGAGATTGGTTTATGGATGTCAGGGACTCAGGACATGTGATAATTGGAAAGCTGATTTTTCACATGGTAAACAATATTAACATCACCACAAGGAAAGCTGATTTTTTTTTTTTTTTTGAAACCAGATGGAAGCTGATTTTAGAATTGACCATATTAATGGAATCTATTCTGCACAGATTTTATAATGATGACCTCATTCTCATAATTCGACATAAAGTAAATGCCCTAGAGTTCACATTAACACAACAGTGAATTTAAAACTAAAGGAAGAGACCATACCAATCAGAAGCAGAACTTTTACTGGTAGCAGTTTATATATAACTTAAGGTAGAAAGCCACTTACCATATCCCATCACAAGCTAGAACAAGAAATTCATCGTCATCACTAAGTTCAACCTATTTCAAGAACAAAAATAAAAGGTAAGAAGAATGCAACCGGAGTAAAATAAATTGATTATTGATTTCCAAATGATGCCAACATAGACTTCAAAAGGTAAAAAAAATCCATACTCTCAAAGCCACACCAATCCATCATGCTCATAGATGAGGAAAAAAATATCATATAGAGATAATTTCATCCAAACCCCAGTTGTTTTCATTAAACACACTTATACCTTAGATGATTTGAGTAACTATCAAAAACAACTATTGCCTTTAACAAAAATCCATTAATTTAAAAGTTTGGCTGCTTTAATCTTTAAAATTCCAACAATACCATCATTTTAATAAATAAATTTAAGTCATCCTTTTATTTTAATTAGGATGAGTTACTTTAATAAATTAACATAAATCAAATTTTTGATTAAATAACTTCAAAAGAATATCTTAGAGGAAGCAACACGGCCTCCTCCAACACAATGAGGAGGTCATGTCGCCTCCTCCAAGGCAAAGGAGGAGGCCACATGGCCTCCGGTAAGACATGGAGGAACCACTCAAACTCAATTCATTCTTTGTTCAAAAAATAAATCTACAATGATACTCATTTACTCATTTTGTTTTTACAATTAACTATGTTTACTTATTTAAAATTTTTTTTTTTTTAATAATCTACATGACCATATCTTATTATCGTTAAATGAAGTATACTAGTGGCAAGGAAAGTTAATGAGAAAATTATAAAACCGAATAGATCTACTTGTATTGATGCAAAGTATAGGGGTAAGTCATACTGAGTATAATGCTTAATTGCCCTGGGATACTCTACTAAATGATGCAGAAGTGTGGATGCAACATACAATGTTTATATCTGGATTGGCAGTCACAATCTGCTTTTCAGCAGGCAATGTCTTGTTTTGCTTGAACTCCACATCTCCTGCAACCAATAGATAATTTAATTGCACCAAAAAAAAATTTGACATTAAGGCAAAAGAAGAAAAAAATTTGACATTATTTCCCCTTCTAGTGGTTCTAAAAACTGAACTAAATTACCAATAGCTCTTGCCAAATTTAAACTTCCATTTACACGTCCAACTTGTATAAAACCACCAGCTTTCAGAATCCTATCTTTCTCAACCTCAAGGTCAGGCTTGTGATCTTTAGACAAGTTATGTGCCTGCATTAAAGTACTTAGATAAAACAACTGCAGAATCTTATCACATCGTACTGATGTCATGGCACTAAATAACAGTGGATTATCATCTAATCACATGTGACATCGGATTGAACAGAAGTAGCTGCAACAAACGTAAGGCAATATGAGAAGTATATGGAACACAACAAATTACAGTAACTACCTCAGCTAGATGAAAGGAAATGATAGAACTATGTAGCAGAACTTGTTTTAGCACCATGGTCCCCTCATTGTTTATCTCCACTCCTCATAGATTGCTATTAAATGATGCACATATTAAAAATATAACATGTACTTTACATGTACCATGCAATGTACACCAATAGTTCACAGATGATCTACTGTCTAGAACATTTCATTTCACTCAGTTCACGAGCAGAAGTGTAGGGAGAATCCTTGAGGCCATCCATTTTATACAATCAGTAAAAGAAAAGGTACATATACATTGAAAGTTGAAAGGAGGGAAAGGGGGGAAATACCTGACCCTTTCTGGATAAGACGCAACGAGAATCACCAGCATTTGCAACAACAAGTTGCTTGTTTCGAATGACTGCAACGCAAGCTGTGCTTCCACAAGTTGGTCCTTGAAAATCAGAATGAGGACCCTAGTTTGCAAACCCCCCAAAAAATCCTCATTTGGTTAAAATGTTAATAGATTGTCAAAACTAAATTCAAATGAACAAGACATAATCTATCAAAATATGCTGAGAAATTATATGAAGCAAAACAAGACAAATCATATAAAATAAAATACAAATAAAAATTAATCCCAATGCTTCGTAATAATTTGGAAAGAGGGAGAAACTCAGAAACCACCTCAAAACATACATTCATTACACTCAATGTTAAAGCCATGTAATTAAAAATGAATCTTATTTTAGTTAAATATTTGAAGCTCTCATGTGTCTATCTACTATATAGAGACATTAAATTTCAGTAAGGGATTCTTCAAACCTAATAATCTTAATTTCTAACAGTTATAAGATGCTGTCACTACTCACTAGTACTTCTAAAATTCCAACCTTTTCTCACATTTCTCTGTATTCAGGTAACTTATAAGGGTTTTAAGAAACCGGATCTTCACGAATGATCTATTGCAGAGAGAAAGAGAGGTAGAGAGAGCGAGAGAGGTAGAAAGAAAAAGACACTACTTTGGATCAATTAAGGGAACTGTATGGAGTCAGGAACCTAAAACAGTATTTAGCAAGGTTGATTGCAAAATTATTCAACATTTCACAAAAAAATGCAATAGAAGATATATTTCTTAAGGAGCTAGAGGGAATGACTTTCATAGTTGTGATAAACATGATTAGTATTTGACTAAGAAGCACTAAATACCTGTAGATTTTATCTAATCTATCAGACAAAGTTGAAGTGATTAGAAATAAACTTCAAACTTAAAATTAAAAAACAGAAACACCAGCTTCATATCAGAAACGGGGTTCATACCCTAACCTAAACACCAAATTTAACACATTGACATGGGAATTAAATTCACAATCATACAGTATTGCAATACAGAAACTTCAGAAAAAAGATAAAATCCCATGTAGCTTATACCACATAAAACCAACAGATCCAAGGCAGAAATAATGTGCCATTGCTACACAAAATCAGAAATTCTGTTTCCATGATATGATACCTCCTCAGAAGGCCAATTGTCCATATGCTCATTGGCTTCACCACTCTTAGGAGACCATATTAACCCTTCAATCATGCCCGAAAACTGATCTATCTTATCTCCTAATATAGCTAATTCTCTCCAACCCCTTTGTCCACGCATCATCTCATCCATTCTGCATCAACGACATTACACTAAACCATGAGAAGGATTGAGCAAATATGTTGACAAACAAAAACACAGATACAAATTCATTCTCGTTAAATTTACAAATTGCATCCAAAAGATAGCTTCCTGCCAATTGTATAAGCTTCACTTTTCTTTTTTCTGTTCATTTTTTCACCTTAGAAATTGAAGCTAACCATGACCAAAGTCAATTTGAATGATCTTCTGAACTACAATCATGAGCACCGCATTCCATTGAAATCTAATATGAACTAATCAGATATATTAAGAAGATTGACAGATGGACAATGAGATATTTCACATTTTACATCTCACAGATTAAATGTTTGAATGATACTATCTTATTAAGCTTACAGAAACAAACAAGGGATTAACTGGAACCTCCATCATTACATAATATATCCTAGAAAATACCAAAGATAGAAAAGATAAAGAAAATAGACTTGAAATTTTGTATAATTAATAAGAAAAACTGCTTACAATGACTTGAGGTTATTTACAATAACCATTAGAAATGCTAGAATCTCAACTCTTCATCACACATGAAATAATGAATCTCAACCATCTAAATTAATTATATGCCTCATGACCATTTTAAGATGCTACAAGAAATAACAATAAATAAGGCATAAAGTGATAAAACTAAAATAAAAGACAGGCTTGAGAAAGCTAGAAGACTAGACTTAGGGCCAGTTTGGTATTGTTGTAGGGTTGTAGCTTATAAATAATCATTGTTAACTGTGCTAAAAAAATAATCAATTGTCAAGTTAATTCGGCAAACGTTTGGTTATTACATTTTAAAATTGCTGTGAGACTCAAAAGTAGTGTGGATATGTTGGTAATTTTATTCCAAAAGTGCTATAACTATGTATAATGACTAACATAGACATGGTATTGGAGTGCATGTTTACTCTTTATATTATTTAAAATTTCAAACTGAATAAATATTTAATCATGATGTTTTATTAAAGTAACTATAATTATATTTACTATTTAAAAATAATTATTGTTAAATATATTTCTAGATGTACTAGAGGAGGTTGTCCTCCTCATGAAGGCCACCATCCCTCCTAGTTTGAAGAGGTTAGCCTCTTGTGCTATAACTCTCAACTTGTTTTTTTTTTTTTTTTTTTTTTAAATATATATATTTATATTTAATTTTTGGTAAAAAAATGTGATTTAGTTTATTTAAATTTTGATTTTTTAAGTGAAATGGGATAAATGTGTTTACATATTAAATTAATAAGGGTAATATAAACAATTTAACCATTCGTTATAGATTATTTTATAATCACTTAGGAAAAGTAACCCCTAACATGTTTCTTAAAATCTGCTGTAGAGAAACTAAAATTATTTATAATCACTTTTTAATACTTTACCAAACACAATTTATGTCAAAATTATGGATATAACTAAAATTTGCTGCCCAAAACCAATCCTAAACTGGCCCTTAAATAGGTTTTCTATTAACTTCTGTCCATTTTAAAGTTTTTTCCAACAAATTTAATTCTCAATACTTCAATAGCACTAAATGCAACACTAAGGATAATATATTAATAGATTGCTAGATCTAAGAAATGCATGATTGATCAACATGTAAGAACATTAGCATAATTTTCACAATGATGCCCCTGTATCAAAGACAAATTAAGAAGAAACATTGTGACTATCTTCTTTGTGGCATCAGTGTCAATGACTTTAAGATTTAAGAATACATCACTTTTTTTGTATTTAACAAAATTAGACTGTCATAGTCAGAAAATTTAATCTTTTTTATATACTTTAAAGAGTATATTTGATATTTCACATTTTGAGAGAACAGACAGTTCACTTGGTTATGCTTCTCCCTAATATTAATAAATGTTATGTTTCCTTAAAAAGAAACACAATTTAAGTGGCAATAAAGGTGAATTCTATAGTATAGTCAAGTATACAGATTCCAAAGCTAGATGGTACATGGGATTACAGGCCAAAGACACCTCAGCTGCCTCAAACTAGGGCTATTATTATAATGAGGAATCCACTAAAAATATAGTGCATAAAAGTCGTAAATAATATTAATCAACCTGAGGAAAGCTTTTTGCATAGAAGTTCCCAAATCTCCAGCCGAGTCAGCTTCATTCTTGAGCACCTGTCGGTGGAGATACTTGGCGCAGAACTTAGCCACTGCTTTACCTGCAGATATGGATTTTGTAAGCAACAAAACATAAACAGATATCAATACCTATAAGAAAGAAGAAAAAAAAAATCAATTTCTCATCTCTTCATTCCCTTTCCGCCATACGCACCACAGCCCAGCCCCTCTCCCCCCTCACCCAAAAACCCTCCCCTTTCCCTCCCAAACAAATAGTAATGATAAAACAGCATGAGAGGCAAGGAAGAATAAACTGAGTCAGAAGAGGTTGATATCAAGTATCAACAAATCTAAGCAGGAATGAACATGCCTTCTTACCTTCAGACAATTTAATGATAGTTGGATTGATTTTTCACCCTTATGCTTGAGGTTTCGAGGATTATATATATAGGAAAGGTCTTCTCAATATAGTTGGTGGTGTTTTGATTTTAGGAGAAACGTAATTGATAGAGTGATTGAGGAATTTTTTTCTCCTCTCTTTGTTGGATGATGTTTCTTTCAATATGGAAGATGGAAATAGGAGGGCATGATCTAAGGATTCTAAAGGAATCTTTTCTTACAAGTCCTTCTTTGAGTAATCGGTTAATGATGAGTCTCATCCATTGTTTGAGCTTGCTAATGTAATTTGGAAGTCAAAGGTTCATAACAAAATCAAAATTTTGGGATGGCTGATAGCTCATGGCAAAATAAATATTTGTGATATTATTCGAAAGAGATATCATAATTCTAGTCTTCTTCCCTCTCGGTGTGTTATGTGTAATAAATTTGAAGAAAATTTGTACTTTGGTATTGTGGAATTATTGTTGTTTGCGGGTCATTTGGTTAGAAAGCAATAGAAGAATTTTATAGGAAGCTAAAGAGGACAACTTTTAGAGACAACACTATTTTTCATCATGTTGGATATGAACTAGGAAGGTGTTGTTTTGGATTGAACTCCTTATACTTT
Organism: Acer negundo; assembly: GCA_035582765.1. Taxonomy (NCBI): domain Eukaryota; kingdom Viridiplantae; phylum Streptophyta; class Magnoliopsida; order Sapindales; family Sapindaceae; genus Acer; species Acer negundo. The sequence goes on along the minus strand of CM069241.1, from coordinate 33,397,175 downwards.
TTATTTATTTATTTAGTTTGTCGTTTTGGTGAACCACTGGTTCTCTTTTGTACTTATTTTCTTTCATCTTGAAATAAAGTAAAACAAAGATAACTTGCACAACAATGTCAATAGATAAATTATATGATCAAGCCAGATTCACATCCAATCTAACTATGACTTCTTGAAGATAGAAATGGAAGATCAACGTAACACAGAAAATTTGACAGGGATGAAACAATTTCAAAAATAAAAAACACAGCACCTATCATCAGAAAATGCTTAAATATAGAGCAAATGTTTCCATTTCTCATGGCAGGAGAAAGCCTATTTGTGCAAACAATAGCATAATAACACCAGCAAATCACTAACCACTAAAATCTCAACAAAATAAGAAGTAATTAGGTTCATATTCAGAAGATGTAAATAAAGTTCAGATGAAAAAGGAGCAAACTTAACTCATATACCATGTACAGTTACAAGGAATTATAAGATATGTACATAGATGCATAAATATATGAAAAATGGAAATTTGAATTGAAAAAATAATGAACTCGTGTGCTGACCTCCATGGCCGTCATAAACACCAAAGAAAGATGTAGAATTGTCCAAATCTGGATAAGCTGCATGCTGTAATTGCTTCATGAGTTTAGTATACATAGGCAACAAACATTAATTTATGCAAATAACGAATGCGAGAGTTCACTAATTGTACTCCTAAGGTAAGACAAGCATACCACTTGTCATCTAGATAGCACAAATAAGCAGCCATAACCAGATAATATATGTCTGCATTTGTGTGTTATTTAGATATTCATCTGTCTCCTCCATGATTCTATTACCATAGTAGACAACATCACACATGCAAGAATAAAATGTTTGGATTGATAATGCAAAGAAAAATGTTGTCAAAGTTGCTTGAATTTTCTAGGAGATAAAAAGGTTGCATTGAATCTCTAACAATTCTTCTGTGAATGTAAGGAACGAGGAAACTTGATACAATTTTTGAGCAAATAATATCAGGTGAAGGAGAAGGAGTGGTGCACCCTTTTATAAAGAGAGAAAAGAAGCGGTAAAACAATTAATACAGATCATTTAGTAGGTGGAAAACAGGGTAAACAGAAAGCACAGGAAACAAACTCCCAGCACATCAAACCATAGCCACTTTGCAATAGGTATGGATGGAGAAGAAAGGATATTCTGGAAACTTTAAAAGAAAATGAAGCAGAAAAACAAACTCTTAGATTTCTTTGTGCTTTACGCCTTCACCATTGTATTATATAGCATATATGCATTAGCCTCTTCTTTTATCATCTAGTGGCAGGTATGCAGTTCTACAAGGTGTGACAAACATGTAATATCTTCATAATAATTTATGCCTTGAATATTATGCCAGTGTCTTAAAATTTGCTTGGGCCACAAAAGAAGTACAATCTCAATTAACAATTTACAAGCATTGTTATATCTTCACCAAAGCTTCTTGTCATACTTTCTAAAGGCTCCCATGCTTTCAAACCCAGGTGAGATTTAACACCTTGTTCAGAATTAATAAATAAATAACGAAATACAGTCCCATCAAAAAGCCAATCTTATACCTTCAAAAATATAGTCTTAAAAACCGATTATTGTAAACAGCAAATGCAACCATAAATGGAGATGTAAATAAAACATCAATAGTGGAACGTGTACTCACAGCATCTTCCATGGTAGAACGCCAACCTTGCATGGACGACACCCCATAACGAAGACTGCCATTTTCACCATTGTCCGAGAACTTGTCAGTCTTCGGGGTGCTCAGATATACCCCCATTTTTCTTCCTGAAACAGTGTGAAAAACCATCAATTGCAAAACAAAGGCCCCATGCATTTCCAGTTATACACATATCAATAAGCAATAGCACAAATCTTTTATCATATAAAAAAAAACCACATAATATAACAATTAAAGCAGTCTGTGCAGAAATTATTGCCCAAATATAATTTGATCCGTCGATAAATGACACTATCAATCACAAAAGCGTTGTTCTAAATACATAAATTATTGGTCAAACCTACCGGGTCATTTAATCAATTCAAATAATAGGAATTAAACTAAAATCATTCATTGTCTAATCGAATTAAGGCTAATCAAGCAGTTGAAGCACCTTAACACTTTGTTTGGTTGCCAAGAAAAGCCAAGAAAATTCAAGAAAAATATAAGTCGGCAAATCCAAAGAGTCTAGTTAATTATCTTTTGCTTTATTGAGCACTAAACAGTAAAAGATTTTTGAAGTAGTACTTTCTACTTGTGCGATTTTCTCGCCTTTTCTTGGAAGGCAAACACTAAAAAAGAAATTAAAACAAATCACGAAAAAGTAAGAACAGAGAACGAATCAAATGGGAGTGATTCATGAAATACAAACCAAAAGTAAAAGAGTGACTTCAGAGTCCACTGGCCGTACAGTTAAGAACAAAGAGAGACAGAGGGATGGTCCGTGGTCGTCCTATATATATATATATATATTTTTTTTTTAGGACTTCAATTTTCAGATTCAAGGGTAACCGGCTAAGAATGTCACGTGACTAAATTGCTTCTTCTTCTTTTTTCAAAACTGATAAAAGGGGACTTTTTTTTCTTTTTCTGTTTTTTTTTTTTTTTTTTTTTTTTTTTACGAAACATCGTATTTTAAAATTTCTTTTTTGTAAATTTGTAATAGTAACTTTATTCCCTTTTTTTTTAAAAAAAATACATTATTTTAGTCCTTCCATTATTTAATCATTAATTTTGAATAGCGATTTTATTAGTATTTTTGACTTAAAATATACCACTTCATGTGCCAAAAAACAGAAATTAAATAATAATAATAATAATAATAATTAAAAAAAATTAAATAAACATGGGAATCGCTGAACCAGACTTAATGTGATCTCCCAAAAGCTTCATACTTCATAGAGACTTGCAGCATCTCCTTTTTTTTTTTTTTGTTACTCCTTCCAAATCTCTTCCCATCTATGGATCCCAAATTTCCAAATCAATATGTTCTGATTTGATTTGATTTGATTTTTACTTTGTTGGGTTGATGTTCTTGATTTTGGTAATGGATTTGGAGATGATATGAAATTGGAAATGGGTAGTGAGTTAGGTAGCCGGTCATTTATTGTATATGTTTTTGATCCTCATTCCTCCAATTATTTGCTTATTTTTTGAGTTATTTAGGGTTTTAATTTGTGTGTTTGAACATTTTTAGATTGTTAGACCCAAGTGATATGTTTGAAGTATTTCATAGGAAAAAAAGATGATTTTAGAAGATTGAAGGAACTAAAGCATTATTGTCACAAAAAAGGGGCTAAAGCATAATTATCAACATTATAGTCAACAAACGCAGCAATGTGAATCGATGTGTCTTTCACAACAATTCAACATTAAATTCAAAAGCTTTTTCAATGCGCTTTGACATCCACTTTGTAAGCCAGATCGGCGTGCAATAAAATTGTGTCCAGTTCTTTACGCTATGATGACCACTCTAAATTTACACAGCGGTTCCAAGAGCGCTCTAAGGGCGCTTCAAGGGCAGAGGCAACCGCATTCATGACTGTTCTGAGTTGTGCTCTCAAAGCCACAGCGCTGCATAACCAATTGAAGACCGCTCCCATGACCACTCTGGCTTTTAGAGCGGTATTGATAGCGGTGAGGCAATTCCGCGCTAAAGTTGGATTTCTAATCACGTTTCAGAGACCGATGGATATAAATACATGAAGAAATTAGGTTTTGCTGGTTGGCCCACTCTCAAGACCAGATACGGTTTCATACCAGATCACTTAACACAATTCTCTCATCCATCTTTACACATAGAAGATTCAAAGACGAAGAAGATTTCATCATCAAAAATTAGAAGAATTCGTTGAAGGCATCGATGAGTTTCATCTTTTGTATCTATTGTCTTTTTATTTTCATGATGTGTAACTAACTCCATACTAGGGGATCGATATGAACCTATGTAATGCTCATGTTATGATTCAAACTCCATATCTTTATTAATCAATTCAGATTTAGATTTGTTCAATTCATTATATGTCTAGATTTTTGACTCATTTTGATCTACCTAAATTAATTGATACTTGCCTAGGGTTTTGATAATTTATAAATTGAGGTTGCACTACCTAAATAGATAATCTTAATTACTTTTCAATTGAATGAGTATGATTATTCTCGACATAGTAATTAATGCGATACAATTTTGGTACAATAATTCTTGCACGTAATAGGTTCTTGATTATAGCTCACACCTTCTACAAGGGTGAGTTGTGATTGAGAACACGTGGTTAAATTCTAGTAATTAAGGTAATACCATATTTAAGATAAGAATGAACTCTAAAATTGGATTGAATCTATTTAATGGAATTAGTTGATGAACATTGAGGATTACGTATGGGGAGCATCGGTTACCTAGTCTCTCACCTCTTGATCACATTCACATATTCTTGTTAACTGCTTTCACAGTTTAATCTAGTTTTAATCAAATCAATCATCAAACAAAATTTCTTAGTTACTTTTAATTGCTCAGCTTTAATTATGATTAGTTATAATTGATAAATCATTATAGGAACGATCCTTATTTATTGCTGTACTTATCTCACGATTCATGCACTTGCGAGTTAAGTTTTTATAACACGATTTTACACATCATTGGGATGGTGTTGGAGATAAACATGGAGTTAAAAATGTTATTTTGTTAAAAAAAAAAAGAAGGTATAATAATAATAATAATAATAATAATAATAATAATAATAGTAATAATAATAATAATAATAAGACATAAAAAGTGGAAGAGCTCCTCTAGTTTTCTAAAAAAAAAAATTTATAATTTTATTTAATATTTTAATTAATTTATTTAATGTTTTATTTTTTAAAACAGTTTTGATATTAATATTAATTTAATTAGTTCATATTTGTTTTTTTAGATAATAATAATTTTTATATTTTAGTAAATGTGTAAAGATCTTATAATGTTTGATGATATTTTGGACAATACATGCAAAAATTAAGGTATAATAATGTAATAAGGGTAAAATTATAATTCAACAAGTTATGTCATAGTTAACTGTTACTAATTTAGTTAAAGGAACTAAAGTGATGTATTTTGAAAAAATAAGGGATTAAAGTTACTAATATAACAAAAACGTTTAAAAATGTGACATTTCTTGAAAAAGTAAGAATTTATTTGAAAGTTCCCCATGATAAAATAAAGTTTTAACATGTCGGCAGGTATGTTGATTCCACATCAACCCATCAGAGGACACATACTCAGTATTGACACGTCGTAGAAAGTATGCAGAATCACCATAGACATGTCATTGTGGTATGCTGACTCATTATCAGCATGTCATCGGGTATGTTGATGACACATCTTTGTGTATGTATGGACATGTTATCCGATTTGCTGATTAACAGTTGACACATCATTAGGTATGTTGCCTTAGCAAGAACATGTCATTGGCTTTTGGCTAAGTCGTATATGCTATCGACTTGTTGGCTCAGTTGTACATGTCGTCGGCTTGTTAGCTCAACCGAGACACATAATCACCCTGTTGGTCCACCATGACATGGCATCAGAAATGATGACTCATCATAACACATCATCAGAAAATGTTGATGACACATCAACGGTCATACTGACTCGACATGGACACGGCTTCGAGTATAATGACTAATGATTGACACGTCATCAGATGTGCTGACTAAACATCAACACGTCATCGAGTTTGTTGACTCACATTAACACGTTAGCTGGTATGCTAACTCACGATCAACACATCATTTGGTATGCAGACTTGACATCTACATGTCATCGAGTATTCTAAGTGGACAACGACACCTCGGCTGATATGTTGACCCAATTGCAAATGTGAGTAAGGATGGCAAGTGTACTCGGTCAAGTCGAGAATCATGTGCAGTACCTGGACATTCCTTACCTGGCACCAGGTATGGAATACCCAGAACTCGGTCGAAAGCCCTTTTTTTTTAATTATTTTTTTTAAATAAAATTGTCAAAAAAAAAATAAAAAATAAAAAAACCTAAACCGTTATTATTATTATTATTTTTTTTTCAAAATACATTATCCTTGTCCTCTCTCTGTACCAAATCTTCCATAGTAAACCCTCTTCCGCTACCGGTACCAGACATATATAAGTGTTCAAGTCAGTGTGCACTGATATAACTTCGTCAGTGCGCACTGATATAACTTCATCAGTGTGTTGGATGTGGACCATTAGATTTACATACTTTGCCTCAAAGTGTATGCACTTGTCAAAACTTCTTTGTAATCAGTGGTCCACATAAATTGGTACTGATGTAGTTACATCAGTACACAGTGTGCACTAACCATTAGATGCACTTGTCAAAGCTTCTCCAAATCTAATGGATGTGGACTATTAGATTTACATATATATGGTCCCGTTCTAGTCAGTGCGCACTGTGCACTGATGTAACTACATCAGTACAAATGCATTTGGACCACTGATTAACTTTGATAATTTCATACACTTTGAGTCAAAGTATGTAAATCTAATGGTCCACATACACTGATGAAGTTATATCGGTGCGCATTGACTTAAACATATATATATATATATATATATATATATGTATGAGGCAAGATCTATGACCCCAATTTTTAACACATTTTCTTACACAATTTTTTAGCTTTTAGATTATAGTGAATCTAAAGGTTGAGATAGCCTATGAAGTACACAATCCTATCCCACCATAACTCTATCTCTTCGGGTAACTTTCACAATTTCTCTCTCCTCTCTCCTCTTTCCATCTTTTCTTTTCATCATTTTTGAAACAAATTTAGGTGTGTTCAATATTAATCTAAGGGGGTGAATAGATTTTATCCAATTTTATCTAATTTTCGTTATTAGTCAAATTGACGAAAATACCACTAACTAGTCATAATAATATATCAAGTGTATAAAGTGCGGAATCGTAAATGACACAAGATATTTACGTGGAAACCCTTACGGGAAAACCACGGGCTAGTAAGTGCGCCACACTCGAACCTCGAATCCACTAATGATAAATGATTACAACCTAATCTTGGTATGTAACTCACTACCAATACCTAATCCCGGTATAAGTGAACCTAGTTCAATTGCTTGTGATTTACGCTACCTAATCTCGGAAGCAACACAAGACTCACTTCTCAATGAAGAGATAATAATATATAAGTGAATATATGATGATATCCAAAGTGCAAATAAAGCTAGGTAACCTTAGATGCTTATCTAGGATGATGAAATAACAATTAATACAATCATAGATATCAATAGCTAAATGATATGTTCATAAAGCCTAGCTAAACATAGATTAAACTACCTAGATAGCTATCACAATACAACACTCAATCAATTCATCACAAACAATCTCTATTTTGTATCAAGCAAGTGATCTAAAAACATACAAGTGAATAAAGAGATGACTTGTTAAGAAAGACACTAAAATTAGATGAAGTTAGTGAAGATCTTACCAAGCAAGATGTGATGATGTAAAACTATGCATGGATGCATCCTATATGGTCATAGATGATGATATATGAACTTTGATGCACAAAGGAATGACTTTGAGTGTTTAAAGGTGAGTTCTTGTAAATTTTTCTCTTGAAATATGTTCTAAGGGAAAAATATGTTTTTGGAACTCTTAAAAATGACTTAAAACAAAAGAGACATATATATAGTGTGTCAAAAAGAAGTGACACCGTTTTGATAATTTTTCCAAAATTATGCCTTGACCGCATTACACCCGCTCTACTTAAGGCGGTTGTAGGGCGGTTCACCTGAGAAATGAAGAACAAGTTCTTCGTGACCACTCTACACAAAAGGAAGGAAATCAGGCGAACTAGAGGCGGTTGCTCTCGGGATTTTGAGAGCCGCCCTACACCCACTCTACGTAGGACGGTTGTAGGGCGGTTCATAGGTGACAATTAAATCAACCAGTGGCACCGCTCTACGTAGAGCGGTCGTAGAGTGGTCAAGAGCAAATTTGCTCAAATCGCATTATAGGTGCTATACGTAGGGCGCCTGAAGGGCGGTTGTATATCACCCTCTACAAAAATGATGCATCCTAAGCCTAATCATGATATGACATTTAACACACAAGATGCAATCAAATTAAACATGCAAGAAGAGAGATTAATGAACATTAATGCATACATAATAAAGACACACAACATATAAGAATAAGAGTTATGCATGTGTTGTGAGTGTGTTCAACTTCTTCTCTTCAAAGCAAGTAATCACTTAGAAATTTACCTTTGGTGCAAGGTGCTTCTTCTCTTGAGGTCTTGAGAGGGCCTTAGTTGTGCAAAGCACCAATCATCATAAGCATAAGCTACCCTTATATTAAACCCTAAATGTGGTTTGTCCACAAAATAAGCCTATCAATTTATGAGACCTTGCAATTTTCCTCTTCTCTGTTCTGAAAATATTTCACACAACTTTCTTACTCACCTCTTCTCTGTTCTGAAAAAACATTCAGCCACATTTTTTTTTTTTTTGTTTCTAAATATTTTTTGGAAGGATGCAAAACGAAGGGGAGCCTAGTAAAAGAATTTTTTAATTTGCTCTGCTAAACCTATATATACCTTGTTAAAATAAAACCCTAATATATGTAAAACAAAGAGAAGGAATATTTTCTTGTTAGAATTTTTTAATTTGATTGATAACGGTGATGTTGATGATGCTTGTTAGTGTTATCACTCATTTTTACTTTTTGCAAATACTTTTTTTTTTTTTTTTAAGTATACTTTCTACAAACACTGTACCAAACTGAGAGAAGATTATGTTAAAAGAAAAAATAAAATTATAACTTTAAAAATAAAAGATAAATTGAAATAAAGATTTGAGTTTACGATGAAACAGTTGGAGACTTTACATAAAGGAACGAAGAGAAAAGATGAAAAAATGGGAGATAAATTGTGAAAGTCAACAAGAGAGAAATAAAAAATAAATAGGAGAGGTTGAGTTTTGGTGGGATGGGATTGTGTACTTCTTGAGCTATTCAATAATTAATCTCAACCTTTAATTCACTCTAATCTAAAGGTTCAAAAATTGTGTAAGAAAATGTGTTAAAAATTGGGCTATGAATCCTGCCTCTATATATATATATATATATATATATGAGACAATCTATAGAACACCGGTGTACCCGAATACTATGTAGAAAATATTACGATTAAAGCTTGAATCATGCTTTTTCAAATTATGATCACAATATTTCATACACGGTGTTCAGAAACACAAGTATTCTATAGCCTAACACATATATATATATATATATTATTTATTTCAAAAGAAGAAAAAACAAAATAAAATATACAAACCTTTCTTTATCATTCCTCCAAGGGGAATTATCATTTGGGTCCCTATATTTTTTTAAATTATTTGTTGTTTAACTGCATGTCCATTTTTCACTGACTTAGTCCCTATGTTTTCAAAAACTTATCAATTTGGTCTCTATGACTAGATTTTTTTATGGTCAATAGTCATAGAAAATATTGAATGACTATTTTTCCCTTAATTAAAAAAGGAAAAAAAAAGTTAGAAAACGAAAAAAAAAGAAAAAAAAAAAAGGAGAGATTGGATCTGACAGTTGCCGTTTACAGATGTCAAAATGAAATGTTTACTTTAGAAAACGAAGTTTGTTTACCACTTGTAACCACAATTAAATACAAAATTTAGTAAAATGGTAAGCAAGGGATCACATTATCTTTAAAAGCTAAGGAGCTCCTATCGATCGTCCTTAGGAATCGTGATGAATAGTTGGAATGCTTTCTAAATTATGTTAGACTAACTAAGTGCATACAAAGATAAATCACAATTGGAAGAAATAGATTTTTGATAACAAGATAAGTAAAATTACAAGTAAAGTAAATTAAGAGCCAGTTTGGTATTGCTTTTGAGAAGTTAAAATCATCTTATTTTATAATTTTGGTATAAAATGATTTTTGGTAAAACTCTCAAAAATGATTAATTGATAATCTAACAAGTTTTGACTTTGATTTTGAGAAGTGGGTGGAATGTTACTTTTTAAAAATGATTATGGAATAATCTATTTCAGCATTTAATGAATCTTTTAAAATATCATTATTATCCTTATGAAATCAAATTAAAATCATTTATATTACTTATTTCATTTTAAAATTAAATATTGATTTGATTTATAAAATCTTTTAAAAATATTTTATTGTTCTGATGGAAATTTTTTTTCTAATTTTAATATCCTACTTAAATATTGATTTAATATATATAATTAACGAAAAAAAAATGAAATGAGGTTCTAAAATCATTCATATTTTAGTTATTGTAACTAATTTCAACACTTTTGATATAAAATTACCAAATATATGTATATTACTTTTGAGCTATACAGTAATTTTAAAAGTACAATTAACCAAACAACTGCTGATTAACTTCACAACTGATTATTCCTTCAGCACAGCTAACATTGATTATTATAAAAAGTACAACAATATCAAACTAGCCCTAGAGGGAATGGAAAATAGAAGCTCAACAATGTAGATAAGAGTATAGATTAAAACAATTAAGAGAAGTCTAGGGAATTGATGGAGTTATTATTGGACCATAGAAAATGCTTAAGTAGCTCATCAATGCTTGATTTACACAATTAAGGGACGATCTCTTTTGAATGAGTGATTTGGCCATAGGATTCTAAACCAAACCATTTCTCACCAAAATTCCTCACCTATGATATTTAGAGTAAGGGGATAATGGTAAGATCGGTTAGTGACGATCAAATGGTTTAGGAAATCGGGGGTGAGAACCTATCATATTCACTATGAGCTCTAACCAATTAAGGCTATCAAGTCTCAACCAATTTGATCTCAAATTATCTTACCAATATTGAAATTAAAGAGTGATGTTCAATTCATTCACATGAGGAATAAGATCTAATTAAGCAAATGAATAGAACTATAATTGTGCAAATATATTATTGAAAGCTAGGCAAAACCCATTGTCCAACAACTCCTAACATCAATCCCCTAGAATGGGGGATTAGTTACACATGCTCAAAAACAAAGAAAGAGGGTAAAATAATAATAATAATAACCCATGAGTCTCTCTTGTAAGCTTGATCCCTCATTGAATGCTCCTTGCTTTGAACTTGATGTAAAAAATGGAAGCTTAGGATGTGTAGTGAGGTAGAGTCAATGGAAAGTGACAAAGTAAAGATATGTAGAAGGTGGGTAAAGAGGATTGATCAAGGGGAAGTAATCTGGATTTGATCTGTTGAGTTTTTGAATAGAAAAGATGAGTACAAGATCAGAAAATGGTGAGGTAGGTCGAATATGGTGTCAATCTATTCTCTCTGCAAATGAATCTAGGAGGGGTATATATACCTGTCTAAAAAGCAAGATTGTAACCATTAGATTTGTTAATGTGGCATGTGTCGAGGCCCGATTGTTACGGTTTGGACTTAGCGACATTGACCATGACAAACAGTTATACGAACCTTTGATCTGGTTTTCACAGTCATCTGCGTAGCGACTTGGGGAGCGATATCTAGATCTGAGACTTCGCTATGAGTGTCATGGTGGTTGCCCAGTGACGCATTGGTAGTGATTTTCTCTTGTTTTGATTTTCGTTGTTTGCATTTTTCATTGTCGCGGTTGACCCCTAGCGACACAAAGGGGGCGACATCCTCTGATACTGGGTTCACTAGCATACTATACAAATGTCGTGATTGTCATATAGTGATGCATTGCCAGCGACATCCTCCGGAATCCTTAACCAATCTTCAAGCTTAAATTGTCGCGGTTGTCATCCAGCGATGCATTTCTAGCAACATCTTCTGGTTTAGGATTTGCGGTCTTCACCTAGAAACCATAACAACGACCGTGATGTTTTGCTTCAAAACTTCCCTCTTTTTGTAGTTGTGACCCACAATTCTCCAAGTTAAGCCCAGATACCCTTGTGATGCAATATTACCTACAAAGTTCAATTCAAGGTGTCAAATGACTGGATTTCACCCAAAAATACACAAAAAGAGTCTGAAATAGGAGCCAAAATCATATACATTTTTGGCTTGATTAGGATCTCCACATGAAAATGAAATATATATATATATATATATGGAAATTCGGATTCCATTTGGATCTCGACCACAAATAGAAAATATCATCCAAGATCAGACAAACACCACAAATACAAATCGAACCAATCGTTGTCATCATCAATCTCTACCAAATCATCAAAAACAAAAAATATGAACAAAATCAAAAGTGAAAATATCCAAACAAAAAACACAAACCATTGATCTCCACCAAATCATCACCAGAGAAATAAGAACAAAATCAAAATTGAAAAAAAATCCAAGCACAACACAAACCCAGCCACCAAACACAAATCCATACCAATCTTGAAATTCAATCTCAGCCCAAACACTAAATCCATACAAACCCAGCCACCAAACATTGGTCAATCGATTGAGAATTGATACCAGAGATGTGTTGAGGAAAAAGTGGAGTCAGAGCTACACTGTAATTGATTTAGGGTTTACGACATTATCGCCCACTCAATCTCGAAATTCAATCTCACAGTAGGTAAAGGTTTTTTTTTTTTTTTTTTCAACCATGTTTCATCCAAATGCACACTGATTGACCAATGAGCAAGTAAAGAGAATGTGGTAGGTGGTGGTGGGTGTTTCATTGGTGTGGATTCGCATGAGAGAGATACCTCGTGAAGAGAGAGAGTGTGTGTGAATTAGTTTGGGTTCCTGGGCATTGTGTGTGGTAGTGGTGTCTAAGTGTGTATGGTGTTTGGTGGTGGCATTGTTAGGATTATGCTCAATAGCAAGAGTGTAATGTTGTAATTAACAATCTTTTTCATATTAATAAAGTGATTTCTGGTTTAACAAATCGTATAGCATTTATAGTTTGTATTATAATTGTCAAAGTAAATAATCATAAGGTCTAAAGACTATGGGAAAAGAAGAATTGTTCGTACATCTGGATATGTATGTGGTAGACACAATTCTTTAGTTAGTCTTGAATATTGTTCACAACTTAAGTTAAAGGTTGGGCACCTTTATCTTGTTAAAGTTGTAGAATTCTTTTGCTAGCATTTGAGTGGGATCAAATGAGATATGATGAGTCTAAAATCATCGGAGTGTCTTCGAGCAAAAGGATCTAGTGCACTGGGTGCATTGAACTGGATCACAATGAAAAGCTTTATCTAGAACCGTCAATAGATAATAGTCTTTTCATTATCAGGACAATCGGAGAGTCTATCTTAATCCTGAGATAAATGATGGACTTATGGTTGCAAGTGATATCATTTGAGTTATCAATGAGTACGATTATATCGCATAGTCTATCCTCGATAGTTTGGTGATATTCATTTGTTAATCGATAGAGGACTTCATTTATAGATATGGACATCGTGGCTCCATTTAATTAAATGAGAGTATAATATCATCATATGGATGTTTTGAGGTAATTGGATATTAAATCTCAACGTTGAGTTTTCGATAGTGTCTATTGAAAACATGGCTTCTGGACAAGTCAAAATATCCAAGTTCAAAACGTGGTCATATGAGTAAATATGGTAACTTGGAGAGTTATAGGCGGTCTATGAACTCTTGGCGATTACTGATATTAATCACGAGGATACACTATCTCCAATATGATTGTCTAGGGTATGAATGAGGAGCATCTTCCTTTTCTATCTTTATTTAAGAGTTCAGTTTTAGCTCTTTAGTGGAATGAGTTAAAATTAATGGATCGGACCTAAGTGAATCATTTGTTGATTGTGATTAGGTTATGTCTATTGAAGCTTAAATTTAGATGGCCCGCCAAGATCCCCAATCCACACGGACTTGCATGGATCACTTGATATATTCTACCGGACCAATTTAAGGGTCCATCTAGAATTGCATTTAATATATTAAGAATATAATTTGCACATTATTTAAGTAATGGGCTGCTCAATTATATTAATATATTAATGAAAGACATGTGGGCTTGTTTCTTTTAGTAAGAATGGGTCTGGTTCACATGTGGGCTTTTTTATTTAAAGTCCAATGGATTAAATGAAATAGGAAAATAATATTAGGCCCATCTTATATATAAGTGGGGCGGCTAGGTTAAGGTTTTGACCTAAAAATATTATTTTGTTTCATTTGTTTTAATTAAATAAGAATTAATTGATTTATTGATTAATTGTTTAATTAAAGAAACAAATCTTTCCTAAAAGTAAAAGACTTGTTTGATAAGTAAATAAATCAATTAGTATTATTTATTTAATCAAATAAGGAGTCTTTTTTTTATTTAGTCAAATAAAAGAATAAAAATAAAAGAGTTGGATTAGGGTTTGAAGTCTATAAAGTTAAAAAGAATTAGGGTTGAATCAAGTCACCCTATATAAGTGACATGATGAAATTCGGCCAACCCAAATTAGATACGACATAGAATTCGGCAACCCTAAAGGAAAAAGAAGAAAAATTCGGCCAACCTATATATATGTTCTTATAGGGTTCGGCCACATCAATTAATTGGTGCTTGAGTTTTTATTTTCTTTCTTCTTCTTCTTAATTCTAAGAGAGTTTTTATTCTAGAGAGACAAAAAGGAGTGAAAAATTATTCTTTGATAGTATACAATTGCTTAAACATCAATAAGCTTGTGTATACGATATCGATCTAGGTTCACGCGAGTTTCGATCATAAGATTGTGAACTCAAAAGTGACCGGAATAATTTTGACATTCTTTTGATTGTTTTGTGACTAACAAAGAAAAGAAAGTATTTGTTTGGTCCATTCACAGGTTTGCAATTCAAAGGAAATGGAGACCACGCTCCTAGGTGATCCACGTTCGTGCTCGGATTGAAGGTCTTGCGGATTACCATCGACGTAAGTCAATCGGATCACGCGACAAGAGGTAATTTACTTTTGTTGATATATATGCATGTTTATTGATTAAAAGGGTTTAAGGTTCATAAAGGAAAAATTTTAAAAGTCACTAAATCGTCTTTAGTATCGCTTCCGCTGCGTGTAACACTTTTATTTGTTTATTTTTCCCTACAATTGGTATCAGAGCCTAGGTTGAACCCTTTTAATTAATTAACGTATATATACGTGGATCTATTTCTTTTTATTGTGATTATGCATGTTTAGAAAGAGATGGCACTCTAGGTATTCAAATATATAATTACATGTGATGTATGGATTTATATATATTTTATGTGGTTTGTTATTGCTCGATTTTGGCCCTAGATTTTCAATGTAATTTTTGTTTCGGAGTTGTAACAAGAA
Organism: Acer negundo; assembly: GCA_035582765.1. Classification (NCBI taxonomy): domain Eukaryota; kingdom Viridiplantae; phylum Streptophyta; class Magnoliopsida; order Sapindales; family Sapindaceae; genus Acer; species Acer negundo. The sequence continues at coordinate 33,381,890 of CM069241.1, read as the reverse complement.
GGGTGGTCTATTATCGCCATAATTCCTTCTTGGTAGATTGCTAGGTTTTATTTTTTATATATATATGTGCAGTATTTTTTTAGGGTTACTGCAGTTTTTTTATTTATTTTTAGTATGTGCAGTTTTTGGTTTGTAAAAATACTGCAGTGAATAAAAAAAAATAAAAAAAAATTAATACTGCAGTATTTATTATATATATACTGCCGTAATATATTTAGGTCTTGGAGATTCGAAGACACGAAGCAAAACGAAGCAACCGGAACCAAGTACGAGCACCGTGCGCACCCTAGGAGTGGATTGGGCTGCACATGACAAGCCCAAACTTTGGTGGGCTGCGCATGGCAGCCTTGTGTGGCCTTATGGGCTGCGCAAGGCAGCCCCTTTGTGGGGTTGTGGGCTGCGCACGCCCATGGGAGAAGGCCGAAGGATGAGCGTATGGTTGATGGGCCACCTGAAGATCTTGTATTCCTGACAAATTGTAATTTACTTGTTTTTCTAGGATGGGCCAAAATTGTTGCTATTTAATTTATGCTTAAATATTACAATATTTGTTATTGTATGATAACATGACATATAGAATAGGAGTGCCACGCATATATCTCTTTTGGTATGAACATGCATTGAATGATTTAGGTATCTAAATGGCATCTAGATAACTCGGTAAATCATTCTATGGGATTTAATCACACGCCTTAAATAATTGAGTGGGAGAAGGTGTTTTGGTAACACCTATGGCCTCCAAGGTTAGTTGAGCTTTATTATTTATTGGTAATCCCCCCAAGGGGCGTCCATGAATGGAATTTAGCAACATACTTCCTTACAAGGATAGACTAGACAATGGACTCAAACGAGATCTACTCCCCAAGGAGGGATTTTCGTGAGAGAAAATTGAGGGTCGATATCTTGGTAACACACTCAATGTAATTTTATTGATATCCTCCCAAGAGTTCTTGTCAGTAAAATTGCAAGGCTAAAATTGAAAACGCTGGTTGTTATGTTAACAATTAGGTGGGACCTAGTCTAACTAGTAAATGGTGCGAACTCCCAAAGGAGGCGTAACATTTATGGGTGTTAGATCACCGTTGAATTTTATGATTGAGTTATTTATTTAATTCAAGATAAATATTTAAAAGTGCTTTATCATGATTATTTACTTATATATGTTTTGTTTTATTCAGAAATCATGACCCCATCACTTATGAACATCCTGAAAGATAACACTTTAACTGGAGATAATTATGTCACATGGAAAAGGAAAATTGGGTTGTTACTGCAAAGTGAAAAACATAAGTTTGTTCTAACTACTCCTAAACCACCTGCTCCTAATAATGAATCTAGCATAATGTGTAGAGATGAGTATGAGCAGTGGAAGACTTCAAATGATATGGCAAAATGTTACATTATGGCCACTATCTCCGACGTGTTGCAACAGCAGCATGAAGGAATGGAGTCCGCTGCTGATATAATGATGTCTCTAGAGGAGATGTTTGCTATGAAGTCTAGGACGACTAAGAGAGAGGCAGTGACTGCTTTTATGAATCTTAGGATGAAACCTGGACAGGCTGTGAAGATCACATGATGAAAGTCATAGCACATCTCAACATTGCTGAACTGCATGGCGCTGAGATAGATGGTGAGACAAAGATTGATATGGTTGTCAATTCATTGTCAGATTCCTTTGATCAGTTCAAATTGGACTACACTTTGAACAAAAAGGAATACACCTTACAAGGCCTGATGCAAGATGTTCAAAGTGCTGAAAAGATCCTTGTGAAAGGCAAAGGTCAAGAGATTCATATGGTTGGTAAAGTTGCTACTGTTAAGGCCCGTCAAAAGGTCAAGAAACAACAGAAGAAAAAGCAACTTGGGCCTATCAAGAAGGAGACCAAGAAAGTAACCAAGATCAAAGGGAAATGTTTCTTTTGTGGTGAAAAGGGACATTGGAAGAGAAATTGCCCAAAGTCCCAGAACAAGAAGGAAGAAGGTAATTTGAATTATCTAGAAACATGTTTTTTGGCTGATTCTACAGATTCTTGGATCATAGACTCAGGAGCCACTAATCATGTTTGTTATTCCTTGCAGGGGTTTCAAGAAAGGAGAAAGCTGAGTAAGAATGAAATCAATTTGCGCTTGGGCAACGGAACGTTAGTGTCTGCAAGTGCAGTAGGAGATATTAGAGTTTATTTGGATTCTAGAAGGCATTTAGATTTAATAGACGTTTATTATGTACCTCAATTCAAGAGGAATTTAATTTCAGTTTCTTGTTTGAATAAATTTGGATATTCGGTTACTTTTAATAAAGTTTTTATTATTAGTAAGAATGACAAAATTATTTGCCAAGGTACATTGGAAAACGGTCTATACTTTTTGCATAGAAATATCTCTCACTCGTTAGACACAGAAATAACGGAACCTAATCATAAAAGAGTAAAATTATCAACAGATGAAACCTACCTTTGGCATTTACGCTTAGGTCATATTAACCTTAATAGGATTAAAAGATTGGTAAGTGACGGACCTTTAAGTGACTTAAAGGTTGATGATCTACCAACTTGTGAATCTTGTTTGGAAGGTAAAATGACCAAAAGGACGTTCTCTGCCAAAGGTGCAAGAGCCACTGAATGTTTAGGATTGATACACACTGATGTATGTGGACCTATGAGCATTCAAGCTAGAGGTGGATATGAGTACTTCATCACCTTCACGGATGATTACTCAAGATTTGGTTATGTGTATCTCATGAGACATAAGTCGGATGCTTTTGACATGTTCAAAGCATTCAAAGCTGAAGTGGAAAATCAGCTTGAGAAACACATAAAAATCTTGAGATCTGATCGTGGTGGAGAATATCTATCTGGTGAGTTTCAGCAATATCTTATTGATAATGGGATAGTTTCTCAGTTTTCTGCACCAGGTACACCTCAACAGAATGGGGTAGCAGAAAGGAGAAATAGAACTCTTTTGGATATGGTTAGGTCTATGTTGAGTTATTCAACGCTTCCTATTTCTTTTTGGGGATATGCTTTACAAACTGCTATATACATTCTAAACGATGTACCATCTAAGTCTGTTCCTAAAACACCGCATGAGTTGTGGACTGGGCGCAAGCCTAGTTTACAACACTTAAGGATATTTGGTTGTCCTGCGCATGTGTTAAAAGGAAAGACAGAAAAGATGGAGTCCCGTTCAGAAACATGTATATTTGTAGGGTATCCAAAAGAAACTAAAGGATATTATTTCTATAGTCCTTCAGATATTAAAGTATTTGTTTCGACAAATGCTAAATTTCTGGAAAAGGACTATATGAATGATTTTGTGCCTAGAAGTAGAATTGTCCTGAATGAGATGTCAGGAGATACAATTCCACGAGAGGTTACACAACCTAACCCAATTGTAAGTTCCGATCCAACACAAGATCAACAACCTACCATTCCTCGTCGTAGTGGGAGGGTTAGAACACAACCCGAAAGATACATCGGTCTGGGAGAATCAGTGGAGAATCTCCCGGACGACGATGATCCCTATACGTACAAGGAAGCTATGGAGGATGTTGATAGTCGCCATTGGCAAAAGGCAATGCAATCCGAGATTGAATCTATGTTCGATAACAAAGTCTGGTCCCTTGTAGACTTGCCTAAAGGGATAAAACCCATTGGGTGCAAGTGGGTATACAAGAGGAAAAGAGGTATGGATGGAAAGGTGGAAACCTTTAAAGCTAGATTGGTAGCTAAAGGGTATACACAGAAAGAAGGTATCGATTACGAGGAAACCTTCTCTCCTGTGGCCATGCTTAAATCCATTAGGATACTCTTATCCATTGCAGCATCTTTAGATTTAGAGATTTGGCAAATGGACGTTCAAGACAGCTTTCCTAAATGGAAGTCTTGACGAAAGCATCTACATGATGCAACCAGAGGGATTCATTGAAAAGGGCCAAGTGGATAAGGTATGCAAGTTGCAGAAATCCATATATGGATTAAAGCAAGCATCCAGATCCTGGAACATAAGGTTTGATCAAGCTGTCAAAGGTTTTGGATTTATTCAGAATCCTGACGAACCTTGTGTATACAAAAGGATTAAAGGCGACAAGTTGGTTTTCCTGATTCTTTATGTTGATGATATACTACTCATTGGAAACGATGTAGGTGTATTAACATCAGTAAAAGAATGGTTAGCAAAACAATTTGATATGAAGGACTTAGGAGAAGCAAGTTTTATTCTAGGTATCCAAGTAATAAGGGATAGAAAGAATAGAACGATTGCATTATCCCAAGCTTCATACATAGACAAAATCTTGTCTAGGTTTTCCATGCAGGATTCCAAGAAAGGTATGTTACCTTTCAGACATGGAATCAAGCTTTCTAAGGAACAAGTTCCTAAGAATGAGCATGAAGAGCAATTCATGAGTAGAGTTCCATATGCCTCGGCAGTTGGAAGTCTCATGTATGCAATGCTCTGTACTAGACCAGATATTTGTTTTGCTGTTGGCATAGTTAGCAGGTTTCAATCGAAACCTGGACCTGATCACTGGACGGCAGTCAAGCATATTTTCAAGTATCTTAAGAGAACGAGAGATAATATGCTTGTATACTCTGGAGGGGATTTGGTTCCCGTTGGGTATACAGATTCTGATTTCCAATCAGATTCTGACTCCAGAAAATCCACATCAGGGGCTGTGTTTACTATTGGAGGAGGAGCAGTTATATGGAGGAGTATCAAGCAATCTTGTATTGCTGATTCCACCATGGAAGCTGAGTATGTTGCTGCATGCGAAGCTGCCAAAGAGGCTGTTTGGCTCCGCCAATTCTTGATTGACTTAGAAGTGGTTCCTAGTGCGAATAAGCAGATCACTATCTACTGTGACAACAGTGGAGCAGTGGCTAATTCGAAAGAACCAAGAAGTCACAAGAGAGGTAAACACATTGAAAGAAAGTATCATCTTTTAAGGGAGATTGTTCAAAGAGGTGACGTGACGATTACCAAAATCGCGTCAGCAGAAAATCTAGCGGATCCCTTCACAAAGGCTCTACCTCAGAAGAGTTTCGATGGGCATCTAGAGAATATGGGCTTGAGAGATATGACACATTTGCTATAGCGCAAGTGGGAGATTGTTAGGATTATGCTCAATAGCAAGAGTGTAATGTTGTAATTAACAATCTTTTTCATATTAATAAAGTGATTTCTGGTTTAACAAATCGTATAGCATTTATAGTTTGTATTATAATTGTCAAAGTAAATAATCATAAGGTCTAAAGACTATGGGAAAAGAAGAATTGTTCGTACATCTGGATATGTATGTGGTAGACACAATTCTTTAGTTAGTCTTGAATATTGTTCACAACTTAAGTTAAAGGTTGGGCACCTTTATCTTGTTAAAGTTGTAGAATTCTTTTGCTAGCATTTGAGTGGGATCAAATGAGATATGATGAGTCTAAAATCATCGGAGTGTCTTCGAGCAAAAGGATCTAGTGCACTGGGTGCATTGAACTGGATCACAATGAAAAGCTTTATCTAGAACCGTCAATAGATAATAGTCTTTTCATTATCAGGACAATCGGAGAGTCTATCTTAATCCTGAGATAAATGATGGACTTATGGTTGCAAGTGATATCATTTGAGTTATCAATGAGTACGATTATATCGCATAGTCTATCCTCGATAGTTTGGTGATATTCATTTGTTAATCGATAGAGGACTTCATTTATAGATATGGACATCGTGGCTCCATTTAATTAAATGAGAGTATAATATCATCATATGGATGTTTTGAGGTAATTGGATATTAAATCTCAACGTTGATTTTTCAATAGTGTCTATTGAAAACATGGCTTCTGGACAAGTCAAAATATCCAAGTTCAAAACGTGGTCATATGAGTAAATATGGTAACTTGGAGAGTTATAGGCGGTCTATGAACTCTTGGCGATTACTGATATTAATCACGAGGATACACTATCTCCAATATGATTGTCTAGGGTATGAATGAGGAGCATCTTCCTTTTCTATCTTTATTTAAGAGTTCAGTTTTAGCTCTTTAGTGGAATGAGTTAAAATTAATGGATCGGACCTAAGTGAATCATTTGTTGATTGTGATTAGGTTATGTCTATTGAAGCTTAAATTTAGATGGCCCGCCAAGATCCCCAATCCACACGGACTTGCATGGATCACTTGATATATTCTACCGGACCAATTTAAGGGTCCATCTAGAATTGCATTTAATATATTAAGAATATAATTTGCACATTATTTAAGTAATGGGCTGCTCAATTATATTAATATATTAATGAAAGACATGTGGGCTTGTTTCTTTTAGTAAGAATGGGTCTGGTTCACATGTGGGCTTTTTTATTTAAAGTCCAATGGATTAAATGAAATAGGAAAATAATATTAGGCCCATCTTATATATAAGTGGGGCGGCTAGGTTAAAGTTTTGACCTAAAAATATTATTTTGTTTCATTTGTTTTAATTAAATAAGAATTAATTGATTTATTGATTAATTGTTTAATTAAAGAAACAAATCTTTCCTAAAAGTAAAAGACTTGTTTGATAAGTAAATAAATCAATTAGTATTATTTATTTAATCAAATAAGGAGTCTTTTTTTTATTTAGTCAAATAAAAGAATAAAAATAAAAGAGTTGGATTAGGGTTTGAAGTCTATAAAGTTAAAAAGAATTAGGGTTGAATCAAGTCACCCTATATAAGTGACATGATGAAATTCGGCCAACCCTAATTAGATACGACATAGAATTCAGCAACCCTAAAGGAAAAAGAAGAAAAATTCGGCCAACCTATATATATGTTCTTATAGGGTTCGGCCACATCAATTAATTGGTGCTTGAGTTTTTATTTTCTTTCTTCTTCTTCTTAATTCTAAGAGAGTTTTTATTCTAGAGAGACAAAAAGGAGTGAAAAATTATTCTTTGATAGTATACAATTGCTTAAACATCAATAAGCTTGTGTATACGATATCGATCTAGGTTCACGCGAGTTTCGATCATAAGATTGTGAACTCAAAAGTGACCGGAATAATTTTGACATTCTTTTGATTGTTTTGTGACTAACAAAGAAAAGAAAGTATTTGTTTGGTCCATTCACAGGTTTGCAATTCAAAGGAAAGGGAGACCACGCTCCTAGGTGATCCACGTTCGTGCTCGGATTGAAGGTCTTGCGGATTACCATCGACGTAAGTCAATCGGATCACGCGACAAGAGGTAATTTACTTTTGTTGATATATATGCATGTTTATTGATTAAAAGGGTTTAAGGTTCATAAAGGAAAAATTTTAAAAGTCACTAAATCGTCTTTAGTATCGCTTCCGCTGCGTGTAACACTTTTATTTGTTTATTTTTCCCTACAGGCATTCTTGGTCTAGGTTTAGGTTTTTGGTATTGTGTGTTTGAGTTCTTGGTTATGGGTGTGTGTTTGGTGATGTTTTTCTAGGTGATGGTAAGGAACTAGTGTTGGTGTTGGTGATGACCAATGAAAAAAAACTAATTATTTTTTTGTATCCATTTTTTTTTTTTTTTTTTTTTTTGTAATTTGATCCCCGGTGGAGATCAATCTACATATTTTTTTAAGAAAAAAATTAATTTTTTTTATAGAGGTAAGCTCACTAAAATCCCTACTTTTTGGCGAAATGTCACATATTTAAATGTTTTTGTTATATTAGCAACATAAGTCTCTTGTTTTTTTTCAAAATACATCACTTTAGTCCTTCCATCGGTCAAAGGTTAGTCAAACATAACTGAATTAGGGACATTGTGGTCTTTCAAATAATAAAGGATGCAACTAAAATAACAAATTCAATGAATCTCTAATGATGGAGATCGATTTACTTTTAAAAATAAATAAATAAATAAATAAATAAATAAAATAAAAAAACCTTTCTTTTATTTTTTGAAATACTTTTTATTTTATTTTTTTGAAAATAGTTTCAATTTATTATTTATTTTAACTTTTTTTATATCTTCAATAATCCGTTAGTTTTTTTTTCTGTTTTTTAAATTATTATATATATATATATATATTTAATCATCAATTTTTGTTGTTAATTTAATTTTATAAACCATTTTTTTATTATTCATTTTTGAAACTCAATAAATCATTTTGACAAGGGTAAAATTGTACTTTTATACATAGTTATAGTTGATAGTTAATATTTTGGTCAAATGGACTAAAGTGATATATTTTAGAAAAATAAAGGACTTATGTTGCTAATATGATAAAAAAGTGAAATTCCCTTTAGAGATGTAGTTTAATATATATCTAGAGGGAGGTGAATAGGTATAGACCCAAGATTCTTCCAAATTCAAATTTCACTAATGCAAAAATGAAATGAACACTTGATGTGTCTTAACAAATGAATTGTTATAGTCAACACATGCAGAATATCAATATACAAGTGATGCAATCAATACAACATATGAAAGATAATGAAAACATAAAAACTAAAATTGACACAATTATTTTTACATGGTAAAACCTCAAAGAGGAAATATCTACGGGTTGATAACCACAACCACCGGCAAAGCAATTCACTATGATGAAAATGACTTACACACTCAAGGCTATCAAAACATGATATCCACCCCAAGTTGTCAACTCCTAATCTACCCTCGGGCCTAATGAACCACCTAGCCTACTCCATATCCAAAGTATGTCCTACACCTCTAGAAAGCAACTTCCTATCCAAGAATATCAAGCATCTAGGAAGATTTCCTTGCTTAGCTATCTAGATCACAAAGATCTTAGTCAAGCTTCCCTAGCTCAACCATTCGGAGTACAAAAACTCCTAGCTAAGACTTTTGCTTAGTTAGGATCAAGGGATCCGGATAACTAAGCCTTCGTGCTTGGCTATCTGGAACTCTTTCCTAGCCAAGTCTTTTTGCTCAAATTAAGGCTTCACTTACCTTAACAAGAGACTTCAACCTTTCCACAAGGCAATGATCTTAGTGATGCAAATGATGCAAACACAAGTCAAATAAAGCAAAATGATCAATCAAGCTCTATGTACATGCTTGGTGATGATTTAGAATATGCTTTCAACACACAATCATAAATCTATCTAGAAATCAAAGCATGTGAGTCAATAAGAACAAGATTTAAAATATTCAAAATATCACACAAAAAATCTTAGTTCTTAGATCATGAAATTAAACCTAGAAAATATCATAAAGCATATAATATATATCATTTCTAGAATCAATTTCAAAATTAATCAAGTTTAGCTAATATATGTTCAAATGAAATCACAACGCTAAAACTCAACAAAAAATAGATCAAACAACTCTAGAGTATGAACTAACATCATTCTTAACACATTACATCTATCAATTAGGAAGATTAAAAGAGATGATCAAAAAAGAAAGTGAGAAGAATATGTTTCACATACGAAAGATGAGACTCAGACTGAAATCAACTTGCTACGAAAAATCACGAACTCATTTGACTCTGAAAATTCTTGGGGTTTGTAACTCTCTTTAAGGCCAATATTTTTAGCTATTGAATCACTCAATTTCGAGTTGAAATGAGAGAGTTATGATCAAAATAAGAAATCAAAAATTGAGAGAAAATTTATGCACTTCTATCTTTTTCAAAATTTCTTCACACATAAGTTGGAGGGAATGAGGAGAGTATTTAAAAGATAGATAGATAGAGAGAGAGAGAGAGCGAGAAAGAGAGGGAAAAAGGGCAACCAATCAGCACGTGCCATATTAGCACCCCGTGAGGGGCACATGAGGCTCACAAAGGCAGAGGGACTGCCTACCGGTGAGGCTCACGACCACCTCATGCGCCCTCCATGCTTGGCCATTGGCCAAGCTTGCTCATCTCCCGTTCTTCGACTGTATCCGGGCTTTCGAACTCAGAATTTAAATTCATCTTTGGATTACGAACCGCGACTCCCTCACACATGAGGACGACTACAAAACTTAGCAAAAGATTGAGTATTCGACTCGATACACGATGACGAAAACAACTCAACGTATGAGAACGACAAGTAGTGTAACTTCCTAGTTTGGACTCGAAACTTAAAGAGTGAGCAACCGAAATAACCGAAACTCAATAAGGAATCATAAGAGATCATGTTCAAGTCCAAAATACAAGAAACACAAACAAATAAACACAATGTCACACAAGTATGCCATACCCAAGCGATAGTCATCAAACATGCAATTCTATAATGTTTATCAATATGAGACCAATGCATGTGCATACTTAAATGAGTGTGAATGTGTTATACCAAATGTTTGCACAACGATGCAAGGACACACATGAATGAATTGTGTGTGTGCGCGCGCGCTTATGCCCTGCAAGAGGAAGAAGTAACTTGATACCTTAGTATCCATATAAGCGTTTTTCCTCTTGATAACCATTACAAATAAAGAGAGTTTTGTAATGGAATCAAACCAGCACAAATCTAAGATCTTACAAGAAGTTTAAATATATGACATTTTATCAAAAAGTAGGGACTTTGGTGAAAGTACCCCTTTATATATAAATTATTTTTTAAAAAATAAATAAATCTCCACCATCCATCTAAGATTTGGATGGTTGAAATTTAAAACTTTGTCCTTTTTGTATATATATATATATATATATATATATATTAAATTCTACTTTTTTCGTGTTGACACATGACATGTTTTTAGTTTAAAGATAAAATTGCTCATGAAACCGTTAAAGTTGACTAATGTTGACTCATAGAGGGACCAAGCTGACGGGTTTTTGAAAACATAGGAACTAAACCAGTGAAAAATGGAAAAGTAGTTGAAAAATAGATAATTCAATATATATATATATATATATATATAGGGACTTGAATGATAATTCCCCTTCTTCCAAAAATTTTACCCAACACCATATGATACAAATAGTAGTGAAGTTAAAAATACAATAAGTCAATAATATTGATTTGTTTAAAGTTGGTGTCTAAATGATGTGACATCACTATAATCTATCCTTTTAAATCATGTAAATCTAATAGAATTTAAACGAATGAATTATAGTGATGCCACATCATCTGGATATCAAATTTAGGTAAAGTAGCATTATTCAAAAATATTTGGGTATTATCATGTGTTTCTGATTGAAAAGAAAAAAAAAAAAAGTTTGGAAGAAAAAATTAAAAAGAGAGCGGCTAGAGAAGTCTTTTATGGAGATTCAAGTAGTAGTAAAATTATTTTTGTAGTATTTTAAAAAATATTTATTTATTACCATTTATGAATAAATTAAGAGTGAATTTCATATATTTTTAAAAAAGAATCTATTGAATTGAATGACAATACTTAATGTTCTTAATTAGTAACTGATAATATTTTATTAAAACTATTATTTTAATTTTTGGTATGTTATCAATAATATATTGACATTTATATGTTTTTTTAAATTTGCCATTAATTCCTTAAAAAAAAAAAAAAAAAAACATAGATTACCACTATTTGGATATTTTAATTTATTTTTTAAAATATTTATCATCATAATCATCATCATCATCATCATCATATATATATAATAATAATAATAATAATAAAGACTTTTTTCTACTTTTGATGTGGTTGCGACACATGGCAATCATAAATATTGTTAAATATATATATATATATATATATATAATTATATATACAGAAATATTCAAGTCAATGTGTACTGATATAACTTCGTTAGTGCGTTGGATATGGACCATTAGATTTACATACTTTGACTCAAAGTGTATGCACTTGTTAAAGCTTCTCCATAATCAGTGGTTCACGTGCATTGGTACTGATGTAGTTATATCAGTGCACACTGATGTGAATGAGATCGATTATATATATATCATATATATATATATATATATATATAATAGACTTTCACAGCACCACATGTCACTGTGAGGAAGCTTTGGATTTAAATGCTATATATTCATTTCCATATATATGATTTTAGATTCATTTGATTTTATAGCTTTAAATTCTAATTATATATATATATATATAATAGACTTTCGTAGCGACTTTGACTCAAAGTGTATGCACTTGTCAAAACTTCTCCATAATCAGTAGTCCACATGCATTGGTAGTGATGTAGTTACATCAGTTTGCACTAATGTGAACATGACCGATTATATATATATATATATATCATTTTATGTATATATTAATAGACTTTCACAGCCCCACATGTCGCCGTGAGGAAGCTTTGGATTTAAATACTATATATTCATTTACATATATATGATTTTAGATTCATTTGATTTTCTAGCTTTAAATTCTAATTATATTGATCATTAAAACACTATCTTAAAAGACACAAATAATACATGGAAAATGAAAAGCATGAAGGTTTAAAAACATAATATATGGAAAATGAAAAACATGTAAGTTTCAAACTCAAATTGGAATCTAAATCAATGCCACATTCCACTCAAGTTTTATCTTAAGAGAGCTTTAGATTTAAATACATTAATTTCTATCTATATTAACAAATCAGGTCAATGGGCACTATGTATTAATAAACAAATTAAATAGGCACTCATGATTACAATTAATTAATACAATAAATCAATTATTTAAACCATTGGTATATCCTCTCTCTCTCTCTCTCTCTCTCTCTCTCTCTCTCTCTCTCTCTAACCATTTATGCCCTCTTATCTCCCTCAATTTTCTCTATAAAAACCATCCAAAATCTTATATTTTTTTCCATCTCATTCCATTGACTTTCTTGGTAAACTCAAAACAAGTGGTAGATAATTGGATGCCACTAGGTGGTAAGAGGAATTTCTATAGATTTTTTTTTTTTTTTTAATATTTGGTTGAATAATTTTAATTCTTTAGTTTTTTTTTTTATTTTTTTTTATTTTTTTTATTTTTTATCTCACATTTTTTTCATCTCATCCTATTGACTCTCCCTCACGAGCAAACTCAAAACAAGCGATGGGGAATTTGATGGTGTTGGGTGGTGAGAGTCATTTCTATGGATTTTGTTTTAATATGTGATTGAAAATTTTTTATTTTCATTTTTTTGTTGAGGAAACACTTTAGTAGTTAAAAAGGTAATTTTGGATTGATCATGGAATTTTAATTTTGGCGGTCTTGGATTTTCAATTAGTTTTCCACTAAAGTGTTCGTTATGGAACCATCCGGTAAGGCTAGCATCCTGTTTTTAACCACCAATACAGAAAATCAATGAATTGGTCGAGACTTATGATGTGCTTTGTATTTATAAACGATGGATTCGATAGACATACTATTACTATAGATAAATATTAGGATTATATTCTTGGTTCTAAGTGTAACACTATATTGTCTCTTAAAAAAAAATACTGTATCTACTCCGGTTTTTAGGTATCCAATACCCGATTTTTCTCCGGATTTTTTTAAAGGTAATTTATAAATTTTTTTTGGCAATTTTTTTCTTTATATTTTTTAACCTTTTTGTTCTCTTTTCTTTTTGGTTTTTTAGAATGTAATAATTATGCATTGAATACAAGATTATCATTCCAAAAATAATTGTTTTTGAATTTTAATTATGGATAATGGTAGACATCCAACGCTTTCGTCCATCGTTTATATCCAACCCGATGTGGCAGCTAAGATTAACTGTCACATCAACACACCAAATGAGTTGAATTAAAAATAATAATAATTTGTATTCCTTAAATTTTGTACTTTAATATAAATATATATATATATATATATATATATAAATTAGAGTAAGGTGATGTGGTGATGTGGTGATATGGCAGCTGATATGGAAGTGTCATGTCAACTGCCACATCAAGTTGGATTTAAATGATGGATAAAAGTGTTAGATGTCTACCGTTATCCTTTAATTATCTATATAAATGATAATAAATAAATATTTATCAAAACATCAATTGTAATACCAAATTAATAGTAATTCCTTTTTTTTTTTTTAAAGAATTAATGATAAAATCTAAAAACTTATTAATTGTAAGATATTAATGATATTATGATAAAATAACAAATAATTAAAGAGGAGTGCCAGATGCACAATCTCAACCCACTCTCTCAACACATTCGATGTTCATATGATGACACATGTACATCATTAACTTTTTCACATTAAATTTGTAGCCTTTATAAATGACCTCATTTTTCATTTTATTTACAATACAAACCAACAACTTATTTCCTAGATTGTCCTTCTTCTTTAACTTTAATATTGTCATTTAATATAAAAAAATAAGGAGAGAGATAGCTTGAGAGAGAAACTCCTGAATTGCCTATGTGAAAGAAGGTGAGGATTTCAACCATGAAAGGAGAAAAGACTACAAAGAAAACTTAGTTTCCATTTTTGTGGACAACTTGAACCCCAAAGTGGATCAAATGTGTTTATGGAGCTTGTTCAAGACTTTTGGTCATGTTAAGGATGTGTATCTCAAGGCAACCAGTGAAACTCAAAGGAGAGGTTATGCTTTCATGAGATTCGACACCATGGAGGAGGCTAAGAAGGTAGCAGGGATGACATAAGGTATGCATGTGTATGGGTGGCCCATAACTGTGAAGGTAGCTGAATATGGATGGAGTAGGAGGAGAGGTTCTCCAGGTAGTTGAGGGGAAAGTAGTCGCGAATCAAGAATCCTACAAGGTTTTGTTAAGAGCGATAATGGTGGTCATTGGAAGGATGGTCAAAATCATTCTTTTCCTGAAGCGGTGATAGGCCGTAATCAGGAGACTTTTGAGGCCAATATGGAGGTGAGGGAGATTAGAGAGAGGTCTCAATAGGTAGTGGTGGATGATGACTTGAGTGATGTGTAGTGGTTGAGGTACTCTGCAGTTGGAAAGCTAAAAGAGTTCTATAATGTTTCGAAAGTGGAGAGAAGATTGGTGAATAGGGGATTTAGTTTAAAAGATTCTTATCTGAGTGGAAAATATGTTCTCTAGAGGTTTGACTCAATGTATGAGAGTGAAGGATTTATTAGAAGCAGATTCATTTAGGATGATGTCTTTGTTACAATAGAAAATGGTTCATCAACCTTGACATTTCAGGCAAGTCCTGTTTGGATTAAAGCTTATGGTATCCCTTTGAGATTGTGGAACACTAATTTCTTCAAGATTTTGGGGAAGTCATTGAGTGAGTTCCTAATGTGGATGATCATACATGTTGTTGGAAGAGTCTTGATAAAGGCAGGTTATTAGTCTGATTACCTCTGTGGAGCTCTTGTCTTGAGATCATTTTGGTAAAAGAAAGTAATAGGACATGGTCTGTTTTTACTGAGAAAGAATCATCTCAGGTAGATGACAGATGGGTAGAGAAAGTCTTACGGCTGAACTAGGCGGCATATGCAGATGATACTCATGAATTTCCTTTAGTGGAAAGTATTCAAAAGAATATGGAGGCAAACGAGGTAGACGATGAAGTCATGCCCCCTTTTACCAGATTCAATTCAAAAGTAAAAAGGGGTTTGAAAATTCTGGACAGAAATGTTAACAAGGATGCAAAAGGTTGGTCAGATTCAGATAATGTCCACTTGAAGAGAAAATGAGACATGTTGGGGAATTACAAAGAAGTCAACAAGAACCTTTTCAAGCTTAAGGTGGATGAAAAGGCTAACATAAGGAGGAAAACAAATAAGGGGAAGAGTGTTTATGTGAGAAATTCAAAAAGAAGACCTCTGGTTGGACCACATTTGAATCCCAAGTTGGTTATTGGATCGAGAGTCGAGGTTAGAAAAAATAGTCTTTATACCAAGATAGATGATTCTTTATCTTCAGACTCGGATTTTGAGAAGGTTGGAATTGTTTGGCTCAAAACTTTGAAGTGGGAATGCTTCATGGTACAGACAAGGAAAGAAACCTTGAGCCCAAATTACAATAACAGGGCTTTAGTCCCTTATGAAAATGAATGTGAAGCTGAGAGGAAGTTTAGTCGGACCAAAGAGGATACTTTTAAGGCAATGAGTAATTTGGACTCTTTTTGTGATGATAGTGAAAAAGGGTCAGGTGGGCCTCCAAGCCCACATAAGAATAAAGGTGTTGGTATCAAAAATAAAGATAACACTAATGTTAGCATCTAGTCTTAGACTAAGTGGAATGCGTCTCAAGCAACTAAAAAAGAGAAGACAGTGGATGTTGAGCTTCCTTCTAAGGTTCAAAGGGTGGAGGAACTCACTCATCTAATTCATTAACAAGACAAAGAAGGACAAAGCAAGCCACTAAGACGGAGCTAAAGACGAACTTGTACATAGTTCCAGTTAATGACAGTAGGATGGTCCAAACGGAACAAACAGTGACTAGAGCTCCCAAGACATGGATTTTGAAGGTCGAGATTACAAAGGTTGTTGAAGAAGGAGTGTCTCACGGATATTACTTCAGAGCCAAGAATTCAGAGAGAACTCTAAATGAAATAAAGAACGGACGAGAGTGCATTTCTGAAGGTAATGACATGATAGATTCTTCCTGGTGTTTTGAGGTCGAAATAGCGAAGGTTTTGGAAATAGGGGCGGCATTGGATTTTTATTTTAGAGGAAACGAGATAGAAGTTTGAGAGGTAATTAGCACTTTGGAGAAAAAAAGACAATGTGCAAATGGAGCAAGCTAGAAACTGACGTGGTGGTGTAGTTTGGGGTTGGGTTTTCCTGTTTTTTATAATTATATTGTCATGGAATGATAGAGGTCTTAGAACTAGAGAAAAAAGAAGAGCAGTCAGAGGTCTGGTAAACTCGGTTAAACCTTCAATGCTTTTCATTCAAGAGTCGAAGCTAAAATCTTTTAATAATCAAATTGTTAGAAGTTTAGGTGGAGACCGATTGTTAAAAGGAGTGGGTGTTGATTCAGAAAGGGCTTCTGGTGGGCTCATTTCCTTGTGGAATGAGGATTATGTCATGCATACAGATTGCATAACTTACAAACATAGTATAATCCTGTCCGGGACGGTGGTCAAGACCAATAAAGTGGTAGTCTTTTGTAATGTTTACGGCTCTTCTTTGTAAGAAGAAAGAAGCAAATTATAGGAGTTTATTATGAGATCTCAGAATTCGCTTTCGGGTTATTGGTGCATTGGAGGGGATTTTAATGCGGTTTTGGATTAGTCTGAAAGAATTGGTGAAGGGACAAATTTGAGTGCTATTAGAAGTTTTACCAGTTTTATCTTACAAGCTAAGGCAGTTGAGATCCTGTTATAGGGATCGTCTTTTATGTGGTCCAACAACAAGGAAAAAAGATCATGGGTAAGATTAGATAGATTTTTATTATCTCCACAACTGTTGTCCTGATTTCCAAATTTAATTCAAAAAGCCTCACGGAGAGGTATTTCCGATCATAATCATATTTGCTTGGGGTGACAAGTGAGGATTGGGGTCCAACCCTATTTCGCTTTTTTAATTGGTGGTTGAAGGAGAATTCCATGATGAAGGAGATTATCAATGGTTGGAGGAATTACAAGATCAAGGGGTTGACAGGTATTATCTTGTTTTCTAGAATAAAGACTGCCAAGTTGTGCATGAAAATGTGGCATGCCTCTTATTAGACTTTGGCCGGTACTAAATAGAATGAAGAAAAATTAAGCAATTTGGACAAGAAAGCAATTAGGGATGGTTGGTCTCTTAAGCTTAGACCATCTCCAACCCACAACTCCAATTTGTTGCAAATTTGCTCCAAAATGCAGCAACTTTCACACTTTCATCTCTAACCCAAAACTCCAAATCCAACTCTAAAAAGAATATTTCACTCAATATTCCCTCTCAACCAATCAAAAACAATGAAAAAAAAAAGTAGCGCTACAAAGTAGTGCAAGAAGTTTGCGTCGCCAGATCTAGCGTTCAGAGAAGAGAATATGCACTTTGGCTTAGAGAATAGCGTCTGGGTTGGAGAAGAAACACAACGCCATAATGGAGATCTAGCATTCGGTTGGAGATGCCTTTAGAAATGAGTGTCTCAACCTAATGGGCGGTTTGTGGAAGAGCCTAAAAAGAAAGAAGCAATCATGTAGTCAAAAATCGAAGGTTAAATGGACCAAAGAAAGGGATAGAAACATGAGGTTTTTCCATGTTGTTGCAAATGGTAAGAGGAGAGCTAACCATATTGGTGATATTTCGATCAATGGGGTAACTCATTCGGATCTTGCCCGTATAAGAGATGAAGTGTTTAACTTTTTTTAAAAACACTTTGAAGGTGTTACATGGCCTAGACCAATCATGAAGGAGAGAGCTCTTAAAAACTGTCAGTTGAGGAGATGAAGTTTCTTGAAAAGGAATTTAGCAAGGAAGAAGTGAGAATGGCGTTAGCTAGTTGTGATGGAAACAAAGCGCTGAGTCCAGATGGTCTAAATCTAGGTTTCCTTAAGGCAAAGTGGGCGGTCATTGAGGATGATTTTTTGAATTTCATTAATGAGTTTTATAGTGATGGTTCTATTGTGAAGGATTTGAACCAATCTTTTTAGTCCTTATCCCAAGGGTCGTGAATCTGGAAACTGAGAAAAATTTTAGGCCAATTAGTTTGGTTGGATCCATGTACAAGCTGCTAGCTAAGGTGCTAGCAAATAGGCTTAAGAGTGTTATGGACTTAATTATTGGAGAAGCTCAAATGGCCTTTGTGAAAGGTAGGCAAATTATTGATAGCTTTGTGATAGCGGATGAGATTATCCACAAATGGAAGGGAGAAGATGAATGTGGCCTTATAGTCAAGCTTGACTTCAAAAAAGCTTATGATAGTGTGGATCATGGGTTTCTTGATCACATGATGAAGGATATGGAATAAGTGAAGAGGATGGATTAGAGCTTGCATTTCTACACCTATGATATATATGTTGATTAATGGTAGCCTCACCTCTCAATTTGGTATTACAAGGAGTTTGAGTCAGGGTGACCCTTTGTCCCCTTTCCTGTTCAATATTATGGTGGAAGGGTTGAATTCTTTGTTGTCTAAGGCTCATGATCTTGATTGGGGGAGTCTTTGGGAGATAATAGAGTGCACATTACGCACCTCTAATTCGCAGATGACACGATTCTTTTCCTCAAACTGAAGACGGAATTCTAAAGCAATACTAGGAAGATCCTAAGATGTTTTGAATTTGCTTCTGGTTTGCGTATTAATTTCCACAAATCTTGTGTAGTGAGGGTTGGCAAAGGCAAGGGTGTGGAGAGGATTAATAGGGCAAATATATTCAAATGTAGAAAAGCTCGCTTCCTATTAACTACTTAGGATTTCCGTTGGGGGCTAGATCTTATTTGAAGACGTTCTGAAACCCATTCATAACCAAGATTGAGCAACACCTAGCTTCGTGGAAGAAAAAGTTCTTGTAAAAAAAAGGCCAGTTGGTGTTAATTAAAGCTGTTATTGTTAGTATACCAAATTATTTTTTGTTTGTCTTCAAAATCCCTGTTAGTGTTGTGCATTTGATAAAGAAAATTCAAAGGGGCTTCTTGTGGGGTGATGGGGCAGAGAAGAGAAAAATTCATGCTGTCAAGTGGGAGGATGTTTGTAGAAGCAAAGACAATGGTGGATTAGGTGTTGGTAGAATTTTAGATAAAAATAAGGCTATGCTAGCAAAGTGAGCATGGAGATTTGGTAGGAAAGATGATTCCTTGTGGAAAAGAGTCTTATGTGCTAAATATAAGATTGATACCAAGGTTTTGGATTGGAAGTGGCACAGCTCATCAACTAATTCTTCTTTTGTTAAAGGTGTGAGAAGTCTTTTTAAGGAGGGAAGCAACTCGGCCACAGTGTTTGATAAAGGAATGAGGATTATAATTGGTTGTGGCAAACGGGTGGATTTTTGGACAGCCAACATTTGGGATGGTAAATCTCTTAAGGATACCTTTCCAAGGTGTTTTGCCTTAGTTGTGAAAAAACAGGGTGTCATATCTGATTTTGGCTCTTGGAGTGAGTCAAAATGGTCTTGGGATATTCAAACGAGAAAAAAGCCGTTCGATTGGGAAATCGATCAATGGAATATTATTTTTTTTGCCTTCATTGAAAGCATTTCCATTGGAGATTGTATTGCGGATACAATTGCCTGGTCTAGATGTTCTAATGGGATGTTTTCTGTTAGATCATTTTGGAAAGGTTTGGAAACTAATCGGAATGTCGCCTCAACTGCTTTTAGAGATATTTGGTAAGGAATATGTCCTAAAATTGAGATTTTCTTATGGCAATTGTTAAATGGTAGAGTGCTGGTGAAAGGGGTGATGAAGAGGAGTGGTTATGATCAGTTTTCAAACATGGGATGCCCCTTACGTAATGCTAAAACAGAGACTATCGACCATGTTTTCTTGTTGTGTAGGTGGTCATGGAGGATTTGGGTGGAGTGTATCAGCTGGTGGGGGTGTGTTACTGTCAAAATAGTAATTTGAAAGGGTGGTTTGAGGGATGGAGAGGCTGATGTCCGAGTTCGAAGTCTGAAAGAATATGGTGCTCTTTATTTTTCGTGATTTCGTGGACTATTTAGGAGTGCTGGAACCAGATCGTTTTCAAAGGCTTAAAAACCTCCACTAATCAAGCTATGGACATGATCAAATTTAGAATAGTTTGGTGGTTTAAACACCTTAAGAATGGGTCTTCTGAATCTATTACTTCTCTTCTTCTGAATTTTACTGACTTATGTGTGGAAAAAAAGAAACAAAAGTCTAACCATGTTAAGGATTGGATTCCTTCTTCAATATTGATGGTTCTTCTAGAGGTAATCTAGGCCCGGCAAGAATCGGAGGTCTGCTTCGTGATTCTAAAGGGACGGTGATGTGCTTATTCTCTTAGAGTGTTGGAAATATGGATTCCAATTCTGAAGAGGTTCTAGCCATTAAAGTAGTTGTTGATCTGTGTTATTCAAAACAGATTCTTTACAACCGAGACATTATCATTTCTAGCGATTCGAAGTCGGCTATTTCTTGGGTGAATGGTGGTGATTTTCGCTGCCTAAATCACGTGGACGCTATCTATGCGATCTGTAGTATCTTAAATCAGATGGAGAAGTTGGTGGATGTTCATGTCTCGAGAGTGTACAATGATTATACCAACTCGTTAGCAAAGTTGGGATCTAGTCTTTAAAGGGAGATTCTCCAGTGGGACACTTTTTGAGTATTTATTTGTTGTGTTTTTAGTGGTTTGTGTTCGTTTGTTCTGGTGTTTCTTTTGTGGTGTTGTTGGGGTGGTGGCTAGAAAGGTTTCTTGTGTTTTGCTGTTGAGGCTGTCTGTTGTGTGTTGGTATTGTCTGGTGTTGCCATGGACTTGCTTTGTTGTGATCTTTTCTGGCCTTTAGGCTGTTGAATAAAATTGTGGTTAAAAAAAAAAAAAAAAAAACATTGCCATTTAATATAAGTTTATATCAGACTTGATACGGTTTCGATTTGATTCTGGTTTCGGTTCCACGGTTAGGTAGAACTGAAATCGGAACCAGCCTATATCGGTTTCGGTTTTGGTTTTGGTTCCGAAACTTGTTTTTTTAATAAAAAAACCCACTCACAGCCACAAGCTCATAGACATCACTCAACCACTCTCACTTGTGTCTCATTGTCTACCTCTCATTCTCTCACAAATTAACACAACACAACACAAAATCAACCTAAATCACTCTCTCTCCCAAATCAAATCGATCATCATCTTCTTCTTTCTTCTTTCTTTTTTTTTCTTCGTCTGTTATCTTCTTCTTCATTGGTCACGAGTCACGACTCAACCCCAAAGACCCAAATCAAACCTAAATCCACAACCACACATGGTCACTGCCTCACTGGTCCGTGAATCAAAAAAAAAAAAAGACCAATGGTCATTGGTCAATGGTCCATGCCTTCGTGGGCGTGGATCGAATAAAAGAAGAAGATGATGATGAGAGAGAGAGAGAGAGAGAGAGAGAGAGATCTCAACTAAAAAGAGACTCATGAGAGAGAGATAGAGACAGGTCTCATCTGTGAACTGTGAGAGTGTGATTGTGATATGATGAGTTTTATTAAAAAAATAAAATAAAATAATAAAAATTTAAGGAACCGCCGGTTCGAACCGAACCGAACCGAACCGAACCGGGCGGTTCCTTAAAAATTGGAACCGAAACCAGAACCGTCCTCCTTCGGTTTCGGTTCCGGTTCCGGTTCCGGTTCCGGTTCCGGTTCTTGAACCAGAACTGAAAAATCGATTTTGATTCCGCATGATTCCAGCAGTTACCGGAACCGTGCCAGGTCTAGTTTATATATATATATATATATATATATATCAGGTGTGTGTTTTTTCAAGACTCTACAACTTCTTTTATTTCTTGAGTGTACGGTCCTAAATTGAATTACTCAGATATTTCTTTTCACCAAATTTTCATTACCAAACACTAGCTAATTTGATGGGTGTTGTATAGAATAAATAAATAATAAAATAAATTATAGTTAAATAGTTTTAAAACATATTTTAAAAAATTCATTATTTTAATTTTTTAACATACGAGAAGAAGAATGTGAACCTCGGTTACCCTTATTGGGTCTGCTCTAATTGTATATGTGTTTGAGCCAAAATCTTTACTTTCAAGATTTAGCTAATGAAAGAAATTTTATTTTACTCTCTCAGTGATTAAACAAAAAAAACAAATGAATCTGGTTAGATTGACAGACAAATTAAGTCAAATTAAAGCAAATCAATTTTAAATTAAAGGATAAAAAATATGTAAGTATCTACTTAACAACAAATTTTTTCTTTATTTTTTTTAAAAAAATTTAGATATAGACATTAAGTTTTACTGATCTTATCTTATGAATTTTTTATAATATATTTTTAAATTATTTAACTCTAATTTATTTTACTATTTACTTATT
Organism: Acer negundo; assembly: GCA_035582765.1. Lineage (NCBI taxonomy): Eukaryota > Viridiplantae > Streptophyta > Magnoliopsida > Sapindales > Sapindaceae > Acer > Acer negundo. The sequence goes on along the minus strand of CM069241.1, from coordinate 33,359,163 downwards.
GTATACAACAACCATCAAGTTAGTCGATGATATAAAAAGAAATGTTTAAGTAAATTTGGTAAAAAAGAAATAGATATATGAGCAATACATATATTTAATATATATATATATATATAACTAATATTAAATGACAATATGTTAAAGTTAAAGAAAAATGGCAATTTAGGAAATAAGTTGTTGGTTTGCATTGTAAATAAAATGAAAAATGAGCCTATTTATTAAAGGCTACAAATTTAATGTGAATAAATTAATGATGTCCACATGTCAGCACATGAACAGAGAGTGGGTTAAGAGAATGGATTGAAAGAGTGTATCTAGCACTCCACATAATTAAAATAATGGTTTCAAAAATAATAATTAAAATAATAGTTTTTGATCAATTATATATGGTAACTCATTATAAACATTAATTATTGCATTCAATTCAATAGATTCATTTTCTAAATATATGAAATTCACTCTTAATTTATATATATATGGTAATAAATAATTTTTTTTTGTAAGATAGTAAACAAATAACTCCTAATACTATTTGCATCTCCATAAAATTCTTCACATTTTATTTATTTTTATTGAATCATTTATAAAGCGGACACTTAAAAAAAATCTAATAAAGAATTTATTAAAAAAATAGAACGTTTTTAGAAAATAAGTGTGGAAAAATAAATTAATTTATCACTTGGTTTGACAATATCCTCCATGGAATTTTTTTTTTTTTAATTAATACTTCTACAAGTATTTCTAGAATGAGCGTTTTTATAATATATATATATATTATTGGAGAGTAAATTGGGGTGTATTTAGAGGTTTCAAAATTTTAATTTATTAAAATGAAATGTCATAAGAAAATAAATGTGAAAAAAATGGGTTGTAAATAGCTAATCTCAATAGTTATTTATCTCTACATAATTATACATATTTGTAATTCTTTTTCTATTTTTTACCTTTTTGTTTTCTTTTCTTTTAGATTGTTTAGAATGTATTAACTATGCATTACATACAATTGATTATTTCTAAAAATAAAAGTTTTTGAATTTTAATTATTCTTATAAATGGCAATAAATAAATGTTTTAAAAAGCAAATTAAAATATTAATTGTAGGGGAATGATATCTATCTTTCCCATTTGTCTTTCTCACTCATTGCTTGACACATATACATTTTTTCATTTAATAAAAAAGGTCTCACTTTTTGCTGCAAAATTTGTTTATATATTTACCTCTTATTAATAAAATGATAGAAGCAACCATCAGGGATAAAGACGTAAACAAGTTTTGTAGCAAAAAGTAAGAGTTTTTTATTAAATGAAAAAATGTATACGTGTCAAGCTATGAGTGGAAAAGGCAAATGAGAAAGGCAAATAAGAAATGTAGATAACATTCCCCTTAACTGTATGAGGAATACTATCTACCTTTCTCATTTGTCTTTCTCATTCATTGCTTGATACGTGTATATTTTTTTATTTAATAAAAAGCTTTCACTTTTTTTGGTGGCACGGCTTTGGAAGTTGGACACACCAATTTTACTAGATGAGTGTATATAAATGGAGGAAAAATCCTTCACTGATATTTCTCTCAGGCCACTAGATCTTTTGGACATTGATGCTTTCATGGAGTGGGTTGTTGATGATAAAGTGGCTCATTTTTGCACATGGGAGCCATACACTAGCAAAGAAGATGGCATCAACTTCATTAGAAACATAGTTCTACCACACCAATGGTTCAGGGCAATTTGCATTGATAACATGCCAATTGGTTCTATTACAGTGACGCCGAATTCAGGCAGTGGCGATAGATGCAGAGGTGAACTGGGTTATGTTCTGGCCTATAAGTACTGGGGCAAGGGGATTGGTACACATGCTGTGAAAATGGTAGCTGAGACGATATTCGATGAATTGCCTCATTTGGAGAGGCTTGAGGCTCTGGTAGATGTTGAAAACGTGGCCTCACAGAGAGTTCTGGAGAAGGCTGGATTCAAGAGGGAAGGTGTTCTGAGAAAGTATATGATTATAAAGGGAAGCACTAGAGATATGGTTATTTTCAGTCTTCTTTGCACAGATTCTAAAACTTGATCATCATATGTGTAAATATCAATATTTTTCTTGAATGTTTGAAAAAAAAATATATATATATACATATAATACCCAAATTAATGTTTAAAAAAAAATAAAAAATTATTGATATCTTCACCCATTATTAATGAAATGATAGAAATAGTTATCAGGGGGAACTACGTAAACTAGCATTGCAACAAAACGTGTGAGCTTTTTATTAAATGAAAAAGTGTACATGTATTAAGCAATGAGTGGGTAAGGCAAATGGGGAAGACAAATGGGAAAGGTAGATAGCATTCCCCTAATTGTATTACCAAATCAATGGTAATCTGTTTTTTTTTTTTTTTTAATGGAATTAATGGTAAATTTTAAAAGCATATATAATTAGTTATTTATTAATAATATCAATAATTCAATCATTAATGAATTTAACATCTATTGGATAGAAATTTTTTTTTCTTTTGTTTTTGTTTTGTTTTTTTTTTATCAAAATTTAATTAGTCTTCTTAATTTATTGATTATTATTAATATTCATAAATAATGAATTTAACATTTACCGTTGGATAGGAAAGAGTTTTTTTTTATAGTTTTTTTTTTTAATCATAATGTAATAGTACCCCATATTTGACATTTGTTTAAGGGAAAATTGTATTTTAGTCCCTGTAGTTTACCTTAATCTGTGTTTAGTCTATGCTTTTTTGGTATTGTAACTTTTAGTCCATCGTTATTCTGACAATATGGATTACAGTCCCTACCGTCCAATTCTGTTAAGGTTCCGTCAAGTCAACGAGGGTCAACGAGAGTAAAAAAGTAAAATAACATCAGATGTTCTAGAAGCTTATATAATCAAAGGGTATAATAGTAATTTATAAATTAATTTTAAAAAACAAATAAATATTATTATTAAATCAAATAATTATTATTTTTATCAAAAAATTAAAAAATTAAAAAATTAATAAAATAAGTGATATTAAAATAATTAATAAAATATTAATATTAAAAATAATAAATAAAAAACTAAATTGGACGATAAATCAATTAAAACAATTATATATTTAAAAAAAACAACTAATAAACAATTTTTTTTTACAAAACTAATATCAACTCATCATCATCAACAATCATCAACTCATACCCCATATCTTCTTTTTCATTCAACTCTATCAAACCCCATCATCAACTCATACCCCATATCTTCTTCTTCATTCATCTCCATCAAACCCCAGCCGCCGCCGCCACCACCACCACCGACGACATCAGTTTTTCGAAAGCACCAAAAATCAAACATTAACCTCGACACCGGACGCCAGACGCCAGACACTGGCATGACTTCTTTATTCGAATTCAGAAGCGATTCAAGTGAGAGCAAGAAGAATTATCTATCTTTGTGTGATTTGGGGGACTTGAGGGTGATTTGAAGGATTTGATTAGGGATTTTCATAGAAGAATTAGGGATTTGAGAAGAATCTGATTTGGGGATTTGGGGATTTTGATCATCTAGTTGAGAGATCCAAGGGAGAAAGAGAGAGATCGAGTGAGAGAGAGATTTCGCGGTGAGTGGGTAATAGTGTTTGATGTTGAAAAAACTGATCTCTGTCCATAATCCATGTTCATCTTCTTTTTTCTTTTTTAATTTTCGTTTTTTTTTAGTTTGATCTTCTTCTTTTTAATTATGGGATCTCCATCAGACTCCATTGATGTTCAGTTGATCTGGAACACTAATATGGTTTTTTTTTTTTTTTTTCAATTGATCTTCATTTTTTTTTTTTTTTGTTGGGTGTGATGTGAATTTTCTGTGTTGGGACTTGGGCATTGAATTTTTGTTGGTGTTTGGTTGGAATCTCCATTGGAGAACCATGAGAGTTCTGGTGTTACAGTTATGGAGTTACCAAATCTACAAAAAAAAAATTTCTAATTATTTTGTGTTCAATTTTGATTCAATCAGTTTTTTGATTGATTAAATCGTTATGGTGTTTCCAAATCGATTTTTCGATTTGTATTTTGTTATTTTGGTGGTGTTGATGATTTGTGACTTAGATTGTGTGTGATTTTGTACGGTTGTTGCAAGAAGAGAAGAAATCTGGGTTTGGGTTGAAGAAATTTGGATTCTGGGTGGAATTGTTTTTGTTTTAATTATTTTTTATATATTTTAATTTTAAATTTAATTTTTTTTTGCTTTTAGTTAAGATATGTTTTATTTATTTATTTATGTTATTTAAAAAATAAATATTTAGTAAAATTAAAATTTTAAATTTGTAGTAAAAGACAAAAGTAAGGGTATTATAGTCTTTTTAGAGGGAGCAGCAACCTTCAAGGGCATAAGAGTCATTTTACATGCCTGACATGTCAGAATCCGTCCTTCTAACGGATTTGGTCACAGAAGGACTAAAAGTTATAATTCCAAAAAAATATGGATTAAACCTAGATTAAAGCAAACTACGGGGACTAAAAGACAATTCTCCCTTTGTTTAATAAGATATCTATATCCCTTACCAATATTATTTTAAGAGGAATCTAATGCAATTATAATTATTCTACAAAGAGAATTCTAATCAAACCCCACGTCTGCACACAATATCTTTATTTGAAAAGATTTTATTTAAAAATAAAAATAAATAAATAACATATAAACCGTAAATTAGTATATATTTTTTACATACAACTTTTATTGCGGAAAAATTAAGAAATGTATCATGTATTTAGAAACAGTTATTTGTTATTTAAAAGTAAGTTGAAAGCATTTTCTGTAATTTTTTCCTTCAAAATATCGGTTGAAGCATTAGAGAGAGAGAGAGAGAGAGAGAGAGAGAGAGGATGTTTTTACTATGTGTTTGAAATTATCTTGAGTTCCTTATATTGATACAGTAAATTTGAATTAGTTAATTTGATATACTTTCTTGAACCTTTATAAATAAGAGTGGTAATTACTTTTTTTCAATTATGGAAATTTTAATTTTATATATTAAAAATATGAAAATATGATAGATTATAATTGTGAATCAGGATCATACCAACTTATATGATTTTTTAATTTTTATTTTATAATGCCCGCACATCGTGCGGGCTGCATACTTGTATATATATATATATATATATATATATTTCTACTTTTGATGTGGTTGTAACACATGACATATAAATGATATTAAATTTTTAATTTTTTTAAATTTATTTTAATATATTATATATAATGGCAATAGTAAATGTTTTCTTCTTTTGATATGGTTATGACACATGACAATTATAAATATTGTTAAATTTTTAATTTCTTTTTAAATTTCTTTTAATATTTCAAATATAATGGCAATATAATAATAATAAATTTTTTTCTATACACATGTCAATCATAAATACCGTTAAATATATATAATAATAATAATCATATATAATAATATAATAACAACTTTTTTCAACAAGAAACCTCCGTCTTGTAGAATAAGAATATATATTCTGAAAATTTAAAAAAATATATGGGAAAAAAGTAATCAAAGAATGAAAACAAATCTAGAAAAAAAAAATGTATCAGAGTAATAAACAAAAACAGTCTAAAAAAGGTAATGAGAAATTTTTTAAAAATAAAACCTGAAAAAAAAAAAGTGATCAGATAATAAAAAAGTAATCAGAATATTTAAACAATCTTTAAAAAAAAATAATACTTCAACATAATTTTTGTGGTTATAAAATATCATAATAAAAAAGTAATCAGAAAGTAAAAAAATCTGGTAAAAAAAGTAATCAAAATATTAAAAAAATCTGAAAAATAAAACACTTCAACATAATTTATGTAGTCATGTAATACCATATATTATATTAAATTTTTTTTTTTTTTGGGTAAAAAGTTGAAGAGTCAGCACATTTGTAATTATATTTATTAATTAATGTAATAGTTTTTTTTTTTTTTACTAAATAGATGGTGAGTCATAACCTTTATTCTTATTAATTACTAATTAATTGTAATATTATTTTTATAACTTAAGAGATACAGAGGCACAACCATTGAATTAATTGTAATAATTATATATATATATATATAATTATATTTTTAACTTTTTGTATTCATTGAATTAATTCTAGCTCATTTCCTCTTCCTTTCTCTCCCTCAGTCAAAATGCGGTGTTTACATTTAATAACATTAATTTCAATATTGTAACAATTTTCTTTTATTAAAATGTTCCACCACAATATTTTTTTCATTCATTAAATTAATTCATCTATCTCTCTTTTAGTTTCTTTCTCAATAAATCGGTTATGTAATATTTTTTAACAACTTTCCATGCAAGATCTTTATCTCCATTGGATGTTGTTTGTTCTTTAAATATCCCTTCAGCTGATACGAACATATCTTTTATATTTTTAATAGATAATTTTTCTTTTGGAAACTGTTAGTATATTTTATTTGAATTATTAGTGTTTCTTTTAAATGTTAATCAAGATTCATATGTTAAATTATTTAGATAAATTAATAAATATAGAGCCTTATTTTGTTCAATTATTTTGATTTGTCTCTTTTTGTTTATAACTCTTCTTTTATCTTTTATGTTTCTAATATATATTTTTTAAATCAGAAGCCGTTAGAGTTTCTTTTAAACATTTATTTTCTTCAATTAATGAAACATGCTTCATATCTTATATGCAGAATTTTTTTGATCTACAAAGATTTCTATGACATCTTCTAAAAAGCAACATCAGAATCATGAAGGTATGAATTTAAATTGTCTTCTATATTACGAAAATAATATAGGTTGTTAATTATCTTGTAATCATATTTACTAAATGATTCTCAGGTGTGATAACGCTATGGTTCAACCAAAAAGTACTTATAGTTCTGTCATAAATTTGATGATTCGAAAGCCTCCGTAACCATGGATTCTGCTTGGTACTAATCGATTCTGTCATGGTAAAGCCAACATGATGATGATGAATTCAACAAAGCGACAGCAGCAACTGCTCATTTATGATCATAAACTGGGCGAGAGGGTATTTTTCAGCTTTCTCAAAATGGTGGTGGTGGTGGTGATTTTCCAACTTCCAAGGTTCAAGCATCAACAATGCAAAAATTAGAGCAATCTATTTGGGTGAATATCTTAAAGGGAAGAGTCCACTACAAACTATTAATCACGTTCAAGATGATTTATTAGGACTTGATTTTTTGCTTAAACTTTAAATTTTATTGGTGTTATTTTAAGTACTTGTTTGAGTATGATTTTTCTTTTTATTTATTTTCTTAATTTTAGAATTAAACTTTTTTATATGTACTCATCGTATTTTCCTTTTCGGTAATTTGATTATTTGATTAAATTTGATTATGTCAATGACAATCAAGCATCTCAAATTGAAACATATTGCATGTACACTATTATAGGTTTTCTCTACGCTTTCTGACATAGTTGTCAATAAGAGTCACATGCATGTTTCATTGTAATCATCCATACACACACATGTACATATATATATATATATATATAAATATTTTTGTATTTATATTTTTAGAGAGATTTTTTTCTACTTTTGATGTGGTTTTGACACATGACAAATATAAAATGTTGTTAAATTTTTTATTATTTTTTTTAATTTCTTTTAATATATCATATATAATGCAAATCGTAAATGTTATATATATATACACATAAATGTTCAAGTCAGTACGTACTTATATAACTTAATTAGTGTGTTGGATGTAAACCATTAGATTTACATACTTTGACTCAAAACATATGCACTTGTCAAAACTTTTCTAATCAATGGTCCACATGCATTGGTTCTGATGTAGTTACATCAATGCCCACTTATATGAAAGGGACCGTATATATATATCATATTATATAAATAAATAATCATATAATAATAATAATAATAATAATAATAATAATAATAATAACAATAGCCTTTTTCCTATTTTTGATGTGGTAGTATCACGTGTCCTTTATTAAATGTTATTATTATTTTTATTATATATAATGATAATTATATATCATATAATAGTATATAATATAATATAATAATAAATAATATAATAGCTTTTATTCCTTTGGGAGTGATTTTTTAAATAATTAGCCTTTTAATTAATTTATATAATATATCATTCTTTATCTATTAATTAATATTAATGCTACACATAATCTAACCTGAATAAGTATCTAATTAAAATCTAATCTAATCAGATAAAAGATAAAATCCAATTCAATCATCATGATTCAAATATAGCTTTTAATCTTGAAAATGGTTTTTTGAACGCGCCTGTTTCATGTTTAGGTTTTTGCCCTGTTTCTCATAAACAAGGCTTTGCGACGCCGTTCTTCTAGTTTTCTTCCGTTCCCTTTCTTGCTTCTTTCTTCCTTTTAATCGTCTTTGGTCATGGATAATCCAAGTGAGGTCTTTGTCTTCTCTGCCTCTCAAGCTCCTATTAAGAATATGATTGTTCACTCAAATAAAAATGGAGAAAGTTGTGGTGCAGTCAAACGAGCAAGATCCGATTCGGTTAAGACTAGCCGCAATAATGTTGCAGCTGATAGCATGAGGAATGATGTGGTGGGCAGTTTCAAATCCAAGCTCATGAATATGGAAAACCCTAATTCCTGGTCTGGCTTTAGAGCCAGTAAAGAGAAACTAAAAATTGACAGTGATGATATACTGATTTCTGATGGACCCAATGGACCGATGATGAAACTTTCTTCTAAATTAAAGGAACAATTACATAAACCTTGGGCGAATGCATTGATCCTAAAGAACATGGGACGTGCACATACTCTCGATTTCATGATCACTAAATTAACGCAAAAGTGGACTTTAATTGGACAGTGCCAACTAACGGATCTTGGGGAGGGTTATTTTGTTGCTCGGTTCCAGATGAAAGATGATCTGGACTATGTGCTTACCATTGGTCCATGGGTCATTGCGAATCATTACTTAGTGGTGCAGAGATGGAAATTGAATTTCATTCCTGGTGATGATTCTATCTATCCAGAGTATGCCTATTTGGGTTAGGTTGACAAAACTTCCAATGGAGTGGATGGATTCAGACTTGTTGTGGAGCATAGGAGGAATGGTGGGAAAGATGTGTAAGATGGATCTTATCACTGAGAATCAAGCTCAAGGTCGGTTTGCACGAATTTGTGTTGAAATTGATATTTCCAAACCACTTTTAGGTGCTATTAATATTGAGCATAGGTCTATTAGGGTGGAATATGAAAGCTTGGGATCAATTTGTTTCAAATGTGGTCGGTTTTGTCATAGCGAAGATAGCTGTAGAGAGGGAATGGTGGATCCGATTTCGAAGGTGACTGATATAGACGGTAATAGTAAGACTAACCCTGAAAAAAAGAATTCTAAGTATGGACCATGGCTCTTGGTATCCTATGGCAGGCAGGGGAATTGAAATTACAAAGGTAGGAATGGAAGGATTGACAGTGGTAATCCTGGTACTGCAGAGAAATATAAGTTAAGTGGGAAGCTTTCAGGTAATGGTCAGCCTAATGCTAGAAGGTCTGATGATGACTTTACAGAAGTGAATTTAAGCAAGACTTCTTGTTCGAAAAATGGTCCCAAGGGAAAGAATCCTGTCATAGGAAAATCGATTAATGCTGACAGAGCAAGTGGCTTCAGGTTTGATGTTTTAAGTGATGATATGGACGTGATGATGGTTGAAGGCAATGGTCAGGGAAGTAAGAAAGACGATGGAGACACCAAGTTGAGAGGTAAAGAGGTTCTCACTGAAATTACTAATCAGAAAAGCCATCAGGGCAAAAAAGCCACCAAGTTTGTTCACCATGACAGTAGGAAAAACCTCAAAATCGGAGACAAGTTGGGTTTTGATAGTAGTTATTTAGGGGAAGACAGAGGGGTTGCTTGTTCCAAGACTAATACCAGTAGTAAGAGTAAAACTCTTTCCTCTTTAGCAGCTACTCAAGTTTTGGAAGTTGGAGATTTTGATAGCTCTAATGTGTTGCGGCAACTCCATAAAGATGGCACCTGCTTTAAAGCACAAATCAATGATCATATACATGTTAATACTTCTTTGAATCAGAATATTCCTAGTACTTATGCTATGCGTTTGATTGATAATTTTGATGTGGTTGCCTCTGAGCTTAAATAGGCTATGAAAGTTATCTCTAAATAGAGACCCCTTATTTTTTTTCCTCCAATGATTTATGTGTGGAACGTGAGAGGAGCTAGAAAGAAAGGGTTTGCGAGGAACATTGTTGATTTATGTAGGATTTATCAGTTTCAAATTTTAGCGATTTTTGAACCAAAAATTAATGGTGCTAAAGACTTGCGCGCCATTAATAAATTAGTTTTTCCTAATAGTTTTGTGATTGATGATGAGGGCTATTCATGGGTGTTTGGCTACTTTGGAATGAGAATACAGTTAAACTGCATGTGGTTGCTAGCTCTATACATAGTGGTATGGCTTTGGTGGATGACAATCACACACCTTGGGTTCTCACGGTTGTTTATGCTAATCCGTGTGTGACCATCAGAAGGGCTTTGTGGAGTTATCTGGATGCTATCAGGAATTGTTTTAATTTGTATTGGCTTGTGGTTGGAGACTTCAATGAAATTGTTAATAGCTCGGAAAATCGAGGGGGTAGATTTTATCATGCTAATAGTGGCTTTGGAAATTGGATTGATAGGAATGAATTGGTGGATTTGGGTTTTATTGGATCTAAGTTCACATGAATGACTAAAAGGGGTGTTCATGAAGAGATTTGGGAAAGACTTGATAGGACTCTTTGTTCAATGGAATGGAGATTACATTTTGTAGAGGGCTTTGTGAGACACCTTCCTAGAGTTTTGTCAGATCACTGCCCTGTTCTTATTTAGATCCATAGTAATCATTTACCGAATTCTAGTTCCAAGCCCTTCAGATTCGAAGCTATGTGGTTTAAACACAAGGGCTTTGATGAGCTAATTCGTAATAATTGGAATTCGGTGGAGGAGTTTGTTGATGAGAAAATTCATAATCTCACTGGTATTCTAAAAGGTTGGAATAAAGAAAAATTTGGTAATATTTTTCACAAAAATAAAATATTGCTAGCTAGGATTTAGGGGATCCAAAAACGCCTTAGTGATAAATATTCCTATTATCTTTAGCCTTAAGGAGACTCTTCTGAAAGACTATAAAGACATTATCGATCAAGAGGAAATTTTTTGGCAACAAAAGTCTAGAAACTATTGGCTTAAGAAAGGCAATAGAAACACCAAGTTTTTCCATCTTTCTACTATTATTAGAAGAAGAAGGAACAAGATTGCGGGGTTAAAAAAAGAGGATGGTAGCTAGATTAGGGATATGGAAGAGATGAAGAATGCAGTAGTTCATTATTTCCAAACGCTTTTTATGGAGAATCAGAGCAATGGTGAGTATTCGCAATTACCCACGTTCTTCCCTATGTTGAATGTGAGTGATGTCTCGAATATTAATTCCCCTATCAGTGAACAAGAAATCAAGCATTGTCTCTTCAGAACAGGAGGGATTAAGGCTCCTGGTCTTGATGGTTTCCCAGCTATATTCTTTCAAAAAATTTGGAATATTTATAAGTATGGGCTGATTAGTTTGGTGACCGAATGCTTCTCTAAGGGGTGTGTTCCTAATATTATTAATCAGACCTTAATTTCTCTTATTCCAAAAGTCCATAATCCCATCAATATGACCCAATTTAGGCCCACCAGTCTCTGTAACACTACTTGCAAAGTCAAAAGCAAAATGCTTGTTCATAGATTAAGAGTGTTGCTTCCTGATCTTGTGAGCCCAAATCAGGTGGTGTTTGTGCCCGGTAGACAGATTCAAGATAATACTGTTGTTGCGCAGGAGGTTCTCCACAAGTTCAAAAATTCCAGAGGGAAAGTGGGGTACATCGTTTGGAAGATTGATTTAGCCAAGGCCTATGACAGATTGTAATGAGATTTTATCAGGAAAGTTTTGGAGGAAATTGGTTTGGAGGACATTTTTATTAACCTTATCATGAGCTGTATTTCAAATGTGCAGTACTGTAGTATAGGGTGATTTTAAATGGTGAAATGACTAATAGTTTCCGTCCTAACTGTGGGATTAGACAGAGTGATCCTTTATCCCCCTACATTTTTGTGTTATATATGGGGAAGCTCTCTCATATCATTAAACAAAAACTTTTTGAAGGAGTCTGGAAGCCTGTGAAGATTTCCAGGGGGGGCCTGAAATTTCTCACCTGTTCTTTGCGGACGACCTTATTCTTTTTGGCCATGCCTCGTTACAACAGGCTGAAACGATGAGAGATTGCCTTGATCTTTTTTGTGACATCTCGGGTCAACAAGTGAGTTTCCCCAAATCTAGAGTTCATTGTTCAAAAAATGTTAACTACAATAATTCTAAAGCTTTAGCTTCTATATGTGGGTCTCCCATTACTAGTAATCTGGATAATTATCTGGGTGTGCCTTTAATTCATGGGCGTATCACGAAGAATACTTACAAAGAGATCATTGAGAAGACCCAACAAAGGTTGGCTTCTTGGATGAGTGCATCTTTATCCTTTGATGGAAGATGCACTCTGATTAAAGCCGTCACTTCTGCTATCCCAATTTATGCGATACAATCTATCAAACTCCCTTCAGAGGTTTGTAACAAGCTTGATAAAATGAATAGAGATTTTTTGTGGGGTAATACCATTGACAAGAAGAAGACTCACCTCCTGAATTAAGATATGGTTTGCTTGCCCAAGAATCTTGGTTGCCTGGGTATTAAAAAAACGAAGATGATAAACCAAACCTTACTTGCTAAAGCTGGCTGGTGGCTATCTCAACAAAATTCTAGCTTATGGGGTAGTTTGCTCAAAAACAAGTATCTTAAAGGGGGGGCTCATAAATGATTTTGATAATCGGAAGGCTAGATGTTGTTCTAGTACTTGGAGAGGTTTCTCTTTTGGAGCTAAACTCCTTTCGGAAGGGATTAATTGGAGAGTTGGGGATGGATATCGTATTGGTTTTTAGGCTAATAAGTGGATCCTGGACCTGGGTAAGCTGCAATGGCAAGCTTCTTTTCCTCTTTTTGAAATTCAGATTAATGAGAAGGTGAGTGACTATATGGATTTGAATTATTGAGACCTGCAAAAATTGTCTTCTGTCCTATCTTGGTATGTTGTGCACCGAAATTTTAGTATTCACATTGGAAGTAACCATGGTGTTGTGGATTCTGCCATTTGGAGTCCCTCAAAGAATGGTGATTTTTTGGTGAGTAGTGCTTACAGGAGTCAGTTTAGTGCTAGTGATATTGACATTTGGAAATGGAAATTTATCTGGAAAATTGCCTCCTAGAGTTATGTATTTCCTATGGACCCTCCTCCATGGTAAAATTCTGACTAATGAGCAAAGAGCTGTTAGGGGCCTTACCTCGGACACTACTTGTGAGAGATGCAAGGTGGACTCTGAAGACATGGAGCATGTTTTTAGAGGATGCGGGATTTCTTGTGTGATTTAGGAAGATGTCTGCAAAGGGGTTACCAACAATCACGCCTACAAGATTGAGTGGAATGACTAGTTGTATGAGAACCTCAAGTGCAGTAAGTTGTACTTAGGAAGATTCCCTAATTACCTCCTTTTTGCTGTAACCCTTTGGTACATCTGGAAGTGGAGATGCGGAAGAGTTTTTGAGCAGAATTTTCAACTTTCGAATTGCCCTGGTAAGATAATTTTGAAGTTTATGGAGGATTGGATGGATGCGAATACTGATTTGGATAATGATTCTGCTATGATGAACTGCCATATTTCTTGGTCCACACCCCCCCCCCGAATGGGTCAAGCTTAATGTGGATGGTAGTTTGAATCCTGACCATGGTGCTATCTCTACTGGAAAGGTTATCAGGAATGATAAAAAGAGTTGGATGATTGGGTTTGCTTTGAATAAAGGGGTGGGTAGGGTGCTCGAAGCCGAGATGTGGGGTATTTTCAAAGGCCTTAAGCTGGCTTGGACGGTTGATTTCAGAAAGGTTATGGTGGAGTCTGATTCCCAAACTACTGTGTTCCTTCTAAAAAGTGATATTCCTCCTTATCATCCTCTCTACAATATCATTCATACTTGTAAAATTCTTATGGAGAATGACTAGAGTTGTTCTATACAACATATCTACATGGAAAGCAACAGGGTAGCTGACTACCTTGCCAATTTGGGTCATTCTTTGATGCTGGGTATCACAGTGTTTGAAGAGCCTCCTCCCTAGATTTTCGATGTTTTGGATGATGACTGTAATGGTGTTACCACTGCTAGGATGGTTCCCTGTTCCTAGTCTTGCTTTTGTCTCGGGCTGAGTAGCCCTCTTCATCACTAAAAAAAATATAGTGTTTAACAAACTAAAATTCAAACAAAAAGTTTTGTTAAAAAAAAAAAAAAAGAACCAAAAGTCTTATCATTAGACATTAATAAATCAATTAAATTCATATTTAAATTTACAATTCACTCCATTATAGACGGATTTTGCTAAAATATAATTTTGTTTTACAATAATCTATAATAAAAAATAAAAAAAAACAATCATGACTTCATGAGTCATCTTGTGTTATTAATACCATCTCTCATCTATATTAGTAATATATATATATATATATATACCGAAATTTTCTTATAAGGATGCCCTGATAGAATTATATAAGGATATTGAATGTGAGTCACTCGTTTTATATACTTTGACTTGGTATGTATGTACTTGTCAAATCACTTTTATAAATTAGTGGCTCACATTTAATATCCTAATAAAATTATATAAGGATGTCATGATAGGAACGAGACTGTATATATATATATATATATTAAATTGAAGTTATAACTTTTCGGTGTCATAAATGATTGTATTTAGTATTATTAATTAAAAGTATAACTTTTCGGTATCCTATATGAATAAACTGATATGATTCTTTATTAAAAATTATTTAACCAAATTTAATTAGATTGACAAATACAATGTATTGACTCTTGAATATCTTATCCAAACAATTCCTATGTATATAAATATATACATGCATGATGGTTGTATAGAGAAATAAAATGCTACCCATTCAAATCGTCGTATGTTATTTTTTTTCATACAAGTTGTTTGGTGAAGGTGGTGATGTATAACTGTCCAGATCATGATTGATTCTTTCTATTTTGTTTTTGATTTTAAAGGATTTGCATAATGCTGTGAAGAAGATGGGGACTAATAGAATGCATTGACTCTTCTTGACTCCTGACAAAAGTTAGATGATTTGGTAATTCACTGAGCACAAACATAAAGCAGGTGATTTTCTTATCATCGGGTGATAATCACTTGCCTTATATATGTTTTGGAGGTATTTTTTATGTCATATATAATATTATTAATAATTTTAATAATTATCTGGGTTTCAATTTAGGTTATAATTGAAGGCTTTAAAGGCTATAGAGAACAAGTTGCAACTGAATCTTTCAACCCAAAAATTTGTTGTGTAGGTAAGAATTCTCTTCTCCCTTTTTATTTATTTATTAAAAAAAAAAAATTGTATCGAGGATCCCGGACTTCGTCTCACCTATCCGTATGTCCTCCCCCAACTGGATAACTCAGCGTTGTTTGTATGTTAGAAGCAAGCCTCCAACTGCGTGGCCCGTTGTGGCCATTTTTTTTAATTAAATTTTTGCTTTAGTTAAATATTATTTTTATTCAACAGGTGAAAACATTTGCATATCTGTGTGTTTATATATGGTTGTTTCAATTTCTTATTATGTAAGTATTATAGGTTATTTTGTTTCATGGTAGAGGACTTGAAAGAGATCAAGGAGTTTTATTACAAGAGAAAAAGAGGAACAAGCTGTGGCCATTTTTGGAGTTAAATCAAAGACCTTCCTTTTCACCCTACTTGGAAAGGAAGATTAACGAGTTGCTAGAGCATTATTACAAGAGAAAAAGAGGAACAAGCTGTGGCCATTTTTGGAGTTAAATCAAAGACCTTCCTTTTCACCCTACTTGGAAAGGAAGATTAACGAGTTGCTAGCTCTATCAATTTATCAATGTTAAGTAATTAAACATGTCACTCCTGTAATGGTTAGGGATGCATCTTATAAATGAGTAGCTCCCTCTCTCTCTCTTAGAAGTAATTATTCTCTCTCTCTCAGAAGTCATGAAATAGTGGTGTTGGTGGTTCAGTTGGACTTTAGTGGTTTGAATGGTGTTTTTATTTTTATATTTTATGGTCTTTAATTTATGTGGTGTTTTTATTTTATGTTTTTCAATATTATGAATCTTCAGTTTCTGTAATGGATCATCGACTTCAATAGTATTTTTGACTCTTTGGTCACTTTCATATTATGAAATAATTTCAATTGTTGGCCTACAATATTTTACTGATAACAATAATATCTTTTTAAGATAAAAAAAACTCTATAAGTACGAATTTCGATTTATATTTTGTGGTACCTATAAATTCCTACTTTTGAAATGGCTGGGATATGTGTCCGTCATTAAATGTTATTATTATTTTAACTATATATTAGATAATAATATAAAAGTATGTATAATCATATATATATATAATAATAATAATAATAATAAAGTTTCAAAATGATATATGTCTGTGTAAGAGAGTTTTGAATTTAAATGTTACTTTATAATAGAGTTATTTTTTTTTTACTTTTAAATATTATTAATTTTTTTATTTCTATTTTCCTATTTATTGATTAATCAAATTAAACAATTTGATAAATATTAATTAGATAATATCAAGTGTTGTAACTCTATATCTTCATTCATATATTTTTATATTTTTTAATAGTATTAATATATATTTAATCAAATTTAAATGAAAGGTTATCTTATTTATCCATTAAATTCCTTCTAACTAATGACTCACTTATTTAATTGTATGATAATATTAATGATCCAATAAATAATTGAAGTAAAATGAAAGGTCTCTATATTCTATATATACATCGAACCCTCTCTTTTTCTTTTCACTTTTGTTTTATTAATGATTAAGAATGTATATGTTTATGGGTTTGAAGTTTTATATCACATTTTTTAAATTTCTCAAGTCTATTTTGTAGGCATTTTCTAATACTTTCTTCAGGGGAGTGGGTGACAAGAGCCAGGTAAAGTATAGATAATGGAGTTCATATATCTTATATCTGTATGTATTACTTAATTAATTAGTTATTAACTTATTATGTAAATTATTGAACCCTCTTTGGTTTTTTTTTTTTTTTTTTTTTTGAAATAATGATTAAAAATGCATGTATTTATAGGTTTGAAGTTTGAAATCAGATTGTTGATTTTTTATTAATTCACATGTAATTTTTTAGTTCAGAAAATATATATTTCGAGGAAAATTTGAAGACTTGAATCATCAAAATGATGAACGCCATCATTTATTCTCCACAACTTTGGTGGATATGTGTGTTTTTTTTTTTCTGAATTTTTTTTTTATTAAAAATAGGTTTTGAAATACAATGAAGAAATATTTGGTGATCTTTTTTAATTTGATATCTTTCTTTTGTTTCGTGAGATAATAAAATTCAAATGTTAACATAACTTAAATAACTGAAAGTAAAACCATATGTTCATTATGTTTAAATATGTTTGCATCAAAAAATTTGGTATAAACAACACAATGTTTTGCAAACAGTTTTTAATACAAAGCTCGTGCAATTCTCGGGTTGGAAAACTAGTATAATATAATAATTAATAATATAATTGACTTTCTTCTTACTTTTTACATGGGAGTTACATGTGGCAATCATAAATGTTATTTTTAATATATTATTATATAGCAATCGTAAATGTTATTTTTAATATATTATTATTTTATATAATAATAATTAGATATATAATGTGGAGGGTGGATAACAATTAATTGTTGAGGATATTTATATAAATATCCCGTTGAAAACATACAATTCAATGAATATTATTTGTTGGGGAAGTTAACAAACCTGATTGAAAGCATGTCAAAATTTTTGATAATCTATTAAAATCTTTTAACATTCCTCCTTAATTTGAGGATATATATATATATATATATACATATATATCATCAATGTGACAATGTCTGTGTAAATTGGTGTGTTTTATTTTTTTTCCAGCTATTTGACACTTTCTTGAAAGGAAAAACTATATGTTTATTATGTTTAAACATGTCTGTATCAAAAATTTCAATATAAACAATAAAAAGTTTTCCAAACAATTTTTATATAAATCTCGTGCAACGCTCAGATTGGAAAGCTAGTTTATAATAATAATTAAAATCTAAAAAAAATTATTTTCAAAAATAATTATAGTGATTGAATGCATATTTGATATATTCTAATAAAAAAAAAACTATAAAACCAAAAAACAAAACAAAACAAAAATTCAAATATAGAAAGAAATAAAATTCTTTAAAAGAAAATCCGGATATATTTCCTAAAAAAGACTAGTCATAGAGAAATTAAGAGGATAAACAGTTTTATTTTTGTTTAAAAAATTGTAAAAGAAAATATTAAAAAAATATATAACTCGGGTAAAATCCGGATACCCAACCTGGTATTTCCAGAACGTGTATCTGGATTACAAAATCCGGATATTTCCGAGTGGATACCCGTACGGTAAAAACCCGAGTACCCGGACCGGGTTTTTGCCATCCCGAGAATATGCAAGCAAGTATGGTATGTATTCTATCAACGAATCCTAATCCCAATTCGCCTTACTCCTCGGTGGCGTCGCCTTCAGCCATAATGCGGCGTATTCTTATTCTATTGATTTAACTAGTTTTTGTTTTGTTTGATTAGGTCCAATTTTATATTGTTTGATTAGGTTCAATTCTTTTGCCGACTCTTTGGCAAAGCAAGGCTCTAGCATTCAGAGGAATTTGCTCCAGTGAGAAAAATTGTAAGATCGCTTTCGTTTTCTTTCCTTTTTGTTTCCTGTCAGCTGTGTTTTTGGTGCTATCTTCTTTGTTCTTGGTGCCTTTTTTTGCTGTTGGGTGTTTTCGGTTGGCGTTTGCCTCCTCTGTTTCTTTGTATCCTTCTGACCGGTTTGGTCTTACTATATAATCCTATTGTTCAAAAAAAAAAAAAAAAACAATAATATTTTTTAAGATAAAAAAACTCCATAAGTATGAATTTCGATTTATATTTTGTGGTACCGGTACATTCCTACTTTTGATGTGATTAAGATACGTGTATGTCATTAAATGTTTTATTATTTTTATTATATATAATAATATCATATAATAGTATATAATATATAATGAAAATATTTGGATACTGACCGGTCAGTACCCATGCATACTGACCATCCAATTGAGTGTTGTCACATGACCAAAACTCTTTCACTTTTTACATTTTTCTTCTTGTTTTGGGTTACATGGCAATCAACCATTGGGTGGTCAGTACCTAAGGTTGTACAATATATAATATAAAAGTATATATTTATATAATATAATAATAAATAATATAATAGACTTTCTTCTTACTTTTTATTATGTGGGAGTGACACATAGCAATCATAAATATTATTATTATTATTATTATTATTATTATTATTATTATTATTACTACGTGACAATTATAAATATTATTATTATTATTATTATTATTATTATTATTACTTTATATAATAATAATTAGATATATAAAGTGGAGGGTGGATAGCAATCGGTTGTTGGGGAAATGTATATAAATATGCAGTTGAAAACATCAATGATTTAATGACCATTATTTGTTGGGAAAGTTAACATACCTTATTGACAACACGTCAAATTGTCTGATAATCTAATAAAATCTTTTAACATTCCTCCTTAATTTGAGGATTTATATCATCAATATGACAATGTCTTTGTAAATTGGTGTGTTTTTTTTTTTTTTCAAGCTATCTGATACTTTCTCGAAAGGAAAAACTATATGTTTATTATGTTTAAACATGTTTGTATCAAAAATTTCGATATAAACAATACAATACTTTACAAACAATTTTTTATACAAAGCCCGTGCAACGCTCGGGTTGAAAAGCTAGTTTATAATAATAATTAAAATCTAAAAAAATTTATTTTCAAAAATAATTATAGTGATTGAATACATATTTAATATATTCTAAAAAAACAAAACAAAAATTCAAACATAGAAAGAAATAAAATTCTTTAAAAGAAAATCCAGATATATTTCCTAAAAAAGACCGGTCATAGAAAAACTAAGAGGATAAACAATTTAAATTTTTTGTTTAAAAAATCGTAAAAGAAAAGATTAAAAAATATATATAACTCGGGTAAAATCTGGATACCCAGTCGGGTTTTTCCAGAACAGGTATTCGGATTACAAAATCCGGATTTTTCCGGGTGGATACCTGTATGGTAAAAACCCGAGTACCCGGACCGGATTTTTTCCATCCCGAGAATATGCAAGCAAGTATGGTATGTATTCTGCCAACGAATCCTGATCCCAATTCGCCTTACTCCTCGGCGGCGTTGCCTTCAGCCATAATACGGAGTATTCTTATTCTATTGATTTAACTAGTTTTTGTTTTGTTTGATTAGGTCCAATTTTATATTGTTTTTTTTTTTTTTAACTGTTACTACTTAATCAGCATCTTTTATGGTAATGTTGGTCATTCATTGTGCTTTTGGTAGAAGAAAAATGTTGGTATGAATAATGAATTAGCTAGTATAATGCTCTAATTGCGGTAAAGGAAGATTTATGCATTATTTGTGATGTTGGCTTGCATTCTTCATTCTTGATGCTCTCCATTTTGTAGATAAATAAGGTTCCATATATATCTTGAAAGAGTCCAAATGTGTTTGTAAAATTTTTTTTCTCATAAGTGTATCTCACTCAATTGAAGTTGGTACATGTTTGGTGTAAATGGTGTCAATTCTCAGCAGTGGTGCTCTTTTCCAGCAATCCCACTTCTTATAAATTTCTGACATCTATGCCCTTTGATGAATTCCTTTCCTTCTTACCTTCTTGTCAATTTTAAAATTGTTATTAAAACTTGTTTCATTAAGTGAAAATTGATTACAACTTTTAGAAAAATCAACAAGTCAACCATTTTACTCCAATTAAAAGATGATCCAGTGTTAGGTGGGAATACTATAATCAACAATACTGATCCCTAACAAAAACTTCCAAAAATCGGGTCTTTAAGCAATTAAGAGCATTCAAAAGTCAAAGGACCAAATACTAATAACATTTATATCTAATGAAATAAAATTTAGATTAATGCACCATTGCCAATGTTGTTTGCCAAAAAGAGCGGTCTTTAAATCGGATAATATTTTAGGTTGAAGATAACACCATATATTGTATATATATTAAAAAAAAAAAAAAAAAATGGACACGATATCTCTTCAAAAATAAAGTAGTGGCCAAAATAATAACTGTTTTTTTTAAAAAAATTTAATAATCATTATTTAAGTTCCTTCTTTATTATAATTTAAGGGGAGGACATTTTTCTATGAGATTTTTTTTCAATGAAATTAATATCTTATGACAATGGGAATGGATATTCGGATCGTATATGTAATAATCAATCTCAACGTACCTCTGATTTAGATAGAGTCCAAATATTGTAGCCTATTGACTTGCATAGTTAGTTACGTGCATCAAATGGTCAAAGTTTAAATTTCATCACCAATTTGACCACCAACTCCTTTAAAAAATTTTGTACTCGTTAGTCCAAGTCCAACCTTCCTATCTGAATGTAACCTCATCCTTGAAACAACTTAGAAAAATAAGAAAAAAACAAAACAAAAGAAATGAAAAAAAAAAAAAAAAAAAACGTGTAGAGGGAGACAGGGAATCACATATC
The DNA here is from genome assembly GCA_035582765.1 of Acer negundo. Lineage (NCBI taxonomy): Eukaryota > Viridiplantae > Streptophyta > Magnoliopsida > Sapindales > Sapindaceae > Acer > Acer negundo. Next base: position 33,337,363 of record CM069241.1, on the reverse strand, counting down.
AACTACCTCCCTTGAATCACAAAAGTCCGAGAATTTGCTACGAATTATGATTTGATAATATGTTAAGAGTTTTACACCGTTGAAATCATTTATTCAAAATCATGTGCAAATGATGCGGTAAACAAACAAAAAATTGTAACTGATATTTCATTCATATGATTATTAAAATTCATATGTGACATCAATTAGAAATAATTTTGGATAAATAATTTGTATAAATAATTTAAACAATTATAACATTTTGGATGTATTAGACAATCATAACTATTGGACCGATATTTGACCATATATACACTCAGATGACATAACACATAATAATACATTCAGCGCATATACGCACAACACACACTAACTCTATAAATAACCTCCTTGAAAACAATGAAGGGAGGTCTTCAATCGGAGAGTAAAAAGTACTCTGAAATGCTCATTTTTTGTTATAACAATAACTAAGTTATTGATTCAAATCATGTCCCATTTAAAAACATTTAGGATTCGTTTGGTATACCGTATTGGATTGTATTAAACCGCATTCAGAGGCAAATGTATGGAGGGGCCCATAGGGGCCATGGTCCCCCCGATCAATGAAAATTTTGTTTTAACACTTTCGTATTAATTTAACAATATGAGCAATGCATACGATTATTGTATTTTAATATATAAATTCCATTATTTCATCCATTTCCTAATAATAGGTTTTAGTTAATTTTATTTATTACCCTATTCCAAACAATTTTATTTATTACTTCCGTCCCTAATAAATTTTTTTTTTTTAATTTCAATTAATTTATTTAAATTTTTTGGTTGCTATTATAAGTTAATTTTGCTTAATAAGTGTGATGATAAATTTAAATTAAAAAAAAGGTGAATAATTGTTATTTGACTTTATCAATGTTATAATGTCATTTTGAATATTTTTATTAATCATATTTTTGAAGCATGTTTTTGTTTATTATTGTTAATTGTAGTTTAATTTTTTTTACCATGACATTTATTATTTTAATTAAATGGTATATATTACATTTGGGTTTTTTTAATTTGAATATTTAATATCTATTTTAGTTAACTTGATAGTTTTATGTCTAAAAAAAATCTTATTTACGAAAAAGGACATTTTTTTACTAAGAATAAAAATACAAGAATAGGTTAATATAAACACCCAAAAAGTATCAACGAAACATAAAACTGGTTAATAAAATCTGTAACTTGGTCATTCATAATAAACATTTATAAGACTATAACCACTGTAGCAGATAATTTCAACTTCTTCTTACTATTGCTTAATCAACATATATTATAACACCCGGAAAGCTTGGTATAACAATATAACTTAAGCTCAACTGAAAATCAACCGATGAAACTTAATAATTATTTTTATTCAGCCCCTCAATAATTAAAATACTGGCTCCCCTGACCGTATTGCATTGTATTGTATTGTATTGTATTGTATTGTACTGTGTTATCATTAATACAAATATATGTTTAGTGATGTATTATATTATATCGTATTAAGTTATTCCTATATGATTTAATTGAATTTTATTATATTATAAAATATAATAATTTTTTTAAAAAATTAATAATTAATTTAAATATCTTTACTAGGAATAAATCAATAAATATTTTTATAAAAAAAATCAATATATATTTATTTTAATTGAAACAAAAAATTTAAATAAATAATAGTTTTATAAATAAAATAAATATTTTCTATATAATTTTAAAATTATAAAAAAATATATTAACAATATAACACATATTTCATCAACATTCCATATTTTTAAAAAAAAGAAAGAACAGAAGTGTTTTTATTTTTTTATAATGCAATACAAACTAATACCATAAAATATTATGTATTAATTAATACTGTATTGTATTATTTTAATATATTTTAATTGTCTAATACAATACAATAATATAATAATATAATATATGGTAGTAAATATGGATTTAATTATTTATAATTATTTTTTTTTAAAAAAAAAAAAAATATATATATATATATATATATACATATATATTGACTTGTGAATGAGGATGACGTGAAGAACACATAAGCATTTCAAGTCTCACCAACCCTCAATTGTGACAATTGATATCATAATCGATAATTGTTTATGGGACAGCACATACACAGTCCACAAACTCTGCCCGAATAATAGAAAAAGGCGTGAAAGTTGGTTCATTCATTTTTATATATTTGAGTCCTTATTCGTATTCTTGCCACCAGCATCCAACAAACATCAGATAAGACTTTTGTCAGTGGGCCACCACACTTGACCTACTATAATCTTAGGTCACCATCTCACCAACTTCTTGCAACTCTTTTTTATCCTTTTTTTTTATTTATTTTTTTTATTTTTTATTTTTTATTATTTATTATTTATTTATTTATTTATTTATTTTTAATAACTCTTTTATATCTTTATTTATATATATATATATATATACGGAAATTGAATTATATAAGGACATTGAATGTGAACCACTCGTTTTACATATTTTGACTTGGTATGTATGCACTTGTCAAATTACTTTTATAAATGAGTGACTCACATTCAATATCCTGATAAAGTTATATAAGGATGTCCTGATAGGAACGAGACCGTATATATATATATATATTAAAAAAAATAAAATACCTTCTTTGAAAATTGTTTTAACATTTTCCTTTTTCAAGTTTTCTTTAAATATTATGAAAATTTGGAGTCCGAAAGGTAATATTACTTGAACCCACGATAATATAGGTGTGACTTGCAAGGAGAAACCTCATATTATTTTCATAAGTTTTTATTAATCCTTTATGGGCAATGATACAAAATAAAACATAAAACATCATAAACGGAAAGATAAACAATGTATTTATTGGTTTTAATCACAATAAATGCCGAAACAATAAAATAAATGTGTTCTAACTTTCTTTTTATAGTATTTTATCCGGATTAACATTATCTATTGTTTATTTATGTGTCAATAATATGAGATAAATACGTTCATCAAACTAAACAAAGGGATGGTTTGTCTGTCAATAACACTTTATGAGATGCATTAATAAATTTGTTTATTATTTTTAAATCGCAAAAGATCTTGAATTAACTCGACGATCACTTAATTCAAAATGTAAAAAACAAAATCACTTTTCACTATGTTGAAAAGTAGAGTAAATAACATATGATATATTTATTTCTAAAACCTTTTCATTTTTTTTTTTAGATATCTATCCATCGATTTATCTAGATTTGGTATTTTTTTTTTACTTTTTTTTTAATTTTTAACTTTTACCATTGATAGAATGACAGTTGCCCCAGATTCAAGTTCGTCTATTTATAAGATGAGCTACGTCCCTGTGAGCTTTCTAAAACTATTATCATAAATTTATCAATTTACAATTTCATCATCCCTCGTAATCTTGAGATATATTTCCTTCTTATGTCTAGTTGAACTTATATAGATAAAATCCTTATATAAAGTACATGATGACTTTCTATTTCTTTCATACCAAATATCATTTTTCTAAATATTTATAAAATCAAATAATATCTTAGATGACATAATTTTTTTTACATAACTTTTTTTTGGAACTAATCAAATCATTTTTAATATTTGTGACTTAAATAAATAAACAACTTACTACTCATATTCGGTTTTCAATTTTAAGTCGTTATTAAATATTAACTTTCTAATAAAATTCAACAACAACAACAATAATAATAATAACCCTTTTTTTTTTTTTTTTTCTTTTTGATAACATAATAATAATAACCCAACCAAAGAGAACTTCCTACAATGTTTGTAAGATTTTATTAATGAATTGTATAATAAGTTAATAACTAAATAATTAATTGAGAGTTTATAAATCTTTCTAATCTTTTAGATATGTTAATATTTTTAAAATCCTTGAATTAAATTTTAGTATGTTCTACTTTGTACTTTGTAGCCTAATGAATAATACGATATAACCCTTGTTTTTTCTCACCTAAAAGTTTAAATTTTGGAGTCTACTAATCTCTTAAAATGATCTCTTAAGTTAACTCTATTGGTTGAACAACCCTTCTAAATCATTAATACTTTTATTTTTATGTTTGAATTAGGTCCGCTTAATAATTTGGTTGGCCTTGCATATAAAGAGGGGGTGTAGCGATTACCTAATACCATTTCATGAAGGTGTTATTTATTATCTAATTTATTTGAACATCCATACAAAAATCTAATCAAATCAAAATTCATTTAATTTCATCAAGGTGTTCATATAATGTGGTTATGGAATCCGACAAATCAATTAGTAAAGTTTTGTGTAATCGTGTTGGTTGGAAGATAATTAAATAACGGGCGTTAGATGAAAAAAAATAAAAAAAATTTAAATCATCCGTAAAAAATGGTGTCCTAATTTATATATCAGCTACACATTCCAAGTATAATCTCATCATTTTCATTTCAACACATGTGGCAGTTGATGTGTCATTTAATGAAGGGATAAACATTAATCGGTGAGTAAATACATATGTAAGAGAGATAAATATCAATTAATATGTATCCACTCGTTAAGTGACATCTTAGCTACCACATATGTTAGGATGAAAATTGTGGGATTGTAAATGGAATGTTTACTATCATGTATGACCGATCAAATTGGACAGTGTGTATACGATTATTTCCGGCAAGCGATGGAGGGCGGGGAAGATGACGTGGCAGTGGGTTAGTGGTCAGTGTTGGTAGGCGGGAGTAGGTGAATGACATAAGAGTTACCAGAGAGAGAGAGAGAGAGAGACTGTTTTTTTTCCTTATTTATTAAAACAAAACTATCACAAGATAATTTGAACTCGCGCTCTCTGTTTTCTCTCTACTTTGAATCTTTGATCTTCATTTTCTCTTCTTTTCTATTCTCTCAAAGGTACAATTTCTTTCTTCTACGTTTCTGTTTTACGTTTTATCTTTTTCGTCAGATAAATTTGAAATTGATTGGTTTTTTTTTTTTTTGAATTGTAGTGAAGCAATGATAATCAACGTGAAGCAGTCGACGATGGTGCAGCCGGCGGAGGAGACGCCGAAGGTATCGCTGTGGAACTCGAACGTGGACCTGGTGGTGCCGCGATTCCACACGCCGAGCGTGTACCTCTACAGGCCAAACGGGTCGGCTAACTTCTTCGACGGTGCGGTGATGAAGGAGGCGCTGAGCAAGGCCTTGGTGGCTTTCTATCCGATGGCTGGTAGGCTTAAGAGAGACGACGATGGTCGGATTGAGATCGATTGTAATGCTGAGGGTGTTCTATTTGTGGAGGCTGAAACCCCTTCCTCGATTGATGATTTCGGAGATTTCGCTCCAACCACTGAACTCAAGCAGCTTATTCCTTCTGTTGATTACTCTGCTGGGTTGTCTAACTATCCTCTCTTGGTTTTACAGGTAATTTTATTTATTTTATATGTTTTTGAGTTTTATTATCTTTCTTCATTGATTGCTCTTTGTTTTTGCATTAGTAAATGGTTGATTATACAATCACTCTGCTATTTGGTTGCATTGTTGGTGGGTCCAATTTATCTGTTTGTCTACATCTGGGTTTGATCCTCCTAGTCCTACCATATTTAATTTGTTTAATAATGTTATTGTAGCAACTTTGATTGAATGTTGGAATCAGAGACCGCTAGATACTTTTTTTCATTTACTAAACTATTGCAGGGCCTCTTTTGATCATCAAACATTTTCCCCCAATTTCCCCAAAATCCCAAAATCCCTATGAAAAAATCATCCCAAATTGGGATGGGGATGGGGATGGGGATGGGGATGAATTTTATCCCCATATGGAAATGGGCCAAAAATTTTTTATTTATTTTTAATAATTATTCATTATCCTCATTTTTCCAATTTTAACCCTAGGTATAAATACTTCCTTTAACTCTTAAATTTATAACCTACCTAACTCTTAAATTTATTTGAATTTTTACTATGTAATTTTTATTTGAATGACTAAGTTTTAGTAATTATTTTTAGTCAAACAAATTCAAATGGGGAAAAATTGTGGATTGGGGGAAACGAAGAGGGATGGGGATACTTGTCCCCAAACTCCCCCATCCCCATTTTTCCCAAATGGGGAAACGGGGAGCGATAGGGGAAGGGATTGGGGGAAGCAATATCCATTCCTATTTCCCCGATTGCCATCCCTAGGTGTAAGAGACAAAGCTAGATGGGTTTGTTTAGTTATGCAACATATAATCTACGTCTATACTCTATACTTTCGGTCTTGAGTTTACTTTTGCTCCCCTTCAAGGGGGTGAGCATTACCCCCTCCCAAAAACATGACATGTGTCCATGGAAGGGGTAAATTTGTCCGAGCCTTGTTATAATTTTAGATAATTTTACCCCTCCATGGACACATGTCATGTGTTTGGGAGGGTTAATGCTTATCTCCCTTGAAGGTGGGTGAGCAAAAATGGACTCTTCGGTCTTTTGTAGTAATAGTATAAATTACACTGTTGCTGTGATGTGAAACAAAACCTCATTAATTGATTCAGGTTGTGGATATTGACTGAACGTTAAATGGGGTAGACTTTGGTGCTTCTGTCTGGTGAGTGTCATGTCCAACTATTAATTAAAATTTGGGTCTATGCAGTTGGAGAAACTTTATTATATGGGATTTTTGAGTGACACTATAATGTCAACCTTGCCTTTCCACTAAGAAAATTTCTTGATTGCAGCTTTTGATAATGTAGTTCACACTACTGGGTTTTATTACTTTGTTATGATTTTTTCAGAATTTATTGTGGACTTCATATATGCCTGATTCTTGTTATAAGATTTTCTGCTTTAGGATGGCATCAACTTGAGAAGATAACTGCTTGAATACACATTTTGTTGGAATAAATAATGTCTTAATTTCCCAAATTTAACAACAGTTTTACCAATTTACTATTTAGTAAAGTTTATGTTAGAACTTCTGATCATGCACTACTATTATATTTAATTGTGCTTCATAAGGGAAATCAGGGCATGAAAGGCAGAAAAGGGGAATTGAATAATAGATAGACTTATGCCATAAATTAATTGGACATAAAAAGTAGGATTATACGAACTCCATTGTCTTCTTGAGTTTGAAGTTGTAAATGCTACTCGATATAATTTCTTTTAATGAGCTCAAATTCACTTGACAACTGCGTTAGTCAAAGAATAATCTCTTATCTGTTCTGATTACAATTATTTATTTTAATGGGGCCAAGCTACGACATGTTTGGAACTGCCCTATGCCTGTCCTTTAATTAAAATGGCTAAATCTTGGTTACCAAGGGAATCAGTTGAAATGTCTTTTCATTGCATGCCATCATTTACTAACAAGTAATGGTATGAGTAGATTGGAATTTTCTTGTTGTAGTTGGTAGCTTAAAAATTAATCAACCACATCCCTGGTTGAGGAGCCTTCTTGATGTGATCATTATATAGTTGTTAAGGAATTCTTTTATTGTATGATTCAATGTTAATTAATCTCACATGGACTAATTTAATGCTGTTAGTTGGATAGGATCATGTCAACTGTTCATTCACCTTATTTTACAATTTTGTGATGGTTTTTACACCACCTATTACTTTGCTCTCGTGGGCCACGTAAATGAAATTGGTGTGCCACCTTAAAGGCATCCAAGTATTCAACTAACTTGGGTCGTTATCGCTACTGCCAGTCAAAAAGTATAATTAGGGACATGAAAGAAGTCTTTATTGTCACGCAGCTCATATGCTGCTGTGTGCCAAGAGAATTTTATTTGTTTTGGTGTTGTCTCTAAACACTGTAATGAAACAATCGAATTTCATTTCTCATGTTTTAATGATTTACAACCGTAGATTAAGGTTCTGTTGGAATTATGAGTTTAAATTTTAGTATAATTGTTGCTGTTTCTTTCTAGTTAAGGCATATTTAAGATTAATATTAGCCTTGTGTATAACATAACTGGAAATGGCTTCAAACTTATAATAAAAATCTTTGTTAGTTTTTACGTTACGTTAATGAAGTATCAGGCAAATCTAAAGTGATGATTATGAGTAACTCCTAATAAAGACAATCACTCACCCACGGTGGCATTGATTTTTGATTCTCTGCAGGTCACTCACTTCAAATGTGGTGGAGCCTCACTTGGTGTTGGAATGCAACATCATGCAGCAGATGGATTTTCTGGTCTCCACTTTGTTAATTCATGGTCAGACATGGCTCGTGGTCTTGATATCAACTTGCTTCCATTTATCGATCGGAGTTTGCTGAAGGCTAGAGATCCACCTAAGCCTGTATTCCACCACATCGAGTACCAGCCTGCCCCTGCCATGAAAACTCCTCTGCAATCAAATTCTGACACTGCTGCTGTCTCCATTTTCAAATTGACTCGTGACCAGCTCAACGCACTCAAAGCCAAGTCCAAAGAAGATGGTAACACTATCAATTATAGTTCATATGAGATGTTGGCAGGACATGTGTGGAGGTCTACATGCAAGGCACGCGGGCTTCCGGATGACCAAGATACAAAATTGTACATTGCAACAGACGGACGTGCTAGATTACAGCCCCCACTTCCACCTGGTTACTTTGGGAATGTTATCTTTACAGCCACACCAGTTGCAGTAGCAGGTGATCTCCAATCAAAGCCAACATGGTATGCTGCAGGACGGATTCATGATGCATTGGTTCGTATGGACGACGAGTATTTAAGGTCAGCTCTTGATTATTTAGAGCTTCAGCCTGATTTAGCTGCATTGGTTCGTGGTGCACATACATTTAAGTGTCCAAATCTTGGGATTACTAGTTGGGTTAGGCTGCCAATACATGATGCAGATTTCGGGTGGGGTAGACCTATATTTATGGGTCCCGGTGGGATTGCATACGAGGGTTTATCATTCATATTGCCAAGCCCCAACAATGATGGATCCTTATCAGTTGCCATTGCATTGCAACCCCAACACATGAAACTGTTTGAAGAGTTCATATATGACATTTAAGGATGTGAACCAACATAGAAAATCATCCACTTCAATTCAAGCTGGTTGATTTGTGATACACCAATCTTACATTTTTTGTTTCCTTCTTTACTTACTGGTGGTGGTTTTGTATCTTTTGTTGTTCACTACACACACCTTGTTTTGGTTGAAATGTAACCACAGATTGGGCATTTATGTTATATGTTTGAAAACTCTTGTGAAAAATTTGTAGTTCTAGTTTGAGTTAATAAGCCTGATCATGTTTTTAATAGATTGATACTATTAACAGTCCGTATATTATCATTTAACAATTAACAGTACTCCATTTGAAAGCTTTATTGTTATGTTCGCATGTATAGCGCGGTGGTAAACACATTTCTCAACAGTTAACTCAACTGGTAGATAGTCGAATTGGAGTTTAGGTAAATGACTTCCGGTTCTTAATTAAATAAAATAAAAATCTAATTATGTTTCACAGAATAATAATTATGTTTGACAGATGTATTGTATTGAGAAACTAAATAAAGAAGGTAATAATTATGTTTCACAGAATAATCTTTTATCGATGTTTCATAAAACAAGAACCAACATCGATTTGTTGGCCTGGCTATGATACGTACCATAAAAACCAACTTTAGCTACAATGTTTTATTTTTGTTATTATATATATATATATATATATATATATATATTGACAAATCAAATTGTATAATTTTTAAATATTATACATATATTAATATTAAAAGAACATTTGAAATAATGAAAAATTGAAAATATTCTTAGAATAATATTAATAATTAAGATAATTACATTTATACTATTGGAAAATTAAAAATGTTATCGAAAGATATTAAATATAATAATAATAATAATAATAATAACAATGTTAAACCTCTTACTTTTGTATTTAACTTGTTTCTCAATATTTGATGTGTCACATATATATTACAAGCGAATCAAATAATTGTTAATGTCGGTATACTTGGTTACTACCACCGGTAGAAGTAAAACCGATACCAATAGCATATGATTATGACGATTGAAATTTGATACATTACCAAACTGAACCGGTATTTTAAGTGTTTGGTTGGTTTAATATGTTGTTACTCAAAGATGACAAAAAATAAACTTATATAAGTTATTCTAATGTAAAATAGTCTTAAAAGTACTCAAAATGGTCCTAAAAATTTCACACCATTATAAATATTAATTGATTGAGTTTTAAAGAGCAGAGAATTGATTCTTACAAGAGAGACAGAGCTGATATTAATATAACAGTCACAGACAGACTCAGAGTTAAACAAATAAGAGATTAAAATTACAAAGCTGGTACTGGTAGACATATTAATTAAGTAGTCATTAACTAATAAACTGAAATCTAATGACTATTGAGAGTCTCACAGCCAACATCACTCACAAACAAGACAATAATCAAACCAAATAATTAATAATATTAAAATAAAAAAGGGAGCAAGAGAATCAAAGGCAAGGTTGAAATGAAGAGATAAGGAGTAGCTGAATTTTTGTGATTAGAACGTGGACGATGAGCCATATTTCCACCACCATAACTTCCTTTTCTTCCTTGAGCCTTTCTTGAATAATCAATCTCTTCATTTTTATTTTCTTCAATTCTTCTTCTTCTTCTTTCACTGCTTTCATTCATATTTGTCAAGTTTACACCTGCATACATACATATATGCAGGTTTCAGTGTCGGCGGAAATTTGATGGAAAACATTATATATATATATATATATAATTAAAATAATATTTGAATGAATATATTATACCATCATGGAGCTGGAATTTTCCTCCAAGGTTGAAATCTTGCGATTTCAAAGTGGGAAAATCTTCAAGACAAGAACCTGTTAAAGATTGAGCGAAGAGAATAAGTAAGAAGAATGAAAAAATACATCTAATTACTTTCATTTTAGTTTTGAAGGAGACAAGTGTGTGTGTGTGTGAGAGATAGTATATATGACTAGTTTGTAGGATAGGAATCACTTCTAAATGCTAACAGATATTATAATAATAATAATATGCTTTTCAGCACATGCATGACATAATTTTTTTAATTATATACAAAAGTGCTTTCTCACATTTAAACCCCACAAGTAATATATTTTCATAATCAAAGTTACATAATGTTGTGTATAAAGAACTGAAAGGGCCAATTTTTTTGTTATACCGTATTAGCCCTACACAAATAAATTTCTTGTTCCACCCTTCCTTGTGTAACTAATTCCACTGTGAATCATAGTCCTACGTTACTTGGGTATTATGGGGAAGTGCAATTGAATTTTGTTAATAGGCTTATCGTATGGGCTCACCATATGTAAATTCCTGGTTCCGTCTCTGATTGTGTAACCAAATACACAACGTTATATGTAACTGGACATATATATATATACACAACGTAATATGTAACCGGTTTTTTCTCAGTACCTTGTACGAGAACCATTAGATTCAATTGATTTGACTCAATATGTATGTATTTATCGGTAATTATCCATATTAATCTATATTCTTATTAGTTATTACTTATTAGTAAGCTAAGCGGGAGCATGAGTGACGTGTTGTCTCCATCTCCACCCATTTAAGTTATCCTCTTGAGCTTCAAGTTTCCATGAAAAGCTGCTCTACCAGAAGAATCCAAGACTGTGACTCTCTGTCTCCCTATAATATGCGAAGATAGAATAATTAAATGAATGTTATAAAATTGTGAAGAATATTAATGGACTGGCCAAGTAGTAGTTAGCTTAAAAAAGAAGCAATATCAATTTTGCTAGCTTTCTTAGATTATTATTCACTTGCATCGTAGTTGTCATTGCACCATGTCCATGTGTATAATTAATTAATTAATTACAGGTTGCCAATCAATTCCATTTCCTCAAATAAAAACAAGTGATTAGATAAAACAAAATTGAAATTCAATCTAATCTAATGATATAATCTTATGCTAACTAAATAGCTTACTCTAAAATTAAATTGAATTTTTTTTTTTTAATTTTATAAAAAAAAAAAAAAAAAAAATTGTGTACTTGTACATAACCCATTTCTTCTATGTTGGTAAGTATAGGGTTCATTAAAAATATTCCCTTTCAGTTAAGTGGTATATATCCCTCCTTTCACGTTTGTAGTGACCGATGAAGGTTCAAGTCTTGACATATCATACATATTATCTGTACGAGTGGGGAGACCTATTCCTTGTATAGTTAGTGCGGGAAAACCTCTACCTCATCCTTGTGTAGTTGCTCTTAATATTTAGGATGTGAATATAGTGCTGATGTCGGTAGGTAAAACAAACCCCTTGACTTGTCGAGGATCTACCCAAATTTTTATCCTTTCGCTACTTTTTTTCACGGGTCATCATGAAAGGTGTCTCTCTCTAAGTGGGTGAAAGTAAGATGCAAAGATTTCATCCCAAAAAAGAGAAAAAGAAGAGAGTAGAAAGACAGAAAGAAGAAAAGATTTGTTTTTATTATTTTCAAAACCAAGCCATTTTAAATCATCAACTTCGTGGATTGGATGCTCCCATTTTCTCTTTTGAGTTTTTACAATTTGGTACCAATCTAATTAGAAAAAGACACTTTTTTACTTGCTAATTAATTTTTCAATAAATTGATCATAATATAATTCAAAATACAACAAATTGATCCTAAGGTTAGTAAAAATATTAGGACCAATTTGTTGTATTTTAAATTATATTAGGATCAATTTGTTGTATTTTAGGACCAATTTATTGTATTTTAAATTATATTATGACCAATTTATTGAAAAATCAATTAGCAAGTAAAAAAAATGTCTTTTTCCAATTAGATTGGGACCAAATTATAAAAACACCTTCTCTTTTTAACCGACAAAAGTTCAAATCTATTCTATAAGCATATATCATTGACCTTTTTTTAATGACCCCGCAATTAAAAATTCTTAAGTCCCCATACAAAACTTATAATATAAAAGGGATATTATTAAAATCTCCCTCTGGTTTGCCCTATACAATGTTTGCGCCCTCTGTTTTATTAATGGTCAAAATCATTCTTAGTTTACTATATTCCCCACTATCTAATGTCGTTGATTTTCATTAAAATTTTAAGTTAAAAGGAGAATAATAAAGAGATGATGGATCTGCACTTCTCCCTTCTTTACACTCTCTTTTCTTCTTTCTTTCTCTTTTTCTTTTTATCTATTTCTTCTCTTTCCACTTCAGTGCCGATGATGAAACATCCTTGGTCCTCCCTCTTCCTCTTCTCTCTTCTCTCTTCTCTTTCTCTTTCTCTTTCTTTTCTCTTCCAACATGGAATAACCATTTGGATTCCCAAATTTATGCTTTTTTACGTTTTTTGTTTGTTTGTTTGTTTAATATGAACAGGGTAGTTTGGAAATTGTATACATAATGTGATTAAAATAAAGTTTGATAATTTATTGTGGTTAATTTTGCAAATTCATCTTAATATTATGGTGTGTTTTATAAAACATGTTACTGTAATGAATTAATAATATGTTTTATGTTTTAAATTTAATGAAACATGAGATTTAATTAAATATAATAATATTTTAAATTTGAATGAAAACATTTGATAATGTGTAACAAGACCGAAGAACAAATCCCTTTTAACTATTAATTTCTTTTATTTATTTGTATTTAATAACTAATATGTCCAAATATTTGTAATATTGTGTTAGTTTGAATTAATGAAAAGTATTGTTAAAATAACATAATTTCATTAACTATTTCCATAATGGAGGTGACGATCTCCTCGATCAAGGAGGCCATTTCCTCTATCTGATCTTGAAGGAGGAGATCATCTCCTCCATCACCTAGTGGCCTACTGAAACAAGCGAGTTGTCGATGGCCTCCATACACAACCTTCTCTGCTAAAATGGATGAGAGGAGATGCAACCTCTAGCCATGAAATAAGAGGCTAGTCAGCATCCTCCAATCAAAATCTCAAGGGCATCGGTGCCAATGCCAGCGGAGCTGCTCTCTTATTGAAGTTGGTTGGGTTAGGGTTAGGTTTTCTTTAAAATTAGGGATGTTTTGGGACAAGGATATTTTGGTAATAATTTGATTTTACATGGGTAATTTAGTATATATATATACACTTGCTTAATTTAAGTTTTAAGTGGAATTAAATCTTGATTGGCAAAAAAACAAATAGCCCCCAAGTGTCAAAATTCATTCAGATGTCTCCTATTAAGATAGAAGTAAAGTTTTGCCAAAGTTTTAATTTCAAAATATATATATATATATATATATATATGTACGGTCTCGTTCCTATCAGGACATCCTTATGTAACTTTATCAGGATATTGAATGTAAGTCACTCATTTATAAAAGTGATTTAACAAGTGCATACATATCAAGTCAAAGCATGTAAAACGCGTGGCTCACATCCAATGTCCTTATATAATTCTATCAGGGCATTCTCATATGAAAATTTTCGTAAATATGTATACATACATATATATACAAAGATTTTTTATTATCAGTTCGTCCTAACAATAAATATATCAGGACAAAGAATGTGACCATTAGATTTACATATTTTGACTTAAAATTTATGCACTTGTCAAAATTTCTCCATAATCTATGATCCGCATTCTTCGTTATTGTCAGGACGAACCGACAAATGAAAGATTATATATATATATATATATATATATATATTAATGTTTTAATACTTCATATCACTCAAAAAAAAGAAACAAAACATCTAAATAAATCCTTTTCAGAACCATTCAAATTTAAGAAAAAAATAAAAATAAAAATAAAAATAAAAATAAAAAACTGCCCCTCATCTAGATGTATATGCATTTTTTATTTTCAGTAGACACTGAGTTTAGTAAGGTACTAAAATATTTTAAAAAACTGTTATCGTCATAAAATATTAAAAAACACACCCAAAAAACAAAAAAATCCTGCAATCTGACTTTTGAAGAAATCAACAAATTGTTATCCTTCAACCTCAGATTTGCCTCAAAACAGTCACTTTTGAATCTGACACTGCTTGATGATGAATACTGTTCACTTGTTCTGAAGCCAAATCTGCTACCTACTTTCAATTTTCAAGCATGTTTATATCACTATTCTCTAGTATTGTGATGCAGAAAAGCTCTTTGTTCTGATTCTATAGTAAATTGTATATTTTATAGAATGGTACAAACTTTCTTTCAGTTTCATGTAAAACATCGTCATTACTTCCAACCATCGAGGGCTCTATCTAATAAAAAGTATACATAGGAAGGAGATACGTCTACGATAAAAAAATGCATGAGAAAGACTAGCTTCTAGCAAAAAAGAACATCTCTCTATCGGCTGGGAAAGACAAATCTAGAAAATGTTAGGGATAGCTATTTCCTATACATACCAGAACTTTGGAGCACTCTGCAATAATCTGCAATTATTGGAGAGCTTTTCACAAGTTCCCATATCTTGGCAGAATTTTTTAACCAGTCACGTTCAGAAACAGTCTTTGCGAAGGAAGGACAGTTCATAGAGAGGACCTGAAGCCAAGGAACTTATTCAAATTTTGAGTACTTATAAAAAAATAATACAAAAATATCTTAGGATGTTTTCAGATTTGGAGTTTATGAGTGTGATAAGAACCTGAAAACAAGTTAAAGTGTATTGAAATAACAAAAACTCAATCTCTTGTGTGTATGTGCATGCGTGTTACATAGATAAAGAGAGAGTGTGAGAGAATGAGTGTAAGAGAGACCTGATCCCGTAATCTACAGAGTGTGTAACTGTAACTTTCATGCTGAGCTCTTGGGGAGTCATCTTTGTTTGGGATCACAAATAAATTTGGCTGTGTTGAATCGATAACACTGCTCCGAGTACTAGGATTCAGAGGTTCTTTCGCTGCATTTTCACATTGCACAAATGATGAGGTGCTGAAATATTGCGATAGTGCCTTCTTCAAATTTACAACAGTATGTGGAGTAACATCTTTATCTTGGAGTCTAAAAATAGTGAAAACAGAACAAATAAATGAGTTGCTCCACTTCAGCTCTGATCTTCTCTGAATATTTGTCACTGTTATGATATATACATGTTTATATGACTCGGAATAAGGATGTTTATAATAGTCAATGAATCGTTAAAAAATATTCTATAGAAAAACCCAAAAGAAAATAGATTTCTAGATTGTAGTAAGCTAGCAATAAGAAGTGTACTTTGGTGCCAAAAGATAAGTAAATATCCCATCATATCCGGCTTTCTACCAGGTAAGCTCAAGAACAAAATCTAGCTCAAACATTTCTAGGACTGGCTTGGATTCAGGCAAAACCAGTCTCCAAATAATTGAACCTACTCCTAATCCATACAGCAACCTTGTATGAAAAGGAGAGAGATAAAAAGAGAAAAAATAATAAAACACTTCTGTCTCCAAAGCAACACACACCATTAATGACCTAAAAGCAATGAGCATCCTTCCCAGCTTGCCCACCTCTTTGAATTTCAGTTCACTCACCGCGATCCACTTTGGAGGGTGGCAACAATCTTAATGATCAAACTTGTAAAAGAAATGGTTTGTAGAGCTATCTAATTGAACTTGAACATCACAAGTTGATGCAATATTGCCACTTTATTTTCTGTTTCAAGCCAAATATCACAGCAGCCCTAAGATCTGCTTCACCTCAATTAAATATTTCTGTCAACCAAATGCAAGGGCAACTCTAAAAAGGCAGCAGACGTTATAAATCCCAGTCCCCCCTTCATGCATACCACATAAAGTTCTATTAAACAAATAAAATGGAAATTTGATTTGTTAAAAGAAGTAAAGAACAATTCCTAAAGTTTAAATTCAGATCAATAAAAATTATAAAAGAACAGAAAAGAAATTAAACAGAAGTCTGATTTGTTAGGACAACAATTCATAAAGTAATATTGCTTTACTTGGGAAATGTCTACGGAGATTCCCATTGGAGGAAAGAGCTCTTTGGCATAAGGTGATAAAAAGCAAGTATGTTTTGTTGGATATAGGTTGGAATACAAAGCAAGCACACAAAATTTCAGCCCATTAACCCTGGTATTATAGATTTAAAGTGATTTATTCAACAGTGATTATAGATTTAAAGAGGGAGATGGGAGTGAAATTAGCTTTTGGAAGGATGTACTGATTTCATAACCTCATTCAAAGTTAATTTTGTGGTTTTCGGCCATTGCATAGAAATACTTTAACTTTAGTGTTGGAAAAGATTGCTCACTTTGTATGGACAAAAACTGGAGTAGCCATGTATTCCTCACCCTCATTTCCATTATCTTTGCTATCGTTGTCAGGCCCTGACTTGGAGCTCTGTGAATGGAAAGTGGTCAGAGAAGAAGGATCGGGTATGCCATGTTTCAACAAGTCAACCTGCAAACAGATGAAAGTATACTAATAAGGTCTGTTGAGTATTATAAAAATCAGACTTTTCAAACCAAAAGTACTAATCGTTAGCATCTGCTCCAGTAAGAAAAAGACAAAGAGAGTCTCTTGACTACAATTTAGTTCTTCTGTAGAATATAAAAAAGCATATTACAGAACAGTAAAATATTTGTAATTTTTTAAAATACATCCTTATGATATACTTAGACAAATAAAATTTCAAAGAGAGAAATAACTTGGGGTTATGTTCTCTATTAAATCATTCACGCAAGTTCATTCTTCAATTATAAGCTTACATTATTAACCTTCGTTTTGGTCATCTTTGTGTCATTGGAGTCTGTGACTTGGATCATTCCTATAAACATTGTTTTAAAAACATTGTTTTAAAAAACGTATTGAGGCGAAAAAACGTATTGAGGCGCGCCTCAATACGTTTTTCACAAAATTCCTCACGCCTCACTACTCGTTATTGAGGCTTACGCCTCAATTTTGTGAGGTGTACACCTCACAACTATGCCTCATTGAGGCGTACCACTACAAGTGGGGAGCTTGACCCCCGAATGCGTCAATGTAACACAACAAAAGTACAAAACTAATTCAATCTTCACAATCCAACATGAAGATGCATTGATAATGTTATGGAGTTGGTTTTGTTTGAGTTGGAGATAGTTATAGCCTAGAAACTAATTTGAACATCTTTGTTGTTAGTATAATGATTACATGTTAATTACTTTATGCCATGTTATTGATTGTTTGTAAAGTTCTAAACCTTAAATTTAGCTTTGTAACTTGATATATATAGGATAAAATAGGTTGTTAATAATTATTAATGTGATTATGTGATTATTGGTTGATTTATGAAGTTTTATGTGCTTTATATATATATATATATATATATATATATATTTATGTGTTTTAACTATCCTTATTGAGGCTTACGCCTCACCTCGTTAGAAGAAAACACCTCAATACTAAAAACATATTTTAAAACATTGCCAATAAAAGGCATTTTGTACTTGGTAAAGCATCAGGTTTCTTCTCAAAGTTTCAGTTCCTTAAACACAAAAATGTATAATGATTGGTTCCTATTACAAACACAAATGACCATGCCACTAATAAAATTAGTCTGTCGGAAAATAAAATTATCATAAACAGCCCCAAGATCCAGTAGAGTGAACAATATGAAAAATCTGAATTAAGGACCTCCATCACATCTACAAACATGTGCAAACTGGCAATTAAAAACCTATCCATAGCATGCTAAAAAACTACTTTGATTGCAACAGGGAAATTCCTAATTAATGATGAGTATCAATGTATCATGATATAGAACACAAAGAAGCCAGACAAACATATGCAATTGCATTAAAGAGAGTAGGCCAAAAATTCAATGGCAGAGCCTTCATTAGAAGTTTACTAGTTATCAATACAATTAAGTTGTTTTCAATGTGGTTCCATATTTTCAAAAACATTGAACAACTTTTTTTTTTTTGAAAGAAACATTGAACCAAATTTTTAACTTTGGGTTTGGGGTCTTAAACCAAATATTTATTGTGAGGTCTGGGGGACTTGAACCAAATATAAATAGAACTTAAACCACACCCAAATTTTTACTTCGGAACTAGGAACTTGAACCAAATTAAGGTTTTTTTTTTCATGGAAGATTGAGCCCACCCTAGGCCCAAGTTCCTCTGCCAGTGGCCACAATAAAGGAAGAGTTTCCAAGTCACAAGTTGAACAAAGTATGGCAGAACCAAGAATCTGAAGCATCAGTATCAATACAAATCAAAAGTAGTCGCTAACTCAATCAAGGAAGACAAACCAAAAACTTTCACGAGTTGAACAAAAATATGGCAGAACCAATAATCCAAAGCATCAGTATCAATATGATAAAAAGAAGCCATCAATTCAGTAAAGGAAGACAAACAAACAAACTTTCTAAAATAAATTTACAGAAAGCATGCTGCAATATGAAACAAAAGGTACAAGGAAAGGAGGATATAAGAAATGGAAAGCAGACAGTCACAGCGGTAATGAAGGCAAGAAGAGTACCGTGGACATCAAACGCCACATGTTAGAATCATGAACTCCCTCGGATACAACCAGTAAAATGTGACAAATAGAAGCCAAAAACACAGCAAGCTGGAGGAATCCTTGCAGCACAGAGGAAAAAAAAATGTGAATAGACTAGACATTAATATGATACCTCAAAAGAATATTGAGATAAAATAACAATCACCTGAATACCCATAAGTTGATGAGCCAACTCAGCAGATAAAGATTCACCGGTTAGAACAGAAATGGTGGATGAGCCATCAGGTCTCATTAACTCAGCTAAAATAGAAGAACTGAAAACAGGCTGCAAATTGAGAAGAAATAAATAAAATCAGGGTCCCCCATTAAATTTGTTTGAATATTTATTTATATAAACTGAAAACAAAATTAAAAACCTGGGTATCGAGAAGTATAAGTCTTTCAGCAGAAATCCTGGGTTCAATCCCACAAGTAGAATGCCTTGACATGGCTCTGGTTTCTTCTGATAGTATAGCAAAAGGAGGAAGCATGCCTGTCATTGCCATAACCAACCAATTACACTAAAACCTCAATAAATGAATGTTCGATAACATAATAACCTCACTTAAATAATAAAATCTTCTGCCCAACTCGAGCCAATGTACTAAAATAATAACCTCACCGGATGCATAAGATAATAATTGCCCAACGAATATATAAATTAATAATTGATTAATTACATAAAAAATAAATAAATAAATAAATAAAAAGCAATTGAGAAGAATAACAAGACTGACCAGGTGAGCTTCCATCAAAGCCATAAAGTTGATTCATAATCGTCGACTTGCCAACACCAGGCGGACCGATCACAGCAACCACTGTAAAATCCGTATTCTCACTCAAGAACTGCAAACTCATTTAAATACACATTGTTAGTTAGTGGAACAGAGAAAAGAGAATAGAGAATAGAGGGATACTTACTGGAAGAAAGCGATCGATGTGCAAGTCCCATGAATCGGAGAGGAGATTTAGAGAAGGGAGACGAGATCGATGCGACGGCGTGTCGTCTTCGTTAGTGGTACGTCCGAATTTACCGGGCACGGCTCCGGCGGTGACCAGCCCCGGTTTGGCTAGTAGG
The DNA here is from genome assembly GCA_035582765.1 of Acer negundo. Taxonomy (NCBI): domain Eukaryota; kingdom Viridiplantae; phylum Streptophyta; class Magnoliopsida; order Sapindales; family Sapindaceae; genus Acer; species Acer negundo. The sequence goes on along the minus strand of CM069241.1, from coordinate 33,316,898 downwards.
ATTTTCGGAGCCGATGAAACAAGAGAGGTGTTCGTCGACCCTGCCATCACTTATCGATTCAGCTCTTTCTGAACCATAACTTCCCAAAGCATAAGTCTTATATATGATTATATGAATAACCAACCGGCGTGACCAGCAAAATTAAAAGAAACAATTATTTAAGGATAAATTATTTAAATATAATTTTTCTGTTAAAACTTTTTTTTAATAAATTTAGTGTCTAAATTTGATACCCAACCAATGCGGACCAAATTATCGTAGCAATTTCAAAATCTTTTTTTTTTTTTTACACATTTTTCTTTTTTCCCTAAGGTCCCACTTTCGATTTGTATTATTTTAACTTTTCCAAAAATATTAAAAGAGAGCCCCTTATAAAAAAAACCTAATTCAATTAATGATCTATTAAGTCTCTTAAATATGGTTACTATCAGTAGCATTTCAATTACGGCCGTAGAAACCTAATTCTAACACGGTTGACCTTAAACCTAGTAAAGTAGAATTCTGATTCTTAATCTTACATAGCCGACCAAGTTCTCACTAGATCGGTAGGAGAACGTTTTTTATCATTTAGATAATAATATAAATTTTTTTGTTATAATTATTTTAATTAAATTTAATGTTCAAATTTGGTGCCCAACCAATGTGGACCAAATTAACATAGCAATTTCAAAATCTATTATTCTTTTCTTTTTTTACTCAGACCCCACTTCGATTTGAATTATTTAACTTTTCCGCAAGTATTACAGGAGAGTCCCTTAAAAATACTTGATTCTATTAATGATCTATTAAGTCACTTAAATATGCTTACTAGTTAGTAGCATTTCAATCACGGTCGTAGAAAACTGATTCTAACACGGTCGACCTTAAACCTAGAAATTAAAATTCTGATTTGTGTAAAAACTGTGTCCAATCATGTTTTCCATTTTATATTGGAAATGTAAAAATAAAATTTAAAATATTAAAAACAGTAAATTATTAGACAACATGATCGGACAGTTAAAACCGTCCCACCCAAGATTTTCTCGTTAAATAAATACATAGAGGTTGGTTCGGTGACATACACTCATATCTCTCTACAGTTTAAGGAAAAAAAAAATCCAAATTTATATAATATGAAAAACAAATTTAATAACAAACCGGCACGACCAACTAACCAAATTAAAAGAAACAATTTTTTAAAGACAATTTTTTATTTTTACAATTAAAAGAATCAGCTAAACAAATTTAATAACAAACCGGCAAGACCAACCAGCCAATTTTAATTTTTTTTTTTTTTTTTGAAAGAAAGAATTTCATTAAAATAAAAAAAAGGATTACATAAGTCTTAGGTATTCACCCGCGACAATTGGAGCCACACTCGGTAGAACCTCCTCTATCCAAAAGTTATCGGCACTAAAAGATAAGCCAATTTTGGCAAGACAATGAGCGCCCATATTGGCCTTCCTAGGAATAAAACTCAACATTCGGCTAGGGGAACTACTGACCAGCTCTATAATATCAGCAATAATAAGACCAATTTCTAAAAGAAGAGCCTCAATAGAATTCACAATAGAGACCACCACTTAAGAGTCAGATTCAACCTGACAGGGCCAAAGGTCTAAATCCTGAGCAAAGCGAAGACCCCTAAGAATCGCTAGCGCTTCTGCCATCAGTGGGGAATAATTTATTGAGAGGACTTGGGCACAAGAGGCCAAAACCTATGGGCCCGAGTTAAAAATTACCTATGTTATAATTTCATATGCTCTATTCTACCTTAGAACCAATTTCGTAGCATTTCAATCACGTTGAAAAATTGATCCATTTTGTTTTAGTTTCATCGCAGTGTATGCATTAGTAAACCTAGAAAGTAGGATTTTGATTCTTACATAGCCGATCAAGTTCTCACTAGAACACTAGAACGGTAGAACGTATCTTATCCTTTAAAAAGTAATACAATTTTTTTGTTATAACTTTTTTTAATCAAAATTAGTGTCCAAATTTCTTTCTCAACCAATGTGGACCAAATTAACATAACAATTTCAAAATCTTTTGTTTTTTCCTTTTTTTTTTCTTTTTTTCCTTAGACCCCACTTCGATTTGAATTATTTTAACTTTTCCACAAGTATTACAGGAGAGTCCCTTAAAAAAAAAACCGATTCTATTAATGATCTATTAAGTCCCTTAAATATGTTTACTGGTTAGTAGCATTTCAATTACGATCACAGAAACCTAATTTTAACACGGTTGACCTTAAACCTATAAAGTAGAATTTTGATTCTTATATAGTTGACCAAATTCTCACGGCAATAGAACGTTTTTTTCATCTTTTAAAAAATAATACAATTTTTTTGTTATAACTTTTTTTAATCAAAATTAGTATCCAAATTCGGTGCCCAACCAATGCGGACCAAATTAACATTGAAATTACAAAATCTCCTTTTTTTTTTCCTCGGACCCCACTCCAATTTGAATTATTTTAACTTTTCCACAAGTATTAAAGGAGAGTCCCTTATAAGAAGTGTTAAAGGAAAGTTTTCCTTGCAAAATTACATCTTCTTTGTATTAGAATTATCATTTGGGGAAAATGTTTTTCTTCATTTTTTCTCTTTTTTTCTTCGGCCCTCACTTCTCATTGTCATCGGCCGACGACCCAAGATTTGAATTATTTTAACTTTTTTGTTTTCACAAGTGTTAAAGCTTGAAAATTTTCATCTTTATTCCTGCAAATGTTGTCGATTGATTATTATATATTTGTGTTTTTCTTTATTGTTTTGCAATAACCAGTAAGCTATGGAATCAATGTTGAAAGAATTTATGGAATTTCGAGCCGCTAGGCCAATGTTATAAAGTTTTCGCTGAATTATTGCAATGAGACTCGACTATGGGAAGGAGAAGATTGGTATATCAATAAAAACAGATAACCTCATGAGAGTATATCACTTGAGAATGATAAAATTTTTTAAAGATGGTATTTTTTCCTACAAATGTGGTCGATTGATTCTTATATTTTTGTGTTTTTCTTTATTGTTTTGCAGTAGCTAGTAAGCTATGGAATCAATGTTGAAAAGATTTGTGGATTTTCGAGCCATTAGGTCGATGTTACAAAGTTTTCACAGTATTATTGCAATGAGACTCGACTAAGGGAAGGAGAAGATTGGTATATCAATAACAACATATAACCTCATGAAAGTATATCACATAGGAATGATAATTTTTTTTAATGATGATATTTTTCTGGCAAATGTTGTCGATTGATTCTTATATTTTTGTGTTTTTCTTTATTGTTTTGAAGTACCCAGTAAGCTATATAATCAATATTGAAAAAATTTATGGATTGTCGAGCCACTAGGCTAATGAGACTCTTAGAATGGTAATATTGAGTACAAAAGGTTGTTCACCTACCTGATCGTGGGCTTCTTGGAAAAGAGAAGAAAAAAAACAAAGTTGTGAAAACTGAGAGTTTTTAGGGACTTCATGGGTAGAACTTCTTCAGGTGGTTTGTGTTCCAGATGTTCTTCACCGTCATTCATGCCATATCTTTCATCTTGTAAGTTCTTGGGCGCAGGATGCCTTTTATTCGATAGGGGCACTCCCAGTTAGGTCCTAGTGCTTCATCTCCAGGTTTTCTCATGTTCTGAATGACCATCCTTAGTACTAGGTTGCCCTCCTTGAAGCTTTTGGAATTCATCTTTTTGTTATAGAAACGGGCAATCCTCTGCTGGTACATAGCTAGTTCACATCTGCTTGTAGTTGCTTTTCCTCTAGGAGGTCAAGGTTGTTTCTCAGTAGTTGATCGTTTTCTTCTTCTGAAAAATAGGTGACTCGATGTGTTAGGTAATCTACCTCGATGGGTAGGACTGCTTTTGCGCCATAGGCTAGAGCAAAAAGAGTTTCCTCGGTGGATGTTATGACCGTGGTTCTGTATGCCCAAAGCACATTCGGGAGATGTTCCACCCATTTTCCTTTCTTTCCCTCAAATTTTCTTTTGAGGAGTTTCTTAATGGTTTTGTTGCTGGAATCCACCAGACCATTTGACCGAGGATGCTCTGTAGATGCGAAGTGGTATTGGATTTTGTTTTTATCACAGAATTCTTTGAAATTTTTGTTCTCAAATTGCTTCTCCAGATCTGTCACAATCACCCTAAGAGCTCCATATTGGCAGACTACATAATTCAATAGAAAATATGTTGTAATTTGCGTCAAGGCTTTATCTTCAACCTATCGAGTAAAGTAATCGATCCTGCATATTTGATTTGTCCTGCAGCAGATGGAAGGGGTCCAATGAGGTATGCTCCCCACTTTGCAAAAGGGCAAGGGATTTTCATGATTTTAAGGAATTCGGGTGGCTAATGTATGAGGTCTGCTACTTTTTGGCAAGGCACGCATCTTTGTTGTCCCTTAATTGTTACCTTAATTTATAGAGCCTTATTTTATAAACGGAGGTGAACTCTCACCTTATTTGTCTCCGCATCCATAATTTATCATCGTATTTATTATAACTAAAAGATAGGTAAGGATAAAGTGAAGTGAAGATGGGATCCAAATCCTGCGTAAATACACCCATGTCTAAAATTTTAAAAAATAAAAACATTACTATAATCACCAATCATAATGTTTATATTCATTTTAATATATTTTATTTATAAACTCTCTTAAATAATTAACACAGCCGTTTTAAATAAATAAATAATAATAATGCTTGGAAGTTTACCGTAACATGACAATGTCTCAATTCAAGTAGCAATATGATTTTTATTTTATTTTAAATATTATAATAATTCAGAATTTTACGATCTAATATATTATAATACAATCACATCGTCTTTTGATACTTGGTTAAAATCAATACAATCACATCGTTTTTTGATCTTTCGGACTAGTTCGCACAAAATGGTCTAGCAAACCAATCGTCAAATCCAGTGATCAATTAAATAGGTGCACAACCAGTGCTACAAGTATCGAAAGAAATTCAAGTCGGATGACAAGTCTTAAAGTAACTAAAAAGATAATAAATTGTACCTAATAATTTCAAACTTTACCCAAACATTAAGGGGTCAATGACAATAAGTTATTAACCCTAAATTTAATACTCAACTAAAGCTTGTCTGTACAATATATGAAACCAAATCCATAATAATTCTGGATCACTACAGAAGCTAAACAACTCATCCTAGTGCAAATGATGGCAAGTTAAATACTAAATAAACGATATACATATACATACAAAACATTTCTTCAGTCAATTTCCCTGGATACAGAATGATCTTTCACCATTAAGATCTCACCACAAAACTTTCGAGGAACTTGTTGTAGCTCTTTCCCTTCTTGCCATGCTTGTCCTACTAACACACCGGGCCCAATATGACGTATATATATGACAACTTGATCGTCAAACGGGTAAGGATGTTTTACTGCAAAAGTAGAAAAGAGTTTAGTTATCATTGGTCTCATATTAATAGTATATGGCTTAAAATCTGTTGTATATGTACCAAATGTATAAACCATGCATAAGCTTCTCTCTGTTTCTATCTCAAACAAGCACTCGGACACTGTCTGTATGTTAAATTTTCTCATAAAATCGAATGATAACCGAAGACTTCTAATTATAGCATTAATTTTTAACATCTCAACAACATAGCGAAATATTTATGATACTTGTATAGTTATATTGTTGTTTGTAAGATCTCTTTGATGACTTTACTTTTTGGAAATATGATGTTCTGAACTTGATTTAGTTCTTAATTCAGGCAAAACAGTAAAGATACCAAATTTTTTGTAGTAAATAGGCTATTCTGTGTTACTTTCCATGATTTTGACTAATGCTTGAGTATAATGCATATGCAAATTTAACGGTAATTCATGAAGCCAAAAATATTTCAAAAAGAAAATAGAACGGGCTATGCTTTCATGTTTCAACAAGGCTTGGCAATCAAAGATGCATCATAAAAATCAGATTATATGCTTTGAGTAATTCCCACCTGGGGTTGGGAAGCCTTGTGGGTATTGATGGAGATCCAAGAGTCCATCCCCAAATTCGTATGCCAAATCACAGGGCTGTTCCGTTGGCATTACTTCCCTCAGTTGTCTGACCTCAAAGTACAGTGGACTGAAGGAATTTGGAAATTGAGAAAGAACAGATCCACCTGAGCATCTTAAATTTGGTTACAATCAGTAGCAATCAAACATTACAGAAAATTGAGCTCATAAACATACAAATAACAAAGATATACCTTGCAGAAATAAAGGCAGTTAACAATAGGTATAAGGTCAAATTTAGAAATGGTTTAATCTAAATCTTCAACTAAATATCAAAATCTGGTATAAGCCCTAATGTAAATATACCATTACCAACAAAGGAAGTATCAAGTTCAATGCCTATGTTCTCCTAACAATACTGGGCATGTCAACTATTGATATAAGAGGATTCATTTCCTGATGGCAAATACGTGTAGTGTTTTAACCTATTCGAAATGTAAGAATCATGCTTAAGTGCTTAACTATTTTTTTTTCCTCAACACAGAACTTACCTGAGTGAAAACTTGTTCAAGCAAACTTGAGAGTCAAGAGTATGATGGAATTTTATTAAGGAAAAAAAAGATATATGTCTAATTTGGGGGACGAGTATCTAGCAAACAGTATGGTTGACTACATTGATAAATAAGTTGCTAAAAATGTTGATTCATGTTCGATAATAAATGATTTTTACTTTCTCACATGTTAAGACACATTTTCAATAGTTTTTCAATGTATTTGAATTGCATGTTTGTTCTTTGCCTTGGTTTCATCTTCTTTCAATTTTGTAAAGACATACGTAGGGATAAGGCTTATTATGTACTCTTCCATCCCTTGATTAGGTTTACAAAGTAAGCTATATATATATATATATATCAGGAAGGATCGGGGAACACATTATTTAACACAACAATTGACATGATTTTATAACTATTGGATCTATGAGATTTTGTTTCAGTTTTGCCCAACCTAACAGACCATCCTTGCTACAGCTCTAATCAAGATAATAGATAACCTCCCCCCTCTCTTCTTCTTTATCTCTCTCAAATAAGCATCTATAAATCAATCATTTGACATTTGTAATTCCTTTTTATGGTTTACATCAGATCAAATGCATTTCCTTAAAACGCCCAGGAAATTAAATAATATAAAAAAGCTTATAGAAGAATTCTTGTTAAAGTCCTTTGGCATATACAACCATTACACATTTATCAGCACACAAGTACAATTGGTTGCCCACAATATCCTTTAATTGAAAGACACCAACCTAGGCATATTCACCTATTTCTTAGGATAAAATATTAAATTACAACAATACAACAGTAACACTTTGTAAGGGTTTAATCACAATAAATGATCATGAATTAATTTTGGAGAACTGAACATCCATTTCCTGCTTAAGTACCCTTAAATGATTGAATGAATTTAAGGAAAGCCTTCATCAAAGATATCAGTTCCACTTGTGCAAATTAGGAAACAACAACTGCATCACATTACCAAGTTGCTAGTACCCTTATAATGAATGAAAAGTAGAATATACTTTAAAATAAGCCGGCAGCAGTTTCCTCTTCTTTCCCACTTGGGTTGCATTCAAATTCCAAAAGGTGCGATCATCGCAAGCAATTTTTCATCTCAGTTAAACTTAATTATTTATATGGGTTTAGCTATGATCTCAAGATTTCAAAGATAACATACCATTGGTTCACACAGATTGTTGAGAATCACATATCCTAGCAAAACAAGGTTCACATCCTCCATCTGAAGTCCTAAGATATTAAAACTTTAACATGGCAAAAGTGTCATGACATTGCTCTTTTCTACACCACCTGATCAAACTACATTATTTCAAATAAAAGGCACATAGGAAGATCAAAACTACAAAGACATGCTATAATTCATTACTGCGTGTTAAAATGCAGAAATATTTATTAGAAGTAAATCTTACCGAAAAATCGACCATAAGTGTTCCCATTATTACTACGAAATATGGCCTGTGAAATGAAACAATAAATCTGTTATTATAAACTATAAAGTACACAAGGAGTGAAAGAGAAAATTAAGTAAAAAAAATTAAGAAAAAATAAGTGTAATTGAGGGTTCAAGACAAAGGAGTATAGAATGAACCTTCTTGAAGAAATTGAACCATGCTATTGGCCATGGACCTAGTCATCATAGATGTCTGGCAATTAGTACCCAATACACATCAAGTAAAGATTATGAAAATTAATATGGGAGCTTCAAACACGGACAACAGGGGGAAGGGGAGGACTCATCATTAACATACAATAGTAACAGATACCAAAAATTAGGGATAAGCCTTATAGGAAATTAAGGAAGAAAAAAGGAATTATTTGCGATGCAGCATCAATTATGCAGTTTTTTGCATAGCCAAGCTTTTTTTTTATTATTTTTATATAGGAAACAAAAGGAATTTATTGATGAAAAGAAAATAGATACATAAAGTATAACAAGGTGGATGGTGGATCCACAAAAGTGGAAGGTGGATGACTAAAAATTCTCAAAAAAGCAAAAAAGTAAAAAACATCAACAAAGCTAAAAAAATATGCTGGAAAAAAGAACATAAACTTCACAAAAGATGCAATTGGCAGATCCAAAACAAAGCCAATCTACCACGAAAAAGAAACACAAGTCTTCAACAGCAGTCTAAACCACCACTGCTTCCCAGTTATTGAGAATGAAAAAGAATGAGACATCATGAAACTTTGAAGATATGGAAGCCCACAAATAAAACCAAAAGCAGAAGTATTTATGTAATCCCCATCATAATCTTCATGAAGTTATTCCATTGCATGCTGCTTTCTTTTTATTTTCAATATTTCATTATGATTAGTATTCCTCTCAAATGAATTCAAATATTGCCTATAGAAATCATATACTTTTTCCACAGTCCTAAGGTAGTCAATAGTAATCAATGCTAGTCAATGACTGGTAGAAGAGGTCTAAGATAACAATTAAGTAATTAAATGTGCTCAAATTCTAAATCCTCAATAAATATAAGTGTTAATTATCTAGACCGGCCACTCTTCCACACGACTTCCCTAATCAATTTTTTTTTTTTTTTGAGCTATTTCTCAACTTTACTTCTAGCTTTCATCATAATTTATGTAAACTGCAGTACACCCTTTTCTCGTTTATCTCTTTCTTTTAATTTTTATTTTTGTGGGTGTGTATTTGCTTTTTGCTTCTTGTATTACCCAGATTCAACTCAACCCTATTTAATTTGTGGCATTTCTTACTCTTTTATACAAAGTACAAGCAGTTTACTAGAGTTCGAAAAAAATGTGAATAAAATAAGGATGTTGTGTTAGATGTTGGAACTTCAAAGAGAAAGCAGTAAAGATTAATGCATAACAGGAGAAAAAAAATAAGGCCACTAATGGGTCAAACAACACCACCTAATATAGGGTCATGCTGTAACTTTTATAATAATCACTGTTAGTTGTGCCGAAGAAATAATCAGCTGTGAAGTTAATTAATAGATTTTTGGTTAATTATACTTTTAAAACTATTGTAGAGCTCAAAAGCAGTATACATATGTTTGGTAATTTTATTTTAAAAGTGCTGAAATTAGTTATAGTGACTAAAATAGACATGATTTTAGAACCTTATTTTATTTTTTTGAATTCTTATTGTATGTTGAAATTAGTTACAATGACTAAAATAGACATGATTTTAATAAGTATGTTGAATTCTTATTGTATTAGAAAAAAAATTCCATCAGATTAATAAAAATATTTTTAAAAGATTTTATAAATCAAATCAATATTTAATTAGAATCTTTAATTTTAAAATGAAATAAGGAATATAAATGATTTTAATTTAATTTCATAAGGATAATAATGATATCTTAAAAGATTCATTAAATACTGAAATAGATTATTCCATAATCACTTTCAAAAAGTAACCCTCCACCTACTTCTAAAAATCACTATTAAAACTTGCCAGATTATCAATTAATCACATTTAAATGTTTTACCAAACATCATTTTATGTCAAAATTATGAAATAACTTTCCAAAAGCAATACCAAACTGGCCCAAAGTTTATTTGTGCCTAACCTTATCAAAAGAAATTGTGTGTTACAAAGATCATCCAATGAAAAACATGGAGTAAAGAGGATTCTAGAACTAGGGTTTAAAAAAATCCATTAACGACCGGTAAAAGATCAAGAGCACCTTAAATTCAGTGAAATGACCCAAAAAAATATAATTTAGGAACCTGTCACTAGCCGATACCAATTGATTCAATGGCTTTCTTGGGTTTAGCTGATTTGACACTTCATCCTTTTCAACACTAAGCATTCAACAATTTTTCTAACTCAAATTAGAGATAAAGCACATATTATCCTCTTAATAATATGCCTCAAACATCTAAAATAATCATGGGACTTTTGAGAACAAAAGTATGTATGCAGTAACACTATTAACATGAAATTTGTTTAAACACCACCAGATGAGTGAGAGAGAGACACTCATTATCAATCTCTAGATAAGTTACCTCCACTTGTTCGGCAATTGTAAAATTCAAGTAGTGTTTGATCATCTTCACTAGATAACAAGTTTGATGCGCTTTTTTTAGATAAATTAGGATCATCATATCGTGTTCCAGCTATCTCCCAAGCTCTTGAAATAAGCCTGCATAACAATTTATGATACACAAACACGTCATTGAATCAGATGGAAATATGGTCTAACATGAGATGTGGAAACAGCTTCAACAGTTCCACAATCAACATAACATTGATGTGTCAATGGTTTGGTAAGCTTCAATTGGGTGACCTTGGTTTTAGCAAGTGCAACAATCGGTGACGCCTTTCCTCGGGCATGTCTTCAATTTTTTTCCTGATAACCAAAAACAAGTCACAATGGAAAAATAATTATAGATGCTGCCACTAAACATGTATGACAAAAAGACAGTAATATTTGCATAATAGATTGTAAACTATATAAGAATATAAAAAGTAATCTGATAATCTCCATCTCTCTTTATTTTGTTCTTTTTTATTTAATGGAGAAACAGAACTGATACTAAGAGAAAGGAAGAGCCGAAGAGGGAGATACAAGAGGTGGGAAAGCCATTCACAAAAGTCTCAGCTACACATAGTTCTTAATGTACACTCATCTCTTTCTTCTATGAATTATGAAATCAATTAGCCTATGAGGCTATGAATCAATGTAAGTCAGAATTGAGGAGTACACCATGTGCCCCCAAGGATTCTAGAGCTTTTGAATCTATTACACCTTGTTGCCAAAATTAGATATAGAGAAACATGTCAACTTGTCTAGACTAGAGTCAAGTGAGAATAACTTTAAAAAATCCATGTATTTATTTGAAATGCTATCTCATCCATTAGTTCTTACGACCAACCAAACATTATTCTCCTTAAGTTTTCACATCAGACACTGTTCAATCCGTTGATCTTCTTGGCTGATTTTTAAATAAATGTGAGTGAAAACATTAAAGATATTTGGATTTTCTTCAACTCTATTTCAAGCAAACCAGTAATATGTAGATTCCACAGCAAGCAAAAACAGCTCACTAGATCCATTTAGAAGATAAATTTGAGAAAAACAAAACATAGCTATATATTAGAACCATCATATATTTTATAAACACCCAAACTCATGTAATTTCACTTTCCATCCATAACAAAGAACAACCGGTAAGTAAGTTCATATAAAAATCTGAATACAGAACACAGATTGAACATGATAGCATGTTATAATTGCTAAATTGATCGATTGATTCCAAGCTTACCAGAGATAAGCAGCAGGATTGTACGAAGCCGGGTCAAAAGGAATCAGCTCTTTGGGAGGATTGAGAAACGTGACTACATCTTGTTCATCCAAGTAACTTTTTTTTCCACTCGAAAGAATTTCGTAGGGTTCCTCCTCCCACGCCGAAATGTGTGCCTTCACGCCGCCAAAAATGTGCGGGAATCTCCGATTATGTAATTTCAGAACTGAAACAGACCTAAATTTATTAGTTAATTCGGTGTCGATATTTCGAATTGGTTTTTTTTTTTTTTTTTTTCGATTTCTTTGTTGGTTACTCAAAACAGAGAGAGAAGTTTTGCCCACCTGTGGAGAGTGTAGACCGAAGATGCGGCGGTTGACTGCGAGGAAAATGGATTTGGAGGGAAAAGAAAGGAGATAGTGGCGGTAGCGGCGGCGGCGGCGTGTCCAGAATGTGGAGCGGAGGGTGGTTGCAGGTAACTGCACTCATTTTTCAAAAGAGGGTCCAGACGTCCAGTACAGTCCAACGGTTCTCTCTCACTTATAATTGGAAACTATATTGCCTCGTCTTTTCTCTCTCCGTTTTATTATTTTATTTATTTATTTATTTTAGGGCTCAGCTACTTATAACTTATAGTTAGGGATGGTAAATTATCAAAGGACACGGATATCCGTAAGAATCCGTTCTATTTAAAATAGGAATAGATGCTATTATTTTGGGGATGGATGTCATCCTAATATTATTTTATTTTCGAGGATGGGGATGGATATCGTCTATGATATCCATCCCCATCCAGATCCATTATAGATTTTAATATTTTAAATATATAAAAATATATTATGTAATTATTAATTCTAATTATATAAGTTATTATTAATTTTTATATTTAAACTTTATTGGATGTAACTGTTTCTCTTTAAATAGGATAAAATGTACCGTTACATATGTTAGTTATATTTTTCATTTGTAAACAATACAAATTTACAGTTTTTTCATCGGATACGGATATAAAAGGAGCGGGGATGGATATCTCTATCTTAATTAGTGGATTATCCAAATTCGTCCCGTTCACGTAGAAATGAGAATGAATACGGGGATGGATATATATATCTTAAATGGATATAGGGATGGATATTGGGGTATCCATACCCAATCCGATCTATTGTCATCCCTAGTTATAGTTGTTGATTAGATACTTGTTGAGTTAGTTTACGGTGCATGAAATTTCAAATGCTCTGTAAAAATTAAAGACTAATTGCACAAACGTCTCCTGATTTTAGGTATAATTGTATGTATATGGAATTTTTACCCATAATTGCATAAACATCCCATGTAATTAGTTTACTTAGTTAAATCTAACCATTGACCACAATTTTAACCAAAAAATGACTAAAGTACCCGTAGTTACCCATTTTATAATTAATTATATATATACTTTTTTTTGACAATTTATATATATACTTAAAAAATAATTATACATATACTTAAAAAAATAATTATATATAGTTAAAAATAATAATTATATATAATATTTAATTTATTTATTTAAAAAAATGGATTATAAAAATTATTAAATAAATAAATAAAGTATTGTATATGATTATTATTTGGACTAATTGCACAAACGTCCCTTGAGTTTAGGCATAATTGCATGTATATGGAATTTTTACCCTTAATTGCACAAACATCCCCTGTAATTAGTTGACTTCGTTAAATCCAACTATTGACCACAATTTTAACCAAAAAATAACTAAAGTGCCCCTAGTTACCTATTTTATTATTAATTATATATATACTTTATTTTTTTTTTTTTGAAAATTTATATATATACTTAAAATCATAATTATATACAATACTTAATTTATTTATTTAATAATTTTTATAATCCATTTTTTACATTTTTATAATCCATTTTTTAAAATGAATTAATTAAGTATTATATATAATTATTATTTTTAACTATATATAATTATTTTTTTAAGTATATGTATAATTATTTTTTTAAGTATATATATAATTATTTTTTAAGTATATATAAATTGTCAAAAAAAAAGTATATATATAATTAATTATAAAATAGGCAACTAGGGGCACTTTAGTCATTTTTAGTTAAAATTGTGGTCAATTGTTAGATTTAACGAAGTCAACTAATTACAGGGGATGTTTATACAATTATGGGTAAAAATTCCATATACATACAATTATATCTAAACTCAGGGGTGTTTGTGCAATTAGTCCTTATTACTTTAAGTATATATATAAATTGTCAAAAAAAAATAAAGTATATATATAATTAATAATAAAATAGGTAACTAGAGATACTTTAGTCATTTTTTGATTAAAATTGTGGTCAATAGTTAGATTTAACGAAGTCAACTAATTATAGGGGATGTTTGTATAATTAAAGGTAAAAATCCAATATACATGCAATTATATCTAAACTCAGGGGTGTTTGTGCAATTAGTCCAAAAATTAAAGATTTGAAAATTAAACAAAAATAATAAATTTAAAGGCTAATTGCACAAACATCCCCTAAATTTAGGTATAATTGTATATATTTGGAATTTTTACCAAAATAATAAAATTAAGGGCTAATTGCACAAACGTTCCCTAAGTTTAGGTATAACTGTATGTATATGGAATTTTTACCCATAATTACATAAACATCCCCTGTAATTAGTTGACTTCGTTAAATTTAACCATTGACCACAATTTTAACCAAAAAATGACTAAAGTGCCCCTAGTTACCTATTTTATAACTAATTATACATATACTTTTTTTTTGTTGACAATTTATATATACTTAAAAAATAATTATATATATACTTAAAAAAATAATTATATATAATACTTAATTAATTTATTTTAAAAAATGGATTATAAAAATTATTAAATAAATAAATTAAGTATTGTATATAATTATTATTTTAAGTATATATATAAATTGTCAAAAAAAATAAAATAAAGTATATATATAATTAATAATAAAATAGGTAACTAGGGGCACTTTAGTCTTTTTTTGGTTAAAATTGTGGTCAATAGTTAGATATAACGAAGTTAATTGATTACAAGGGATGTTTGTGCAATTAAGGGTAAAAATTCCATATACATACAATTATGTCTAAACTCAGGGGAAGTTTGTACAATTAGTCCTAAAATTAAAGGGAATAAACTCTTTACGAGTACTACCCATCAACTATATAGTTATTGTGTAATAATTAAGGTGGCGTTTGTTTGTGTTAAAAACAACCCTATAGTTTGTGTTATAAAAAATAAAAATGAAAACTACATTCACCCTATAGTTTCATTTGATATCCAAAATACACCATGTTGTTTGTTTTGCGTTAAAAATTTGAATTTTCTATTAAGAGTATAATGGTAAATGAGCCGTGGGTAAATTTAAAAATTATTAAATGAAATATAAAATTTATTTAATAAAAAATCTGATATTAAATATATATATTTTAGACACTAATATTAAAATAAAAAGATCTCTCTTATCTATTTTATATTTTCATCTCTCTCACTGTTCTCTCTCTCATCTAGACCTGAGAATTACATATAACCCAATTCAACGACCCAAATCCACTCGCTAAAAAACAGTTGATGAGTCTAATGGGTCGGGTTATTAAAACCCAAAAAGTAATAGTCAAGGTTTGGGTTTATCTATCAAAACCCATGATCCATTAATTTTAATAATAATATTATAATTATTTTACATCCAATTTGTATCTACAAAATAAAACCATAAATTATCTAAATTGATTTACAAAAAAGTTTTTAAACCCTTATAATTAACCTATAAACCAATATTTTTCTTACTTCATTATACCATAACCATTTAGATGGTTTGTTAGTTTATTCATGGTGTGAAATAATTTTATTTTATTTTATTTCTATTTTTTTTTTTTCTTTAAAGTTGAGATGGAATTCAGATGTAAATATGTAAAACTCCAATCCAAAAATTTGACCCAAGCCTATGTCCAAGCCCAAATTCAAATACAAAAGCAGATCAGGCCCAAACCATGTTGGCCCAACCCACAATTAGCATTTTAAAAAATAAAAATAAAAAATTGAATCAGCTGCCAGCAAAATGGAAATCCGGCAAGATTTGGGAAAGTTGGTGGCAATTGTGCATGTGAGGTGTTAGAAATAATAATAAAAAAATAGAAATGAATAAAATGAAAAGAGAAGTGGATAAGAGAGAAGTGGGAGTCGGCCATAAATACACACACCAGATGAGAAAGAAAAATAAAAACAAAATATAGAGATATAGAGCTTGAGAGAAATAAGAGAAAGAGGAAAGTGAAGAAGAAAAGGAAAGAATAGAAATAGAGAGAAGAGAGAGCAGCAAACAGAAGAAGGAAAAGAAAGAATAGAGATAGAGAGAATTCAGTAGAGAGGGAAATGGAAATAGGAAGAATACGAGACATGGAAGTTGAGTAGTAGCTGTGAAAGAGATGAAGAAATATTGTGGTCTGTGTACCTTTTTATATTAATGTTTTAATGTTTTAGGGTCTGTTCGCCATTTTACTTTCGTTTTTTTTTTTTTTTTTTTTAAATTTAATTTAATTTTATTTAATTTTATTTAAAAAAAAAAAATGAAGAAATATGATGGATATAGTACAGATGAGTGATTTGATGATTTGTAATACAGACAAAGTTATTTGATTTCCCAGTAATTTTTTTGTTTTTTGTTTTGTTTTGAATATTACATAGGCTTGGGTTTTTTTTTTTTTTTTTTTTGAGAAAGAGGAGGGCTCGAACCCACAACCTCGTAGCATATGTGTGAGAGATTTACCATTGAATCAACATCATCTCATCTAATTTCCCAGTAATTTCTTAATTGAGTATCATGTGATTTTAGGGTGGATCTAGAAATAAATGAATCTATACGGAATCCAGTCTCATAACAGATTGGAGCACAAGAGTTACATGAGTGGATACTTTTTAATAATAGTTTTTTGTTTTACAATTATATGTTAGGGTTCAAAATTTTTTTGTCACTATTTGGGCCTGACTTTGTAAGAAAGTCACCGGTTTAATAACTTAAGTTTAAAAGGCACCTATTATGGTGAACGGACAAAAATACCCCCCATAGTAACCTTCTTCACCATTTTGTTTTTTTTTTTCTTTCAAAATCCTCCATCAATGGACGACGGTGGACCACGACCAAACACAATAGCGACTTTTTTTATGTCCCAGCCTTTGTTAGTTACATCTGAGATATAAACCGTCTTGTTAGTTGCTTTTTTCTTTTTCTTTTTTTCAATTTAAAACACTCTTTTGTAAACCTTAAACAGATTGTACAAAGATAAAATAAATTATTAAAAAGGCTCGAAAAAGTCTCGGAAAAAGCTTAGAAAGGCTCGGACAGTTCATTAAAAGTTTCGGAGAAGAAATGAAAAGGCTTGGAGAAGTAATGAAAAGGCTCGGATAGTTCATTAAAAGGCTCGGATAAGAAATGAAAATGCTCGAATATTCAAAATTAACAAAAAAAAATTGTTGAAAAGTCTCGGAAAAGAAATGAAAAGGCTCGGAGAAGTAATGAAAAGACTCGGATAGTTCATTAAAAGGCTCGAAGAAGTAATGAAATTAACAAAAAAAAAAAATTGTTGAAAAGGCTCGGAGAAGAAATGAAAAAGCTCGGAGAAGTAATGAAAAGGCTCGGACAGTTCATTAAAAGGCTCGGAGAAGTAATGAAATTAACAAAAAAAAAATTGTTGAAAAGTCTCGGAGAAGAAATGAAAAGGCTCGGAGAAGAAATGAAAAGGCTCGGAGAAGTAATGAAAAGGCTCGGACAGTTCATTAAAAGGCTCGGAGAAGTAATGAAAAGGCTCGGACAGTTCATTAAAAGGCTCGGAGAAGTAATGAAATTAACAAAAAAAAAATTGTTGAAAAGTCTTGGAGAAGAAATGAAAAGGCTCGGACAATTCATGAAAAGGCTCGGAGAAGTAATGAAAAGGCTCGGACAGTTC
Source organism: Acer negundo (assembly GCA_035582765.1). NCBI lineage: Eukaryota > Viridiplantae > Streptophyta > Magnoliopsida > Sapindales > Sapindaceae > Acer > Acer negundo. Next base: position 33,299,173 of record CM069241.1, on the reverse strand, counting down.
ATTAAAAGGCTCGGAGAAGTAATGAAATTAACAAAAAAAAAATTGTTGAAAAGTCTCGGAGAAGAAATGAAAAGGCTCGGAGAAGTAATGAAAAGGCTCGGACAGTTCATTAAAAGGCTCGGACAATTCATTAAAAGGCTCGAAGAAGTAATGAAAAGGCTCGGAGAAGAAATGAAAAGGCTCGGACAGTTCATTAAAAGGCTCGGAGAAGTAATAATGAACTGTCCGAGCCTTTTCATTTCTTCTCCGAGCCTTTTCATTACTTCTTCGAGCCTTTTAATGAATTGTCCGAGCCTTTTAATGAATTATCCGAGCCTTTTCATTTCTTCTCCGAGACTTTTCAATTAGATTCAAAATTCATATAACCAGAGAAAGACTTACAAAAGACTCAGATAACAAATGAAAAGGAACTCGGTTAGGGTTTTGAATCGAAAAAAAAAAGCTCTGGGGGCGCTGCCCCCTGCACCCCCGTGAGCTGACCGGACAGCTCGACCACCGCGAGCTCAGCGGGGAGCTCGACCCCCGAATGCGTCTGCGTAGCACTATAAAATTAATTATCCAAAAGGAGATGAATTGATAATGTTATGGTGTTCAACCTTCATCCTCCATTGAAGGTTTGTTACAGAGGAATATGAAAAGAAAAAATCTCAGAAAACTTTAAAGTAAGAAAGAGAATGTGTAAAATAAGGGCATTTTGGGAAATCACTTACTTTAGTGCCTTTTAAACTTACGTTATTAAACCGGTCACTTTGTCAACAAGTGAGTTGGAAAAGGTGATATTTTTCACCATTTCCTCTTATATGTTATCATTAATTATTTAGAAAAATATTAAAAATAAATGATTTATTCATTTATTTAGAAAACAGATTTTTAGATGATTAGATATGATATAATAAATGTTCAGATTTTTTAGAATTCGAAAATAGATTAATTATTGAATTGATTTATTGAACAAGATTTTATAAAGAAGAATCGGTACAGGTATTTTCAGATATATTTCCAGATTTTTAGATCGAAGTTATTTATGAGAATTTTCAGTAAAGAAAAGAAAATAATATGTATGCATGTTTTGAGAAAAGTATTGATAAAGAATTATAAGTATGTCCATAAAAGAGATTTCAAACACCAGCTGTGTACCCATCCCCAGCAAAATCAGATTCAGATTATTAGCCGTTGGGGCTTATGCATATGTTATGTCAAATTAAGTTAGCTCTGCACGTGTATAACAGATGTTCAGTCAGAGTCAGAATCACTCTGCACATATATGACAGTTGTTTATCCATACCTCTACATGAGCCTAGAGAGACGAAGGACATGCATGATAGATTCTCCTAGATACTAGTTTAGTGTAGATTTCTATATATATATATATATATATATATATATATTAACAAATACCCGCACCCAATTAATATGAATGTATGGTTGTGGTTAGATGTCTTGAAATTATAAAGTCAGGACGGTCATGATTGGAGAAAATTATATATATAGTCTTTCTATTGTCAGTTCGAATTGATATAAAATATATCAACTCCTTGTATGTAAGCCATCGGATTTAAAAGATGTTTTGACAAGTGTAAGTAGCCACATGCAATGAACTGATATATTTTATATCGGTTCGAACTGACAATAGAAAAACTATATATATATATATATATATATATTGTATACCGATTATAATAAGTAGAGAAAGAAAATAGATTATTAGATTTTCAAATATCAATATTTGTTCATAATTAGTTTTCGAATATGTAAATATTCAGCAGGTAGGTCCAACAGTCCAACACAAGAAAAGAAAATTTCTTAATTTCATTAAATTATATTTTATGATGGGCCATAACCCATATATTTAAATTGCATTTTTAAATTATAAGGTGGAAAAGTTTTGAAAGGCCAATGTGACTTATTAAAGATTTTGTTATAAGTCATCTTGAGATTCTTATGATTTTCTGTGAAATTTTCTAGAATATACAGATTTTAGTTAGAAAGATCGAGTTTTCAGAGGATTCTCTCGGTCTCAAGGTAGGAGTCGAGACGGATCCTATCATCAGACTTCTTTGTCAATTTGGTCGGCATCCTTAATTTTTATATCAACTTTTTTATGAATAACTCTATTAGCGCAAAGTCACAATATGTGTTTCGTGGTCGCGATAGTCTGTCAATGACAAATTAAAATGACATTTTCACCGATCATTTTTATCATGTACATACGCGATTTTTAGTGTTTTTCAAACCGTTATAAACAGAATAAGTTCTCTTACTCGAGGGTAAGAATATAGATCTATCTTGATGCATTAGTAAGGTTTTAGAGAGAAGAAATAAAGAGAAATTTAGTTTTTATTTTTTCTCACTTAGAGATTAATTTAGAGAAAAATCAAGACCACTTTCACACACTTTTTATTTCCTCAAACATTCTTTTCTTAAGTCACTTTTTTGTGTATATCATGAATCTTCACTAGATATGAATTTATATCAATTCGATCTTTATTGTTTATTTTACTTGCTTTATTTAACGTTTGAGGATTCTTTATTAGTTTATTGTATGAATTGCTTCTCTTGTTAGACTATATTTGATTTGTATTCTTTCATGTCATATGAGCTCATAGGATGCATGCATTGATCATGCGTCTTATTTGTGTCTCATAATTCATGAACACTTAGATCAAAATTGAGGTAATCCCCTTCCCCACTTCAAATGCGATCGTGAATTTGAGTTATATATATATATATATATATATATATATATATGTCTGCCTATCAAAACTCCCAAATTGGTAATAATTCAAATTAATTTCCGGCCCAATGTTTACAATATTCAGAATTATATTTAGACTCAAGACCTTCAAAGAACATTTTTATTCCTTACATTTAACCACACAGTTTAAATTAAATTAAAATGAAATCTGGCTCATAATAAAATTGATCCGATCCGCTGCAAATTAAGATATATAGCTCTCCCTGTTGTTTGAGTAGAATGATCGAGCATGAGTTAATTAAACAAGTTGGCAGAGAGAGCATGACCGACCAGCTGCTTTCTCAAGATTTTTCCAGCGGAAGATTTTGGAATTGAATTGACAAAAGCTACACGCCTTATCGTTTTGTATGGTGCAACCTGCAATCAAAAATACATCAGCTCATCAAAACATAAGCTCATGCATATATGCATGACAAAAATGTTAATGTATTATATATGCAATAATTAGTCTGAAATAGGACACTAGTTATAGGTATATCATATATGATCAAAAATGAAACATTTGGTATATATACAATCTATAGATAGAATGATAAAGCAAAAGTTGACAACAATTAAAAAGTTTTTTGGAGTTTGATAAAAATAGAAAACCATAATATTTTTTGTGTGTGTGACTATTTCTAGCTATTTCTTCTTTTGGTATATATACGTACAATTTATAGATAGAATGATAATTAAACGCCCTATTATTACAATATAATGATCAATTGATCATATTCAATAAGTAAATTGGTAATGAGGAGCATGCCTGCTCTGCAACGAAATCCATTACTTTAACCTCAGTGATTTGGCATCCAGGTTTTCTCACCACGAAGGCCATAGGAACTTGTCCGGTTTCTCCATCAGGATACCTACTTGAGAGTAAAACATAAAATGACACAAAGAAAACCATCGTGAGTACATAGTACTGATGAAACTATGAAAAAGAAAGTATAAAAAAAATGAACATTTACATATGAATTATTTAATTAGTCTCATGAGACTAATTAAATACATACGGAATCACTGCATCATCGACAATTTCAGAATTGGTTTGAAGCAAATGTTCTAACTCAGCTGGGGTAACCTGCAAGAATATTATTTATTAATTATTAAAAACAAGTCTCTAATTAAAATATATAATAAAATGATCATCACCTGATATGCTTTATATTTTATCAATTCCTTTAACCTATCAACTATGAAGAGAAAAGCTTGAGAGTCGAAATAGCAAAGATCCCCGGTCTTTAACCAGCCTTCAGAATCTAAGATTTCAGCAGTTGCCTTGTCATCTCCTACGTAACCTACACTAACACCATGCATCAACCATCATTAATTGCAGTATACAGTAATCAATATAGATTTGGATCCCCTCATCACCTTCATAATCTATTGTCACTTGTCTAAATAAGCAAATTAATGGTCTTGATTAATTGTGTTAATTAATTTTTATATCCAAGTATACTATCATTCAATAAGGTGTTACCACGTGACCAAAACATTTTCATTTTTTACATTTTTCTCCTTACTTTCGATTACATAGCAATCAACTATTCGATTGGTCAGTACCTTGCGGTCAGCATCCAAGTGTTGCCCTTTTTCATATTAATTTGTTAATTAACAAAAAAAGTCCGCACATAATAGATGGATCGATGTTAATATACAGTAATAAATTAACATGTATACGTTATATGCATAATTAGTTAACCTTTCAGAATAGCTGGGCCGCGCAACCAGAGCTCCACCTCCCCCTTTTGTCCCGGTAGCAACGGTTCAGCGGTTATAGGATCAACTATCTTCGCTTCCATAAATTCAGATAGCCGACCAACCGAATCAAACCGCTTGATCTCGTTAGGCCCTTTTAATGACGCCACCACTCCTCCGGTCTCTGTTAAACCGTATCCCTAAGTCAAAAATATGAGCATGCATCTGTTAGTGCATGTTACTTGATCAAATGGGATGCATTTGAGTTCATTAATTTGGATCGAGGACTTACATTCACAATCTGCACGTTGGGGAATTTCTCTCTGAATTTGTGTGCAACATCCTCACCAAGCGGAGCACCACCACACCGGAGAAACGTGAGTGAGCTGAGATCGTACTTATATGTCAGATCCGATTTCAACAATGCCACAACATCCGAGGTGGATACTGGGATATAATTTGCCTTATATTTGTCTGCAGCTTTAAGTATTTACTCAAACTCAAGCCTCTCCAACAAAACCGCAGTCTCCCCCTTTGTAACAGCTCTCATCATCACTGTTAACCCAAACACACCAGCTAATGTTCGCGTTGTCAATGACACTTGTTTTGCAGGTTGAGTTGGAAAATATGTTTCGGTCGCGATTGCCGTGATCTTTACTATTAAGTTCCTGTGAGTCAATAACACACCCTTTCTTCAACCGGTTGTTCCAGATGAGTAAATTATTGCCGCAACGTTAGACTGACTCACCACATTTCTCTTCTTATGTGTACAACTAATGTTGTTGTTGTTATCTTGAGTTAACAAGGAGAGAAACTCCGGCGAGTCGATCAGTACTGTAGGGAGATTAGATGGGAGTTTGTGGGAGAAATGTGAAGTGATAAATGCAATGGTGGGTCTACAGAGGTTGATTTGGTGAGTAATATCCATGATGGAATCATCTGGGATTGTTAGTGAGATGATAACACCTAAAGAGAGGAGAGAGAAGTAAAGAAGAGGAATTTGGAGGCAGTGAGGAGAGTGGATGAAAACGACGTCGCCTTTGGATAGAGAGTAGTGTTTCTGGAGAGAGAGAGCGAGGGAGTTGGTCTGGCTGATTAAATCAGAGTAGGTAATTAAGGTGGTGGCCGGTGGTGGCGTTGATCATAAATGTGGAGGTGGTGATGGTGGAGGAGGAGTGGAGGAGGGAGAAAACGAATTGGGCGATGGAGAGAGGTTGAGAAAGTGGTGGGAGAGCAAGTTTTGGTCTTAGGCTACGATATGTTCTTGTCTGTGAACAGAAGCCGCTGTTTGGTTCAGCCATTGAGAGGGAAAGAGAGAGATTTTTTATTTTGAATTTCGACAGAGTGAGAGAACTTTGTTTTGTTTGAGTGACAAGTTGGGATACCAATATCAATAAATAACGGTCTCGTTCGATCTGTTTGGTAACTTTTTCTTGATTAATCTCGAATTAATTCAGATCAGATTTAGTGGAAAAGAGAGTGGAGATCGTCAGCAACTCTAAGACGGCTGTGTGATGGATTAATAGTAGCAACCTGGGTAACTTGAAGCATCTGCAGCAGATTTTGGATATCCGCTGTCTCCTCACGAACATGAGTCAGGTGTCGGTGGTTTTCAGGTCTAGAACTACTAATTCTTTCGCTGATTCTCTGGCAAAAAGGAGTGCTAATGGTGATGAGGAGATTCTTAGCTGGAGTATTTAAGTGGTCTGTTTTGTTTCGTGCTGTTTTTAGTCGTTCCAATTCTTGGGTGCTCTGCCTTGGGTGGGTGTTTTTTTTGTCTGTCGTTGGCTGCTTCTTTAGCCTCTTTGTTGTTTTGCTGCGCTGTTCCTTGCCTTTCGTGGCTTAATAAATTTGGCTATAAAAAACAAAAGCTCGAATTAATTATTGCCCATTTGTTTTGTGAAATATGTATATGATCTCTCTCTTGACTTCAATATCTCAACTATTGGAATAAATAGCACATAAAAATATAGGTAGTTGGGGAAATAAAAAAATTGAATTAGAAATTTGATTTAATTTTTTGATTTCGATTTGAGTTATATTTTATTTGAGTTATGCACGATCTAAATGCAATTACAACAAATGTTGGGGCTAGTTTATTGTAATTTCCCCTTTTATAAATTATTCAATTTGGTCCCTCGGTTGATTAGATAAGCTTAACAATTTCAAGGGGAATGAGACTCGTACCCACAATCATGTGGTATAAGTGTAAGGGTATACTGGGTCAACCTCATTTTATCCTTTTAAAATAACGGGTTTTATTGAAAAATAACCCATTTGGGAGCCTAAAATTGAAATCTAACTCATTTTTGAAAAACTTACAAAACTAACTCTTTTTTCATGCGTAAGTACCATTTTATCCCTACTTACTAACTTTTCTCTTTTATTCATTATATATCTATTTTTTCCTTATTTTCACCACTTCTTCCTCTCCTCCCAGCCGACCCTCATTCTTTTCTCTCTTCAAATTTTTTTCTTTTGTTCTCTCTTCCTTTGCAAGTACAAGTTAAGCAATTCTACCATTGAGCAAGTAGAAAGAAACAACTCTACCATTGAGCAACTCCACAAGGGTTCCTTCCATTGAAGCTTTGAGGTGAGTTTTTTTTTTTTTTTTTAACTTTTATACTTTATATCCGATTTTTATGTTCTATTTTCTGGAATTTGTGTAATGTTTTTGTGAAAATAGTTTACATTTACATAATAAATCATGGGTCTTGTTTAAATTTGAAGTTGTTATGATCAATTTAAAGTTTACAAACTAAATTTTGAGTTTATTTCTTGTTAAAATGTGTATTTACTTAGATTTGTGTATTAGGGTTCTTTATTTTTGTGAAAATAACTTACATGAATGTAATAAAGCATGGGTCTTGGTTGAATTTGATGTTGTTGTGGTTGATTTTCCATTATAGTATTGAATCTAGACAATTGAAACTATTTTTTTTGAATGTGTCCCGTTTGGAATTCGTAACAGGTGTTTGGAATTCGTAACAGGTGTTTGGAAATCCTAACGGCGGTTTGGAATTCCTAACGGTCGTTAGGAATTCCTAACGGGAGTTAGGATTTCCAAACAAACGTTAGGAATTCCTAACCGGCGTTAGGAATTCCTAACGGGAGTTAGGAGTTTCTTAGGATTTCCATTCCTAACGTTAGGAATTCCTAACGTTAGGAATTCCTAACGGCCGTTGGGAATTCCTAACGCCCGTTGGAAATTTTTGAAGGCATCCTGATTTCCACATAATGTTTGGAAGTAAGAATGTTTTGTAGATTCAATGTACTATGAATTTAGAATATTTGTTTTGGAATTTAATTATAAATTTCTTATGCATTTGAAAGGTGGCTTGCATGGATAAAGTCCGGTTTGTTGTTTTATACGGCGGTGAATGGATTAACAGTGGTGAGAAGTTCAAATATCAATATGGAATGTCTAAAATAATTTCAGTTTCAAGGGAAACGTCGTATGAGTCATTACATGGCATCATATCTCGTCTTGTTGAAGTCAATCCAAACGAGTGCTCCATCAAAATGAAATTCATCTTCAATTCACCTGAGGTTTTAGCACCGTTTGAAGTTGTGACTGATGATGATGTGCAAGTTTTCTTGTGTGAAAATTCCGATGTGAATACAAGAACCTCTTTATGTGTTACTATAGAACGGAAAAGAAGAATAATTCCAAACACAGAAGGTCCTGACAATGAATTTATCAACGAAGACATTGCCGATGTTTTTGAATCGGATAATGGCAATGGAATTGGTCTTGATAATATACATGAAAGTCTATTGAGTCCAAATGACTTTCAAAATGTTGATGTAATTGGGGCGGACAATAATGATGAAGCCAGAAATAGTCGGCAATCAACCTCAGAGGTACCCTCAAGAAGATCAAGGGTTACAAGTTCTCAGGGAATTGGGGTAAAATCATCAACAATACATGGAAGTTACACATCCTTGGAGAGTGTAGTCAACAATGTTAAAGAAGTTGGGGTTGGTGATTTATTTCCTAGTAAGGAAGAGTTACATTTCAAGATGCAATTGTTGTCAATTGCTAATCATTTTCAGTTCAAAGTGAAGAAATCCACCAAAACTTTGTTGGTTATGTCATGCATTGTCGAAGATTGCAAATGGCGTGTCCGTGCAACAAAGCTTAAGGATTGTGAATCATTTCGTGTAAGAAAATACTCGCCCGATCACACATGCTCTCTTGACGCCCTCCACTTTGATCATAGACAAGCAAGTAGCAAATTGATTGGACATTGCATAAAATCCAAGTTTAAGGGAACTTCACAATCTTATAGACCGAACGACATAATTGAGGATATGAAAAAGCAGTGTGGAATGACTTTGGGCTATAACAAAGCATGGAGGGCTAGAGAGGTCGCCATGGGTTTAGCTAGAGGTTCACCAGATGACTCATTTAATATTCTTCCTTCATATTGTCACATGTTTGAAATGAAAAATCCTGGGACAGTCACATTCATTGATACTGACACTTTAAATCGCTTCAAGTATTTTTTTATGGCATTAGGACCTTCCATTGAAGGTTTTAAAAGTTGTATTCGTCCAGTGGTAGCTGTTGATAAAACTTTCTTAAAATGCAAGCATCAAGGCACCCTGTTTATTGCAACAAGTTTGGATGGAAATAACCAAGTCTACCTATTGGCCTTCGGTATTGGTGATTCAGAAAATGACCAATCATGGCATTGGTTTTTTACAAAGTTACATGGGTTGATTGGTGAAATTGATGATCTTGTATTTATCTCTGACCGAAACACAAGCATTGCAAAGGCAGCTACAGGTGTGTTCCCTAATTCATTGCATGGTATATGTATGTATCACCTTGGTCAAAACATGAAGGCAAAATTTAAAGGTGTTGAAGTCCATGATATATTTTACAAGTGTTCAAAAGTTTATCGTGTTGTTGAGTTTAATCAGATTATGCGTCAAATAAGGGGTATAGATGCGAGTGTTGCACAATATTTGAATGAGGCAGATCCTACAAAGTGGGCTAGAAGTCACTTTGACGGAAGAAGATATTGCATAATGACAACGAACATTGCAGAGTGTTTGAATGGCATTTTAAAGGATGCACGAGAGCTGCCGATCACAAAATTAGTTGAGCATACACGTGGTTTACTACAAAAGTGGTTTTGGGAAAGACGTGAAGCTGCTGCAAAAATGAATACTCCAATGACAAAGTGGGCCGAAAAAAAGCTACGTCGTAGGAGTAATAAATCACGTTGTTACCGTGTGCATCCTATCAATCTATACGAACACCAAGTCGTTGACGGATACTTAAATGGATTTGTTAACTTAATTGAGAAGACTTGTACTTGCCGAAAATTTCAGTTGGACCAACTCTCTTGTAGACATGCACTTGCTGCTTGTAACCTTCGTCGTTCTTCATGTTATGACTATTGCTCCCATTATTACCATAAGGAAACATTGGCTACAGCTTATGGTAGTTCTATTTACCCCGTTGGGCCTATCGAAGAGTGGGATGTTCCCGATGATGTACAATATCGTGTTGTTCTACCACCAAAAGGCCGCAAACCTCGCGGACGTCCGGCAAAAAAACGCAAACCATCTCGAGGTGAAGAAATTGTACAACGGAAGTGTGGTAGATGCGGAGGATTAGGACACAATAGGCAAAAATGTAAGGCACCAATTCCTTTATCCGATCAAAATGGAAACCCTTAAGGTAATATAAACATGTTTTATATTATAGTTTACAGTTGTTGATAATTGCTATTTAATTTTAGAAATGATTAACTTTGTTGACTATGGATTTTTATGTTCTATAATTTATTTTTTATAATAATTTTATATGTTTATTTGTAGGTGGTTGGATGGCATGGGACATTGGTTATGTAGTATTAATTTTTTTTTGTTTGACGATGTTGTGTAAAACAGTTGACACAATTTAATATGCTTGTTTTTATGGATTTAATTGCTATGAAGCTTGTTGACAAAATTTAATATGCAGCTTTTTAAGGATTTAAGAGTTGTTTGACAGTGTTGTTATGAAGGTTATTGTTATGGATTTAATTGTTTAAGATGAAAATGTTGATAGTGTTGTTAACTTGTTAACAAAGTTGTTATATGTGGTTATTTTGTTAAAATAGGTCATGCATTCTAAAAACAAAAGCAAGTCTTACATATCCATAAAAGACAGCAGTCCCTGTAACAACAACAAAATAAAAACAGCAAAGTTTCTGTATTTTCACAAAAAAAAAAAAAAACTGCTCCTACCTTGAATAAAAACAGCTCATACAATTTAACAGCCCCTGCAATTTCAGTATTTTCACAACAAAAACAGCCCCTAAATTGATTCAAAACAGCCTCTACTTTTTACAAACAAAAGCAGTCTATGTAATTTAACAATAAAAACAGTCATTGCATTGTGACAACAAAAAAAAGACAGCCCCTGCACTTTAACAACCAAAACTGTCACTACATTGAATAAAGATACATAATTATAATAATTCTTCAACGTACTAGTACTATGCTGTCTGAAATACTAGACAGCCAAAGACTACAATTTCGAAGTGTTCAAAGGGCTATTCTTGATCGCCAAAGTTGTAAACACAAATTCTGTCTGAAATACTTGGCTTTTTCGGCTTGAACCAAGTCGATAGATTCACCATGTATCAAATGCTCCGCATACTTGATGACAAAAACTCCGCAATCACTCTTTTCCTGTTGTGGCACATCCGCACAACGCTCAACTAACCAATCCGACATATCTTCCTTGTGCTGCAATTCTGGCCTTTTTGAGAAAAATTCTATCTTGTGAAGCAATAAAGGAAGCAGAGTAGATAAAGGTTTCATAAACTTCAAGAATTTCTTCCCTGATCCTATCAAGTTTATTTCAGAGTCGTACACAATGATCTTTCGTGCAATGAAGTCTATTTCAGCTAAGATCCAATGTTTGCTCTCATAATTCAAAGGGATATACACCTATAAAATCAAATATATATTTTATTTTCATCAAATAATAATTAAAACCATACATCATAGTCATAAAAGAGCTTTTGAAAGTGCAAACAAAAAACTTACTTTATCTATTTCTATCCATGGAGTTGCTAACTTTGGTGATACGCCATTTGCATAATCAAACAATCTGTCCCTTTCAAACCACAAACCTTCTTCATTAATATACCGTTCATACCTTGCATCCAAGTTTTGCTGTTTTTTTTTTTTTGAAACATTAAAAGTAACACGTTAAATTTATTATTTCAGTAAAGGACATTGTACATATAAGATTCTATACAACTAATTTGTACCTGGAAAAATACATCCGTTTTGGTGCAAATCTCCATTTTAGTGGTGGGAGAGTTAGATTTGACTTGACGAATCCAGTACAATGCAGAATCTATATGCTGATACAGAAAGTAAAGGTTCACTCTTAGGGTATAACAAAAAATTAGCAAAATCCATATATTATGTTTCAATGTAACACATACCTGATCATTCAACCAGTTGTCAGGCGTTAGGAGGGTTTTGAACCAAGCCCGAGTAGCCTGACACAGCCGTAGTTGTACAACATTCTTGCTGAATTATCAAATAAATCATTGTTAGATGCGCACACAATGGGAATCGCTAGCTATGTATTTGGTTGTTATAACAAAATTACGAACATAATATACCTGACATCTACATAATCGTCTTCTTCTACCCATGCCAAAAATTTGTTCAACTCAGACTGCGGCAACTTAGGAAATGGTTTGAATTTGAGTAATTTTTTTGGCTTTTTTACCTCAATGTCTGTATATGGAGTCTTCAACACAGCAGCCTTTTTGGAGTGTCTTTTGAGAGGTAGTGGTTGATGCTGTTCATAAAGTTGTCTCATAACACTTTCTACCCCACGGGTACTTGTTGAAGGTTTCTAAATCTTCCAACAGTTCAACATGTTGGGCCCCAATATAGACTTTCTGATCCTTGCCAAACAAAACCGTCTCCAAAAAATAAAGTAAAGCTAGTTTCACCATGTCTTCATCATTATCTGAAGAAGCAGCTTTGAACATTGCCTCCAAAGTTTTATTATTGAATCGCACTTCCCCATTCAACATCGACGACCGAAAACTCCCACTACCATCCCCTTTTTCCTTACTTAGCACCGGCGGTTCAGGGCCACACTCTAAACCAGTGATGAGGCAAAATTCTTGAATAGAAAACCGCAATCTTTTGCCACCTATTGCAAACCACATCTCAGATTTATCAGGAGACGGTATTTGTCTAAGTAAAAGATGATGTACCAGCTGCCCGGAAAACTTAAGGTCATTCATGTCTAGAAGTTTCCCAAAGCATGTTGTGCGGAAGAGGGATAGTTGTGCCTCCGTCAACTTTTCCTTAATGCACTTTACAGCAGCCGTTGACGAAGTGCTGTTTATCTTCCCCGGGAAATGTTCTGCACCCTTTACTAGCAATTCCATCTCTTCTCCCATTTAATTATCCTGAAACATAACATAAAACCATAAAATATTTATATTAGTATAAATGTTTTAACCGAATAAGCAATTTAAGATGATATTTGTTACTATAGTAAAGAATTCTAAACAGCAGTTAGGAATTCCCAACGGCTGTTAGGAATTCCTAACAGAATTCTTAACACCCGAGAATTCCTAACACCCATTCCCCGTTAGGAATTCCTAACACCAGTTAAGAATTCCTAACAGATGTTAAGAATTCCTAACACCCGTTAGGAATTCCTAACATACGTTAAGAATTCCTAACAGGTGTTAGGACTTCCCAACGGGTGTTAGGAATTCCCAACGGCTGTTGAGAATTCCTAACAACATCCTGGCAACACAAGCCACAAACAAACAGAGGCAAACAGCCCACAAACAGAGCAAGGCATCAGCCAAGCAAACAAGAACCGAGAACAGAGACCAAGAGGAGAAGAAAACAGCAAGAAGACAGCAGCAACACTAAATCCCAATAACCAAGAGCAAGTCACATGTCACCCCATTCCACAAATCCCCACTCATGTTGGATCTAATCTTCGCCAAACTATCCGTAAAAGTATTGAAAGCACGAGAATCAACGAATATCGAATATTACAAAATGCCATCATATTACAACGAATATCGTAAATTGTATTAACATGAGCAACAGTACCAAAATCAATAGGAACACAATTAACTAAACAACCAACCCGAACACACAAATACCATACAAAATACCCAACAAGGTTTAGAACAATCCCACTAAACATAAACCCTAAATTTCAGATTTTTCCATAGAAATCCAACAAAGTAAAGCTAAATATAGGCAGCCAAATCTGAAACACCCATCAACAAAAGTTGTAAAGCTTGATTTCACAATAAAATTAGCACAAAATGTGAAACATATCTCCCTTCTTCTGCTCATATAGACACACATAAACATAGATTAAGATACAAACCTTACTCATAAAGCAGTAAAATGGAGTGTATATAAATATAGGGCTAGGGATTCACCTTCAATACACAATAACTCAAGCCAATCGGAGTTGAAGGTGCGCCGTCGTCGTCTTTGACATTCAGCCGCGCCGTCGACGCCTTCGACCTTCAGCCGAGCGGTCGTCGTCTTCGACCTTCAGCGGTCGTCTTCTTCCTTCAGTCGTCGTCGTCGTCGACCTTCAGCGATCGTCTTCTTCCTTCAGTCGTCGTCGTCGTCATCTTCCTTCAGCTGTCGTCGTCGTTTTCGACCTTCAGCCGTCACGACGTCGTCAATTTCAAGAGGAGGGATTTACAGCCATCGTGATCAATTCCTTCAGCCGTCGTTGTCGTTTTCATTGGGCGATTTTGGCTTAGGTTTTTGGTCGATTGATACAGGAGGGGCTTAGGAATTTTACCTAGGTTTTAAGAGGAGGGATTTTGAGTGTTTTAATTGGGAGAGATTTCAGTATTCAAGGGATTTGGGAGAGTAAGGAGGGGTTTGGTCGATTTGAACTTTGAAGAGGAGGGGTTTGGTCGATTTGGGCGATTTCTGTATTCAAGGAGTGTTTGGATTGGAATGTAATTTTTACATTTTAAAAGGGCAATATTGTCTTTCAACATCCATAATTGAGTTAGTTTTGTAAGTTTTTCAAAAATGAGTTAGATTTCAATTTTAGGCTCCCAAATGGGTTATTTTTCAATAAAACCCTAAAATAACACATATATATTCACGACATATTAATCGATATCAACTACTTAGAATCTGTTCGAACTTGTTAATTTAAATCATTTATACGATTTATTTCATTTATCCTAATACAATTCCATGACACTGTAATTGTTATTAATTATGTTCAGAAAGAAAACCCGCAAGACTAAAAAACAATGAATAATAAATATGACAACCCATGATAACTAGATTAATATGAAAATCGTTTCTTTGCATTGTCTTTTCCTTTGTCTACAAAAAATTTATAAATGAGAAACAAATTTCAAAACTTTGGTTTAAATGAATACTTATAAGGCCTACAATTCTTGTATGACATATTGTCTTTACATTTTCAAATGAATTATCATGAATTTAAATGTTAAATATAAGAAATTATTATTATTTGCATTATTTACTAACAGAGTTGATGACGTAAGTCAGAGAAGAATAAAGAAAATATGGACAATAGATGATTAGTTAAAAGACAGCAATAGAGTCATAGCGAAGGGCTTTTTCACAAACCATGGTTTTTTTTTTTGGCAGAAATTTGTTGAATTTTGCTCAACACACTGATTTTGTCATGAGAGTCACATTTTGCAATTTTAACAATTCATAAAGGTAGTGCTGACATTTTGTCGAGCCAAATGGGTTAGTTTAAAGGGAGAATCGTAAATAATCCCCGACTTTTGTTGTAATGCCAAATCAAAGTGAAATATATATATATATATATATATATATATATAAATATATATTTAAAAAGGTCTTGATATATATATATATATATATTTATATATACATATACATTCTTTCTATTATCAGTTCGAACTGACAAAAGTTATATCAGTTTCTTGTATGTGGGTCACTGGATTTAAATACTTTGACTGATAAATACATACAGCCTAGTCAAAGTATTTAAATCCAGTGACTCTCATGTAAGGAACTGATATAACTTTTGTCAGTTTGAAATGATAATAGAATTTATATATATATATATATATATAGTTTTTATTTAAAAAAAATATTTAAAATATATTACAACTAAACAATAGTATCATAAAAAATAAATTTAAAAACATATATATTTAAAGATAAAATTTATGTGAAGAAGATGCAAACATACACATATCCATATAGGTAACGTGCATGTTTTCTCCCTAGCTTTTTATTCTTTATTAAATATTATTTGTTTTTTTTATTCTCTTAAAAAATTTATTTTTTATTGTAATATATTTTATAATTTTGTAAGAAGTCAATTTTATTATTTATTTTCCATTTTTAGTTATATAATAAATAATCTAAATTAGTTACATTTTTTTTTTTATATTTAAGTAAAGTCAACTAATGGTCAACTAACATTAAGTGTTTTTTTTTTTTCTTTTTGATTTTTCAAACCATGGGTTTGATTTTACATTTATCAAATGGAAGGGAGTTATTTACAATTCTAGTTTATAAAAATGGATTTGGATTAAGTTTCAACATTTAGGTTTGGATTTGCATTCCCCAGGCCATTTCAATAGGTTTCAATTCCTATATCGCCTAAAGCTTCTATATATCTCTCCCTCTTTAAATTGGAGTGAGAGATCTCTAAAGTGGAGTGAGAGACAGTGTGAGATAAATGTTACTGTTGGTATGTGCAGAAAAGCTAGCTCTTATCTCTAAGGTAAAAGGTAATTTCTAAACTTAAATCATTTCATAAAACTTTGTCATTCGTAAATAAGATGATTTCTTATGTGGATTTATTGAGAACTGAGGCATAAGTTTCTAACAAAATTTTAGACCAATGGAATAATCACTATTCCTTCTCCTTTGTGCTCAGACTTGTCTAAAGGTGAAGGTTTTTGTTAGAATCACAGAGACTTCAGTCGGGTCTTTCACTTTTCTACACATTTAGAATTATTTTTAGAATGATATGCAGAAGTGTTTGACATGCTCAAAAATTGATTAAGCAAACAAAGCTGAAATTTGAGATGAGATCATACCAAGAGGCAAGAGATGGTTGTTAAAGTTAAAAAAGCGTTCTAAAGCTCATTAAGAGTATTTTCAATTTATGAGTGAGAAGCTGTGAAAGACCATGGAGGATAATCATATTGTAAGACAAAGAACCAAAATGCATTATGAACAGATAAGGATGAGATTTAATAGATTACTAGCACTAAACTCTTCTAATCGGACTTATATCATTCACTACATAATAACCTATCTTGATTATATTTGAGTAGTTTAAGTTTATCTTCATGAATTATAAGAAAAACATGTGCTATTTTTTTTTTTCTTTATTGTTCACTCCTCGTAACTGTTGATGTAATTTATATTGTGCCAATTTTTTATTTTTTTTCCCATTAAAAAATGAACTATCAAGAAAAGAATTTCAAAGATCAAGATCAAAATAATTCATGAAGCTAGGAATGAGAAGTGATTGTATTTAGAGAAGTAACAACATCTGGAACGAAATAAGGTTAAGAAATCAATTGCAAATATATCATCCTTAATCTGTTCATAATGCATTTTGGTTCTGTCTTACAATATGATTATCCTCCTTGGTCTTTCGCAGCTTCTCACTCATAAATTGAAAATACTCTTAATGAGCTTTAGCGGGCATTTTTTTAATTAACCATCTCTTGGTATGATCTCATCTCAAATTTCAGCTTTGTTTTGCTTAATGATCAATTTTTGAGCATATCAAACACAACTGCATATCATTCTAAAAACAATTCTAAATGTGTAGAAAAGTGAAAGACCCGATTGAAGTCTTCGTGATTCTAACAAAAACCTTCACCTTTAGACAAGTCTGAGCACAAGGGAGAAGCTGTCGGTCTAAAATTTTGTAAGAAACTTCTGCCTCAATTCTCAATAAATCATCAACGCTAGAAATAATTTAATTTATGATTGAAGAAGTTGCGTTGGAGGTAGAGTTTAGCAAGGAGTTAGATCAATTCGGAATATGCAACCAACAATAATCTTTGATGTTAAGAAGGTAATTAATAACCAAGTAGATCATGTGCTGCCATCATAGACATTCTCCATACAATCACTGAAAAATCTTATAAACTGAGCAGAGACAAACTAGAGTAATTATTAAAAGAGGAAAGAAAATTGAATCTGTAAAGATGATCAGAAACTATGAACACCATGAATGGAGCTTCAAGACTAAGCATATTTTTGCTCTGTATTTTATTGAAAATGAATTGATTAAAATTACAATGCTATAACTGTATTTATTTATTTATATGCAACTGAGGTCACGTTATTTGTGCGAACCTAATTCCAGAGAAGTGTAACTAACTCATAACAAACTCCATAACAACCTGAGTTGTGATTTCCCGCCAACAAGTTATTCTAGAACCCTTGCCAGGTCAGCTTGGATAATTAAGCTCCTGAGCTGATTCAATCACAATTATAGTCTCTAAACCGTGATTGATCATATTGCTTCCAATGCTGATTTATTGAGCGTTGTTATAGATCAACTACAACTGATAGAGCTGAGATTAAGTTGCTATGTTTATCAACAGATGCAGTAGTCTTAACATCCTCTACAAACTGGACCTTGGTGAACAAGCAAGGTTCAGTTTGGAACAGAGAAAATCAAAATGCGCCTGAGAGAAAGCTTTTGTGAAGATATCAGCTAGTTGGAATTCTGTTGGGACATGTTGAACCACAAGCTGCCTATTTGCAACTTTTTCTCGCACAAAGTGAACGTCGATCTTGATGTGTTTGGTTCGAGCATGGAAGAAAGCATTTTTTGCCAAAGCCTCAACACTTGTGTTGTCACACCAAAGAACATGACAAGCAGCTAAGGAAACACCAAGCTCAGTAAATATAGAGGTCAACCATAAAACTTCTGTTAAGGCCTGAGACAAGGCTTTGTATTCAGCTTCAGAGCTGGAACGAGCCACTGCTTTCTGTTTCCTAGAGCTCTAAGTGATCAAATTAGGACCTAAGAATACACAGCACCCACTTGTGGAACGCCTATTATCAAGGCAAGAACCCCAATCAGCATCACTATAAGCCTCTACCTTTAGATAAGCAGCAGGCTGAAAGAAAAGGCCAAGACCAGCTGTGCCTTTTAGATAACGCAATATCCTTTTACAAGCCATCCAATGAACATCAGTAGGTGCTGAAAGAAACTGACTTAATTTGTTCCCAGCAAAGGCTATGTCTGGTCTAGTGTGAATTAGATATTAGAGAGCCCTAATTGTGCTTCTGTACAATGATGGGTTAGCAAATGGAGCACCATTATTGATAGACAAAACATAACTGGTGCTGATAGGTGTAGAGCAAGGTTTTGAATGTTCCAACTTTGTTTTGAGCAGCAAATCAGCAACATATTTAGACTGAGTAAGGTAGATCCCATCAGCATTTCAAAATGCTTCAAAGCTGAGAAAGTAATTGACCGGTCCTAATACTTTTAAAGCAAAAGCTGAGTGAAGAGTATTGATTATATGCTAAATCAAAGCTGAGCTGCCACTTGTTATCAAAATGTCATCGACATAGACTAATAGATAGATAACATTCTGACCATCCTTTCGAATGAAGAGAGAAACATCTGATGTTGCATTCTGAAATCCCTAGCTAACCAAAGTAGCTCTCAGTTTGTGAAACCAAGCTCGTGGAGCCTGCTTGAGGCTATAGAGAGCTTTGTGTAGTTTACAAACATAGTTGGATTTTGAGGAGTTGACAAAGCCTTCAGGCTGATGCATATATACAAGCTCACTCAACTCACCATTCAAGAACGTATTATTGATATCAACCTATTGGATCTCCCAGTTGAAAGTAACAGCTAATGTAAAAATTATATGGATTGTTGATGGCTTGATGACAAGACTAAAAGTATCAAAGTAATCGATTCCCTCACTTTGATGAAAGCCCTTTGCAAAAAGCCTAGCCTTATACTTGAGAACACTGCCATCCGGATTGTGTTTAACTCTAAAGACCCATTTGTTCCCAACCAAATGAATATCATGAGTGGCAGGGACTAAAGTCCAAGTTTTGTTAGACATAAGAGCATTATGTTCATCATTCATAACTTGCAACCATTTTGCATCAGTGAGTGCCACTTTAACATTTTTAGGCTCCAAAGAACTGATCAGGCTAAATAGAGAATGTCACATTGCTGAATATGTTTTAGGTTTATAAATGCCCAACTTCGACCTAGTGACCTTAGGATAAGTTGCAGCCACAGATTGAATAGGTAACACCGAAACAAGAGTAGTATCTTGAGTGTGCACAACATCAGTATCTTGAGTTGCAGCCATAGATTGAATAGGCTGACAGGGCACAACAGTAGTATCTTGAGTGTGCAATGGTGACTGCCTGGGCTCATTTGAGTAGTCAACTAGAGCTGTATCTTGACTATGATCAGTGCTATTATGAGAAGTATACAATGGTGATGTAACATGATGATCATTTAAGGTTGAACAAGTTGATTTCCTAATGTTACAGATGGGAGATATAGAATGTAAAGTAGAGACAGACAGATTTTTTAAAGAAACTAAGGACTGTGTATGAGTAGTGGCAAAAAGAATCTTGAAGGGAAACTCTAACTCATCAAAGATTATATTCCTAGAAATATAGACTCTTCCTGAAGGGTGAAGACATTTATATCCTTTATGATGAATACTATAGCCAACAAACACACACTTTCAAGTATTGAAGTTAAATTTCTGATTTGAAAAAGGGTCTCATGTAGGGAAAACAAGCACACCTAAATGCCTTAAAGTAGTTGTAGTTAGGCTTTTTGTTGAATAACAGCTCAAAAAGGGATTTTGAAGTTGAGTAGAGGTGCAGGAAGATTATTGACAAGAAGTGTGGCAATAGTGAATGCCTCTTCCTAGAATTTCAAGGGCATGTATGCATAGGTTAGGAGGGTGGGTCCTGTTTCAATAAGATGACGGTGTTTCCTTTCAGTCACCCCATTTTGTTGATGAGAGTGAGTGCAAGAAAAATCTTATAAACCGAGTAGAGACAAACTAGAGTAATTATTAAAAGAAGAAAGAATATTGAATCTGTAAAGATGAAGAAACTATAAACACCATGAATGGAGCTTCAAGACTAAGCATATATTTGCTATGTATTTTTATTGAAAATGAATTGATTAAAATTACAATGCTATAACTGTGTTTATCTATTTATATACAACTAAGGTCACGTTATTTGTGTGAACCTAATTCCAGAGAAGTGTAACTAACTCGTAACAAACTCCATAACAATCTGAGCTGTGATTTCCCGCCAAGAAGTTCTTCTAGAACCCTTGCTAGGTCAGCTTGGATAATTAAGCTCATGAGCTGATTCAATCACAGTTATAGTCTCTAAACTGTGATTAATCATACTGCTTCCAATGCTGATCTATTAAGCGTTGTTGTGGATCAGCTATAGTTGATAAAGCTGAGATTGAGTTGCTATGTTTATCAATAGATGCAGTAGTCTTAACAATCACAATCCATTGTTTTACCTTTTGAGACTTTATGATATTTGAATTTGGATCCTCTACTGATCTGATCTTTTTTCTGACTTCACATAATCTTATAACATATAAGTATTAGAATGAATGTGTGGTTAAAATGTGATTAGTTTTAACAACTATTTTATCAATAACCAATCACATGCTTTAAAAAGGTTAAGAAAAATATCAGATCAGTAGAGGATTCAAATCCATGATATTCATCTTGTCAAATTTTCACATGGTTTTATATTTGTTAAAATAGCCGGTTTATCTTTTCAAACATTTTGATACTAACTGAGTTATAGCTCTTTAAGAATACATTTTGAGATGGTTATATCTATGATTTAATTGACTATTTATATATACTTGGGAATTTTATTTTGGTTATCACATGACGTGGTATTATCGTGTATTTTTTTACTTAGACATTTTGCTTTATTTTATTGATGATTTGTTTTGGTTAATTTATTTATATCGCCTTAGGTTTATACAGCTTCAACATGATCATGCTCCTCTAAAATGCAGTGAGAGAAAATTAAAAGTTACGGTTGGCTTATGCAAAAAAAGTATATTGTCTCTAGATGAGATGGGTGGAATGAGAAATTTAAGAGCAAAAGAATAATTGATAAGTCAATTTATATGCTGTGTATTCCCCTATTTTTCTATGTTTTGATCTCGTTTTCCTTGAAATTACCATGTTTTAATGTTTGAGTAATGTGTTTGTAGGTTATTTTGGTTTAGAAGGAGTCTATGCGTGATATCAGGGGCTTTCAGGCAAAATAAGGGGCTTTCAGGTTGAAAAAGGGGATTTCGTTAGATAGGTCGTCCAAGCGTATAGCGAGACGTACCACGAGATTAAAGACATGATCTATTGCCACTGCTAACTTTTGTTAGACATCTCGTCGAAGCGTATAGCGAGATGTACCGCGAGATTGAAGACATGATCTATTGCCAACTTTCGTTGGACATCTCGTTGAAGCATATAGCAAGACGTACCGCAAAATGGAAGACCAAAATCCTCTGCCATGTTTCACGGTTTAGTTCGTCAAAGCGAACCGCGTTAGGCAAAATTGCGTACCGCGAGTCTCTTCATGAATGGTTTCGTCGAAACGAATAGCGAAACGTACCCCGAGATGACTGTCGCCGCTTGTTTTTCACCATTTTTAGGATCCACTTTAACCTACATATTTATATCTTTTTTCCTTTATTTGAGGGGTGTTTCACAATATCTAGATCTCAGATTTGCTCCATTCACGCCATTATCAAATCCTCCATACTTTCATCCACAAAATCACCAACTTCATCATTTCTTCACGACAAATCCATCACCTCCACTACAAAACCTTCCTTTACACACCATACCCATCATCAATCGTCACCTTAGAGCATCAAGGAAGCTTGGAAATACCAAGTCATTGAAGCCAAACAACTACAAAGAGGAAGTTCTTCAATTGAGTTCATTTCTTGTAACTTTATGTTTTGAACTTTTGTATTTGCTATGGATTGCTTCAATTTATTATCTCAAATGACTTGGATGTGTAATATGAGCTAAACACATATATGCTAGAGTTATGATGATACCAAACCCTTAATCCTTTAGTAATCACTTGCCTAATTTCTCTTAAAATGCTTGTGTTGTAATATGGATATTTTGTATGCTTAATGCTCTTACTTGATTGATCATCTTGTAATCTATTTATTGGTTGTGTGAATGAACCGAAAGGTGACGCGCTAAACGTGCTCGTCACAATATCCACTGTATTTGACTAGAAAGATGAGAGATCACTAGGCCGGCGTATAGGGATCGTGTGTGTGTCCCACTGTGCTAGATTAGCCTAAATATATTCTGTATGTTTGGGTGCGATTTCTATTGCTCGAGAGAGATTAGGAGCTAGTTAAAGGGGACGCGAACCTATAACAAATACTTGCGTAATTTGGGAGATTAGGCGAATCGAATTCGTAATTAGAAGGGAGAGGTGGATTCTAAATTCTAGCATTATTTCATCATATTACAAATATCGTTTTCTTGTGTGATTTACTTAATTTGCTTAATACATGCTTAGAGTTAGCTTTAGATTAACTTAGTGATAAGTTTGGAATTTATTCAATCGTATTGTTTAAATAGTACGCGTGCCTTCAAACGCCAGTAATCATTAAATCCCTTAGTCTCTGTGGGACGATACCCTACTCTATCATTGCATTACAATTCGACCTCGTACTATTGCGAGCGTCACGGTTTGTAGCGATCAATTTTTGGCGTCGCTGCCGGGGATTTAACGGATAGTTGATATTGGAATTAGTTGGATTTTACTATTTTGAACCTTGTTACTTTCGTGTGTTATTATTTTACTTTTCAGTCGTGTTGCTCTTGTATGCACCAACGTACAAGGAGTAACAATTTACAAGTTTTGAACTTTGATCCAGATATTGAAGGAACAGCTAGAAGAAATTGTTGAAATCGTAGGCGAGCTAGAACCATGGCCGATCAAGTTCCAAACCCAGTTCCAGTTTCGAATCTAGTCCCAGATCATGGTACAACTAATGTGACAGTTGAGAGAACTCTACATGATTACCTTATGCCGAGAGTTGATCAAAATATATCCTCAATCAGAAGACCCACAATAGCAGCGAACAATTTTGAAATCAAGCCAGCGATGATTTCAATGATTGTTGCCACGGTTCAATTCAATGGACTGCAAACTAAGGATCCAAATAGGCACCTTCAGAGCTTTAATGAAATGTGTGACACCTTTAGGTATAATGGAATGCCAGACGACTTCATCAAGTTAAATTGTTCCCGTTCTCTTTAAGGAATGATGCGAAAGAATGGCTGTAAGCACATGACGCGGATACGTTCACTACCTTTGAGCAAGTGGCTCAAGCATTCCTAAACAGGTACTTTCCACCAGGGAAAGCAGCCCGCCTTTGTAATGAGATTACATCATTCACACAATTTAACCAAGAGAGTCTCTACAAAGCATGGGAACGGTTCAAGACCTTGGATGCAACCCATGATCTTATAGAATCAATGGCCATCAACAATAGCCATTGGGGAAATGAACGATAACTCTTGAAGAAGAAGCCTGGTATGATTGAGGTAGATGAGCTCACCAGTGTGAAAGCTCAACTTGCTACGCTTACTAATGAAATGAGCAAGTTGAGAGCAGGACCGAGTCAGGTGATTGTTGCTAGTTGCGAGATATGTATGAGACCGCATCTGAGTTCAAATTGTCCAGTTGGAAGCCCGTTCGCTTCAACCTCTTCAGATCAAGTTGCTTATGTGAACTACAACCGTAATTTCAACAACTAACCCAATAATCCAAATGCAAACCAAAACCCCCAAAATAATCCATACTCTAATACCTATAACCCATACCAGAAGAATCATCCCAACCTATCTTGGAGAGACAACTAAAACCATCCACCTCAACAACAAGCAAATGTTAGGCAACCTCTGGGATTCCAGAATCAATTTGTAAACAATCAAGTGGAAAGGAAACCCACCTTAGAAGACATGTTCTCCAAGTTAATAACCAAAATGGATACACGAATGGAGATGCAAGATCAAAACCAGAAAAAGCTTGAGACAAAGATTGAGCAAATTGCGCAACACTCTCAAGTTGCGATTCAGACTTTGGAAAATTAGGTGGGACAGTTGGCTAAGGCAGTTCAAGAAAGACCACAGGGATCTCTCTCAAGTAATACTGAAACGAATCCTAAAGAGCAATGTAAAACGATATCTTTAAGAGGTGGGAAGCAAGTGGAATTGCCTGTATATTTTGGGATGAAGAAGAAAGGGGTAGTACAGGAGCAAGATCAGAATTTGGGTGATAGTTCAGTTTCCCATGACAGGGAAGAAGGGGAGAAAGTGGACGACATACAACGAAGCACCACAGATGAGCCGACCTTACCACAATTGAAGGCCTATGTTCCACCCATTCCGTATCCGCAGAGGCTTAAGAAACAAAAGGATACTCATAATTTCACTAAGTTGTTAGAGATCTTCAAAAAGCTCCAAATAAACATTCCTTTTGTCGAGGCACTCGCCCAAATGCCTACATATGTGAGATTTCTGAAAGAATTATTTTCTGACAAGAGAAAGTTGGGGGAGTTTGAGACGGTTGCGTTGACGGAAGAGTGCAGTGCTATATTGCAAAACAAACTACCTCCGAAGTTGAAGGACTCGGGAAAATTCACCATTTCGTGCACCATAGGAACATCATAATTTAGTAAGGCTTTGATTGATTCAGGGGCAAGCATAAATCTGATGTCATACTCAGTTTTTCAGAAATTGGGTGTGAGAGAGATGAAACCTACACATGTCACACTTCAGTTAGCGGATAGGTCCATAAAGTACCCAAAGGGTGTGATGGAAGATGTTTTGGTAAAGGTTGAGAAGTTATATTTCCCGGTAGACTTCGTTATCTTGGAAATAGAGGAAGACGTGGATATCCCTCTACTTCTTGGTAGGCCATTTCTGAAAACTGCAGGGGCATTGATTGATGTTAATGAAGAAAAGATGACCTTGAGGTTTGGGGAGGAGCATGTGGTTTTTGACATGTCAAAAATAGGAAAGAAGCCAATAGGTGTGGAAAATTGTATAAGTGCGGAGGTTATAGAGCCATTGGTAAATAAGTATTTCTGGAGAGAAAACCCAACGGAACCTATGGAAGCTTGTATTGTACATGGAGCCGCCGAAGATGATGATAATGAGAGAGTGGCGAAATGTGCTCTACTTTTAAATTCGGGAACTCTGAAGAACTTCAAAGTGAGGTGGAGATTTGAAGAACTAGGAGAAGGGAAGCCGAAGTTGCCACTTTCTATTGAGGAGCCACCCATACTTGAGCTCAAGCAATTACTTATACACTTGAGGTATGCATTCTTAGGTAATTCTAAATCTCTTCCGGTTATCATTTCAGCCTTTTTATCTAAGTTAGAAGAGGAGAAATTGTTGAGAGTATTGAGAGAGCATAAAAGTGCTATAGGGTGGTCCATTTCGGACATTAAGGGATTGAGTCCTTCTCTTTGTATGCATAAGATCCTAATGGAGGATGAGTTTAAGGCAACGGTAGAGTATCAACAGAGGCTAAATCTGAATATGAAAGAAGTGGTAAGATCCGAGGTCTTGAAGTTATTGGATACGAGAATGATTTATCCAATTTTGGATAGCTCTTGGGTGAGCGCGGTACAAGTTGTGCCAAAGAAAGGTGGGATGACAGTAGTCCCAAATGAGAATAATGAATTGATTCCAACACGGACGGTCACGGGGTGGAGAGGATGCATAGATTATAGGAAACTTAACAATGCAACTAGGAAAGACCATTTTCTGCTACCTTTCTTTGATTAGATGTTGGAAAGGTTAGTTGGGCACGAGTATTACTGTTTCCTAGATGGTTATTCTGGATATAATCAAATACCAATTGACCCCACAGATCAGGAGAAGACAACATTCACCTGTCCTTATGGAACCTTAGTATATAGGAGAATGTCGTTTGGGCTATGTAACGCGCCAGCTATATTTCAGAGGTGTATGATGGCGATCTTTTTCGACATGGTGGAGCGTTTTATCGAAGTCTTCATGGATGACTTCTCCGTGTTTGGTCCATCTTTCGATGGATGTTTGCAAAATTTAGGCAAGGTGCTTCAGAGATGCGAGGATACGAATTTGGTGCTCAACTGGGAGAAATGCCACTTTATGGTTAATGAGGGCATTGTTTTGGGACATCGAATATCAGGTCAAGGGATAGAGATGGATAGAGCAAAGGTAGAAGTAATAGAGAAGTTGCCACCCTCGAGTTCAGTGAAAGGTATCCAAAGTTTCTTAGGGCATGCCGGGTTTTACAGGAGGTTTATAAAAGATTTTTCGAAGATCACGAAACCATTGTGCACCCTCTTGATGAAGGATGTCCCATTCAAGTTTGATGAGGACTGTTTGAGAGTTTTTGAGGCTTTGAAGAGAGAGCTCGTTTCTGCCTCTATCATGGCAGCACCAAATTAGGAAGTACCGTTTGAGTTAATGTGTGACGCCAGTGACTATGCGGTGGGCGCCGTTTTAGGTCAAAGGAGAGATAAGCGGTTACATGTGATATATTACACCAGTCAGATACTCAATGATGCACAAATCAATTATGCAATGACTGAAAAAGAGTTACTTGCGATTGTGTTCGCATTTGATCAGTTTAGATCGTATTTGGTTGGATCCAAGGCGATAGTGTACACAGACCACTCGACCATTAAGTATTTGATGGCAAAGAAGGATGCTAAGCCACAGTTGATTAAATGGGTCATATTTCTCCAAGAGTTTGATTTTGAGATTAGAGACAAAAAGGGTGCTGAAAACTTAGTTGCCGATCACCTTTCTAGGTTGGAAAGGGATGGGAGTGGGCCAGCGGAGAAACCAATCAAGGAAGAATTTATAGATGAGCAGCTTTTTGAACTTCAGAGTTACTTGGTTCCTTGGTTTGCAGATTATGTGAACTATTTGGTAAGTGAAATAGTTCAAGCTGATTTGAGCGTGCACTTGAGAAGGAAATTCTTTGCAGCATTGAAGTATTACTTTTGGGATGAGCCGCTTTTGTAGAATCTGTGGTGATGGAGTGATTGGCAGATGCGTCCCAGAAGAGGATATGATAGACATTTTGGACCACTGTCATTCTAAAGAATGTGGAGGTCATTTTGGTGCGTCACGGACAGCACCAAAAATTCTGCAATTCGGATTCTGGTGGCCTCCTTTGTTTAAAGACTTAAGAAGCTTTGTGGAAGCTTGTGACCGGTGCCAAAAGACCGGTAATATAACTAGGAGGGATGAAATGCCTATGAATGTCATGCTAGAGGTTGAGTTATTCGATGTATAGGGTATCGACTTTATGGGACCGTTTCCTAGTTCATTTGGAAATCGGTACATACTTGTGGCAGTAGTTTACGTTTCAAAATGGGTTGAATCAATTGCAACCCAAACATGTGGAGCAAATGAAGTCACCAAATTTTTGAAGAAGAATATCTTTGCACGATTTGGTACACCAAGGGCAATCATGAGTGACGGAGGTTCCCATTTTTGCAACAAGAATTTTGTAGCCTTGCTTAAGAAATATGGGGTAAAACATAGAGTCACCACTCCGTACCATTCACGATCCAATGGGCAAGCCGAGGTGATAAATAGAGAACTCAGAAGCATTTTAGAGAAGACAGTCGGAGTTTGAAGGAAGGATTGGGCAGCAAAGTTAGATGATGCCTTATGGGCATACAGGACAGCGTATAAGTCACCTATAAGGATGTCACCTTTCCGACTTGTATACGGAAAGGCTTGCCATCTTCCGTTTGAGCTTGAACATGAAGCATGGTGGGCAATCAAAATGTTCAACATGGAGTTGAAGGAGGCCGGAGAGAAAAGGTGTTTGCATTTGAGTGAGCTTAAAGAGTTAGGGCTTGAGTCTTATGAGAACTCAAGGATTTATAAAGAGAAGACAAAAATGAGGCATGACAAGAGATTGACATTCAAGGATATCAAAGTTGGCCACAAGGTTCTTCTTTTCAATTCCAGGTTGAGATTGTTCCCTGGAAAATTGAAAAGCCGTTAGACGGGGCCTTATACGGTGACGGAAGTTTTTTCGCATGAAGCCGTCGAAATAGAAAATGCTGCCAAGGAGAAATTCAAAGTGAATGGGCAGCGTTTGAAGGTTTATTGGGAGCAGGGCAAGGAGGATCTTAAAGAGATAATCTACCTCCATGAACCAGCTTGAGCAAAGTATGGAAGGTATTGCCTTGTACATAATATTTAGTATTTATTTATTTATTCATTTATTTTTGTAAGAGCCTTTCGGCTCGCCTTTGTTTTTGATGTTTTTTTTTTTTTAGTTAGTTTTGGATAGATTGCAGATAAGTGAGATTGTTGGATTTGAATGGAGCGCGAAAAGACGAAAAAAAAAAAAAAAAAAATTAATGTTGAAATTTTTCCAGTTTTCGTTAGAGTGTACCGCGTTTGTACCGCGAAATTCAACATTGATGCAGCTGCCAAGTTTCGCGGTTGAGGTCGTCATAGTGTATAACGTTATGTACCGCGTACTGTTTGGTTGTATCCACTGCCAACTTTTATGATTCATCTCGTTGAAGCGAATAGCAAGACGAACCACGAAATAGGAAACAAAATCAGCTGTCGAGAGTGAACCGCGAAACACAAAGAGCGACACCCCCCCTCCCCCACATAGAAAACGATGTCGTTTTACGTGTATATATATAAGGTTTGTCACACCACTGTTCCAACTATTGGTTTTCTTTCAAAATTTTGCAATTTTCTCTCTCTCTCTCTCTCTCACTCTTCTTCAAAACCAAAACTCTCTCTCGCTCAAGGATCGATTGAAGCTTTTAAGGTATGTAATTTCTCCCCAAATCTCCTTCATTTCGTCATCTAATCACATCTTAGCCTATCTTCTTCTTGATTGAAACGAATTTATGCT
Organism: Acer negundo; assembly: GCA_035582765.1. Lineage (NCBI taxonomy): Eukaryota > Viridiplantae > Streptophyta > Magnoliopsida > Sapindales > Sapindaceae > Acer > Acer negundo. The sequence goes on along the minus strand of CM069241.1, from coordinate 33,269,718 downwards.
TGAATTTTTGAAGATTTTAGAAGCTAGGGTTCCGAAAATTTGGGGTTTTCGTATGAAATTGATTTTTAATGAATTATTGGGTTTTGAGAGCATGAATTGTAGAGAAAAATGAATGGATTTCGTTTCTTTTGCCATGGATTGCCATGAGTTTGGTTCTTGTATGGTTCACTTTGAAATTTTCAAATTTTATTTTGATTTTTGGTGAAATTTCGAATTTTGATCTCTATATATATTGAATGCAAGTGGTTTTTGTATATTATTATAACTTGTGTTTTAAATTTTAGTATTTTTGTTAGTTTTTTTCTTGGTGTAAATTCTGGAATATATATGATTGTGGGAAAATTTTGAACTTGTTTGTTTTTTCTTGACAGTGTCATGCATGTTACTTTACTTTTGTGCATTGTGGTGCTTCTGTTGAAATTTATGGAACAAGCATGCTTGATTTTAATTGGTTTTTGTTTTGAATAAATGTTGTGATGCGGTAGTAGTGAGATTTTTGTTAGATGTTTAAGGGTGGTGAAAATTTTTGTGTGGTTAGTTTTTCCAGCATAAGTATCATAGAGGAAATGGCAAACACCAGGGGAGTGAAGAAGAAAACTACTCCGGCCGGAAAAAGAACCATGGGCTCTGTTTCAAGGGATCCAACAATTTGTATACGAAACCGTGATTACTCTAGGAGGATGGAGAAGTTGAACAAAATGAAGACTATTTTTGAAAGGGGGATTTTTATTTATGATTTTAAGGATACCCAAATTGTGGAGATTGTGAAAAAAAGGAAATGGCTGAACTTTATTAGAGTTTCGACAAGGGCAAATATGACTTTAGTTAAAGAGTTATATGCCAGCATGGATCCAGAGGTAGTTAAAAAAGATGGGCCAGTTTTGGTAAGCGACCATGAGTTTAAGATTTCGACGAAAATGATAAACGCCCATTTTAGTACGCCGAATTTTGTGGACCTTACCAAAGGATATGAAGGTGTTGATGTGCCTAAAGCAGAGCAACTTCTGGCACTTAGAGGCCCAACAAATGGTAGATGGGAGGATGGAGCAGAGTTGCGCCAATCTCAGCTTCCTCAGTGGCTGGGATTTTTAAATGTGTTTAATTCTTACTCACTCATGCCAGTTCTGCATAGGACCACGATTTCAGAGTTTCGTGCGGACATCCTATATAGCTACGTTACAGGCACAAAGATAGATGTTGGGCAGGTGATATTATGTGCCATTTTAGAAGCTAGGAAGATCAGTTTTCTGAAAGGTGCAAAGCCCAAGCAAATTATTTTTCCAACACTTATCAATGCCCTTCTACAGAAGGATAGGGTTGAAGAGCTAGGCAGTGATGAGTTGAGATTTAGCACCATGGGAGACCTGAACCACAGATCTTGGAATGATGTAGTTAGCAAGACAAAGGGCAGAAAGAGAAAGAGGACAGCCGAGTCCGACCAAGAGGCTGAGTATGATTTTGAGGGCTTGGATCCAGAGTCCGATGAGGAGGATGTTGATTACGAGGCAGATTCAGGGCGATCCAAGTTGGACCATATTTTGAATGCAGTTCAGTCGCTCCATTCCAGGATGGACTCTTTTGAGGACTAGATCAGAAGGCATCTTCGTATGCCTGTTTATCGCAGGACGGCAGCTGGGTCAACGCCAGGTATTTCCATTTCGGAAGCACAAGCTGCTCAGAGGGCCGCAGAGGAGGTGAAAAAGAAGAGAGCAGAGGATGAGGCATCTCGTTTATCCAAGGGCAAGGCGCTAGCGTCGAGGCGGAACAGCGCATAGCATGCATTTTACTTTTTATCATCTATTGCTTTTATTTTAGTCTTTCAAAAACTGAACTGTTTAGCTATTTTGATGTAATTACTTGTGTATACTTCAGTTCAGTTTTTGTCATGCTTTATTTTAGTTTAGGATGTTTTTATGCTTTTCCCTTTCTTAGCTATCTTTGTCCAATTTCTGAATCAAATGTTAATAACATTGTGGACAATGTTGGTTTCGGTTTGGGGGTACAACCATTTCGATTCAGTTGGTTTATTTCTTTTGCCATGTGAAATTGTAAAAATTTAAAAAAAATTTACTTTTTCCTACGCTAAATCGTTTTGGTGCAACTTTTGTGTGTATTTATTTCTGCCTTTCGAGTCAAATTTTGAGCAATTTATTCTACTCGTTTGAGATGCCATTGGGTAGGATTAGTATAGACATTTTTGCATGTTTTGAGTTGTTAGGATTGTGCTTGCCAAAGTTGCACCACATGGCTTTCACACATCCTACCAGACTCGTTAGTGTCCCAGTTAAGAGGGTAGCGCGCTTAAGAAGTTTAGACCATTAGTAGAGACTACCCGTGCACATTTTCAGAGCGTATATTGCGTCACTTGAGTGAAATTTTCAGTTGGCCTCATAATACACTTATCAATTAGGCAATCTAGGAAAAACTTATTTTAATTAAACACTTTTGAGCTTGTGTTCAGTTTTGCCGTGGTTTCGTTTTCGCTTGTCCCAAGTCTTAAGAGATGAAGTAGGCATAATTGTAACAGTTCAAATGGCCTAAACACGTCCCATAACCGTGTGCTTAATTGACCAAATTCAAATGGTATACCCTATATCACACTCCACCACAAATATCCCAAAACACATTACCAACCCCTTTTGCTATGATCATGTATAGAAATGAATAAAAAGGTGCTCAAGTAAATATTTCAGTGGGATAAGCCAATAAAACAGTGTACATCAATTGTGTATATTGTTGTAACATCAAAAAAAAAAGCGTGCCAGAGTATATCAATGTATATAAGCTTGTCAATTTGTGCAAAGTCAGTAAAACCTTTAAAAGCTAAAATGTGTAAATATTTTTCCTATGTCTTTTGTGTATAAAGTGCACAGTGTGTGGGTTATGATCATAGTTTCCCTAAATTCCATATCCACCCGGCTTTGCCATAGCCATTTCAACCATTGCCCCAAATGAGCCTAAAAGAAGTCCTAGCTGATCTTAAGGAAGGGACTTGTGTGTTTTGAAAATGTTTTCACGGTGTGCTAGATATATCTCTTAGTGTTTGATTTCCGTTGAAAAATGTTTTCATTGCTAATAAAAACAAACGATTTTGTTTTCTCATATGCATATACTTCAAATCATTTTGTGTTTAAACTTCCAAAAAACGCATATGTTTGATGGGTGAGCCTAAGTTCTGTGTGCAAAATGAGAGAAATCCGGAAAGGTTTAGAGTTGAGGCGAAATGCAGTCATAAAACTCTTGTGTTCGATACTTTTAAAGCTAGAGTCACTTTAAAGTCTAGAATTGAAATCCTTAGTGTGTTAGCACCTTGGCTTGCACTTCTCAGTGGTTCTAGCATGCTCGTGTCTGTGTTTAGTTCGCCCAGTAATCGTATCTTTATTCTTCAGTTGGCTCGACAGAATTTTTGAGTGTTGTATAAAATCTTTTCCATTTAGTTTTTATTTATTGGTTTTGCTCGGAGACTAGCAAAATGTTGGTTTGGGGGTGTTTGATAAGTCAATTTATATGTTTTGTGTATTCCCCTATTTTCCTATGTTTTGATCTCGTTTTCCTTGAAATTACCATGTTTTAATGTTTAAGTAATGTGTTTGTAGGTTATTTTGGTTTAGAATGAGTCTACGCGTGATATCAGGGGCTTTCAGGTTGAAGAGGGGGCTTTTGTTAGACAGGTCGTCAAAGCGTATAGCGAGACGTACCGCGAGATTGAAGACATGATCCACTGCCAACTTTCGTTGAACATCTCGTCGAAGCGTATAGCGAGATGTACCGCGAGATTGAAGACATGATCCACTGCCAACTTTCGTTGGACATCTCGTCGAAGCGTATAGTAAGACGTACCGTAAAATGGAAGACCAAAATCCTCTGCCATGTTTCACGGTTTAGTTCGTCAAAGCGAACCGCGTTAGGTAAAATCGCGTACCGCGAGTCTCTTCATGAATCGTTTCGTCGAAGCGAATAGCGAAACGTACCCCGAGATGACTGTCACCGCTTGTTTTTCACCATTTTTGGGACCCATTTTAACCTACATATTTATATCTTTTTTCCTTTATTTAGGGGTTGTTTCACAATATCTAGATCTCAGAATTGCTCCATTCACACCATCATCAAATCCTCCATACTTTCATCCACAAAATCACCAACTTCATCATTTCTTCACGACAAATCCATCACCTCCACTACAAAACCTTCCTTTACACACCATACCCATCATCAATCATCACCTTGGAGCATCAAGGAAGCTTGGAAATACCAAGTCATTGAAGCCAAGCAACTACAAAGAGGAAGTTCTTCAATTGAGTTCATTTCTTGTAACTTCATCTTTTGAACTTTTCTATTTGCTATGGATTGCTTCAATTTATTATCTAAAATGACTTGGATGTGTAATATGAGCTAAACACATATATGCTAGAGTTATGATGATACCAAACCCTTAATCCTTTAGTAATCACTTGCCTAATTTCTCTTAAAATGCTTGTGTTGTAATATGGATATTTTGTATGCTTAATGCTTTTGCTTGATTGATCATCTTGTAATCGATTTATTGGTTGTGTGAATGAACCGAGAGGTGACGCGCTAAACGTGCTCGTCATAATATCCACTGTATTTGACTGGAAAGATGAGAGATCACTGGGCCGGCATATAGGGATCGTGTGTGTGTCCCACTGTGCTAGATTAGCCTAAATATATTCTGTATGTTTGGATGCGATTTTTATTGCTCGAGAGAGATTAGGAGTTAGTTAAAGGGGACACGAACCTATAACAAATACTTGCGTAATTTGGGAGATTAGGCGAATCAAATTCGTAATTAGAAGGGAGAGGTGGATTCTAAATTCTAGCATTATTTCATCGTATTACAAATATCGTTTTCATGTGTGATTTACTTAATTTGCTTAATACATGCTTAGAGTTAGCTTTAGATTAACTTAGTGATAAGTTGGAATTTATTCAATCGTATTGTCCAAATAGTACGCGTGCCTTCAAACGCCAGTAATCATTAAATCCCTTAGTCTCTGTGGGACGATACCCTACTCTATCATTGCACTACAATTCGACCTCGTACTATTGCGAGCGTCATGGTTTGTAGCGATCAATAATCATTATTACATCATATCTCCAGTGTAAAAGGTAATTTCTAAACTTAATTATTTCAAATAGATTTGTCATTCGTAATTTAGATGATTGTTGTGTTGATGATTTATTGAGAATTGAGGCGGTTAAGTTTCTTACAAAATTTCATCTTTTCCCTTGCGTTTCTAATTAAATCTTCTTTTTGATGTAGCATTGTGGTTCGAAGATGGAGAAAATACTGGAAATGACAATGGAGAAGCTTGATATAGTCAAAAATATCAATGTGTTTTCGCTCTTTAAGCACAGGTCCTAGGCCTTTTCGTTTCCTCCCTATGTGGACTAGTAATAATTCTTGGTTCTGTTCTTTAGTTGCTCGAAGTTGGAATTCTCAGTGTTTTATGGTTGTCCGATGTATGTGCTCTCCCAAAAGCTTAAAAGTTTGAAAGGCATTCTTTGAGATTGGAGTTTCACTACTTTTGGGAACATCCATGATAGGGTTGATGAAGCTCGTTCTAATCTTGCATTGATTCAAAATGATATTTCTACTAATTAATGGTAAGACTGATGAGCTTTCACTAAGCTGAGCGTAAAGCTACTTTAGATGTGCAAGTCGTTGTTCACAATGGATATTTATATTGACGTGATAAAACGCGTGTGAAATGGTTACAGGATGGTGATATATGTACAAAGTTTTTACACACTTATGCTAAAGTATTCATGCTTTGAAAATTAATGATGATATTGTTATAGATCCGAAGCTTATTTATGATAATATTGTGAACTATTGTCTTTATGCTGCTTCTAGTAGTGGAACTGCTGGAGGCCTTATATTAGTGAAGTTCTCTCTACCATCTCGAATAAAATTCTTTGATTGCCATTCCTACCGAAGATGAGATCACTCATGCTGTCTTTTCTATGGATGCTTCTAATGCTGTAGGCCCAGATGGTTTCTCTAGTCTCTTTTATCAAACTTGTTGGGGCATTATTAAATCTGATGTGGTCAATTTTTTGCTTCAGTCTTTCAAGTGTGGTGGATTTATCCAAATGTTAATTCCTCGTTCATTGCTTTAATTCCTATGGTTGAAGGTGCCAACTCCATTTCCCAATTTCGACTGATTGCCATGACTAACTTCAATTTTGAAAAAATTACTAAGATTCTAGGTTGTCGCCTAGGTCTGATTGCTAGTCGTATTGTCTCTCCACAACAAGCTGCATGTTGATCAGTCTAATTCTATGCTTATATTTTGCCCTTTGTCCTATGTATTTTGCCTGTCATTTGAGTCATTTTTGGTGGTTTGATATGTTTGTTGAGCCTATGTAGGATGTTTTCATTAGCAATGCAGAGGAATCCCTATGCGGATGAATTGGAGTCAAAAAGTGTTAAAAAGGGAAAAACTGTCTTTTACCATAGGCTAGACCGCCGGTCAGGCACATGCCTCCCAAGGGGTCTAGCCGGCGTTCACTTCCAGTTGTGCGTCAATTGTTGGGCCGCTACTCATGCACCTTGCCTAGGGAGCGGTCCAAGGGGCGGTCGTGCGCAAACCTATTTCTTTTAGGACTCTGATTGACCTATTTTAAAATAAGCCTATTTAAAGGCGCAGAAAGGAGACTTCAAGGACGGCTTTTGGGGAATAGAAAACTTTACTCAATTCTTTCATCCATCTTTACACAGAGAAGATTCGAAGACAAAAAAGATTTCAACAACGAAGATTTGATTCACTGAAGGCTTCAATGGGTTTTATATCTTCTATCTTTTGTCTTTCAAATTCTATGATGTGTAACTAACTCCATACTAGGGAATCGATGTGAACCTATGTAATGCTCATGTTATGATTCAAACTCCATATCTTTATTAATCAATTCGGATTTAGATTTGTTCAATTCATTATATGTATTACTCTTGACTTGTATTAATCTAATGGAAATTAATTGATACTTGTCTAGGTTTCGATAATTTATAAATTGAGATTGCGCTAGAGGAATTTACGTTGTATTAATTACTTTTCAATTGAATGAGTATGATTGTTCTCAATATAAGAATTACTGCGAGACAATTTTGGTTCAATAATTCTTGCACGTAATGGGTTCTTGGTGATGGCTTACACATTTGACGAAGGTAAGTTGTGATTGAGAACACGTGGTTAAATCCCGAGGAATTAAGGTAATACCATAATTAAAATGAGAATGAACTTTGAATCTGGATTGAATCTATTTAATGGAATTCGTTGATGAACATTGAGTATTGCATATGGGGAGCATCGATTACCTAGTTTTCCATCTCTTGATCACATTCACCAACTCTTTGTTAAATTGTTTTCTTAGTTTAATTTGGTTCTAAATCAATCAATCAATCTCAAAATCTTTTGGACACTGTTACTTGCTTAGCTTTAATTAGAATTAGTTTAATCGATAAATAATTTTTCCTCATGGGAATGATCCATACTTGTCGCTGTACTTATCTCACGATTCGTGCACTTGCGAGTTAGGTTTTCATAACACAATTTTACATATCACGCTTTCATCCCTAACAAACACATCTCTAATTGTATTGGCCTGGTCTCCGAGACAATGAATGGTATTGATATGAAGACTTATGGTGTTAATGTTGCTATTAAACTTGATAATGTGAAGGCCTTTAATACTTTGGATTAGGGTTTTATCATTCAGGTTCTCCATGCTTTCGGTTTTCATTCCACTTTTATTGCATTGGATTAAAGCTATCCTTGAGTCTGCTCGTTTGTCTATTCTTCTGAATGACTCTCCTCATGTTTTTTTTTTTTTCCTTGTGGCAGAGGTGTTAGGTGAAGGGATCCACTTTCTCCTTTGTTTTTTGTCTCGCGGAAGATGTTCTTAGTAGAAAAAGATATTTCATAGCTTTCGCAGATAAAATTAAAGCAAAGCTTGAGGGTTAGTAGGGTAAGTTGCTCTCTATGGCTGGTCACGTTTAGTTGGTTAAGTTTGTCATTCATTTTATGTTTCTCTACAGTTTTTTGATTTATTCTTGGCCTAGTTCGTTGCTGAAAACTCTAAATGTTTGGTGTCGAAATTTTGTATGGTCTGGTGACTGTAATACTAGGAAGTTAATTACTGTTTGGTGGAGGAAAATTTGTTCTCCTATAGAAGAATGTGGTCTCGTCCTAAGGAGTTTTAAGGTTCTTAATAAAACAGCTCTTCTTCTTCGTGCCTGGAGGACTCTCAAGTTCAACAATCCTTGGTCAATGTATTTTGAAAGGCGCTTCAGTTTGACTTGCAACTCCCTTTCCTCCTCGTTATTGCAGGTCTTCAATTTGGTTCGGAATCAAAGAAGTTCTTTCTCACACCCGCGATGGATGTAGGTGGCTCATTGGCAATGGTGAGTCTGTTCTATTTTGGCAAGACAAATAGGTTCAGAATTCTATTCAGCAGTTGTTGGAATTTTCCGTTCCTAAGAATTTAAGAATTATAGTCTGACCTCTCTAAATTAATATGATCTATTGCAAAGTGATTTATTAATTAGCGGAGGTTATTAATTTGTAGAACATCTCCTTAAAAAAAAATTATTTCATATATATTTGTTAATGCCACTTTTTCTAGGTAGTTAGAAAGGCTTAATCATACTAATTTATTGTTTGTAAATTACCAATAAGCTTGGTATACATCTCCAATAAAAAATTAAATTCAAGGATGGTACATATCTCCAATTAAAAATTAAATACAAGGAATATGAGAAGACCAACATCAAGAAAAAGTTAAATCTATAAAACCTGAAATAGTGAAAGTTTGTTCTAAACTTCATTTTTCCCGATTATACCTAGTCATTTCTTCCCAAAATGAAACCTTCGTCCTCACTCAACAATACTCAAAAACTTGAAATTTGTATGCACAAAGCAAGAAATCCCTCCATCACACCGTTCACCCTTGCCAAATGACCCCCATTTGTCTAACGAAGATAAATCAGATGCCCTTGCTAATTAATTCTTTTTTGATATTTTGTATTAATTATTAGATAGCAGAAATATTAAATTATGCATATAGAGCACGGTCAGTTTTATGAAATTTTATTAAATGTTACAGGTTATTAATTATTGGGTATTAATTTAAAGAGGTTAGACTGTAATACTAAAGTGGCAGCAATGGTTCATGATTCTAGTTGGGTGTTGCCAAATAAGATTCAATTTCCAGAAATTTCCACTGAGATTAATAGTATTATTCTCCCTCCAGCTGATACATAGGATTGTCTTGTTTGGGAGCATTCGAAAACTAGTATGTTGACTCTCAAAGAGGGTTATGATTATTGCAGACATAGATCTCCTTTAGTTTAATTCTTGGGTCCAATTCATATGGTTGGCTAATATCCCTCCAAAGATTTCAATTCTTGCGTGGAAAATATTCAATAATTGCCTTCCTGCCGATGACGTCTTGCAACATCGTGGTGTTAGTCTAGCTTCCTTTTGCACTCTTTGCTCGTCTGCTAGGTGTGTGGAATCCATATACATATTTTCTGCATTTGTCCTTTTGCTCGAACCCTTTGGGATTAGTTGTCTGGGACCTTTAATACCTCTACCCTTGTTGGCAGTTGTTGGTTAGATTTTTGGGAGGCCATTATTTCAAGTCTTTTGCTCAGCTGAAGAATCTTTGGTTACTTGCTTGCCTTTCCGTTCTCTTTGTTATTTGGTCTTCCAGGAACAAGGATAGATTTGACAAGGTTGCCCCTAACCTAGTTCATTCTATTCATTATTATGGCTACCGGTAGGCGGTAGGGATTGTTCAGGACCTCAGGTTACATTTACTCTTCTTCAAACTTGAATATCTCCTCTCGTCTCAGGTTAGCTGCAAGGTTTGGTAAAGCTTTAAAAGTTTTTACTGTGATCATTTGGCATGCACCTCCTATTGATTGGGTCAAAGTGAACACCGGATGGCCTCCCACTGTCATTTGGCATGCACCTCCTGGCCTATTGGAGGGGTTATTCGTGACTTCAATGGTGGCTTTCTTGGGGGGTTATGTGTGACTTCGATTTTATATGGACATATGCATGGAAGCTGTGGGATAGTAAGATCAAGTTGCTTTTTGAATAGAGGCAGCTTTCAGTTTATGATATGGTTGATATAAATGCAAACGTAATGTTGATGTTGCTATTCAACGTGACATTTCATAGATGGGTGAGTTTTTGGCTCTTTGAACAGAGATGGTTTGCGGTATGAATTAATCCGTTTCAGTTTTTCAAACCTTGTTTAAGTCGCAACCCTATGCTTTGGTCAAAATAAGATTGTTGACAATATTAAGGGGTCCTTCCACGGTGTTTATCCAGAGTGTTTTTTGTTTTTAATATTTTAAAAAGATAGTGTTAACCTGTACTATAAGGATGTGCGATAACAACCATTTTATTTCTATTAAAAGAAATAAAAACATTATATTTATTGTAACAAGACAATAAATAAACTAATTGATTGGTGTTTTCATTTCCTTTAATGGAAATAAAATGGTTATTATCATATATCTTTAGAATATCTGTTAATACTACCGTTTAAAGAAATATTAAAAATACCGTCCTGACGGCTATTCCCAAAAAACTAAACTAGAAACACCATAATCAATGAGAAGAACATTATGCCTTATATGATAAAAATGTATTCTTGTTCTTTTTTTTAATCCCTTAACCAATATTCAATGTTTATCTTTAAAAAAATAATAAATAATAAAAACAATATTCAATGTTTATTAAATTGAGTGGGGTTAATCACTATAATTATATTAAAAAGTAGAACGTTTTAAAAATATAATATACAATTAAATTATAAACAGCTAATATAACAATTACTTAATTATATTTTTACATAGTATAATACTTAATTTTTTTTTTTAATTATACACTGATTGATAAAATTTTCTTAAAATTAGTAAAACATATTTTCTATTATATTGTTTTTAAGAAAAATAAAGAGACACAAATCAATATTAAATTTAAAAATTGTTGTTTTTTTTTTATTATTTTGTAGATAATATATATATATTTATATATATATATAATTTAACTATCCATCTGACCACAATATTATTTGTAAAACAATTTCATTATATAAATTTTATATATTTTTTTTTTCAAAATACTGTTTTCAATTATATCTACTAGATATGTTTTCAGTATTTTCAGCATCTGAAAATACTAAAGCAATCACTCGCTTTTAAATGAAAATGTACAAAATAAAAAACAAAAAACAAATATATTACTGAACAGTCCCTTAATTAAGTATCTTAACTATCGGCTTTCTATTCTTTGTAATATTAAAGTTTCTTTTATAGCTCGTAAGGGTAACATGGTGACTAAATCTCTAGCCAAACATGTTATATTTTTTGTCACACTCCTCCTTTTATCAAATAGCTTGTCATTGCTGATTCCCATTAATAAATTGTTTGGTTTTATTTTGTTTTGATTAGAAAAATATATTGTTGTACTTAATTTGATCCCCTGATTTGATATTGTAATTTGTACTTGTGTTCCTTACTTTTGTGACACTTGTAAGATTTACGAAATACGAATATATATTTGATATTTGTTATGTAGGTATAGTTATGGCAAAGCATTTTAATTTAAATCATTAAGATTTGTTCATATATTTGGTTTTTAGTTTGTCACATCTCGAGTCACTTTTTTATTAAACTTAAACGGATCCACCAAGATATCTACATATAACCTTGAGTCTCACTTGAAAATAATTCGTGAACTGTTTTTTTCATAAATAAATATATAAATAATTCATGAACTGTTTTGTTAATTCTATTTTAATTTAAAAATGAAGATAATCAAAAAAAAAAAAAAATTAAAAAGAAAAATGAAGAAATGGTCATCGTGAAAAAATTGATACAATACTTGCATTTCAGAACTCCCTTTAATAGATTCGATGAATTTGGTTTGAAACTGAATCCGTCTAAACAACCAAAACTCATATTCTAATAATTGAGCTACAAAAATTGAATATAAATTGGGGTTCAAAAATTTTTTGTCACTATTTGGAGGGGCTTTTGTGAGAATGTCACCGGTTTACTAATGTAAGTTTAAAAGGCACCTATTTAGGTGACCAGACAAAAATACCCTCATTCTTGTCACTTTGCGTCTGAAGAGAAAAAAGTTGAGAGAGAGAGAACAGTGGAAAGAGAGACCTTGGGTGCAAGAAATCCGGTACTAAATCTCACGGGGAAACCTGCCGGCGGTGGCGATACAGTCTTGAAATCGACGAGAAGGTGATATGATTTTCTAACGCGTTTTTGTTGTTGAAACTTTTATGTGTGTTTGATGTTGGATGTTCGTTAGACATGTATATTAGATTTGATTTGATTTGTTGTTGATTAGGTTTGTTTGATTAGGTTAGGGTTTAAATTTATGAAAAAATTCTGTTGAACACGATGAAGTTCTGGGTTTTCGAGCCTTTTCCGAGCTTTTCACATGTAATCCGAGCCTTTTTCCGAGCAATTTGAATAGGTTTCTGCTATTTGAATCTCCGAGCCTTTTAAAACATTTTCCGAGCCTTTTTCGAGCCTTGTCATATATAATCCGAGCCTTTTACAAGCAATTTAAATAAGCTTCTGCAATTTGAATCTCCGAGCCTTTCACACTGGCTCCGAGACTTTTAAAATAGGATCCGAGCCTTTTAAAACATTGTCCGAGACTTTTAAATAGTAATCCGAGCCTTTTAAGGAATATGAATAGGTTTCTAGAATTAGAATCTCCGAGTTTTTCATATAGTCTCCGAGCCTTTTCATATAGTTTCCGAGCCTTTTAATATATTGTCCGAGCCTTTTCATATATTTTCCGAGCCTTTTCATATAGTTTCCGAGCCTTTTCATATATTGTCCGAGCCTTTTCATATAGTTTCCGAGCCTTTTCATATAGTTTCCGAGCCTTTTCATATATTGTCCGAGCCTTTTCATATAGTGTCCGAGCCTTTTCATATAGTTTCCGAGCCTTTTCATATAGTTTCCGAGCCTTTTCATATAGTGTCCGAGACTTTTCATATAGTGTCCGAGACTTTTCATTTAGCGTCCGAAACCTTTCATTTTTATATTATTTATTTTATTTAACTAGATATATTTTTTTTATGTCAATATGCAGATGAGGAATCAACTAAAAGATTCGCTTAAAACTCCAGAGGAAGAAAGGTATTCGGGGAAAATAACTCGACATGACCATTTTGATGACCTTATAGATATCGACAACGCACTTAACAAGGTACATGAACATCTTGCGATCGAAGAACGACGTCGGTATACTGAGTCGTGTTTTGGACACCTCCTTCGGATGGATCGTGGGATGAAGTTTTCAGCTGGCATTGTACATCGGTTGCTTATTCGCGAGTTGCATCACGATGGGCCTAAAGATGAGATTAGATTTTTGTTAGGAAGGCATTATGTCCGGTTCTCAAAGGTTGAGTTTTGTCTAATCACCGGATTGAAGTTCGGAGAACTTCCTGACACGTCGACCTATGATATGGTAGAGAATGGCATACACCAGCGGTACTTTGAGGGTCGAGATGAGGTCGAGTATGCAGAGTTGAAAGCCGTTCTACGGATTGGTGTTTTTTCTGAGCAGTACGATGCGGTTAAGCTTTGCTTATTGTATATTCTTAGCTGGATACTGATGGGGTTGGACGAGAGAGAGAAAGTTCCAGTATGGCAGTTTCGCCTAGTCGAGGACTTGGACGCTTTTGATGCGTTCCCGTGGGGTGCACACGTGTATAGGCGGTCTATATACGGTTTCAAGCATGCGTTGGATGGTCGACGTAGGCGGATTGAACAACGCCAGCGACGAAAGGGCGTTGATGTACACACCACGGAGACATATAACATATATGGGCTAACGCACGCCCTGTTGGTGAGAATTTTGAATTTGTTATTTTTTTCATATGACTTATGTATTGTATTGTATTGGATTCTTATCGTTCTTAGCTGTTTTGTAGATATTTGCTTTCGAGGTTATCCCCGAGCTTGGCAACAGCGGATGTGGGAAGCGGAGGGAAATCGAGCTCTCCCCCCGAATTCTAAAATGGGAGTTGAGTACGCGACCGAGGGGGGAGAAGTTGAATAGCATTTTCCTTGAAAGTGTATATATATATATATATATATATATTTTATGTTCATAACTATTAGTATGTATACAATTACAATGGTCTAACTGCAATTTCAGATGTTTGCGAGGGTGAAATTGGTGCCGACGGCAACTGAGAGGGCTGAACGGTACTTCGAGGGCATTTCCCAGGGAGGCAGTTTGTATGATGCTGATCTCGGTGATATACCTGTTCCCGTCTCTGACCCCGAACGATATACAACTGCTGGAACCAGTGACACTGAGGGTCCGTCTTTCGAACCCAGTGATACGGAGGGTTCTGACTCGGACGGTCGTCATATTCTTCTTGCGAGGACTGGGCGGGTTCGATTCACGTTGCCTAGAGAGCCTCGAACTAGAGATGACTCTCGAACTGGAGATGACTCACGAGGATGCGTTGGAGGGCAAGCAGAGGTACGTATAATTCTTTTTACCGTATTATTTAATTTCAATCGAGTGAATGGTTTTAGTACTGACAATTTTGAAATCCTTTCAGGACCGTCGGTATACTGAACTGATGGATGTGTTACGCGAGCTACAGGAGGAGGTGCGAAAGAGTAATGAGAAACGAGATCAACAACATCAGGAGTTGCTAGATTTGATTCGGGGGCTTCAGGGTTCGACGTCGCACGCCCGTACTCGAGGTACACGGTTCGATGTTCGATGACCCACCCTTCGATGACCCAGACGGACACCGAGACTTCAGTCCCAGAGGGAGGACAGGTAGTCATCAGGGTGATCAGCAAGGGCCTGGTGTGACACCACGAGAGGAGGTTACTCGTGGTACTAGTGGTACTGATACAACACCTATGGAGATAGAGGAAGAACCTCAGCAGGTTTTACCAGACCAACCTGTTCATTCTCAAGAACTGGTACAGAGCACCTCCTTACAGCACACCCCTCCGGTCGATCCTGGTGCAGAGCACCCCTTCATTTATTCCACAGAGACAGAGATCCCCAATCTCAGTGCACCCAAAGAGCTTACACCTGCAGGCGATCGACGACGACATAGTTCCAATGTACAGCGCACCCCTACAGGCGATACAGGGGGACATAGTCCGTCAACACATCGCACCTCTGGAGGCAATACACGGGACAGAGTTCCTCCTTACAGCTCAGCCATCCAGTGGATCACATCCTTTCTGTGGACCGGATTACCCCACCCCTTCAACGTCAGGATCGGGTTCGCAGGGCAGGTTGGCAGCAGCGGACCCCATACACTGACCCCTCTCGGCCGAAGAGGCCAAGGATTAGGCCACAACCAGCACATGTATGGGCGCCCCACGCATTGATAGATCCTGACCACCTTGCGGCGTACCAAGCCTATAAGAGGAACTCGACTGGGGAATTGTAAGTATAATC
This sequence comes from Acer negundo, assembly GCA_035582765.1. Taxonomy (NCBI): domain Eukaryota; kingdom Viridiplantae; phylum Streptophyta; class Magnoliopsida; order Sapindales; family Sapindaceae; genus Acer; species Acer negundo. The sequence goes on along the minus strand of CM069241.1, from coordinate 33,254,209 downwards.
GCAGATATTACAAAAATTATTTTGTATTTTGAAACTGCTAAGTAAAACGACTTTCTTATATAACTTTTTCAAAAATTATGCAGGCGTGATGTGGATCTACTCGAGCCAGTTGGTGTCCCCTGGTTCCAACGATTTCAAACCAACATCATGGAGTTGGAGGATACGGTATGGTCCTTACATGAACATTGTGTATAAGATGTTTCTGAAATAATAGAATGCTAACAATACAAAATGTTGAAATTGTCAGCATATGGACGCGTACTTGCATATTCTGCGGAAGCGTCAGAGATATTACTCCACTGTCTACGGTCCGAGGATTAACATACAGGATTCACAGTTCTATGTAAGTGTTTAATTTGTACGGCTTTTGAAAATCTATTTATGTGTTTCGTACATCTTTTATCTAACGTTTTATAAATTTTCTTTGTACAGTCATGGTTATTGAATGACTGGGAGAGATTGATGGGAAGTGGAGCCGACAAACCCCGCCGCAGTTGGTCTATGTTTAAGCATCAGTGGTCCGCTGAGGACCTTGCGGTGGTAAGTGGATTGGTCCCGGTAGGAACCAAACCATGGAACGAAGTTGACGTGGTCAGTGTTTTATTTACATTGTTTGAATTTGAATTTTAAATAAATTTCCCATTGATAACACTTTGTTGAAACACATACAGGTTTTGATTCCTTGCAACCTTGGACGTACGCATTGGGCACTAGCCAGCGTCGACCTCACAACAGGGAGTATTTACCTGATGGACCCGTTCAGACAGGAGGTACCATTTCGCCATAGGAAAACGCAGCTCGCTTGCTTACGATATTTTTTACCGTCGATGCTGCATGCGGTGGACTTTCACGGTCGCAGACGGAGGGGCGATATGACGTATACATTGCAGAATAAGCCCTTTCCACTCAACATTGTGTCTAGAGACCGTGTACCCCAACAGGATAGAGGGTATGACTGTTTAAAGATCTTATTCTATCCTAATCGGTTTTAATAACATTCAATTCTAACGGTTGTTTATGTAGTGAATTGCAGTGGTAACTGTGGTGCCCATACTTTGAGATTGATAGAGTACCTGGCAGCGAACAGGGATACGTTCGACTGGTCAGAAAACGAAATGGGCACCATCCGAGAGAAGATGGTTGTGGAGGTTTATTGTAACTCAAAGGATTGGTCTTCCAGTTAGTGATTTAGTTGATGTACATAACATTTGAGTAATGAAATGAAATTATTTTAAAAAAATTTTAGTTGTTTGCAATTAACACTTGAACACACATTTGATATATTGAAATCCATAAACAATACAATGAATTGTAGACACTATAACAAAGGATCCAGTATGGCATTAAACGAACAACCAATAAATATATCATAATAGTTCAACATAAAAAAGCATAATAACCAACGGTCTCATAACACAACTATATCGAGCATGGTTCCCAACGTCTGGACGATGTTGGAAGACATCAAGTTGGAGACATGTTCCTCTTGTACTGCCTTGTTATGTTTGATCGCCTTCCTCAATGGCTTCATTCATTCCACGGTAGAGTCTTTCTCAGGGCACGTTTGTTTGTTGTGTCCAATTGAATGACAGATGCTGCACTTGCGACGGTATTCATCGGGAACACTTATGCTGGGACCTTCATTAACCATCGGTGGGTTGGAGCACCGCCTGCTATTATGTCCTGATTGTCCACATCTTCTACACGACTGTGTGGTTGTCCTCTGTCCTCTCCGAAGACGAGGCATGTCGACCCTCCATCGGGCGACCTGATTGTCTCTTCGACTTTGGATTTAAAACCACCCGAGATGCGATGTCGGATGGCACTACCCATGAAGAAGGATGGCCAACAGGCATAATAGGAACCGAGTATGCATCAATAAGTGTCTCTCTCTTGTAGTAGTCCGCACACAGAGATGTGAAATCCAAGTTTCGCTCCCTACAACAATGAAAACAATGAGATTCACGAACCCAAATAATATAAATCGTTAACTGTAACATCTCATGTACCTTGCCGCTGCGAGTGCATGAGAACATGGGAAATGGTCCATTTGGAATTTGTTGCATGTACAAGTCTTCAAGTGTAAGTTAACCGTCCATTGGTTTCCCTTCAATTTGACGGAGAATATGTTCCAGTCAACTGGATTTACGGTCATATAATTGCACTTCTCGACACGTTTTAGGATCACAAGATGTGCTGCGTCGGTCAGTTGATGACGCATGGACCGTGCAGCTGCATGACGATCGTGAAACCACTTTTGTAGCATATTCCTAATGAACTCCGCCAGTGTCATCATTGGCAGTTGCCGTGCGAATTTTAGGCATGAGTTTATGCACTCAGCAACATTTGTGGTCATCAGCCTGTACCTTCTTTGGGGACAGTGTACGCGAGACCACTTGTGTGGACCGGCAGCAATGGCATATTCGAATGCACCCTTGTGCAGCCTATGTAACTCCTCCATGTGCCTGTTATAATTGAATTCACTGTACGTCCTAGCTGCTGAATCCATTATGTCGGCAACATCCTTTCTGTGGAATCGCTTCTTCATATTTTCACCAAAATGCCAGCAACATATAGTATGGGTTGCATAAGGGAACACTTTAGAAATCCCTGCTTCAATGCTTGCATGCGATCGGAAATGAAAACCAGATCATCTATATGACCAAGGGCACCCCTCAAGCATTCCAAAAACCACTCCCATGAAAGGTTGTTTTCTGAGTCACCGTACCCAAAAGCAATTGGATACACCTGTTCGTTTCCATCTTGTGCAGTTGCAACAAACATTGTACCCCCGAATCTTCCCTTCAAATGGGTACCATCAACTGCAATCACAGGACGCATACACCTCCGAAAACCTCTAATTAAGGACCTTAACGACATGAAAAGTACAAAAATGTATCATCGTCTGCGCATTGTAAGTCGGTGATTGTGCCAGGATTTTGCTGTTCCAAAACGTACGCAAACGATGGTAACAATTTGAAACTTTCTTCATGCGTTCCATAGGTCAAGGACAATGCATATTGCAAGGCATCATGTGCCTTACTGTACATGACTTGGATGCCATACATTGTTTTTATATCGGCGATTATGTCCTTCGGACGCATGAGACGACCATCATGTTGTTGAAGTCTAGGTGCAATGACTTCTCCGATTATGACTGCACTAGCTTGTCGGTGGCGACGGTGAACCTCCTCCAAAGGACAACTGTGTTGGTTGACAAAACTTCTGACTTGGAAGTAAGTCCCTTCATCTCTCCTCACCGCTCTTAATTTCCACGTACAGTTGTCAATGATGCAAACTAGATGTAACGTTGTCTTATTAGACCTTTTCACCTTCCATTCAAAGTTCTCCCGCATTGAAAAAAGGCCAACTAGCCTCTTCAAATCCTTTTTACTCGGGAAAAATTGACCTTTATAAATCATGCATGTAGGTTCTTGCGTTGCCAAGGTGCTGCTTCTACCAATACCAAACGAGTATGAATCTGCTCCGGGAATAACCCACGTTATCGTATTATCAGAATCAGATACAGTTATATTATGTCGGACCTCGGAAGTCCCAGGCATATTTGGTACGGTGCAACTAACTCCTTGTACATGTCTTCCTTGTGTTTGAATTTGTGTACGCTTTTCATCCACATTTTCTAGATCATCTACCTGTTCATTATTTGCCTCATTATCCACCTCATGGTTCGGGTAATTGTTCATCTCATTGTACTGCTCAATTCGACAACCAAACACATCGCCAAATTGAGGTTCAACTACTTGGTCAACCGCTACCGGTGGGACACCACACATGTTTTCCCCACTTTCGGCGAAACTCCTTTGGGGATATAGTTGGTTGCTACCGCTAAAGGATCCAAATTGTTGGGTATTTTCAGGAGGAGGAATATCATTCCCTATCACATCTCCAGGTGTCCTCTGAGTTAGACTTACACATACTTGAGGGATCACCCGATCTTCCCCTAGCATAAACTGAACATCATCGTTATTTCTTATAAATGTACGACATGTACTGCCAAGAACGATTGATACTGATGCCAGATCAACATTGAATTTGTTTACATCATACTTCACAATGGTATGCACGATCGCCACCAATTCTTCGTAAGTCATATTCTTTGACACATACATTCCCTTGTTATCGGATCCAACAAACCTCTGACTTCCGCCGGGTAGTTGCTTCCATTGACCGTTGTAAGATATTACTATTCTAACCCGATTCATGATGTTGTCAAATTAATCAAAACTATTAATAAAAACTCAGGAGTACAAAATATTTTCATAAATTACATTTACAAAGGCTCGGGTGAGGATATTTAAAAGGCTCGGAGAACACTAGCAAAGTCTCGAAGAATACATGAAAGTTTCAAAAAAGACATTTTTGGTCTCGAAAAAGTCTTTAAAAGACTCGATTAGTAATTCAATAAAAAGTCTCAGAGAAGACCTAATAAGGCTCGATTAGTGATTATTTGAAAAGTCTCGGAGATGACTTGAAACGTCTCGGAGAAGACTTGAAAAGGCTCGATTACTGATTTTTGAAAAGTCTCGGAGATGATATGAAAAGGCTCGGAGAAGACATGAAAAGTCTCGATTAGTGATTTTTGAGAAGACATGAAAAAGCTCGGAGATGACTTGGAAAGGCTCGATTAGTGATTTTTGAAAAGTCTCGGAGAAGACATGAAAAAGCTCGGAAAAGACTTGAAAAGGCTTGGAGAAGACTTGAAAAGGCTCGATTAGTGATTTTTGAAAAGTCTCGGAGAAGACATGAAAAAGCTCGGAGAAGACTTGAAAATGCTCGAATAGTTATTTTTTAAAAGTCTCGGAGAAGACTTGAAAATGCTCGGACAAGACATGAAAAAGCTCGGAGAAGACTTGAAAAGGCTCGGAGAAGACTTGAAAAGGCTCGATTAGTGATTTTTGAAAAGTCTCAGAGAAGACTTGAAAATGCTCGAATAGTTATTTTTTAAAAGTCTCGGAGAAGACTTCAAAAGGCTCGGAGAAGACTTGAAAAGGCTCGATTAGTGATTTTTGAAAAGTCTCGGATATGATATGAAAAGGCTCGGAGAAGACATGAAAAGTCTCGATTAGTGATTTTTGAGAAGACATGAAAAGGCTCGGAGATGACTTGGAAAGGCTCGATTAGTGATTTTTGAAAAGTCTCGGAGAAGACATGAAAAAGCTCGGAAAAGACTTGAAAAGGCTCGATTAGTGATTTTTGAAAAGTCTCGGAGAAGACATGAAAAAGCTCGGAAAAGACTTGAAAAGGCTTGGAGAAGACTTGAAAAGGCTCGATTAGTGATTTTTGAAAAGTCTCGGAGAAGACATGAAAAAGCTCGGAGAAGACTTGAAAATGCTCGAATAGTTATTTTTTAAAAGTCTCGGAGAAGACTTGAAAATGCTCGGACAAGACATGAAAAAGCTCGGAGAAGACTTGAAAAGGCTCGGAGAAGACTTGAAAAGGCTCGATTACTGATTTTTGAAAAGTCTCAGAGAAGACTTGAAAATGCTCGAATAGTTATTTTTTAAAAGTCTCGGAGAAGACTTCTCGGAGAAGACTTCAAAAGGCTCGGAGAAGACTTGAAAAGGCTCGGACAAGACATGAAAAAGCTCGGAGAAGACTTGAAAATGCTCGAAGAAGACTTGAAAATGCTCGAATAGTTATTTTTTAAAAGTCTCGGAGAAAACTTCAAAAGGCTCGGAGAAGACTTGAAAAGGCTCGGACAAGACATGAAAAAGCTCGGAGAAGACTTCAAAAGGCTCAATTACTGATTTTTGAAAAGGCTCGGAGCAGACATGAAAAGGCTCGGACAAGACATGAAAAGGCTCGATTAGTGATTTTTAAAAAGGCTCGGAAAAAGGTGACAAAGTCTCGGAGATCCACAATTGTCACAATGAAAATGTGAACAAATGAAAAGAAGTATTTACACGAAATATTACCTTGTTGTAATGAAGCACGTCCAGTTGTTTGGATCTTGAACTTCTATTTGTATTGAGAGAGAGATAGAGAGAGAGAGAGAGAGAGAGAGAGAGAGAGAGAGACTAACCCCGTTATCGTTTTTGTTGGAAGTGTGGAGAGAGAATCAGACAAACACAATAACATAAATGATTATCTAAGGGCAATTTTGGTAGTTCACCATAATATGTGTCTTTTAAACTTAAGTTATTAAACCGGTCATAGAATCACCAAATGAGTTGGAAAAGATGATACTTTCCACCATTTCCACCATTTCCACATATAAATTGGACTAGAAAACGTAAGTTTTGTTAAATTAAAATTGCTTTCCCACTTGTTAAATAACTTACCCACTAAGTAAAACAACATCCTTAGCCTCTCTCACTTGAATTGCAAGTTGCAATATTAGATAGGGAATTACCATAAACACCCTTGATCTTATTGTCTATATATATATATATATATATATGGGTGTGAATCCAATTGTAAAATTTTAATAACAACAGTAATTAGTTATTTAATCAAGCTCGATTTGTCAGAGAAACTGTATGTCAACATCGAGTGAAATATATAATTTTTTTTTTATAACTATGATATTATGTTTTGAAATCAAAGCTATCCATAGAATAAATTTTATCTTTTAACTTTAGAGTAAAACATCATGGAAGTTGTTCATGACATGACACCATAACCTCTCCCCTTTGTATCTCTTCATAATTTTCCATTTTGTTTATGCAAATAGTGAAGGATATTATAGAATCATATGACATCACCACCTCCATGGATATTTTATCGTATAAATTCATGCATATTCAAGTTATCGAGGCTTTGAAGAATTTCGCCATGGTTCTCTAAATATAATTGATGTAATGTATATATTAAAGTTAATTTGTTGTTAATTGGTGTATGTAATTTAATTTTCAGTATTTTTTTTTTATCACTTTCCTTGTCTTGTTATCATTTAGGTGTACAATGTGGATTGAGGACTAGTGTCATAGTTCTCTTATTGAACTTTCTGTATTTGAGTTAAGATTCTTGTAGTATATATATATATATATTTGGATAGAATTTGTAATTTGTTTTCTTCTTTTTAAGCAATATGGTTGATTAATACATGACAAAACTACTATTTTTTTGTAGTGATCAGTATAATGGCATAATATTTTGTCATAAAGTATGTGTATATTGACATAATTTTTATGTGGGTAACCGTTACTAGACTTGTATATGGTGATGCAATTTCAGATGGTTAATTCTCACTATATTTTCATATTGTGATACAATTTTGAAATAGTTAATTGTCACTAGATGTATGTATAGTGTCACCGTAACTCACTTTCCTTGCATATTATGTTTCAAACTAAATTCGTCGAAACTTTTGATGCATCAACTTCTTTGTGATAAAGAAGAGTTACTACCAAAAACTCATCATAACAAGGTTGTCCGAATGTAGCAAGGTTACGACAAATAGTACCTGAGACTGTTTCAACTCCAAATAAGCTTCCTATGAGCTCACTGCCGCACTCTGTCAACAGCTTTGCCAAACATTAAACCAAGAAATTGTGAGTGGTAGTTTGCAACGGGGTTAGAGGACCAACTTCTTCCAAATTGCGAGCCGTAAAAACGGGATATAGAATGACTATCTCTCTAAACAAGAAAAAATTGATTAAGCAAGAATAGCTCACGAAACCTGCCACCACTTAAAAGATGGTTGTTTTATTTTATTTTTCTTCTTACTAAAAGGGTTTTATTTGGGTTAATTATTTTCTATTCAAAAGAATAAGGGATTTGTTTGTTTTTCTCTTTCCTTTCTCTATGGTGTTAGAATGGTGGATGACAAGCTCATTTATAATATGCTTTTTATTTATTTATTTATTAATATTCTAAAGTTCTCTCAACATTCCATTAATCATCCATTCTCAATATGTTTATAAAATATTAAATAAATATTTCACAGCATTCCTTCTCTTTTGTTTTCACTGAACAAATACATTTAACCACGACTAATGGGAGGTATAGGGGTCATTTCTTCATTGTCTTTAACAATCACCGACTCAAGAACCATGCTTCCCAGAATCTCTTCCAAGCTTGGAAACCTTGCAACAAGTTTGTTCAAGCAACCTTGAGTGGTACTACCAGATGATAACTGTAATGGGAGTTTGGTCAATCTGGTAAAATCTCGAGCTCTGGCAAAAACCAGTACCTTTATCTGAATAAGCGATCCTTTATTCTCAGCAGGTTTACAATCTATATTCTTGATCTTGATCTCTCTCTCTCTCTCTCTATAACATCCATTATAGCAATGAGAAAATAAGCGTCAATGAAAATGGAACATCTGATCACGCAAACAGAGAGAGAAGGTGGTCGTCCGGCTGTGTATGTTGAGAGAACTTCATGAAGAACAACAACAACAACAATAAAAGACAAGATTCGCTCTACGAAATTTATTGCTTTGTCTTTTCATATTTGTGAAAGGTTGTCCATTTATAAGAGGTAAAAAACGGCCGAGTCAAATTTTTAAAGCATTTCATGTATTGATATTCTTTACTTCGTATTTATTGAATTTAGTCAATTTACTATCTATATAAATAGCTAGTGTTATATTCATAAAACTTGCACATAACAATTGGTAATGATGAAGAAAAAACCCTTTATTACTTTTTCTTTACTCAAGTAGAGGGTTTGATTGTTGCATAATCATTTCAAATCTTTTCGCTTTTAGTCAAAACTTTTGTTGCATCAACTTCTTTGTGATAAGGTAAGAGACTATGAGTTACTACCAAGAACTCATCAAGAACTCATCAAGAACTCATCATAGCAAGGTCGTCTGAACATAGCAAGATTACAACAACAAGAACTTGAGACTGTTTTAGCTTCGATTAAGCTTCCTATGAGCTCATTGATGCACCCTATCAACAGCTTTGCCACACATTGCACCAAAAAATTGTGAATTCACAATTTACGTACATAAAATGCATTTTGGTTCTCTGTCTTACGATATGATTTTTAACCATGGTCTTTAGCAGCTTCTCACTCATAAATTGAAAACATTTTTGAAGAGTTTTTGCATGATTTTATTCTTTAATAACAATCTCTTGGTATGATCTCATCTCAAATTTCAGCTTTGTTTGCCTAATCAATTTTAGAGCCCGTCAAATGCAATTGCAAGTACGTACTCCCCTCATCACTTGGAATATGCAACGAACAATAATCTTTGATGTTTAGATGGTAATTAAAAACCAAGTAGATAATGTGCTGCCAGCATAGACATTGACCATACAATCACAATCCATTGTTTTATCTATCGAGACTTAATTTTAAATGATAATAAATGGACCAGGGTTAATTTGGTATTTTTATTACATATAAACGTTAAATCTAACTGTTCTACACTAACGACAGGGGTGTTAGTGTTATTAAAGTCAAAGGTTGAACAGTTTTGCTTTTTTTGTAAACATTAGGGAAAATTTGTGCAATTTTCCAAAAATGAAAATAATGGAGTTTACCAATACCACTATCAAATGCTTGTAAATTGACAGTCAAACCAAACAGGCACGAGTAAAAATCTAGAGAGAGAGAGTGAAAGAGAAAAAGAAAGAAAAACAAAAGAAAACAAAAAAGGAAAATATTTTGGAGGAGACAAGAGTCGTGCTGGCCTTCGCCAACTCCACCACCACCAACAATAACAACCACCTCTCTCTCTCTCTCTCTCTCTCATCTTCTTTTTCTCTTCCAATTTTGCCCCGGATCGCTCCTCAGCTCCGATCTCAACTGATCCGGTTTGGTAACTTCATAGCTGACCATGTCGGCGGCCAAGACGGCTCGCTCCCGGGCGGCGCCGGCGATGAAGGAAAACGGTCCCGCCGCCGCCGCCAAAATCGAGGAAGGACTCAACTTTTTCAAGTCTGACAAGTTCGACGCTGATGTCTATGTCAAGTCCAAGTGCTCTCTCAACGAGAAGGTGCGGTCTTGGTCTTTGCTTTTGGTCGAAATGATTTCGAAGATTTTTTTTTTTTTCAAAGTTTTTGCTTACTTTTTTTTTGGTTTGAATGTACGGATGCAGGAAATAAAGCAACTGTGCAATTATCTGCTGGATTTGAAAAGAGTTTCTGCTGAGGAGATGCGTAAAAGTGTTTACGCGAATTACGCGGCGTTTATTCGGTCAGTGTTGATTTTTTAGTTCTAATTCTTTCATTTAATTGATATTTCGTGAATTTTTAGCTTTCTGTGTTGAAATTGTTAACGAGAAGATTCTTGCATGAATTATAACTTATTCATAAATTACTTTCATTTTCGAAGATTTGGCAAAAATGAATATCTAAGAAACCGAATGATGACTAACCCTTTAAAGCATTTGTTCATATGGACTTATGGACATATAATTTCGTGTATATGTGTTGGGTTGGTTCGATCTTCTTGTTTGCCTGCGACATTTGAAGGATACTGTACTCATTTGGTTTTGTTCATTATAGTATATGTATTGATTAGTTTATTTTATTTATTTTTTTGGGTTTTGAGAGATTTGTTTATCTTACAGTACTTCAAAAGAGATATCAGATTTAGAGGGAGAGCTTTCGTCCATCAGAAATCTGTTATCTACTCAGGCTGCTTTAATTCACGGTTTGGCTGAGGGAGTTCAAATTGATTCCTCATCTTTGAAGGTTTCTGAAGCTTCTGATTTAAAAGACGGATGGTTAACATCTGAAAATAGAGAACCTTCGGACCTGGAAAAATGGGCGGTGGAGTTTCCTGATATCCTTGATGTTTTATTAGCTGAGAGAAGAATCGATGAAGCTCTTGAAGCTCTTGATGAAGGAGAACAAATAGCTTTGGATGCAAAAGAAAAGAAAACTTTGGACCCTGATGTGCTCATTTCGCTGCAGAATGTGATCACTGAACGCAGGCAAAAGTTAGCTGATCAACTTTCTGAAGCTGCTTGTCAACCTTCTACCCGTGGCGGTGAGCTTCGTGCAGCTATATCAGCTCTTAAAATGCTTGGAGATGGCCCACGTGCTCATAGTTTGCTAATGAATGCTCATTATCAAAGATATCAGTATAACATGCAAAGCCTTCGTCCATCAAGCACCTCATATGGAGGAGCATATACTGCTGCCCTCTCACAGTTGGTCTTCTCTGCTATAGCTCAAGCTGCTAGTGATTCAATGGCTATTTTTGGCAAGGAACCTTCTTATATGTCTGAACTTGTGATGTGGGCTACAAAGCAGACAGAAGCTTTCGCTCTTCTTGTAAAAAGGCACGCGTTAGCTTCTTCAGCAGCTGCTGGCGGTTTAAGAGCTGCTGCAGAGTGTGTTCAAATAGCTTTGGGTCATTGTTCTTTGCTGGAAGCCCGTGGCTTGGCACTTTGTCCTGTGCTCTTAAAACTTTTTAGGCCTAGTGTTGAACAAGCATTAGATGCTAATCTGAGACGAATTGAGGAGAGCACTGCTGCTTTGGCTGCTGCTGATGACTGGGTACTCGCCTACCCTCAAGCGGGTACTCGTCAATCTGGCAGGTCTACTACATCCTTTGGTAGCACAACAGCATTCCAGCATAAACTTACAAGTAGTGCTCATCGGTTTAATTTCATGGTCCAGGTAAACAATACGTTTCTTACATAAACTCTGATAAACTAAAACATAGAATCCGCCTATATATATACATTTATGCAAATACATATATATACACACATATATATATATGTATATGTATATCTTCACATGCACAAAAAGGTATGATTTTGTACTTGTATACTTTCTGTCTGAATTATGTTTTCTGTTTCCTATCCACACAAAAAATAAATAAATAAATAAATAAATAAATAAATTGTGTGTAGTGTAGCATGATTTTCATCTTTCATCAAAAATCTTTTAGTTGTTTGGTTTACTATTCTGCTCAAAGATATGCTGGATTTCTCAAGTTTGAAATGAATGTCTGGTTATCAACTGGAGTGCTATCCAAGGCTCCAAGCTTGAATTCATAACCTACCTATTAGACTCAAATATCATTACTTTTGTAAGCAAGTTTTTTGGTTTTTAATTTCTTGCTTGGCACCCTTCATGTGGATGAATTGTCTCATGTATTCCTCTTTAGCCTGGCAGCTGAAAGTTCTTTGATTCAGAGACTTTGGAAACTAGTAAGATAGTGCGTGATTTGTTTTGCTCTTTAAATGTCTGTGGTCCTCTCCAATATCTCCTCTTTAATTTTCAGTGTATTGCTGGTTTGGATCTCTAACAATCTTTTGAACTTGGAAGGCTTAAAAAAATGGTTCCTACATGGTAAATTCATGGTGGCTAAACATTGTAATTTACAGTACTTTTTACATTCGTATTATGCAAGCTAGATTCATCTGAAATCATCAATTTTCCATAGATATTGGTTATGACCAGTTTATCCATCTTTGCGTTCCGTTGTTGAATTGTCATCCAAAGTCCTTGAGAGCATATATTAAAGCTGTATTGGATTACTGATTGATGTTCAACAGTCTTTTTTCTGATTTGAGATTGAAAGTAGTATATATTTTTTTAATTACTTCTGAAGTAGTGTTATTTCAGAGCAAGAGACAAAAAAAGAGTAGTGTTGTTTAATCAATTATTTTGTTTGATGCATGTTTCCTATGCTTTTACAGGACTTCTTTGAGGATGTAGGACCCCTATTAAGTATGCAATTGGGAGGTCAAATGTTAGAAGGTCTATTTCAAGTTTTTAACTCATATGTGAGCATGCTCATTAAAGCATTGCCAGGATCAATGGAAGAAGAAGCAAATTATGAAGGTTCTGCAAATAAAATTGTGAGAATGGCTGAGACTGAATCTCAGCAGATTGCATTGCTTGCAAATGCTTCATTGTTAGCAGATGAACTGCTACCACGTGCAGCCATGAAACTCTCTCCTATGTATCAAGCCAACTACAAAGATGATACTCGTAGAAGACCTTTAGATAAGCACAACCGTAATCCAGAGCAGCGAGAATGGAAGAGGCGACTTGTGACCTCAATTGATAGATTAAAAGATACTTTCTGTCGACAGCATGCGCTAGATCTCATTTTTACAGAAGATGGTGATAGTCATCTGAGTGCAGACATGTACATAAATATGGATGGAAATGCAGATGTATTAGATTGGTTCCCATCTTCAATATTTCAGGTAGAATTTTTTTTATTAGTTATGATTGTATCTCTCAAAGTTTTGACCCCCTCGTATTATTTTTGTAGTTGCCTAAATTATCTGCATTTGGAATTATTCTATTTCTCTGCCTTCACACTTTAGATGTAGGATTTTAATAATTTGGCCGTTATATTTGGATAGCTGTGTTTACAATTTGATCAGATAAACTCATAAATTTGCGTGTTGATTCCTGATTCCTCCTGGTGACAACAATTTTGTTTGGCATCTATAGACATCCTTCTAGGTAGACACCGGACAATTCTTTGTTTTTTAAAAGTATGAATACCTGTGTGACCCCATTTATTTGAGATTAAGTTATGGAGAACCAATTGGCAAATACTTTTAGAGATTTATTGCTTCATTAGGTTTAGGATTTATTTAGTAGTTTCCTTTTGATTTTTTTCCCTTGTTTTAGTTGTTTAGGTTTAGTTGTCTATAAATATACCGCTTTATGTTATTTACTTATTTCCTTATCATGCTTGTTAATGAATTGATTTAGGTTTAGTTGGCAAATTTGAAGAATTGATCACTATAGTTATATTACTTGTAGCATTTGGTTCTGTGCTTTATATAGGAACTACCCCATGATACAGTGGCCTGTATCAAGATCTAACCTACAGCTCATCAAAATATGCTCCAACTCTTAGGCTATGTTCAGTGTCGTTTCCAAGGACTGTTTTTTCATTTTTTTGAGTTCAAAAAATATAAAAACGTGTTCGGCACACATGTCCAAAAAAAAAAAACAGTGAAATCAGTTTCAAGGAAAGTCGCGTGCACCGAAAAAAACAATTACACGTTTTCTTATTTTTGTTTTCATTTTGTATGGGCCCACCACTTAAGGTATAATTTTTTTTTTTTGAAAACTGAAATTATTATTATTTGTTTTTGAAAGGCTCGGTTGGTTTTTTTTTTTCTTTTTTTAATATATATATACAGGCTTAGATAGTTATTAATTAATTAATTATTTTATTTTCATTTTATATAAAATCATAATTTATAATTTATTTATTAATAAATAATAGAAATGAGAGAATGACATCTTCATTTACCCACTAACATTTTACTACATAGAATAATAATAATAATTAAAAAAATTATATATTATGTATATAGTTGATTATTTTAATAATACAATGATGAATATTTTTTTTCTTAAAATTAGTAAAATACAATCTTTTATTTATTTATTTTTTGGAAAAAAAAATAAAAAACACAAATCATCATGTAATTGCTTTTACTTTTACAATATGTTAAAAATATATCTAATGTTTTAAAAGGTGAAAGGCGAGGCGAGGTGAGACGATGAAGCCTTCACGAGGCATGGCGGTAGCATCAGCCGAAAAATGGAAAAAAAAAATTAAAAAAATTAAAAAAATAGAAAATGTTCCATAATATTCAATAAAGGAGTCATTCAACAATTCCAACATAAATATCCCGAATAAAATTAAAAATTATGAAAGAAAACCGTCATCCTGAAAATAGCAAAAGTTTTGTGATGAAAAGATATTGAAGTTTTAGGGCAGGTTTCGTGAAAGGTGAGGTATTTGTGATGTGGGTTTTGCGATTGGTCACTATAGTCATATTACTCATAGCATTTGGTTTTGTGCTTTATATAGGAACTACCCCATGATACATTGGCCTGTATCAAGATCTAACCTACAACCCATCAAAATATGGCCAAACTTATTTATTCCATTCTCAAATACTCTATTTCAACTGATTAAAGTCAACTACTTGAGTTATTTTGCAATTCCATCAACAGCTAGTGCTTATGTGTTTTAAATGTATCTAATATATCTTAGTCTAAAGCATGGTGCTTTTGGGTCCTGATATGTACTGGAAATTTGCAGATTGATTCATCGAATTCTGATCATTTATATCTTAACAATATGCCTACAAATATGTGATCTCCTGTTCTAGCTTCATCACTTTTACATTTCTTGTTTGTTTCCTGATTTTTTTTTGTAACAAATAATTTTTTGCCTTATACTGCTCTTGGAAGTCATATGTTTGCTACTTGTTCATGTCTTTTTGAGGAGGAACTCATATGTTTATTTGTGTTTTTTTTATTTATTTATTAAGATTCTCTAACAAACATTTTCCTTATGGTGAATCTAAAATCTAAATACACTCATAAAATTATTTGAATAGATTCCTAAACATAGTAATTATTTGAATAGACACCTCATCATAAGCCATTGTCATGGATCATGATGCAGATGAGAGCTAGAATATGTTGTTGTTTAGAATGGATAGGAGTTATAACAGTTGCAAAGAGAAGTTTTAAGATAAAAGATTGTAAAAATAGAGCCAACAGAAAATGAAATTGGAAAAATTATCTGACTTTAGACTATGAATACGATAAGATATTAACAAGATTTAGGATTTGTGAAGAGTGGGTGCATCATAGGTGAGTCTAAAGAGTCAATCTTGTTATTTCAATTCAAAAAGATTCTTTAGAAAATAGTTTTCTGGATGTATTTAGACCCACCTGGCTTTGAAAAGAGTCTTTTGGGCATACATGGATTTCACCCGATTGCTACCTTTTGGCCGTCTCAGCACCTATATCTCTTGGAATGTCCGAAAGCAGGGGAAGTATATGACTTTAGCTGTTTAGATTGTGTCTACTGGTTAAGTTCATTTGTTGAGATGAATTGGGTTGTACGAATTTGTTAGAATTGAATTTCTGCTGCCAACTGTAGATGACTCTTGGAAAAGCTTCTGAATTGTTATCTTTTTTTTTTTTTTCCTCAAGTATTGGATACTGTTTTGGACATAAAAACTGCTTTCTTCAAAAGTTTCTGTGCATTTTTATGCTTGCACACATCTCAACTTTGTTATCTTGTTTGCTGTTCTGAGTCAATTTTTCTACAATACAGGAACTATATACAAAACTAAACCGCATGGCTACTATAGCAGCAGATATGTTTGTCGGAAGGGAGAGATTTGCTACAATGCTATTGATGAGACTTACGGAAACTGTCATCTTATGGCTTTCAGATGACCAAAGCTTTTGGGATGATATTGAGGAAGGCCCAAGGCCTTTAGGTCCTCTTGGTCTGCAACAGGTATGTAAATGTGCCATCAAGGCATTCTCAAATTTTGTGGGAATATTGAATTGTTAGCATTAACTATTTATTGTCACATGTGCAGTTCTATTTAGATATGAAGTTTGTGATATGCTTTGCTTCCCAAGGTCGCTTCTTATCACGGATTTTGCAGCGAGTTGTCAATGATATCATATCTAAAGCCATGGCAGCTTTTTCTGCCACAGGCATTGATCCTTACAGGTATGCAATGCAGTTTCCTTTGGATGCATGATACATCGGCATCACTTTCTTGTATATTCTTGACCACCATCACTATCATCATATTTTATGGATACATCATACATACATACACCAAGCATTTACATTTTTATGTACGTATAAAAAATTTGATTAAATCTTATACCAATAACATTGATGAATAGAAATCTATTTTGTGCTTTGTTGACTTAAATTGTCTTTTATAGATTTTATAATTAAGCCTTGTATATAACTACTTGGTAGATCCTATGACTAACATTTTTACTTCTGTTCTCTTTTTCACTACTTTTCTTATTGTTTATTATTTGGCCTCTAGAGAAGTCTGAAGGAGATCAAGTTCTTTTATTGTATCCATATGGGTTATCTTACTGTTCATATGGTTATATTTTGCCTATTAAATTTGATTTTCTTTTATAGGAAACAAAAAACTTATTCAAAGATGAAGAAAGTACAAAAGTGAACTAGTATTCCACCAAAACAACAAACTAAACAAAAATAAAAATACAGGGAATTTAATAAAAAAAACATCCTTCCAATCCAACATGATGAAAAATAGAGAATTGTCTCTAAATTCGTCGGTGGTAGATGCCCAAAGAGAAGCTAAATATTAAGATTTGTCCCATAAAAAGCTGCCCGCCTCTTTAGCTTCCTCAAATATTCTTCTTTTCCTCTCTAACCAAAAAGCCCACAAAACAGCAAAAATTCCACAATACCATAGGACAATAGCTTTCTTTACTCCCCCAAAAGCCCTAAGATCTTCCAAAAAGAAAGAGGCAATAGACCAAGGTGGCAAGGAGCAGCTATTTCAAAACCCCCACTGAAAAAAACTTACTCAATAACTTTACAGTCACCTAACAAAGGAGAAAAAGATTATTCAAATTTTCTTTGGACTTCTTAATAATATCACAAGCATTTATTTTGCCATGAGCTATCAACCGTCCCAAAATTTTGATTTTGGTAGGAACCTTTGACTACCAAATTGCATAGCAGGCTCAAACAATCAATGAGACTTGTCATTAACCAACCGCTCAAAGAATGACTTGCAAGAAAAGATTCCTTTAGAATCCTTAGACCATGCCCTCCTATCTTCTCCTTCCATATTGAAAGAAACACCATCCAACAAAGAGAGAAGAGAAGACAACTCTTCAATCTCTCTATTATTCAAGTTTCTCCTAAAGTCAATACATCACCCACTATATTGAGAATACCTTTCCAATCTACTTTGAATTAAAGCATTTTTTGAGAAGCAAAGCATATATAATCTTGGAAACCTCAAGCATGAGGGAGCAGAATCAATCCAACAATCCTCCCAAAAACAGATCCAAGCACCATTCCCAACTGCAAACTTCAAATTACAAGTGCAATCGTTAAATCCTTGCATTATAAATTTCCAGGGTAGCGACTAAAACCCGTCCACATTAGAATCCCACCCATTTTCTTGGAGACCACACTTTTAATAACTTTATGCATGCACTTGCTATTAAATTTTAATTTTACATAGGTAGAAAGGCCTTTAACACAACCAATTTTCCGGACAGACTAAGCACACAGTTCACAGCTAGCAGCCAGATTTTAGCATAGTAGAGATATAAGCATAGAGAGAATTTGTGAGACCTTCATTTTTGTTTATTTGTTTTTTGTTGCCGCAGACATGCATGGAATGGATGTTCCATAACCTAGTTCATCTGTTTTCAAATGTTACTTCTATGACCATGCACTGCTGTGATGTCAATGTTAGCCATTTAAAATGTACTAATCTTACCGAATTATGAAACCAACCCTGGATACGTGTTTCTCAACCCATGCATTTTTAGGAAATAATGATTCATGTTTCTTTTGAGCTACACTAGTGGCCAGTTTCTGTTCAGCGTGCTGTCAATATTGAAGTTATAAGTTGATTGAGAACTCCACTACATACAGAAAAAGCATTGGAAATCATTCTTGTGTGAACTTCAGGCTTTTTTTTTTGCTAATTGATCCTCAACTGTGCCATTTTTCTAAATCACTATAATGTTCTGGAATTGACTGTTTAACTTAATTGAAATAATGTATGAAATTTTCTTTTGAGCATTAAGTTTATACTAGGATCTCTGAATGTAGGCTCACCTCATGTTATAGTCGCATGATTCTAACTTGAGGGAACTGGAATGTGTTTGACCCAGCTTAGAAAGCTGATTATCTATATTAGACGTACAAGTAATTAAAATGCAAACTTTTATTTCTTACCTAAAATGAATAAATAAATATAAAAATACAGAGACAATGTATGTGATAAATAAATAATTTGAAATTAGGAAATTAACATTTTGTGTGTGAGCCATGCATGCACATTTTGATCAAGTTTAAACATAGCATTTGCAGCTGAGAATTTACTCTTGTTGTCAGTGTACTACCGGAAGATGACTGGTTTAATGACATTTGCTTAGACGCAATAGAAAGATTAAGTGGGAAGCCAAAAGCAATCAACGGGGAGCGGGAACTCAACAGCCCAACTGCCTCTGTCTCGGCGCATTCAATTTCATCAGTTAGATCCCATGGGAGTTCCTGATGCATGTATATTTAATCCTTTGTATATTAGAATGCCCAACAGAATCAATCACAGATTTGCAAGCAAGTCATTGTATTCATAATAAGACTTCATTTTTTTCTTCTTTTCCCTCAAATTTTCAAAATTCCTGTAGGTTGATGTTTGTATGATCATGAAATTAGATATTCTTTGGTTTTTTACTCCCTTTTTTTCTAGTTGAGCTTAATGTTTTCGGTTTGTAAATGTCGATTGCCTTTTTCCAATACTGTATCCAAATTTTTATTATTCTTTGACAATTATAGATGGAGACTTGATTCATCTGAACACTGAATCCGGATGCATATAAGAGATAAGTGTTCCTCAAATGCATTTGAACATACAATGCCCTATCTGAATGGATGTTCAAATTGAGTTGCTGAGAAATTCTTTAATGGAACGGTATATCATATCATCATGTTCATCCTGTGTTTAATCAGAAATCAAAGTTTGAAACCGATTGACCAGACTCAAGAGGTGATCCATTTCCGACACCCACATGTTCATTCGATTTGAGGGTAAGAAGCTTGCCATTTTTTTTGCATATATGATGAGAATAAGGGAGCTGCACCAAGGGATCCATTGCATGTTCCGGTTGGGCCAATAACAAGGGCAAGGGCAAGGGCTAAGAGATTCAAAAAAAGCACCCAATGGCTTGATTCAAGACATTTGGGATGATTCTTAATTGTTAAAGTCCAATATGAGTCCACATGAAGACCGACGCTTAATTAACGTTATCCAAACAATCGATTGGGCCGAACAAGAGAAGATTTGGATGTGTGGCACAAACTTGGGCGAGAGGCACAAGCTAGGGTATGTGGAGGAGATTCAATTTCAACTTTTTCCTTTTTAGTTTCTAATGAGCTGATTTATTTTCTAAATTAATTAAGGGGTAATTTGTTTTCAAAGTTAGCCTTCCAAATAGGGAGCAAGTCAACTAATTGAATGCTTTAGTCTTTATTTTTCTTTCCTTTTTGTAAGGCAATTATTGCCCATTTAGTTTCTTGATGTAAGGCATTAATTGCCAAATTTGTTGTTCCCTTTCTTGTGCTAGGCGTGTATCTTTTCTTTTCCTTTAGAGTTTTAGTTTATAAGGGACGATTTGATATGTTATTTCAGCAAACTTTGATTGAATTAAAATTGAGAGAGTTTTCTCTTTGGTTATAAAACCTTGACTTATCACTCACCCTTATTTCTTGTTCTTGAGTGTGGCGTATACTTCTTCTTGGATACTGTTGGTTCTTATCTCCTTATAGATAACGGGTCACGATCCTATATTGTTCTTTGTTTACGAACTAGAATTTAGAAAATGATTATTCATTACCATATATTGGTTCCGGGTCTCACTGTTCTCGGTGAAGTTCATATCAATATGAAAGCAAGGATTCGATTGATTAAATAAATGCCCTTGGTAAAGATTGAGCATTCTCATCGAACCTCTAGGGTCTCGCCAAAACTAGGATAAAGTTGATGAGATTTGACAATTTTGAACCACGAAATGCTAACCACCACACAACTTAGTTTAGTGGAAAGAACGCCCATCACACATGGTGGTTGAAACTTGAAACATGATAATCAATCAATAAGCAATAGCATGTTATATCAAATAATTGTTATAAACGTTGAACTTGCAACAAAATATTGGAATCATACATAACATGTTACAACATTGAATGCAGAACTAATAGCATTAGAAAGAGAGAATTTTCCTTGTATTCCAAAATGTACCCAAATAGTTGGAATTTTAAAAACTCAAAAAACTAGCTACATTTTCCTGTCACCGGAGGATTTGCATTTGCCATTTAGTAATACCCTGACAACATCTCTCATAGTTGGTCTCTTGCTTGGCTCCTTCTCAGTACATCTCAACGCCACCGAAAGCACATAAATAACTTGTTCCCTGATAGTCGAATCCAGGAATTCCTCCTCCACAAGGCTCGAATCAACAATACGTTCAATATCCTCTGTCTTGCTCCATACAGACCTAACCCACCCCACAATATCTGTTGCTTCCCCGAATGACATATCCACTGCCTTCTTTCTGGTAATTAGTTCGAGTAAAACAACCCCGTAGCTATAAACATCAGACTCCTTGCTATTCGTTGTTTTAAATGCATTTTCTGTCAAGCACCATAGTAAAAGTTACTATAAGATTTTCTACAATAGCATAAGTTGAAAAACTAGACATGTAGAAGAATTACCTGGTGCGATGTAGCCGATTGTACCCGCGACTGAGGTGGTTGGATTTGAAGAAGGAGACTTATCCAGGAGCTTAGCGATACCAAAATCGGAGATATGAGGTTCCATCTCCGAGTCTAAAAGTATATTCTGCGGCTTTATGTCTCGATGGACAATAGCAGGATCACAATCATAATGAAGATATTCCAATCCATAGGCCGTTCCCAGCGCTATCCTATAGCGAACATTCCATTCCAAAGTTGGTGGTGGATTCGTTGCATGTAAAACATCATGAAGACTCCCAGTTTCCATGTACTTGTACAAGATATAACCACAGTCCTTCCGTAACCAAAAGTCCTCCAGCTTTACCAGATTTCGGTGCCTAATGTTCCCAATAGTTTCAATTTCTCTAACCATACTCAAATGTCCTCCTTTACACCCTCTGAATACAAGCTTCTTAAGAGCAAAAACTTCGTCTGGTCCTAATGAGGCCTTATAAACTATTCCATGAGCTCCTTTCCCGATAATATACCTGTCATTTAGATTTTCGGTAGCCTCCTTCACTTTGTTGAGGAGGGAAGATGGACCCTCTTGAGAAGCGATCTCGATCTCAACATCACCCTTCGGTCTTCTGCAAAACAGGAACAAACAAACCATTCCAAGAAGCACAGAAACAACCAACAGCACAAATCCAAAGACTATTATAATTATTGCAACTTTACTAAGGCCTCTTTGACTGCTTGGGTGTGAGCGATGATCACAAGGCATCACAGTAATGTTTGCAACGCACGTTGAACCAGGTGATGAAGGACAATTAACACAAAGACTGGGATTGCCCATGAAAGATGACGGAGATGACTCCAGCAAGTTAATCAGTGTTTCAGGAATTTGACCTGTGAAAAGATTAGATGAGACATTGACCTCTACTAATGAAAGCATTTTACCAAGCGGAGACAAAGTTCCCGTCAGATTGTTGCTAGATATATCCAGCAGTTCTAGCATATTCAACTTCTCTAGCTCTGAAGGAATTTCCCCAGTCAATCCGTTATTGCTGAGATTCAAAACATATTTCAGATTCTGCAATTCTCCAATTGATGGAGGAATCTCACCCCCTAATTGATTACCACCAATATCAAGCACTAAAAGCTTTTCAAATTCTGACAAAAATGTTGGAATGCCTCCGGTGAAACGATTCTCTCTTAAAATCAAAGTCGATAGACTTTTCCATATCCTCAAACTTGATGGAATGGAACCATTCAATAAATTGAATGACACATCAAAAAATACCAACTTGCCACAATCTGATAGCTGAGACGGCAAAGAACCTTCCAAATGGTTTTGTGAAAGATTCAATCTCCTCAGATTTACAATATTGCCCAACCATGGGGGTAAAAGCCCTGTAAGATTGTTCTGGGACAGATCAAGTGAAGCAAGGTTACTAAAGTTCCCCAAGCTTGATGGAATTGCTCCGCTAATGTTATTTCTGCCAATGTCCATGTGCCAAAGGGTTGGATTTTTGGCAAATTCTGGAAGAACCCCAGTGAGGTAATTATGTTTGAGGATAAGTCTCCAGAGAGTTGAACAACTCCCCACATCAGAAGGAATGTGACCATGGATTTGATTGAAACCCATATTCAGAACCCGTAACTTCTTTCCATAGCAAAGATTCGGTGGAATTTCACCAGTGAACTTATTGTTTGTAAAATCCAGCTGCACTAAGCTGCTGTTGATCCCCAGACTTCGAGGTATGACCCCAGAGAACTGGTTGTTAAACAATGAAATGTTCTTCAGTTGTTTGAGCTCAGTCATCTCCAGCGGAAGCTCCCCCGACAGATTGTTAGTATACACCATAAGATACTTAAGGCTTGGAATCCTCCAGATGCTAATCGGAATCTCACCACTTAAACGGTTCTCAAACAGTTCAAGGTCCTCTAACTCACTCAGCATTCCCATCTCATCTGGAATTTGACCTTCAAGTTGATTTGTATACAACTTTAAGGTTGTCAGGGACTTGCACTTCCCCAATTCCGGTGGAATTTTACCGTACAAACGATTTTCAGAGAGGTCTAGAACTGAAAGCATATCTAGTAGGGCAAAAGTGGATGGGATAGTGCCTGTTAAGTTGCTATGAATAATAGCTAGAGTTGTTAAGCTACTGCAATTGCCCAAACTTGGTGGAATCCCTCCACTAAATCTATTATATGACAAATCCAAATATGTCAAATTCTTGCATTTACCAGAACCTAAAGTGACTTGACCCTCAAGATTATTGTTGTTGTTGGCAACAAAATAAACAAGGTTTTCGAGGTTGTTTAGACTCTCCGGCAAGTGACCCACCAGACTGTTAAAATTCAAATAAAGCTCTTGCAATTTACTACAATTCCCAATTGAGTCAGGAATGGTACCAGATAACTTGTTACTGTATAACCATAAAAACACAACCTGACCCAAGTCACAAACATTACTAGGAATCGATCCACTGAGGCTGTTATTATGCAAATACACAGTTTCCAAACCAGGAATCCGAAACAAAGATCCGGGTATTTCACCATTTAACAAATTATTATACAACAGCAAAGACTGTAAATTGTTCAAGTACTTGAAGCTGTCAGGAATTTCTCCAGTAAACCCATTAGAAGACAAATCAAGATTCTCAAGCAAAGTACAGTTGCCCAACTGTTGTGGTATAGCGCCAGAGAAGCTATTAAAACTCAAATCAAGGGTCTGTAATTGTCTCAAGTGACCAATTTCAGGTCCAAGGTGACCAGAAATTGCAGAGCTTGAGAGGTTAAGAGAGACCACATTGTGGTCGGTGTCACATTCTATGCCTAGCCATTTACATGGAGAGGAATCAGAACCATTAATCCAAGTAGAAGTTATATAAGGTGGCACAGAGTTCCAGTGCCTCATAAGTGACAACAAAGTAAACCCATCATTATTTAAACCAAAGACAGCAGCAGCATTCAGCAGAGACAAAAGCAGCAACAAATGGCATAAACAAAGCTTCATATTGTTTAAATTCAAAAAAAAAAACAGCTAACCTGTGTAAAGTTGACAAGAAAACTCAGCATCCAGAGAGTAGAAAGAAGAAAACGAACAGGGGTCTGAGTGAGCTTTCAATAATAAGTTGCACTGTGAGTGGATACTTAGAAAGAACATGGAAATCTACTAGAGACACGGAATTGAATAGGGAAGGAAGTGGTGTAGGTGTGAAATGAAGCCGACGTTATGAACGCGGTTTGACTCCTTTGGACTCACGGGTCTGACTGAGAAAGAACATGGAAATCTACAGACACGGAATTTGATGGGAATAGGGGAAGTGGTGTAGCCTGTAACTTGGTTGCAACGGGATGGACCATACATCCCCCACCTAAATGTTGCTTACGTGACAATATGGACAGGGATGTATAGTGACATCAGACGCATCCAAGAACTTCTCATAAGAGTGAAATGAAGCTGACATTTTGAACACGGTTGATGCTTTTATTTATTCGATAATACCAAACATTCCGTCTACAATCATACTATTTTCATCCTAATATATGTTGTAGTTGAGATATCATTTGGTGAAGATACATATTAATTGTTATTTATTTCTTTTACGTATATATTCACTCATCAATTAATGTTTTTTCACTCTTTAAGTAATTGAGTGTTATTAAAAAATTGGTAAAATTATAAATGGGATAGGTAAAAATACTATTATTTATTATATAATTTTTGGAGATCGCAGGTGTTAAATACTTAAATGTTGGACTGTTCAGTTGGAACAGTTTTCAGACAGCTTTTTGACTCCTTTAGTTTGGACTCAGGAATCAAGAGTATGGACTTGGGCACAGAGAGAGAGAGAGAGAGGGATTTTTGAACTTTTGATTTCACATTACAAAAGTCTTAACCTATTAATATTAGTATATGGAAAGGAGAGCTAGAAAAAGACAAGTCTTGTGTAGGTGCATTGTGTATAAATACAGTCAATTGTCCATAGAGAGGGTGACCCATCTCCATCTCCACCTCCTACCTTTTTATTTTTTTTCTATTTTTAAATATATTTTTAAGAACTATTTTTATTATTTTCTAATTTTTCTTTCCTGTGGAGATTCTTTACCACCGGTGGACCAACCTCCACCTCCATATTTTTATTTTATTTTTAAATATTTTTCCAGAAATTTTTTTTCTACCTTTTTCTATTTATTTTTATTAAAAAAAAAAAAAAACTCCAAACTCTAGTAATAATCAATTCAAATCCTATCTAGAGAATATATATATATGTATTGTTACATACATAGTTGATAGTAATTATATTTTTTTGGCAGAATAGTTGATAATAATTAGTCAGATAGAAATAATAGCCTTTTAACATGGTCAACTGAAGTCAATATAATATACATTCTCCTCCCGATCAATCTAAGACAAGAATTTGGGTAAATATTATGTTTCTTTTTATATTTTTGCTAGTTCGTTTTATGATTTACTGTTCATACGGGCCTTAATTTTACATCATTTTTAGTTCACTTTTTCAGTGCAACGGCATTTCCCACTTCTTATAAGCACAAATAGAATGATATTAATTAGAAAAGCGAATTAATATAATTTAATAAGCATTACACTCAAATCTGTCTTGTTCAACAAAAATAAAAGGTCCCATTGCTCTTTCAATACCATGTTGAAGCTCGTAGGTCAACTATAACAACCGTTACTCTCTCTCTAGTAATGCTGTATAGGTGACTTAAAAGATACATTTGATTCATAATCCAATTTTGTAAAAAATATGAGACGGATTCTGAGATTAGCCCAAATTGTTTTCTTTTTTGACAGAACAGTTGGCCTAAATTCTAAAAACAAGGAATAACATGGCAGATTTGGAAAATCATTTTGGATTACGAGTTAAACCCCTATTTTTATATATTCAAGTGATGTTACCGACTTTGATTAGAAACCTAGTCAATTGACGAGACAATTAAATGCACCCAGTACAATGAAATCACACCACGAAACATGTAAACATATATGATGGGATACCATGATATACCGGGACTGAAGCCTTTTTCAGTTTAAACCCCCCGACTAAGATAACCACGATATCCAGGGCACCTTGATGGACTTTAACCTCCCTCTCTAGATAACAAAAAATAAGATACCTTAAACACAAGAACATTTCATCAACGCCTTTCCATTCAACCAACCATTAAAAACGATGATCAGTATCATAATATTTTTATTCAAACACCTGAAAAACGACAAGTATATTAAGAAGATATAGTCGACCAAGTTAGATATCTTAATCAATGCAATACCATAAGTAATCTGTCTTCCCTTTTTATTTTTTACCTCTTCTCACCCTATAGTACTTTTCTGTCAAAACGATTTATCTAACCGCACCATGGACCCAAGAGTATCTCTGAACTCGAGGTACAAAGGACCCCCAGTGACTGTCAAGATGGCAGTCTCCAACGCAACCAAACATTCCATATCTGAACAAGTGTGTTTAATCCTTGAGAGTTGTTGATTTAGCATTCTCTCTTGCCTAATAAAGAGTACAATTACCTGAATTAAATTGCTGCAGCAGCACTTGATCTCCTCAAACAAACGGTAGCTTTGTTGTTTAACGCAGAAGATCCTGCATATGAAATCAAAGCAAATACAATTCTTGACATTCCACATACTATTATGCTTAAACGCGCCTGAACGTGGAAGCACCAATCAGTTCTTTGTTTATTTTATTGACTAAATTGGATATAGTGAAAGTGGTAATGCCAATGTCAATGTCAATGATAAGCAATTATAGTGAGAAAATGATCCATGGTGCGGTTTGCTAGCTCTTTTGTACCATAAACTTGTGCCATGAAATGAAACTCAGGATCACCTTCAGATGTCATGTTAGGTAATGAAATGTAATTGAACCTTGCTTAAAAAGTCAGATCACCTTCCAATGATATGTTGAGCAATGAAATGTAATTGAACCAAACGGAGAAAAATTGGCAATACAGAAAGATGTTCACTTGATTAAGCAACCTAATGTCGATGTGAGAGATGGTCAATGAGGTGGTAGGACACAAAATTTCCAACAAAACTGCAGACCAATGCACAACTTCTACAAATGGAAATAACATCCAAGCCCCTATAAGTTTATCCAGGCATTAAAACATGCTGCTGATAAATGCATGTAATAGATAATTTGTATAACATGACAGATGGTATGTTCATGATACCACTATGTGCATTCTTTCACATGAAAAAAAGATGTTAATGCTAATGCTGACAATGAATGGATGCATGCAACATCTGCAAGATGCATCCTATCATGTAGTTGAATTTGCCCGAGCATAAAGAACAGATTACATCCCCTTCAATCTACTGGTAGGTCATAGCAGGTGGTGCTCCATTTGCTGCAGGAGAAGCAATAGGGTGCACACCGTCCTTCCTTTTTCCAAATGGATTCTTCGAATATGTACTTTAAAGTCAAGTAAAACAAATACATCTTTATGTTCACAGAGATAACAAAATAAAAAATTATATCAAATCCAATAGGCTTGATTGATATTGAGAACAACCCAAAAACTAGAACTCGGCAAAAAATATGACCATTTTCCAACCCATTTCAGCAAAAAAGCTGGGTAAGCAACACCTTATATGACTTAGTCGTACAGTCATCTAAGCATGTAGTCAGCATATGCACACACCGCTTGTACCACGCTCTCATACAAACTACTGGACTCTTAACAAAAAATTAATAAATCTTTATCAAAAGTAACATAAAGAATATCAAGATATGCACATAGACATGCACCATTGTTCACACACAACACATGATTTCTTGATATTAAAAAACATTTCTACAGAATGGAAGATAAAACAAGGGCATTGGGTCATAGAGTGCCACATGGGATTGTTAAACAGGAGTCAAGAGCCTAAAAGTTGGATGATCACTTCACCCAGTTGGATGCCTGGGTCCAAACAAGTGATACCAAAACCAAACCAAGACACCACCGTGTGTGGACTGGAATGTTCAGATGAGAGGTGGCGCTACCTCCTCCTCCAAGAGTCAGACAAATGTAAGCACAAGTGCCATATTCTCATGATTATAAGCAAAGTCTCAAAGAAAAAGCAGGTCATCCTATCTAGGTAATTTTCAGTATTGAAAATCAGTTAGAAAAGGTCTTCCTAGTTGAGAGAGTCTAGATTTAGCAGATATTATCTTGTCTGCAAGAGCAATTGAGAACCCAGACGCTAGTCCCAATGGGCAGCAGTCTGAAACTATACCTAACATTTCAATGATCCAAGAAAAGAAAGAATAGCAAAACAAACATCCACAAAAAAAATGTGCTAAAAGGATATTGTATTCGCATGCCAACAGAGCCAGAACTGGGAATAACAGCACCTTGCAAATTATGGTGCACATTGGTTGCAGTGTTCACATCCTGCAAATTGGTTAAATGAACTTTAAGTACAAATAAATAGATGAAATCTAGAAAGTGCTCTTGAATCACATTCACTGAAATAATTAAGCCAAACATCTGTGAAGATGAATAGAGACACCTACTTCAAACTCAATAAAGCAAACAGTATGTCTTTCTTGTCTCAAGATCTTCATTTGCTTAAAACCTGGTTGTCTGCACCCAAAGTATGAAATGGATCATAAGATTATCGTCAGCAGAGCACACCCATTACTCATACAAAGAAAAAGAAAAGCATAGAGAATAGCCAGGGCCAACACAATCTTACGCGCTAATTAGGCCTCTCAGCTCTTCCTCGTTTATATTCTCTCCAAGATTGCCAATAAATAAAGTATTGCAAGGAGGGTTATCTTTTGTATTCTGCGTGAATTTGAATTTAAAAAAATAAGAGCGAGTTAGTTAACAAAGTGTATAAAGTAGCTTATTCAAACTTTTCCACAGCCCATTTAGAGAGAGGGGAGGGGAAGCATTTAGAAGGCAAAGCAAGGGGAAAACCACCTCAAAGAGAAGATCAAAAGATAGTTGCTTTCTTAAAAGTGGTAACAAGCAAATAAATAAATATATGGAACATTGAAAAAGAGTGAGAAAGAAAACAAACTCTTTAGGCATTCTAAAATTATGAATAGCCAAAACAATACTATGTCAAAGTTTTGTCTTGTGTGTGGAACAGGAAAATAATTGCTCATTCATGACATACGATCAGATGTAAATGGTAAATAGAGGCCTAGAAGTAAATCGCGAACATCAACAAAACCATTTGAACAAAACATTACCACTAAAACCTAAATTATTACAAGTCAAGCACTAAAGTAGATCTATATGCACACAAACATATGGCATGAATAACACCCAAAGCCTTCTGAAGCCCAGTCCTTCACTTATTGGCAATTCTTGCTCAGCCCACTTTTTGAATATGAGAAGAAGATTCTCCCCCATCTCGGTTAAGTCCCCTAAATCCTCCGACATTGATACCAGAGGGGATTATATACCGGATTACTAATAAGCTCCGGAACTGGTATTTGATTAAGCTTGGGAAGGGAAGCAAAAAAATTCCACACCCGATACACAAAAACGGTAAGAGTAACTGAAGAATATCAGACAAAGGTAGACCGCTATGACAAAGTGATGGTAATAAAGCCTCCAATCAAGGACCATATATGATGACATTTAGGTACAGATTCTGAAATATCAATACAACATAGTTTTGCAATTAATTCAATGATAACTTGACACAGTGAAAAGCAAACACACAAGGGAATTAAATGATAGCCTCTAACATCCTAAATAAACTTAAGCCGGGAAAAATGACCAGCCAATCTGGTAAAAATGTAAAGTGTACATGTAAGACGAACAGATTACAACCATCAAATTACAGAGAATATCCACGCCAAATTTGAAACAAAAATCACCAAGCATGTCACAGTTCTCAAGAGTACTCATCCATTGGAACTTCAAGTTTCAACATTTTATAAACAAAGACCATGTAATTTAGCTGCAGACATCAAGAATAAAAAGAAGTTGACAAGTTGCACAGCATCAGGTACTTCCAAACACCAGAAATGCATTAGAAATGTGGAATTTGAGCATCACCTGAACAGGTACATAACTGCTGGGAGCTTGCACAGCAGCAGGAGCTGGCATTGGTACTGGAGGAACAGGATAACCAGCATATGGATCATATGGTGGAGGAGCTGGAGCCATATACCTAAAACAAATAGGAAAGTGGAAAACAATGTATAATGTAAATTTGGCTGAAACGTATACTAAACATCCTAGAAGAGCATAAATGAGCTCTATGAATGACCTTACTCATACTAATTAAGTGAATTATGTGTTTCAGAAGCAAAATTAAAGAGGAAAAGTTTTTTACCCATGTGGTCCCCAAACAGGAGCAGGAGGAGGATGAAATGGAGATGGAGCTGTATAACCAGTGTGTGTATAGTCACCACCAGTGCGCAAACGTTTGCTTTGATCATAAACATTAGAATCTGCTACTATCCCTGGAACATTCAAACAAACCAACGAGTTATAAATTTTACATTTCCAAAAGAAGCATCACCCTCTTTTTTTAAATAAAACCGCCTTGGAATGATGAGGCAGTGCCATTAGATTTGGGTTTTATTGATTGAAACAGTGAGTTTTGGTGTTAGTTTTGGGCTTTTCATTTGATTCGAAACTCACCATTTTGAGCTTTTTGTCTAAATAAAAAATAAATTTAATAAAGCAACCCCCGACGCCCGCCCCCCCCCCCCCCCCCCCCCACACACACACACACACACCACTCATTCAGCTGCTCACACCCGAACAACGCCTCACTCAAATCTCACAGCCTCTCACACTCGATCAAATGCCTCACAACCCCTTTAAGGTATTCATTTTTCTCTTATTCTCTTTTTCACATTCCACCAACCTCATTTTTCAAAATTGAGGTGGCTACCTCGCCTCAATAGGATAAACTGCCTCAATGCAATGAATACAGCTCTTACCTTTATCTAATAAGCAAGCAAATGATTAGTGATTACAAGAAAAATTAATAAATAAGGAGAGAAAACAAGCACCAATAAGTTAAGAGTTAAGACTCACCTCTCTTAACAAAGAGGTTTTTCTTGGCCATTTCTGTGTGCAGCACTGACTTGGTCTCAGCGTCAAATAACATTTCCTAGACTCAAACAAACTAAATTTTCAGAAAACAAAATAACAAAATTAGAGAATTAAAAGAGGTCAAAGAAACCCCAAAGATAAACCTGAAGGGCATCTTTGGCGGCAACTGCAAGCTGACCAGTCGAGAAGAGAGCAAAACCCATTGGTTTTTCTCCCTTGTAGTTCACTTGTGATGCCTCATAACCCGGCAACCACCTCAGTAAGTTTTGTAATTCTCTTTCCTTCACGTCATCAGGCAGACCGGTTATGAATATCGTCCGAACCTGAATCCAAAACCACAGCTTTTTACTATTCCCACACACTAGCTTGGTAATAACCAACATGAACAGGAGAACATATACTAATACGAAATACTATATATGCACATAAGTGCATACCATTGTCTTTATCGTAGTGGATCAACAATTGTCTTTATCCTAGATGACTAGATGAGCAACAAGAGTCAAAAGATAAAACTAAAACCGCAAGTAACCTTTTATAAGATGAATCCAAATCGCATAAATGAAATTAAAGTTCGATTAGCTAAAACACAAGGCCGCTGACAGCAACGTCAAGAAAGAAATCCAGAACGTAAACAAAACATAAACTTAAAATCACAACTAAAATGTCCCATAAAGTCACATAAACCTCTACTTACTGCATCTTCTTTCACAATTTCAAGACTAGCCACTTCCAACAACTTTCTAAAGACTTCACTAGTCAGTTTTCCAGCAAGCACCACAACATCTTGATAAATTTCTACAGAAAGCAACACTTGACAGAAATTCCTTCTTTTTTTGTTGAAATGTAATCAAATCAACAATTTACTCAATAAGACTGAAAAGACTTAACCAGTTAACCAATCTAAAAACAAAACAAGACCCTAGGAGCAAATTTATTAAAAGAGAGAGCCAATGCAATTTCCAATTCACAGATAATAAAATTGATGTACAAAGAATTTCATGTAAAGTCAACTATTTTTGATCCGTAGATTATCTCGACTACTACCAAAACCACAAAATCAGAATCACAGTATCGTACCTCGTCATGTGTGGGACGGTTGGTGTTATCGTAGGGGACGGAGGGAGGAGGTGGCGCTGCGGCGGCGGAAGCTGGTGGAGGTGGCGGGGCTGGTGCGGGGGGCCACTGCTGGTGGTACGGGTGGATTCCAGCACCGGCCATTATTGAACCGTAGATCAAAAGAAAACCCTAGAAACAAACTAACGACGAAACAGAGTATGAGAGAGAGAGAGAGAGAGAGCGAGAGAGAGATGATAGTTTTATGGTCTCAAATATTTCGGACAGATTGATTGATTGATTTCTGTCGATATAATTATTTTATTTTGTTTTGGAATTTGCAAAACTAATCGCGTAAAACTATGATAATTTTTTTTTTTTTTTTTTTTTTTTTTTTTTTTTTGAGGAATGCCAGTATGGCACACTTACTTTTTGACATGAAATTTGGCCATAATAAACGGTTTGCCATTCCCTTCCCAAACTGCCCTTCCTTTTTACCCAATATAATTTACAATTTCTTTCATTTAATTCTTTTTTTTTCTTTTTCTTTTAAAGAGGAAATCATCCGATTACATTCAAATATCATCTCCAATGTAAATATGAATTTTTTAATTTTTAAATAGTATCACATCAACATTTCTATTCATTATGGATCTACTTTTGAAAAAAAATATGAAAAATGCACATTCATATCTCCGATGCAATTATCTAAAGTCAAATATGTATTCATTTTATGGTCAATCATAATAAAACAATTATTCTACTCTCTCCTACTTTATTTTACAATTAAATGAGCTTTAATCTTATTGGTGAAAAAAGTTATAAATCCTAATTAGCATTTCTATGAGAGTTTCTAGATTTAGAAACTCAACTTCATGTTCTCTAACCTTTTTTTTTTTTCACACCATTTTCATATTTAACGAGTCCATTTTTGTTCACTCCTTACAAAGGGGGTAAGCATTACCTTCCTTCTAAAAAAAATGGCATGTGTTTAGGGAGGGGTAAATTTATCCAAAAAAATAACCGTGTTTGGACAATTTACCCCCTCTATGGACATATGTCATCCATTTAGGAGGGGGGGTAATGGTTACCTCCCTTGAAGGGTGAACAAATGTGTTCTCATATTTAACTTAGATAATATTATTGGAGAGAGTTTTTTTTAACTTTTTTAATATCTATCATATGTGACACTCCATTTTCTCTAAGTGTATAATAGCATTGGAGATACTCTACTACTATTAGGTTTTTTTCTTTATGCTCCTAAATATCATTTATACTCCTTACGAAACATAATTTATACCAAATATAATTTGCAATCTCTTTCATCTAACTCTTTATGAAATCGTTTTGAGTTTAATATATATTTTTTTTACTTCTAAACATCATTTATTCTCCTTTAAAAAGAGACATAATTAGTTAAAAAATAATTTATATTGCCATTTATTTCATTCAACATTTATTTAATATGAAAATTTGATTGTAAAAATCATTATATATATATATATACACTATCAAACATCATTTAAAAAAACTCAACAATATTTTTTTAATGAAAGAGATTATAAATTATAGTTGGTAAAAGAAAAGGACAATTTGGAAAGATAATTTTTTATTTGAGTTGTAAATAATATAAGCAACAACCCATTTATTAGGGCTCTAGTTTAATATGAAAAAAAGTAAAATATTGACATATACCAAAAAAAAGAAAAGAGAGTAGATTGAGAGAGTGTTTTTAGCATTCTTCGTGTTTTTTTAAACCATATCCACTTTTTTTTTTTTTTTTTTGGATTAACTGAACAAACATACCCTTAAAAAATTGTTGCCTGCCGTTAGACATAAATTACATAACTAGGAGTGGAAAAGTCTCGGTTCGGTTTTGATCAAAATCAAACATAACGAATTACTATTTGGTTTTTAGAAAATGCAAACTGATTTCAACTGTTTTTATAATACAAATCGAACAATACAAGGTCAGTTCGGTTCATTGGATGGATTACTAGAACTTAGTAAGAAAGGGAATAAA
This sequence comes from Acer negundo, assembly GCA_035582765.1. Classification (NCBI taxonomy): domain Eukaryota; kingdom Viridiplantae; phylum Streptophyta; class Magnoliopsida; order Sapindales; family Sapindaceae; genus Acer; species Acer negundo. The sequence goes on along the minus strand of CM069241.1, from coordinate 33,219,912 downwards.
AAGTATTTTTCTTATCCCAAAACTCAATATATATTATTATATTAACAAATAAATTCACCATACTCAAGCAAAATCAGAACAATCAGTTTTTCACAACAATTCACCTATAAATTACAAAGTGGATGACATTACCAGAACACCACAAATCACTGTTACGAATAATGACACCCATCCCACTGTTAATATGTTTATGATATTATAATTTTCATTTCGAAGTTTTTAATGTCACAGTCTTTATTTTAGTGTTAACTTATAATTATTAATATGTAAATAATATGAAGTATAGTAATAATAAATAATTATTGATAAATAAAAAATTATTAAATAAAATTATTATTATTAAATATTCAATATTAATCTCATTTAAAAGATCTTGATAAGATATTTTTAATGATATAATATTTATAAATTAAAATATATTATATATTAATTAAATTTAATTAAAAAAATACAAAGGATATAAATGTTAAATATTTGCTATGAGTATGGACATGAGGGTAATTATTTGAGAATGTTGATGTAACGAAATAGTCAAGTTCATCAAGCTTCTTAACTTCTAAGTATAAAATGATAAATTATTTTTATTTAATCTAATAATATTTGTTCCTAACCTGTTGCGTACGCATAACCTGACGTGTAGTATTTTTATGGTATAGTTATGTGCAATTGTTTCCTGCATTGATTTAACTTTTCTGGCATTAATATAGTTGTTTGCAAATTTACTCGTTTTGTACATTTTTGTGATAACCGCGTAATTGACGTGTACTTAGATAATTACGCGTACTTAGAGCATCTCTAATACATACTATATCTCTATCTCTAAATAGAGTTCATAAAGGGAATATTATCTCCAAATTACATCTCTAAACTTTTTTTTCACTCCGGTCACACTATTTATCCTTATCTTTATCTATATTTCTATTTCTATTTCTATTTATATCTTCAAATAATTTATATTTTCATTATTAATTCTTACTTTCTTCAATAAATTATTCTTATATAATTTTATTTTTCAACTAAATTTTAACAAATATTATTTAATGACATTTTTAATTTTTGTTTACTTTTAGTAAAAATATAACATTTATATTCTCTCATATATTATTATCTATTTTTTTATCAAACAATATTCTACGTGAACGTGAAGCGATTCGACATGAGAATGAGAGAATAAATTATGATAATAAATTTGGATTCTATAAAAAATCTCATTGAACGCGAATTCTTTCAAATAAAGAAGATGGAAATTATTGAAAAAAAACTCATAATTCCCAAATACAAGGGGTATCATTTTTAGGTAGATATGAAAGTCATTTGGACGACCTTCCGAAATATTAATATGTTATGTTACTATTTTTTTTACGTATTTTGTTATTTGTTTTTTTTTGCTATCCTTATTTTAATATGTTTAAGTTATTGTAATTTTTCATTTAGAAGTTCTAATGTCTTTATTTTATTGCTAATTTATAATAATTAATATGCAAATAAAATAAATTACGGTAAGAATAAGTAAATTTTAATAAATAAAAAACTATTAAATAAAAATAATATTATTCAATATTCAATATTAATCTCATTTTAAAGATATAGATGAGAGACATTTTTAATAGCACGTATGATTTTTATGAAGAGAAAAGTTATAAATTCAAACTTATTATATATTAATTCAATTTAATTAAATAGTTAACTATGGATATGGGGGTAAAAGTTGAATAGATAATGTTAAAAAATGGATTAAGAGTTTCAAATTTGGTAATCTTAAATTTAGAGTACCAAACAATGAAACTCTTAAAAATTTTATTGGGAATAGAAAAATAGAGTATGGTTGTAGCTTATGATAATCTATTTTAAGGTTTATATTCTATTTTAGAGTATCATTGGAGATGCTCTTACCTCTTTAATATTTTTTGTCTTTATCTATTTTTGTCATTCTACCATATATAAGAGCATCTCTCATCGTACTCTATTAACACGAACTCTAAAATAGAGTATCACATGCTCTCACCGTACTCTAAATTCCTATTTCAAAGAAAATTTTATAAAGCTTGAAAGGGTGAAACTTTAAAGGGGTAATTACCCTAGTGGCCATCAACTTTTGCCATAAAAATCAAATGGTCATCGGATGGGAAATTGGTTTAGAAATAGCTATTTTTAGCAAACAATGTTACACTAATAGCTATTCCGTTATAACACCATTAATTTTGTCTAAAAATGTTACACTAATGGTCATCAATTTGTTCACTTGGTATCAAAATGGTCATTATAATCATTTTTCTCTAAAATTACTCTAGTGGTCATCCATTTGGTCAATTGATATCAAAATAGCCATTATAACTGTCCCACTTTTTCTATAACATGTGTATTGATCATCCATTTAGTTAATAGGTATCAAAACAATCATTATATATACAACTATATTCTATTAGAAAAATAGAGTAAGCAATCATTAAAAGATGAAGAAGAAATCCAATTTGGTATACTTGTGTAGGGGATTTTGGTATACTTATGCAGTTTAACAAGTAGTATTTGATGTGTATAAGACTGAAATTATTTTGAATCAAATGAATTCTTCATTTTCTCTATTGAATGAAATTTTATTTTTAATGATTGCTTACTATATTTTTCTAATAGAATATAGTTGGACCTATTTTGATACCAATTAACCAAATGGATGATCAATACACATGTTATAAAAAAAGTTGGACAATTATAATGGTAATTTTGATACCAATTGACCAAATGGATGGTCATTAGAGTAATTTTGGAGAAAAATGATTATAATGGTCATTTTGATACCAAGTGAACAAATTGATAGCCATTAGTGTAACATTGTTTGTCAATAATGATCATTTCTAAACCAATTCCTTATCTGGTGGCCATTTTGATAGTGGTGGCAAAAGTCGATAGCCACCAAGGTAATTACCCCAACTTTAAATTTGAAGTACCAAATATGAAACTTTAAATTCACTTTCAACATTTTATATTTCATTTTTGTGCTATTTCTTTGAATAAACAATCTAAAAAATCTGCATTTTATTCCCCCAAAAAAAAAAAAAAAAAACTTAAAAAAAACTAAAAAAAAATTTCATTATCTAGATTATGATCATTAATCAAACAATAATTGTGTGGTATATATTCGGCATATATTTCTCATCTCCATCAAGAAAATTGAAGACATAACAACAATTTTTTCTATTAAAATAACAGCTTCTCGTGCATAATTTTCGAGGGGATGATTTGGGAAATTTCGTATCCTAGAAGTTTTAGTAGTTTCCCCTGACAATTAAATACAAAGAGTATGTACAACTCTCATGTAAATTAAAAAAAAAATGATTAATATAAAAATTCCGAGCCTACTGTAGCAACTCAATCAACAGCAAAATCTATTTTCTTTTGTTCCATTCAAGACATTTTCCTGCCTTCCGGTCAAGAAATTGAATTGATCATACAGGAAGCAGCATCAGCTGAACTAAAGCCATCATCCTCACTGGTTGTGAAAAAAGGTAGCGCGTAAAAATACACTAATTGCTGCTAACATTGAATGCGATTGTTCTCGTTCCGGTGCTTCTCTCCAAAGATAAATATTACCTAAAAAAAATGTAAAGTACATCAAAATGTTATAATTAAAGAGAGGGAAACATTACTCATCAAGCAACAAGCAAAAATAATCGTGCATATGCTCAAGAAAGAAAAGTAATGCATAACAATATACTCAAGAAAGAAAAGTAATCAATACATACATTGTGCATATATAATACCAAATTTATGAAGTATGTGGTTAGTAACATGTAGAATTATATACAATAAATCAATCTATAGGATTATAAATACAATAATTCAATATATATATATATATATTCAAGTCAGTATGCACTGATATAACTTCATCAATGCGTTAGATATGGATCATTAGATTTACATATTTTAACTCAAAGTGAATGCACTTATCAAAACGTCTCCATTATCTAACCTCATAAATGACAGTGAAGGCCAAAAAAGGCTCCTCGGAAGCTCCATCCGTGGTCTCATTTCCAAGAATGGCTATATGAACTTTGACAAGTTCTAGATTAGGCTTTACAGGGTAGGCCATTTGAAGTTCATGGATAAGAAAAAATAACATCAGAGGCGGCTGCCCCTTCTCAACCTCAAGTAGAGTAGAAATATATATGCAAAATTTTATAAGTAGAAATCTTAATAAGATTCAAAGGAAAATATAGGAAAGAGAAAAAAATTGTTCAAATTCCTGAAGAAACTTGAGGCATGATTTTAACCGTGATCCATAATCCAAATTGAAAACTAAGATGTTTAGCATTAGATGTTTAAAATTAAAGTAATTCATCATGTTATAGTTGATTTAATCAATTGTTCTGATCAATAAAGAAACAGAAATTAAAAAAAAAAAAAACAAAAAACAAAAAACAAAAAAAATCATAAAAGTCAATATAAAACATATCTTAGAAAATTATACTTAAAAATTATACCTGATCTCAAAAATAATTTTCGCATACCACCACCCATTTCCAAGAATGCTATCATGAACTTTGACAAGTTCTCTTTCTTTTTCTTGAAACAAACTTTGACATGTTCTTGCCTATACTCTAGATGGTAGGCCATTTGAAGTTCATGAAATGTTAAGAAGAGTTGTCTCATCACTGTTGCAGCACCCGCTTTATATAGGGTAGAATGACCGAAATAGACAAGCACAAAAGACGTTGAAGACACAACAATTAAACGTCAGTTATGCGTTTACAATTAAAATGTTCAAAACAAGTAAAAATGGATAGAAGCAAAAGATGTGAATGAGAAAAGTACACGTCAGTTATCACTAAAAAGTCTATAACGGAAAAAAAATTTAAAGCCATGGATGCGCAACACGTCTAGTACATGTCGGTTACCATGGAAAATTCTAGAACGAGTGAAATCTAAGGCTATGCATGCCCAACATGTAAGGTTCTTGAATTGTATTGGCTTGATTCCGTTGCAAAACTCTCTATATTTATAATAAGTGTTGGTTAGATGGTTCTTGGTGAAAAGAAGCTTCAAAGGTTAAAAGCGACGTTTTATACAAATATTTTCAAGAGGAAAATTGCATACTTGGATGCAAAGGTATCAAGTTTCTTCTTCCTTTTGCAAGGCGTAAACGCACACACACACACAATTCATTCATGTGTGTCCTTGCATCATTGCGCAACATTTTGTATAATACATTCACACACATTTAAGTATGCTCATGCATTGGTCTCATATAGACAAAAATTGTAGAATTGCATGTTTCGTGACTATCACTTGAATTTGGCATACTTGTGTGATATTGTATTTATTTGTTTGTGTTTATTGTTTTTTGGACTTGAACATGATCTCATATTATTTCTTATTGAGTCCCGGTCATTTCGGTTACTCATTCATTAGGTTTCGAGTCCAAACGATGTAGTTACGCTACTTTATGTTCTCATTCGTTGAGTTGTCTTCGTCGTAATTTTCCAAGATGAATTCTCAACCTTTTTGCAAAGTTTTGTAGTCATTATTGTGCATGAGAGAGTCAAGATTCATAATCTGAAAATGGATTTGAAATCAGAGTTCAGAGGCCCGAATACGGCCGAAGAACGTAAGAGGTGCGGAGAGGAGCAAGATTGGTTAAAGGCCAACCTTGGTGTACCACGTGTGACACACGACCAAGGCTGCTCTCTGCCCACGTGTACCATACGTTGGCCACACGTGGAGGTGATGTGGCAGCCCTTGATTGGCTCCTTTTTCCCTTTTTTGAATTCTATTAAATACTCTTCATTCCCTCATATTTCATTCTAAGAAGAAAATTTGAAAAAGATAGAGTGCATAATTTTCTCTCCAATTTTCCCAACTTCCAAACATCATAACTTTCTCATTCGGACTTCGAATTGAGTGATTTAAAATGGAGAATCTTCATATTCAAGTCCCCTACCTTCTCCAAAAAGGTTTGCAGCAGTTTGTTGAGTTTTGTGACGGTTCTACCCTCAAAACCGAAATTGCACAGGATTCCTAGGTATTGAACTAAACTTTGTGATTTCTTCTTTTATGATCTTCAATTACCTTGGGTTTTCTTCTTCTATATATATGTGTATGTAGGGTGAATGCTATTGAGAAAGATAACTTCAAATCAAAGCTAATATAGTCTAATTAGAGACTTGAATGTGAACTAGTTTCTAGAATTTTAGGTTTTCACATGTTTGTGTGTTGATTGTAATTAGCTTGATATCTAGGATTATTTGTGTTTTAATTGACTCATTTTATGAATAATAACCTTAGCATGTGCTTGGATCCTTCTTATTTAACAAATTTAGGATTAGCACATTTGATTTTGTGTTTAGAGCTAACTAGGATTTAATTGATTATTCATTATATCCTTGCTCTAAATACTTGCTAGAATATTCATTGATCATATTTTGTGATTCTAGCATTTTTTGTATGTGTTTCTAATATCTTGAATATGTGCTTCATGTATATGATTTATTCAAGTGTTAGTTTTGTGAATGAAACTAGGAATCACATGTGTCAGGTGTTTCACATGCTCTAGGTTTCAATTCATGATTTTATGACTAGACAATATTTGACTTGTGTGCTCACATGATTAAGTCTATGTCTACATGATTTGTACTTAATCCATACATTTCATATATTCATGCATCATCTAGTATGATTGCATCACTTGGATTGTTAAACTAGAATATCATACATTGTGTGCTCATTGTTTAATTCTAGTTTCCATAGTTCATATTGATCATATGTCTTATGTTGAATGTGCTTGCATCATTTGCATCACGTAGATCATTTGTCTTGCAAAAGGTGGAAGTCACTTGTTAAGGTGAGTGAAGCCTTAATTTGAGCAAGAATACTTGGCTAGGAAAGTGTTCCGGATAGCCAAGCAAGGAGTCTTAGTTAGAGTCAAGAGGATCCGGATAACTGAGCAAAAGTCTTAGCTAAGAGTTTGGTACTCCGGATGGTTGAGCTAGGGAAGCTTGACTAGGATCATTTGTGATCTAGATAGTTAAGTAAGGAAATCTTCCTAGAGGCTTGAGAGCCTTGGATAGGGAGTTGCTCTATATAGGTGTAGGACACATCTTAGATAAAGAGTAGGCTAGGTGGTTCACTGGCCTTAAGGGTAGATTAGGAGTTGATAGCTTAGGGTGGATATCATTTGCTGATAGCCTTGAATGTGTAAGTCCTTTTCATATAGTGTATTGCTTTTGTCAGTGGTTGTGGATTCAACCCGTGGACGTTTCCTCTTCGGATGTTTACCACGTAAAAATCAATGTGTCAAATGTCTCTATCTCTATCTCTTCATATTTGTATGTATGATTAATATAACTTGTTTAAGATCTTTATTTCCTCACATCCTTGTAAACAAGTTATTGATAAAGAAAGAGATGCACACATTATTGGTTGAATCAACACTTGTCTCTTGTATGTTGTAAGTGTTTGAACATTGTATGTTGTAAGATTCTATATCAAGTTGTAAAGTTTACTTAGTGTACTTACATTGTAATACTCAATGTAAAACTTGTGGAATTTGCTTTTCATTGCATGTACTTGTATATAAGATACATTGTCTCTTATTATATGTTGTGTAGACTAAAGGTGGTGAATTAAGTATACATGTGTTAATTGTATTCTCATTACAATCATGTTAAAAGGTTAAAATGTATGCTCACCAAGGTTTTGACATAAGTCACGAAAGAGTTTTTAAAACTAGTGTATCAACCTATTCACCCCTCCTAGGTTGTTTAGTATAACTTTGTAGGTATTTTCACAAAACATGTAGTATGTGTCGATTACCACGGAAAATTCTAGAACGAGTGAAATCTAAGGCTATGAATGCGTAACAGGTGTTGTACGCTTCAGTTACTACAGAAAGTTCTAGAACAAGTGAAATCTAAAGCTATGCATAAGCAGCACGTGCATTGCGCGTCGATTACCAAAACAAATTCTAGAACTAGTGAAATCTAGGACTATGCAAGCACAACATATGTAGTGCGTGTTGTTTACCACGGAAAATTCAAGAACGAGTGCAATCTAACGTTATGCATACATAACACGTGTAGCATGTGTCGGTTACCAAAGAAAAATTCTAGAATAATTAAAATCTAAGGCTATGCTTGCACATGCACAAGAAATAGTCATGGACACAAGGACAAGTCAAAGCCAAGTAAAGAAGAACGCAACAACGGAGTGAAATCAGAGAGTTCGAAGAAAGTCAGTAAGTGATTTGAAAGTTGCCGAAAAAAAGGAAGTGAAGAAAATAGAGAAGATGCTTTAGTTTTTCAAAGAAATGGAACAAATGAAGAGAGAGAAATGACATTATTTGAAGCAACGTCGTTTTAGAGAAGCACGACAAACGAGGCAACCTTTGCTAATTAAGTCTTGCATAGATTGCGAAAGCACGTCTGTCACACCCACTCTTGTGGGGACTAGTGGCACCACAAGAAGACATTAGTATTCAAAACATCTAATCATGAGAAGCAATCAGGGCGCTGCCCGAATTCCATGGTAGAGTTAAAGGTTATATAAGAGACATTAACTGATGGAATAACCATTAATTGAAGCATTGATGAAGATAAAACAAAAAAGAGCTGAGAAAGGGTTTGTTTAAATCCCTTATGCCGAGAAGCCTTGTCGCCAAGAAGCATTGTCAACAAAGAACCGTCTTAGGCATTTAATGGGGTATTGTTATAGGGCTTTTCCTCTAATATGACACATTAGCAAAGTCAGGGAAAAGGTTTTGACAAAGCCACATCACCAAGTTAAAGATATTAGCCACGTCATCAAAATGGTCAAACCAATAGTCAGAGGTAGGCACACCAAGTAAAGCTACGAGGCAGGCACGCCATGTAAACCAACTTAGCCAAGAATTCTGAGTTGACCAAGAAGTCACACTTGACAGGATCACTACTCAGCGAGATCTTCTCAACAATCATTAATGATTGAAATCTTGTTTAGCTCGCAAGTGCACAAATCGTTTGAATTCATATAGAGCAAGTGCGAGTTCATTCCTTAGGGATCAGGCGAACTATTGATTAAAACCAAGTAAAACTAAAATTAAACTACTTTAGGTGCAAAAAATATAAATCAAGTTGGTTTGGATTGTTTGAAAATCAAAATGTATCAAACCCTTAAATGAAAGCTCAATGTGTCACAAACTTATCGACTCCAGTGTCCACCACGATTGAGTATTACGAAGCTCACTACCTGAAACATAATTTAGTGTATCATCGTCTAGGTGAAAAGATAGGGGATAGTATTCATGGTATTCTCCCAAACTAGGATAGCCGGTGTAGGATCCTTCTTCTTTTTGCCATACCTTTTCAATTGTTTTTGCTTCAACCTAGTTTGTTCATTTGTTTCTTGTTCAAGTCTATCATTTTCTTACGCCTCAAATTCTTTTAACAGTCTTTCATCGTCCAACAACCGCATTACAACTTTCCACTTTAGGTCCACATGAGCTTGTTAACAAAATAAAAATAATTTCGTTACCTTATTAAGCCTGACATTAGCTAGCTTGACATGAGCAATATAAGTTAAATGCACTTAGGAAAAGTGCGGTCGGGACCAATTTGATATCCTACCAGTAGCTAACCTCTCCTTTTGTAAAAAAGAGTTAAATTAGTAATTTTAACAAATATTAATTGCCGATATAACATTTTGTAAAATAAAAAAAATAAAAAAATAAAAAAAAGGCTTGTTGTAGTTACAGTTGATGGCCTAATAAAGTTCATATTTGTAATTATATAAATGCTTATTGCCACTTTCATTTAAGTATTGGATGTTACAGCGGGCAATGGAACTCGGTGTTATGTTTGCTATTTATTGACTTGATATGAACATGTGGTGAATTCGCTCTTCATATTTTGAGTCACGCTCTTGTTCTTCGATTACTATTGTTATTATTTTTTAATTTTGTAATTGAATTCCACAAGTCTTGATATATATATATATATATATATATAGAGAGAGAGAGAGAGAGAGAGAGAGAGAGAGGAGCGTTGAGAGGGAGAGAAAGAGATAGAGAGAGGCAGTGTAATAACTATTAACCGACCCAGAATGTTAGGGTTTGATTATTTTTTAATTTTTTATGACTATATCTTAATTTAATAAACCCATTTATTGCAGAAGCCTACGCTTCATTAACACTCATCAACCACAACTCATTTGTCCGTTGGAGTTCTTCTATGTCCATAACGACCACTCACACTTAATTAACTAGTACAACAACCGATTAATTAACAAGTTTCAAATACTAGATTCTTCTGAGAGTGGGTTCACATAAATATTTCTACTTGGTGATGAATATAATTAGGCGTTCAGTTTTCAAAACATGAAATACTTTTGAAGCTTCACACCAAAATTGCTCTGGTTTTGTTTAAGAGTGTTAAATGTCTTTTCTTCGTGATTTGTTTTAATGGTTTGTTAAATTTTAGGTTTGAAAGCCAGTAGAAGTTATAGTCTCTTAGTTGGAAGCTAAGGAAACTTCTTGGAGATTATAATAAAAAGGGAAAGGTATTTATTTGTCTTTAGAACCTTTTTTCTTCATGGAAGGTTGAATTTAGCATCCAAGCTGGTTGGTTAAGTGTCACTAAATTCGTTCTATCGGTGCATAGCTGAACATTAGCATCTAAGGAAACTTCTTGGAGATTACAGTGAAAAGGGAAAGGCATTTATTTGTCTTTAGAACCTTTTTTCTTCATGGAAGGTTGAATTTAGCATCCAAGCTGGTTGGTTAAGTGTCACTAAATTTGTTCTATCGGTGCAGAGCTGAACATTGTTGCCATTCCTATTCTCCGACACACATGCATCGCTAACAACCTTTTACAATCTAGCCGTGTCACCATTAAACTTCTCAAACACGACTGGGCAGCCAACAACCTTTTCCAAACCAGTCTCACTAACAACCTTCTCCAAGCATGTCTTAACCTTTTCCAAACCAGCCGTGTCACCATCAAACTTCTCAAACACGACTAGGCAACCAACAACTTTTTCCAAACCAGCCTTGATAACAAGCTTCTCCAAGCACGTCTTAACCTTTTCCAAACCAGCAGTGTCACCATTAAACTTCTCAGACACGACTGGGCAACCATTAATCTTTTCTAAACCAACCTAGCCAACAACCTTCTTCAAGCATGACTCAACTTCAAACTTCTCAGAAAATACATTTTCAAACTGAGCATCCAAGGTATTTTCCCCATCATCAAAATTTTACACCGGTGAGAAAACATCGTTACCACCGATATCCTATAGTGAAAAGAATATGTATTAAGAACTGTAAATTTCAATAATGTTTATTACAAAATAACTTTTTGAATAAACTAAGCAAGCAACAAATGAAGCTTACCATGTCGTCCACGACTTTTTCTTGGCTTGCTCTTTCCTTATCAGATGTTGATTTTTTGACTTATATATCTCCAATATTGAATTCTTTTCGAATCTTTACGAATTCTGCTGTACAAAAAGATATTGTCTGTTCCTCACTTTACTTGATCAGTTGTGCAATAGCTGAATACATGCCAGGAATAGTAGACGAAACTGATGTCAGCAATTTCGACTGCAAATCCATATCAAGTAAAGGTGCCAAGGTTCCGGTTCGGTTCTGGTTCCGGTTCTCGGTTTGGGTGGAACCGGAATCGGAATCGGAATCGAAACCGGCCTAGACCGGTTCCGGTTTTGGTTCCAGTTTCGGTTCCCATTCCGACCGAACCGACGGTTCTGAACCGGACAATTTTTTTATTTTTTTATTTTTTTTATTTTTTTTACAAAATATTACATTTTATTTATAAAAAAAATAAAATGTTAGAAAGAACATTGTAGAGTAATGAGTCATGGCCCATAACCCTTGTCCAAGTAATTATGTTTTCAATTCCCTTCTCCTCCTTTTTTTATAGGTTAGACATCTCATTCACTTTTCTATTTTTCCAATGTGGGATATGAGATAAAGAGTAAGAAGTCATTAACTGATTTTTTTTTTTTTTGATATATCATTTACTAATTTCATGTATTAATAACATATTGGAATCTAAAGACCTATTGGAATTATTAACTTTTTTTTTGAACTATTACAATATTTCATATTGTGGTATATTTCGAATCTAACACAAAAAGAAATAATTGAAATATTTGTTAAAAATGCATAATATGACTTCTTATCCTTTATCTCAAATCCCACATTGGAAAAATAGAAAAATGAATGAGATATTTAACCTATATAAAAATGAGGAGAAGGGAAATGAACACATAATTGCTTGGACAATGGTTATGGGTCATGGCTCAATATTTTACAATGTCCACTCTAACATTTTATTTTTTTATAAATAAAATGTAATATTTTGTAAAGTAAAAAAAATTTTTAAAAAAAAAAAACTGGAATCGGGTGGTTCAAACCGAACCGAAACCGCCGGTTCCATTCCGGTTCGAACCGCCCGGTTCTGAAAAAATTGGAACCGGCCTCCCCCGGTTCCGGTTTCGGTTTCGGTTTCGGTTACGGTTACGGTTACGGTTACGGTTACGGTTACGGTTCTTGAATCAGAATCGGAATCGGAATCGGAATCGGAATCGGAATCGGAATCGGAATCGGAACCGGAACCGAAGAATTGTAACCGAAAAACCTTTTCCGGTTCCGGTTCCGGTTCCGGTTTCGGTTCTGATTTTTTCGGTTCCGGTTCCGGTTCCGATTCCACGGTTGGAATCGAAACCTTGCCAGGTCTAATATCAAGTACACGTTATTAGATTCTCAAAATTAACTTAAGGAAAAACTTAGGAAGATAACATTTAAGTATATTACTAATCAAGGCCATAACACTCATTTTCATTACAAGTTATATTTAAACAATATAAATTTGTACCTTAGGAGTTTCGCAATCTCCTACATGGAAGAGCTGCTTCCTAAATGATGGTTAATCTGAGTTTCTAGCTCTCGATCTCATCAAACTTGCCATTGCCTCTCAATGGTCCTCTTCATCAGATTCCATTACAGGCTCCCTTAACTTCATCTTTTTCTTGCTTGCTTTTCTGTCTGACGACACATCTTCCACCTTCATTGAATTGTAATAATCAGTTGACTTTTCATAATCGTGAACCTTCAAAGGGAACAAAGGCGTCTGTATGTACTAAAAAAAAATGTTAATCCGTCTGAAAAAAAAACAAGTACATATAACGATAGAAATATAGACATAAAGAATTAATGGAATACACACCCCTGTACTAAAGTAGGTTTCAACTTTCAAAACCTTTGTATTGAAATCCCAATTCTTAAATTTAAGAATTGTGATTTCAATACAAGGGTTTTGAAAGTTGAAACCTACTTCAGTACAACAGTGTGTATACCATTACTTCTATGTGTCTATATTTTTATATGTGTCTATATTTCTATACTTATATCTACTTGTTATTTTTTTTTTTTCAAATTGATTAACGTTGTTTTTTTTCATACATGCAGATGCCTTTGTTCCATTGAAAGATTCATAATCATGAAAAGTCAAATGATTACTACAATTCAGTGAAGGTGGAAGATGTGTCGTTAGGCAGAAAAGCAAGCAAGAAAAAGATTGGGAAAGCCTATAATGGAATCTGATAAGAAGGACCATGGAGAGGCAATGGAGGAGGGAGCAACAAGTTTGATGAGATCGAGATCTAAAAACTCAAATCAACCATTATCTAGGAAGCGGCTCTTCCATGAGGAGATTGCAAAACTCCTATGGTACAAATTCCTTAGTCGACTAGGGAATTTTAACTTCATTAGGAACCTACTTCACACATTGGACATTGATGGTCGTCTGCTCCTCCGGAACTTTAAGCCATTAGATGAGTCGAACTCTACCCAAAAAACTAAAATAATTGTTTCAGCTACTTATCTAGAGTTATCTCCTTGGAATTTCAACCATAGACTTGCATGAGTTTGCAGTTTCTATGCTTTTACTCCTAATTTTTTATGGGATCTCATGAACTTTAGGAAAGGAATGTTGGACATTTACTCATCCATCTGGTTTTCCCTGGTTTTTATCAAGAAGTGTGATTATGAGACTCTATATAAAGAAGATGAAAACAGGTTAAAGGCCGCTACTTATCCAGAGTCATCTCCTTGGAATTTCAACCATAGACTTGCATGGGTTCACAGTTTCTATGCTTTTACTCCTGATTTTTTTATGGGATCTCATTAACTTTAGGAAATGAATGGTAGACACTTACTCATCTATCTGGTTTTCCCTGGTTTTTATCAAGAAATGTGATTATAAGACTCTATATAAAGAAGATGAAAACAGGTTAAATGCCGTTACTTATCCAGAGTTATCTCCTTGGAATTTCAACCATAGACTTGCATGGGTTCACAGTTTCTATGCTTTTACTCCTGATTTTTTATGGGATCTCATGAACTTTAGGAAATGAATGATGGACACTTACTCATCCATTTGGTTTTCCCTGGTTTTTATCAAGAAGTGTGATTATAGGACCCTATATAAAAAAGATGAAAATAGGTTAAAGGCCGTTACTTATCCAGAGTTATCTCCTTGGAATTTCAACCATAGACTTGCATGGGTTCGTAGTTTCTATGCTTTTACTCCTGATTTTTTGTGGGATCTCATGAACTTTAGGAAAGGAATGGTGGACACTTACTCATCCATCTAGTTTTCCCTGGTTTTTATCAAGAAGTGTGATTATGGGACTCTATATAAAGAAAATGAAAACATGTTAAAAGCCTCTACTTATCCAGAGTTATCTCCTTGGAATTTCAACCATAGACTTGCATGGGTTCACATTTTCTATGCTTTTACTTTTGATTTTTTGTGGGATCTCAAAAACTTTAGGAAAGGAATGGTGGACACTTACTCATCCATCTGGTTTTCCCTGGTTTTTATCAAGAAGTGTGATTATGGGACTCTATATAAAGAAGATGAAAACATGTTAAATGCCGATACTTATCCAGAGTTATATCCTTGGAATTCCAACCATAGACTTGCATGGGTTCGCATTTTCTATGCTTATACTCCTGATTTTTTATGGGATCTCAGGAACTTTAGGAAAGGAATGGTAGACACTTACTCATCCATCTGGTTTTCCCTGGCTTTTATCAAGAAGATTGATTATGTGACTCTATATAATGGTGGCAAGGTTCCGATTCCCGGTTTGGGTGGAACCGGAACCGCCGGTTCCGGTTCCGGTTCCGGTTTTTATGGAACCGACGGTTCTGAACCGGTTTTTTTTATATAAATTTTAATTTTAATTTTAAAAAAAAAACTTCTAAATTGTAAACTACTAAACATGTAATAATGTCATTTTAAATAATAAAATAAAATAAAATATATAAATGACAAATTACAAAATAAACCAATGACAAAAAAAAAATTACAAAAGGAAATTAAAATAAAATAAACAAAATGTCAAATTACAAATTACATATTACATTTCATTGGATATTTGGGAATTAGGTCACCCGAAGTTCGAAATAACATAAAATAAATAAATGATAAATTACAAAATTAAATTAAAATAAAACAAAAAAAAAATGTAAAATTATTAGCCTTGTACTTAATTTTCACTACAATTAAGTTGTCTACGTATCCTCTTGGAGGGTTTAGAGGAATCAAAGGCCACGTAGTTCTCTTACATTTTATTGCAGGTTTGTTAATGACATGGACTTGTGATGACGTGAATACCTGATCCACATCTTCTATTCCGGGCCTGTTGTACTTGTCTCTCCACTTTCATGTTCGTCATCTTTGAAGAAATCATATGTTATCTCATGTTCTATTTCTTGTTGTCTATATTGAGCATTTGTCCAATCATCCACACAAACTTGTATCTGGAGTGCTTTCGGAGTCAAGCATGAACGCCTTTCATCTAAGATATTCCCCCCGACGTTGAACTCTTGTTCCATCGCCACTGTAGAAACTAGTGTTGAAAAAATATTTTTGGCTATGATAGCCATGATTGGATAGTACTTTGCATACTCTTTCCAATATTGTAATATATCAAATTGTTTGTCTGACGTATCTTCTATAAACTCATAAGAATCATTTAGATAAGATTCAAGCTCAGAATACTTGTCAATGCTTGATGAAGATGAAGAAGAAGATTTAGGTTTTTTTGTTTTTTTTTTTTTATAATAGACTATATCCTAAATTCAAAAATCCGGAGGATGATGATGTGGGATGTGCAGTTTGTGTTCGTATAACATCTAAGTTGAGTGACGATCCATAAACTAAAAGATATTCATCATATAAAGAATACAATAATTTCTTAATTCTATCATAACATGCATTAACATTATATTCTATGTTTAAACCTTGAATGCAATAATAACCATTGAGATAATAACAAAAATTTTGTAATTTACAACGTGGATCAAAAATCATGGCATTCAAATAAATATCTGACAGCTCATGATAATAACGTAACCATTTTTCCTTCATAGAATTAACGGCTTCCCCTATTTCTATGTCGAATTCACAATAAGCAAATGCACCAGCAATATTTAGACTTTCAATAATAAATAAATGAGTTGTAGGATAATAAACACCAGATAAATTTGTTATAGCAGTATGAAAAACTTTTAACAAATTGAAAACGTTGTAACAAGCATCCCAATGAGATTTATAAAGTTGAATGTCAATAACATGAAATTGAATAAAAGAAACTAATAAATCTCTATACTCGTAACTTTGAGCAAGCAATTTATAAGTAGAATTCCAACGTGTTGAAACATCACGAGGAAATCTAACGGCACGTCTACCATTTTGTTTACAATATTTTACCCATGCATTCATTATAGAAGAATGTTTCCATAAAAATTGAAGGGCTTGTTTAATAGGTAGAATAAAATGATTAAGAGTTTATAATCCTTTTTAAACACATAAATTTAAAACATGGCATGCACATCTTTGATGAAAAAATGCACCACCAACAAATGGTTTGCATAAATTAATTAAAGATGGAATAGCAGCAGTATTGTTAGAAGTATTATCAAAACCAATTGTAAAAATTTTGTTCTCAATTTTATACTCTGAAAAAATAATTCTAAGCATTCTAACAATATTTTGAGCAGTGTGTGAATCATCAAAAACTCTAAATGCAAAAATTCTTTTTTGGATATTCCATGCATCATTTATAAAATGGCAAGTGACACTTAAGTATGAATGTGATCGCCAATGGTCAGTCCATATGTCGGCACATACGGAAACACGACCGTTATATTTTTCAAAAAATCTTTCTAACTTTTTTTTTTCTTTTACATAAATCTTTTCAAGTGTATATACAAGAGTGGATCTAGGAACACGGCATGTAGCAGGGTTTAATGCTCGTCGACAATAATTAATAAAACCAACCCTTTCACCAAAACCGAATGATAAGTGTTCTACTGCTACCATTCTAGCTAATTCTTCCCTATTTTGTTCATCAATATAACGAAATAATTGTTGGTTAGGAGTAGCGTACCTGAGAATTTGTGTTTGTGACCTCGATCTGGTCTCTGCTTCTAGATGTTTGGTTTGAATATGCTTCTAATAAGTGTCATATCCTCCGGATTTGGACCACTTATATACTTTATTGGAATAATTGCAAGCCGCTACATAGCTTCTATCTTCTTACCTAACTTTCTTCATATGTTTGACGAATAGATCAGATTTGCTCTGCTTCGGATCCGGTTCGTCCTCATCTGCTTCCGGTGGATCAAAATCATAATCCAGAGGTGTATCAATATCAGGCATATTTTCTGAATGGCTTGTCAAATTAGGGCCGGGGGGTGGCATTATGATCGGGTTCTGAAATTATTAAAGGAGGAGTAGGAATGTTTAGGCCTAGGTCTTCATCATAGGCCCGGCGTTGCAGATAATCGTGATAGGTGGTGTCGTTATGACCGAGATTATCGACCATCTGACCCTTACCTTTCATCGAAATCGAACACCTAGGATCGTCATAACAGTGACCCCTTCCATTTCCACCACTTGCCATTGGATTGGACGGAATAAATTTGAGACTAGAGAAATATTGAAAATCTAAAATAGATAATTGAAAACTTAGAACTTAGAAGAATAATACTATAAAGTATAAATCTATATTCTATAATAATATAATACTATAATAGTAGATTAGTAGTAACTAGTAAGTACTAAGTACTATTATAGTAAGTACTAAGTAGTAACTAGAAATAAGATAAATTGCAAATAAATAAAATTGGTTAGTATTTAGTAAATACTAAATAGTAATTGGTTATTCGGAAATTAAATAAATTATAAATAAGATAAATTGTAAATAAAATTAATTGCAAATAAAATTAATTGGAAATAAAATATATTGGAAATAAAATTAATTGGAAATAAAATTAATTGCAAATAAAATTAATTGGAATTTTGAAAATAAAATTAATTGCAAATAAAATATATTGGAAATAAAATATATTGTAAATAAAATTAATTGGAAATAAAATTAATTGCAAATAAAATTAATTGGAATTTTGAAAATAAAATTAATTGCAAATAAAATTTATTGGAAATAAAATTAATTGCAAATAAAATTAAAAAAATTGCAAAATTAAATAAATAATAAAAACCTTGGAAACTTGGAGTCTTCAGTCTTGGAGTCTTGGAGAGTTGGAGAGTGTTGGAGACTTGAGAGTTGAGTATTGAGACAATGAAACTTGAAATAAAAATTAGAAATTTAGAATTAGAGATTTAGAGAATTGAGAATAGAGAGAATTGAGATTTGAGAGAAATAGAGAATGAGAGGAAAATAAGAAAATAGTGTGAGATTGTGAGAAAAAATGAAAGGGGAGGAAGGGTATTTATAGAAAAAAATAAAAAATAAAAAATAAAAACAAAAAAAATAAATAAATTAAAGGGTTGGATGTTGAGGCCAACGGCATGCTGACGTTAGCATGTCGTTAGGCCCAACGTCATGCTGACGTCAGCATACCGTTGGGCCTCAATGGTCCAAAAAAAAAAAAAACCAGACGGTTTGTTAAACATTAAAACCGAAACCGAAAACTGGTTACGGTTTCGGTTTCGGTTTTTCCGATTCCGGTTCCACGGTTGGAACCCCTTGTCAGGTCTAACTCTATATAAAGAAGATGAAAAAGAGGTTAAAGGCCGCTACTTATCCAGAGTTATCTCCTTGGAATTTCAACCATAGACTTGCATAGGTTCCCAGTTTCTATGCTTTTACTCCTGATTTTTTGTGGGATCTTGGGAACTTTAGGAAAGGAATGGTGGACACTTACTCATCTATATGATTTTCCCTGTTTTTTATCAAGAAATATGATTATGGAACTCTATATAAAGAAGATGAAAATAGGTTAAAGGCCACTACTTATCCAGAATTATCTCCTTAGAATTTCAACCATAGACTTGTATGGGTTCGCAGTTTCTATGCTTTTACTCCTGATTTTTTGTGGGATCTCAAGAACTTTAGGAAATGAATGGTGGACACATACTCATCTATCTGGTTTTCCTTGGCTTTTATCAAGAAGTGTGATTATGAGACTCTATATAAAGAAGATGAAAACAGGTTAAAGGCCGATTTGATGAAAATGTATGCCTTAAGTATCGGCTACATAGTCGATGGAGCTTATAACAGAGATCATGAGCAGCGGTAGGTGAGGAATGCTGGGACTTGAGCTTGCTAGCCTCTTATCCATTTTTCATCTTGATATATTGCAACTGATTTTTGACTTAGTTACTTGAAAAAAGTATGGTTAGATTTGTGTTGATCAAAACTGAGATTTTCTTAAGGATTTTTGTTGTATCAAAATATATATATATATATATATATATATATATTATTAGTAATTTAAATGAGTGTTATGGCATTGATTAGTAATATACTTAAATGTTATCATCCTAAGTTGTTCCTTAAGTTATTTTTGAGAATCTAATAACGTGTATTTGATTTGGATTTGCAGTCGAAATTGCAGACATCGGTTCCGTCTACTATTCCTGACATGTATTCAGTTATTGCACAGATGATCAAGCAAAGTGAGGAATGAACAATATCTTTTTGCACAGCAGAATTCGTAAAGATTTGAAAAGAACTTAAGGTTGGAGATACACCAGTCGAAAAATCAACATCTGACAAGAAAAGAGCAAGCCAATAAAAAGTTGTGGACGACATGGTAAGCTTCATTTATTGCTAGCTTAGTTTATTCAAAAAATTAGCCTGTAAAAAACATTACTCAAATTTGCAGTTCTTAGTACATATTCTTCTTACTATAGGATACCGGTGGTAACAATATTTTCTCACCGGGGCAAAATTTTGTTGAAAATACCTTGGATGTTCAATTTGAGAATGTATTTTCTGAGAAGTTTGAGGTTGAGTCACACTCGAAGAAGGTTGTTGGTCAGGCTAGTTTGGAAAAGATTGATGGATGCCCGGTGAATTTGAGAAGTTTGATGGTGACACGATTGGTTTGGAAAAGGTTTAGACATGCTCGGAGAAACTTGTTGGCAAGGCTAGTTTGGAAAAAGTTGTTGGCTGCCCAATCGTGTTTGAAAAGTTTGATGGTGACACGGCTAGTTTGGAAAATGTTGAGATATACTCGAAGAAGGTTGTTGGTGAGGCTGGTTTGGAAAGAAAAGACTAATTCATGAATTGGGTAATTAGCTTGGCAGTGACGTATGCTAAAAATTTAATAGAAATTCTTATGATGATTTGAACAGGTTAGTTTGACATAAATGTTTTTTTTTTTTTTTTTTTAATGAAATAAATTATTATGTATGTATGTATAGCAGAACATCATGACTCTGATATGATATATAATTATTGCACTTGATATTCTCTACCTAAATTAATAAACTCATCATATAATCTCTAGACAGAGATAGTAGTGCACCTCTATTCCATAATGGTATTAAGAGGTTCAAGTCTCAACACCCATATTGTAATAGTTGTGACTTGTAATACTTCAAAAAAAAAAAAATTTTGATAAACTCATCTTTGATTCCTTCACTTTTACATTTTGATACAATTTTCACCAATTTACTAATATATAAAAATAATTATTATAATAATTATAATTATAATTATAATAATCCGGTGTTTGATATTCTTGACTTTATAATGTTATAGGGTGACTTAGGAAAGTATTTAGAGTATTTTTGGTACTAGAAAACAATTAAATTGTAAATAAAAATTATAGAAATTTAAAAAAGAAAAAAAGAAAAAATAAAAAAGAGTAGAACTGGTGGATGGATCTCGACCAAGATCTTCATCAATGGAGATCCATCTCCATTGGCGAGGATGGAGATCCAACGGTCCCCATCAATGGAGACCCATCTCCATCGATAGAGATGGATTTCAATCGTCGGAGATGCTAGTGGAGCCTGGAGCCTAGATCTCCACTAATATGATTTATTATTTTTTTTTTGATTTTTTTTTTTTATGGATGGGCATCCATTAGTTTATTTTAATAAAAAAATTGTTTTTTTTTTAATTTTAATCTTTTTTAAAAATTCTAAAATTTTAATTAATCTCTATTTTAAATTTTTATTCTATTTTTAAATATATATATATATATATATATATATGTATTAAAAATGCTTCAAATAACTAAAATACCCCTATTTTATACCGTCAAACTTGGTCAATGGTTAAGTTTGACTAAGGGTAGAAGAGGTGAGTGTCAATTAACGATAAAGTTGTTTCTAGATGTAAAAGGGCAAACCTCATAAGAGTTTGGTGCAAATTGCTCTAAAAAATCATTTGTGTCGTTGAACATAGAAGGCCTTAAAAAAAAAAGGTCTTAAATTTGAAGGCATTAGGTGACCACTTAATTGCCTCGTGGTTGAGCTACCTTTAGTTAAGACCTGATGAAATTAACTATATGGTTCGGAAAACATTTTTCACTGTAAGAGAGAGTCTCTCCATATTTTGTGATTTTATATACAAATGTGATTTATTTGTTTTCTTTACATACTACCGGTGGTGCAGTGACTCGGCGACTCCCTTAAATCTGAGATATTTTTAGTTTGTGGCGTTTACTATCAAAACACATTAGATGATGGTACCAACTTCAAAGATGTTAAGAAGAAATGAATTGTTACAAATAGCATGTTAAATATTAGAGTAATGATGGGCTGCTCAAAAAAATTACCCAAATGATATGTCATGTAAGTACTCACTACATAACAAACCTAACATTAGTCTAAATAATAAAATATTATGTGACTACACACTCATCATCATATATTAAACATGTCAATAATAACATTTGACATAATTAATAACATAAAGAGATAGATACATTTAACAACCTTGATTAACTGAAATTACAGACTGAAAAGTTTTCCATCAACTATATTGAAGAAAAAACTAGGCCAAAACCCAACTACAAATATCAAAAGACTTAACACACCACAAGTAGATTCCCTTCCTAGTACCATCACAAACAACAATAAACAAAAATGCAATAACAGCAGCAGCAGCAGCAACAACAACAACAACAACAGCAAAATTTACCAACTGATTCTTTCTTGCCCTCTTTGGCAGCCAATTTTATTCTCTAGTCACCTCCCAATTCAAGCATTTTTCATGGATATATATGTATATGCTCTATAATTTCAAGAAGACAAACTCTTCAATTGCAGGTACTTGACCTATTTTGTTGAGGGCATCCTTGTTTGGTTCTTCGTCGACTCCGATTGCCATGATAGCCTTGTTCCTCCTGACAGTTCTCCCTACACTCATGAAGCTGACATTTACATTTTGCTGACCAAGTATGTTCCCAACCTTGCCAATCATACCTGGCTGATCAACCTGTCTACACAGAATGAGATTGCCTTCCAAGCTCACATCCACACCAAATGACCCCAAACATGTCAAGTGAGGTACCCCAAATTTCACTTTCCCTTCAATGCTCACATCTCCGTTCTCCGAAACAGCACTAGCAAACTTGGAATCAACATTGGAGATTTGCACCTGGATTGAATCAACAGGGAATACAGGGTTGGCGTCTATAACCACGCGCTCTTCGCTTATACGAAGACCCTTTTGTTTGGCAGTGAAATCGGCATTGACTAGATTGACAAACGAGGATGAGATTGGTTCAATGATGCCTTTCGTGATCATGGCACGGAGAAGTCTTGTGTCCAAGTCATCCGGGTCACGAGCTGATCTATAAGTGACCTTTATAGACTTGATTCCACTCCCACCAGCAACCAACTGCACAGCTAGCCTCCCAAGCTTCTCAGCTAGAACAACATAAGGAGCCAATTCAGACAAGACCTCAGGAGGAACCATTGGAGCATTGACAGCAGTTGCAGAGAGCTCTCCTTTCAATGCTCCAACAACAGCTTCTGCTATTTCAATTGCTACACCTTCTTGTGCTTCTTTTGTGCTAGCTCCAAGATGAGGAGTGACAGTAACATTGTGATGTTGAATCAATTTGCTATCTGTTTGTGGTGGTTCTTCAATGAAGACATCAAGAGCTGCCTGAGCAACAATTCCACTATCAAGAGCTCTAACCAAAGCATCTTCATCAATTACACCACCTCTAGCAACATTAACAATCCTGACACCTTTCTTCATCTTTGAAAAAGTTTCGTCATTGAAAATCTTTGAAGTGGTGGGGATTAATGGCATGTGAAGAGAAATGAAATCAGCAGTGGCTATGGCTTGTTCAAAGGACACCAACTCCACACCGATGGCTCGTGCTCTGTCTGCTGGTGCATATGGGTCGTGTGCAATAACATTCATGCCCAAACCTTTTGCTCTCCTTGCAACTTCTGATCCTACTTTTCCAAACCCCATAACTGCCACTGTTTTTCCCACCATTGACACTCCCACATACTTGTTCCTTTCCCATTTTCCTGCAAATTCACAACCGTCCCACAAAGTAAGATTTTTCTCCTCAAGTGGGCCCATCACTAGAAACAATGTAAGATTTTTTATTTATTATTATTATTTTTTAAAAACCAATTAGTACGTAACTTTCGTCCAAAGAGAAAAATCTCTCCATATTTTGATACCAAAAAATATGAAATTATATTTACAATACCGGGTTTAAATTCATACAGTAACGGGTACCTATTAGCTAACATAGAAGGCAAATCACTTCCTCCAATCCAGGAGAGAGTGAATAGTGTGAATCTCCCACCAACCAAGGTCTCAAAATGGATTGTGAATTTGTGACATCTTAGTAGAAAAATCACAATACATTCCATGAATACAAATCAAAGATATGCATATTTAAACGTTTATGGGGATGATGATAGACCCCACAACTCCAGCGCATTAATAAGTGCCAAACCCCACTTGGAATCTTGTCGATATAATTGAAAAGCAACCAATGAATTATGATACATCTTCTTTGAAAGCAACCTTTCACTTAAACATTCAATCCACCAACTACCATAATAATTCAATTAAAAATTTAAAACAGAGAAAGAAATACAAAAGGACAAAATAGTTAAAAAGCGGAAAATCGACCCCGCAGTCCCGCACTAGCCGATTTGTTTGAAAAAAAGGGAAAAGAAAAAAGTTAACAACTTTTTATCTTATCAATTTAATAGTTTATTTTACTTTATCCAAAAATTTGGTATCTAAATCGAATATCTAAATGAAATGGAACGAAATTAAAGTAAAAACAAATAAAGGGGCTTGATCTAAAATTGTAATTTTACTGTGGGAGGTCGGCATTTTATTTCTATTCTAACTTTTAACTTGTAGGTTTTTTTTTTTTTTTCCTGAAAACTGAGGAGTTCTGAATTTTACTAAAACTGAATAGCGATTAAAACCTGAATCTGAATGACATGTTTGATTTTTTTTTTTTCCTCACAACTAAAGGTACTGTCAACATGTTTGTTTTTAAAAAATAATATTGTCTGAAAAAAAAAGTAATTTTACATCTATACCCATGCTAAACAATTATACATATAATATATAATAAAAACAATCTAAAAATAATAATTATATATAAACACATATGATCATGATCTTCTTCTTTGATTACAAACAAACTTTATTTTTACTAAAAAAAGAAAATTTTTTTTTTTCAAAAAATAGCAGGAAAACTCACACAAAATACTCTAAAAAGAAAAAATATATAAATACATCACCCTAATATCATAATAAAGTATTGATATTAAACATTAATATGAGAAGTGATTAGGTTTTTTTTTTTTTTTTTTTTAAAGCTATTTAAAAATAAGCAATATATTAAAATAAATATTTATATACAATATATAATTATGATAAAATTTGAGATATGTTATATATGGAGGATAGTATCAGAAGAAAAGATTTTTGATTGCATTTAATACAATTCAGTGATTTACAATTAAGTGAAAAGTCATGATTTTTTACTTTTTATTTTAATTTGTTTTTGAAATTTTTAAGTTGTTTGACCATTTAAAAAAATAAACAAAAAAACTTAATAATTATGATTCACACCCATTAAGTTTTAAGTGGAAAAAACAAACGATCCCTTAGTCATCAATGTAATTATATACTAATTTATTTATTTTTATTTTTTAAAATCCGACACTAGTCAGATTAAAGGTATGTTAGGAACTTAGGACCCATAATATACTACTCCTATTACAGAGAGAGAAAAAAAAAAAAATCACCACACTTTATGATTTAACAAGAATAAAATGAGAAAACTACTACTTTATTAACAATCAATGGCGAAGTTTATTTAAAATGTCATATTAAATTTTATTTATATTTTATCCTAGTTTTTTTATATTATTTATAATTTTTTTTTTTTTTTCTATTTTTCATTTTGACCCTCCCATATTGATGGAGTAGTTGTGCAATTTCAAACTAATATATATGGTGTCTATTTCAATGGTTAAATTCATCAAAGTATTATAGTATGTTAATAAAATGAATTTTCGGTTTTATATACCTCCAAAATTAAAAATCTACATTAAATGAACTAATTAATCTTATTATAAAATGATCAAGAAATCAAACTCATCAACTGCAAAAAATTATTATTAAAAAAAAAAAAAAAAATTACCAGATTTCATGGACGCATCGGCCTGAGAGACGTTCCTGGCCATAGCAGCGAGCAGAGCGATACCGTGCTCCGCCGCCGCGATGGTGTTAGCTGTCGGGGCGTTGACGACGAGACAGCCGAATTCGGTTGCGGCCTGGAGATCCACATTATCGATCCCGACGCCGGCCCTGCCGACGACCTTCAAGCGGCCCTTGGCGGCCTCAAATACTTCTCTGGTGACTTTGGTGCCGCTCCTGACGATCAAAGCGTCGCATCTCGAGATCTTCTCGCAGAGCTGCTCAGGAGAGAGGCTGTACGAGCAGTCCACGTCGCCGAAAACTTTCAGGAGCTCGATCCCGGCGCTTCCAAGCTTCTCGGAGACCAGAATTGTCGGTTTGGAATCAGAAGAAACCAAATCGACATCTGGGTATTTGGATAACGAAGTCTCGGATTCTGTGGCGGTTTTTAGAACGTTTTTTATGGGAGATACAGAGTAGTAGTGGTGGCGGGAATTGTGAGAATGGGAGAGTTTTTGGGAGATGGGTGTGGCGGAGGTTGAGCGGATGAAAGAGAGGAGGGAGGCTTTTGTGGCCGTAGAGGAGGGGGATTTGGAGGTGGAGAAGGTGGAGGACAAGAGGGATTTGGTGGTGGTGGAAGAAGAAGCCATGAAAATGGATGCTCTGTTTTTGTTGTGTTTTGTGTGAGAGTTTTGTGTATGGAAAGTTTTATGTGATTGGATCTTATAATAAAAATGTTTTTCTACTTGTATTTAAAATAAAAAAACCAATAATTAAAATAGAAAATAATTGTAGAGTGATTATTAGTTTATTACTTTGGATTGGAGGAACAAGGAATTGAAAGCGAAAGTTATTCATTCACTCACTTTCTTGTATGTATTATTGAGAATTCTAAAATCAAAAAAAAAAGGATTTGGCTTTCCATAGTAGTTAAAGAGTAATTTGGTCAGGTTGTAAATCCATCACATTTGCACCACGAGATTGCAGTTCTAGTTCTCTCCTTTTCAAAAAGAAAAATGCAAATGTTATATTTTGTGGACCTATGATTGCATCATATTCAATTGAGGTAATGCCATTGTAACTATATTGAGGACTCAAATCAGTTGTTAAAAAATGGTGGTCCAATTTGTATCTAACCAACCAAATTGGGATATGTGTTTACGTTTAATTATTTTTTTTCAACTTCTTCTAAATGTAGACACGTATTCTAGTTTGATTGGTTATAACACCATTTTTGGACGGCCTTAAGTCCCTGTATTGAAAGGTAAATAACTAAGAGTTACGTATAAGTGCATAATCTTATCAATGAAATATAAATTAAAAAAATAATAATTTTTTTAAAAAAAAAAAAAACCGTTTTTAAAATTTTAAAATTTTTTTATTTTTTTATTTTTATTTTTTATAAATGGTTTCTAAATTTACATTATCTATACTAGTTTTTACTGTTATTTTTTATAATAAAAAAAATATCTTTATTTATAAATTTTAATAATTATGAGTAATTTGATTTTTTTTTTATTAGTTTAATTTTAAGATTATTTTTAGAAAGTCTTTCCATAAATGTTTGAAGTTCAATTGAGGTTTCTAGTATATATCAGGAAACAGTATTTAACTTTGCCATACAATTTTGACTTTTGAGTCATTGTTATGTGATTTTAGAGAGAAACTACACTTCCCAAATTATGGGATAAAAATTGAAAATCGGTGTAAATTTTAGTTAAATTTCCTAAAAAATATAGCAATATATTACTACACCAATAAAAAAATTTCCAAGAAATATATATATATATATTTTCCATTACAAATAGTACTACAGCAATAAATTTGTAATTGTAACAGGTTAGTGGGTTTTGTCTGTACAATGACGTCAGATAATCCAACATGTAAGTTGAATTAAATTGCCATAATATGTCCATATGCTAACATAGGGGTAAACAGACGAACTTTGGATTTGGGTAAATGGTTCTCAGGTTAACGGTTCAAATCCTATAAATGGTAAAAAAATTTTTAAAAAAATACATGATCCCGAATTAATAGATATTATAAAATAAAAATAATAATAATAAGGAATATCCATATCTATTCGGCTTAAATAGTACATGTTGTCGATTATTAATTACGTTGTATCGTGATATCTTTAAAAATACATATATTTTAGCAGGACAATACAAAATCAGTTGTATTGTGATAACTTTAAAAAGGGAAATTATCATTTCCTCATCTAAGGTCTACCATATTAGATAATTTGGTCTCTTTAGTTTCAAAAATAGCCAATCAACCCTTTAAAACCCAAAATATTGGTCATTTTTCCCCTTCTGTCAAGTTTTCCATCCAAAATAACATTGACCTTTAATTGCAAAATTAAAAAGCCTCATCAAGGCTTGTGGCTTTTGATTACAAGGTAGAAGGTTCAATCCCTGATGAGGCCTTATAATTTTGCAATTAAAGGTCGACGTTATTTTGGATGGAAAACTTGATAGAAGAGAGAAAATGACCAATATTTTAGGTTTCAGGGGGTTGACTGGATATTATTGAAACTAGAGGGACCAGATTATCTAATATGGTAAACCTCAGGAGAAAAATGATAATTTTCCCTTTAAAAATACATATATTTTAGTAGGACAATAAGCAATCAGTTTCTCGGTATTCAACCGTTTGATTTATCTACTTCTACGTAATTAACATTCACCTCTACTTAATCAACAGATACATCATTTAGGATGAAAAACTAGAAACCCTCATCCCGTTTCCAGATGCCCATTACAAACAACCTTTTGACGTTGTTTGGATGAAAATTTTATCCCAAAATTTGGTAAAAATAGCATTATACTTGGTCTTCGAAAAAATCCAAACATAG
Organism: Acer negundo; assembly: GCA_035582765.1. Classification (NCBI taxonomy): domain Eukaryota; kingdom Viridiplantae; phylum Streptophyta; class Magnoliopsida; order Sapindales; family Sapindaceae; genus Acer; species Acer negundo. The sequence continues at coordinate 33,191,093 of CM069241.1, read as the reverse complement.
GTGGGTCCATTTCTAGAGTTATTTCCCAAATTGTATTACCGTCACAATGTTGATGGTGAAAGGTTAACATTTATCTTATTTTTCATATGCTACGTACTCTCGAACTTAAAATATAATTGAATTGGTCGAAGACCCCACCCTCTATTAGGAAGCCATATTGAATGATGGTAGGTGAAATATTAATATTTTCTTTGAGTTCAAATGGTTTGAGAGAGACTGGTCGAGGAAATTCAACTTCAAGTGAGGAAAAAATAATCCAAATATCACTATCAAGTTGGTCCGCCATCGCTTGCAAAGTTGAATTTTGGAATATGATATAAAAAAGAACTTGGATTGAATTAGGGTTTTTGAGAATCTAAACCAATTTGTCCAAAATTCTAAATCTATAAACCAATCAAGTCTAAACCGATTCAATTTTTAATTGGATTGATGAGATCAATCAATTTGATTGAATATAGGGGTAAATACACTTAGAAACCTTGAAGTTCGGTATAAATGTAGTTAGAGAGCAACTATGTATGTATCTACTCATATTTCCATTGCTTTTAAAATTGAATTAATAAAAAGACAATATTCTTCATAGTTATTAAAATTTAAAAATAAAGAAAGGACAAAGATTTAAAATTTAGAAACATTTTATTATTAAAAAATTTAAGTTAAAAAAAGAAAAAGAAAATAATTTATAAATGAAGATAAGTTAAAAATTAATTTTTTTTTACTTACTTTAAAAATATTTTTAAAAAATAAATTTAAATTGAAGATAATTTAAAATTTTAAAAATAGTTTTTAAATATTTTTTTCATTTTAAATTATTTTTTAATTTATATTCCATTGAAAAGATTATCTTCAACTAATGTACTTTAATTGTTTTTTTTTTTATATATAAATTATTATCTTCATTTTAAAATTTTAATAATTTGGTTTAATTTAATCTTTTTATTAGTTTAATTTTAAGAGAATGAGAGGAATGAGCAAATAAATGCATATTTGCTCTCTAACTCTATTTATGTCAAATTTTAGGGAGTTTTAGGTTGTGTTTGATTTTTTGTCCGAAAACTGAACAATACTGAATTGAACTGAAGACTCAATATTGACTGAAAACTTAAACTAAAAAACATGTTTGTTTTTTGTCACTGGAAATTGAATATAAGTGATAAGTTATTTGTTTTTTTTAAGTTACAAATCTCTAAAAATAAATATTTTTACATCTATACCCTTTCAACTATTATTTACTATATATTTATATTTTAATATATTTAAACAGTAATTTAATAATATAATAACAAATTTATAATAAAAAAATTGCTCAATAAAATAGAACCCCATTATAAAAAATTGAACAAGTTAATTAAAGTTTAGTTTAAGAAATAACAATAGGTTAGAGTCGGCCACTAATAATGTGTACAATGTTTATATGTGGAATTATAATAATATAATAACAAATTTATAATAAAATCTATGTGCTCTATCAATGTGACCATACCATATAAATATATCACAAGCAAACATAATTCAATTCTATGTAAATTAAAAAAATTAGAGGAGAATTTCGAAGTATCTCATCTAGGCTTATAGAGATAGATACGGTGGTGGTTGCGACACAAGTAGAGTGCATGTAGTTTCTAGAGGGTTAAGTTGGTTTAAGTTTGTTTGTAAAACCGAAAACAAAAATAAATAAATAAAAAATAAAGTGCTAACTTTCTCCAAACACATAATATAAAACTAATCAAATTATGAAAAAAGAAAAACGTTCTTACAAGAATATGACTAGAAGTCGAAATATGATTGAATACGATTAAAAAAAACATTAGATTCAAGTGGAGATTTTAGAGTCTTGAAAATACTAAATTTTTTGGCTGCTAACTTTTTTAAATCATGAGAAGAAGAAAAAATATTAATATGGTTAAATCGTCGGTGAAAAAATCAAATATACCTTAAGTGTATTTACCCCTTAAATATATATATATATATATATATTTTTTTTTTTTTTTTTTGAAGTATTAAATTGGCCAAACTATTGACCAACTTCACATAAAATATATATGATAGAATTAATATTGGATCCAACAACTCTTTATGAAAATAAAAATAAAAATAAATATGAAATAAATATCCCAAAACTATAGAATATCTAATAAAAAAATCCAATCCAAGCCATGAGCCCATGCATGAGCCATGTGCATTTTGGATCTTTGATTTTCCTCTGGCATCACCCACCTGCTCTCACTGTGTCTTTAACTTGGGGGTCCCTATTCCCTCATCATTGATTGGTTTCATTTTCTATTTGAAAATTAAACAAAACAAGCCCTCACTGTTGCACCAGTGAAGTGAAGGACGATGATTCAATAAATAATTTATTATTCTATCTACAGCATTGTAAGATTCAAAGAAGGTGTCATTGATCAATCAAAACAAATTTATCAACAGATTTTTACACCATCTATATGCCCTTTGTATTTTCTAATATCATCTTCAATTTTTTTTTGTTTTTTTTAATATTCAGTTAATTAACCATGGTCAGGGATGACCATTTTCCCCTAGGACCCTAAAACCCCGCTTCCCCATCTTCATTTGGGGGAAATTTTTTGAGGGAAATTTTAACCCTAAATTTAAATAGGGTTGGGGTTGGGGGTAGGTGCCCCATCTCCATTTCCCTATTTTCCCTAAATAATATAATTTTATAATATATTAATATATTAATATATTAATATATATATTTTTTCAATATTTTTATTATTTATATTTTACTAACTATATATACATCTTTACAACTTAAAACCTAACCCTAAATCATATTCCTTATTTCCTTCCCTAAAACGTTTCTTACTTTTTGGGTTATTATGATGAAAGAACAACTTAGCTTTCATTTAAATTTGTATGAGATGTTATTTTGTATTTAAATTTAATAGATTGTATATTTGTGTGTTTTTTTTAATATATAATTTTTATAGATACATGAAAAACGGGGGAATGAGAAACGGGAAACCCCAAATTAAAATAGGGGAAATCGGGGAATAAGGATGGGGATGGGAGGACCTCCCCCCAAAACTAACCCATCTCCATTTCCCCCAAATGGGGAAATGGGGTGGGGGATGGGGGAAGGTTTGGAAAATGGGGGTGGGGTTGGGAGGACCTACATCCGCCCTCATTCCCCCATTGGCCATCCCTAACCAAAGTCCAATATGGTTTGTAAGTTTGTTGGTAAGATTGCTCATTTAGTCCAATAATATCCAAATTCAGTCGATGTTATGTTATATTGAATATATATATAAAAGTAATTTTCCAATGAGGAATTTTACCATGAACACTTTAAGCACCTTTGGTGAAATTGTATGTAATCAAATGTTTTTCAATGAGATTTTTTGTATGCATCATAAGAAAATTAAAATACACATTTGGTAAAAATTTAAAAAAAATTTGGAAAATTTTTTATTAAATTTTCCTATTTTTAAATGTTTTATCTTTAAAAAAAAAAAACGGAAAAAATTAGTTCTTGCACCCGAATTTTTTTTAATTTTTTTTCATAAATGTATTTCAATGTTTTCACCATTCATACAAAAAATCAAATTAAGATTCAATATATTTCATACAATATCATCAAATGTGCTTAAATTGTGCATTGTAAAAAATCCTCAATGGAAAATTACTATATCTATATATATATATATATATATTCAATATGTAGGTATAGTTCAAACTAATAATTTGGATCATATGTTAGATTTTTTTTTATATAAAAAAAAAAAAAAAAACTTTTCTTTATTCAATTTTGTTTTGTATTTGTTTTTAATTAATTTAAAATTTCTGTAAGTCACATAGTAGATTATGATTGGACAATATATTTTCTTTTAGGGTCAATTTGATATTTCGTTTAAAAGGTAAAAATCATATACATATATACACGTTCTTTCTATTACCAGTTCGAACTGTCAGGACGAAGAATGTGGACCACTAGTTTTACATAAGTTTTGACAAGTGCATACACTTTGAGTCAAAGTATATAAAACTAGTGGTCCACATTCTTCGTCATGATATATCTTTTGTCAGTTCGAACTAATACATATATACATATATATATATATATTTATATAGTGCTTATGAAGTCAAGTAAAAACATTTATACCCATAATTTTATTATTTTTATCTTTAATGTTAGGAGTAATGCTAGATATCACAACTATTCTAACACAACACATGTGACACATGAGGTGTTAATTTGTGAGTGAATACATAGATAGGTGAGATAAATCATTATTAATGTGTATTCACTCACAAATTGACACCTTATGTGTCACATGTACTGTGTTGGAATAGTTATGATTTTAGTCGTAATATCTAACATTACTAAAAAGAATTAACACATTTTCATTAAAAAAATATATAAAATAAAATAACTGATTTTTAAGGTTTTTTTTTATAAAAAAATAGGCTTTGTCTCCACTAGATTTATTTTTATTTCTATTCATTTTAATTATTTTTATTTTACTAAATTTAATTATTTTTATTTCCTCTTAATTTTGGAGTTGCTTTGTCTAGAGTTGTGGCGTATTTGGTATCGCAGTAATTCCTTCATTCACAATTCTGCAGTAGTCTCCACTAAGGATATTTTTCCTTGGGTTGAGGCTTTCTTTGAAGAACTCAATCAGGCAAATGGCAAAGTTGTATCTGATGATGGTGGTAATTCCCTGATCACTCCTTCGTGGAGACCGCCTGATGTTGGCCGGCTTCTATAAAATAAATACTGATGATGTAGTCGATGTTAGTAGGAACAGAATTGGTACTGGTGTTGTTATTCGGGATTGCAGGGGTATGGTTTTGGCTTCTTATGCTCAATCTTTCCACTCCTCTGCTGGCTGAAGCCTTAGGCATCCTGCGTGGGCTTCGGTTTGCACATGAGTCTGGCTTATGGCCTTGTATTGTTGAGTTTGACTCTCAGGTGGCAGTTTCGATGATAAACTCCGGTTGTGTGCCCATGTCCGATATTGGTTTGGTTATTAGTGATATCTTAGACCTTGTAAATGCTTCCCCTCACTGTCAAGTTTGTTTCATTTCTCGTAAAAGCTAATATGGCTACTCATTGTCTAACCAAGCTTGGTTTATCTTTTGTTTCTGATAGATTTAAATATTGATTTGATTGTCCCATAAAAGGAGAAAAGAGAATATTGTTCTTATATTATATCTATTTTATTCTTTCCAACTAATCACAACTCTCTTTGCAATAAAATTAGAATAAAATTATACAACCAAATAAATTAGTCCAAAAATCAATCCAAATGATATGGTAAGACACTTGTTATAGCTATATAAATCATGAGATGATGTGGTAAATGACAAATCACTTGACACATTATTTGGGTTGATTTTTTAGGTTGTATAATATTAGTGATAAAATTATCATACATCTGTACATTACAATTAACCAATCATACATTTAATTATGTTTACGGTTGATTACCTGATTATTCCTTCAACCCAATTAACAATAATAATTATAAAAGTTACAACAATACCAAACTAATCCTCATTTATTAATTCACAATACATTTAACAATAATAATTTTAAAAGTAACAACAATATCTAATCCTCATTTATTAATTCACAATTGCATATCATTAAGTTCTAAGATACTAACAACTATTGATGATTTTTTTTTTTTTTTGAAACATTACAATAATTGGGGATTTTATAGGGGTGTGATGGGCTTTACCACCAGGTCAACCTCATTTTGTCACAACTGTCAATGATTAACCAATAGGAATGATGCACATCACCTCGTAGTAGAAATGATAGTGCACCTCTCTTCCACACCGGATGGTCATGGGTTCGAGTCTCACCATATCTATTTTATAAGTATATGTGGAGAGTTTTCTCCCGATTGGTAAGAGTAGTTATCCTGACCGTATATATATTGTCCAATCTTGACAGGTCCCAATAGTTCTATTGTAATAGTTATAAATGTAATACTTAATATGTATATATATGGTCTCGTTCACATCAGTGTACATTAATAAAGTTATACCAGTACGCACTGAATTAAATATATATATATATATAACAGGAATGATTAAACAAAAATGGGAAAAAGTAAGTTCATGCAATTTGCCAAAGAAAACAAATGATTGATTGGCTTTGCAATTTTATATTCCAAAACCTAACAAAAGTGGGTCCCATTATGCTTTGCTTTTTGAGTTGGGCGAAATGTCATTCCATTTCTGGCGAAGAGAATGGATGGTAAATTGGTAATTTGCCTCTGTGCCCAAATCCGGAAGACAGGAAGGAGACATTTTCTAGTTGTATTTTTCGTTTTGTTTAGCATATAATAATGTTTTTTGTTTTTTTTCTTTATTTTATATATTTTTATTTTAAAGCAAAAATTGATTTTCATATTTTTAGCTGTTTAGTAACACTGATTAAAAATAGTTGAAAAAAATAATATTATAATATATATTTAGTAAGAAAATAATTTTCAATATTATAAAAATAAAAATAATATTGTTTATAGTTAAATTAATATATATATTATTAATAAAAACAACTTAAATTGATTTGTGTTTTTTAATTTATTTTTTCTTAGAAAAATATAGGTTTAATATTAAAAACATCCCCTCACCTTTGAACTATTATTGGATGTCTAGATAAAAATGTTTTTATTTCAGAAACACCCCTTATGGACCAACAAACAATGTTTTATTTGGTAAGATTCAAAGGGTATAATGTTCAATTAATATAATTGAAACTTAAATACGGACATTATAGACTTTTTAACATCAAAAATAGATCAATTGAATCATTGTTTGTTAGTCCATAGGGGATGTTTCTGAAATAAAAACATTTTTAGCAAGACATCCAATAATAGTTCAAAGGTGAGGGGAGGTCTTGAATATTAACCCAAAAATATAATATAGATATTTTTTCATCCATGTATAATTAAAAATATTTAATTACTTTTATTTTAGTTTTTTAATTATATCATGTGGTTAAATGTTAATGAATAAATAAATTATATTTTATCTCGTTTTAATTTTTAATGATTAAATATATTAGTTGTTCTATTAGCACACCCTTTATTGATATAATTATACCCCACTTTCAAAATTTATTTCATATTACATTTATATCCTTTATCAAAATTATTTAAGAAATATCCAATTCCATAGTTGACTCTTTTACCAATTGAATTCCGGTGAAACTTCGCTTCCACTTATAATTTTATTGCCAATAAACTTCTTTTAATATTATAAACCCCAAATTCTTTATTTTCAATAAAAATTAAAATAAAGTATATCTATTTATTTCATGTATACAAATAATTATGTTCTCTCAGAAAAGTTATTTTAACATTATAGACCCTAAATTCTTTGTTTTTCAATAAATAATAATCTAAAAAATAATTGTTTCTTCCGTATATACAAAATATCACAAAAGAAACAAACTTAATAAAATTAAAAGACACAACTCCAATTTAGGTCGAAAAATATAAAAGCAATGGAGAGAAAATATATATATATTTTTCACAATAAAATATAATCAATTTAGAACTAAAGAAAGGAAAAAAGGCTTTTAAGATGTGTGATTGAGATAAGAAAAATGATAATATACGGAAGGAAGCCAGAAGCCAATGCAGCAAATTACAAAGAGAGATGCAAAATATAGAGAGAAGGGGTGTATGAACAAGCTGGATTTTTTTTTTTTTATATATATTATTAAAGTTTTGCTGGGTGTTATTAATTGTTAAATCTGAGGGATGAATTTAAGGGTAGTTTAGGGCATAGATTAGGGCATAAATGATTATAATTTTAAAAATATATTTAATTCTTGAAAGTGAGGTTTTATTAGGTCAATGCATGGGTGTCAATAGCATCGTTCTAAATAAATTTATTAAAAAACAAAATAAATAATAGATGGACCCCTTAAAAACAATGAAAAGCAAAATGTTGAAAACATCATTTCGATATTTTCCATAAACGTATGTTTCAATGCACTAGAAGGCTAGAAGTGAAAACTCGATTTTGTGTTTTCAAATTATTATTATTATTTTTGTCTAAAAGAAGATACCATCTCATTGTTTTTGTAACTCAAAAAATAGAAAATGCATTTTGGAAACATCACCGAACTTCTTCTTGTTGTTTTGTTTCTAAAAAATGGTCCCCATTCTAAATAGAGTGATGTTACTTTTTGTGGAAGCATTGAAGCAATATTAGTATTTAATTCTCACTTAGATGGTTAGATACCCCTTAATAAACCAATCCTAAACTTTTTTAATACAAAATAAACCTATCATAAACCACTTACTCTCACATTCACATTCATTCTTTTATTTATTATATTATAAACACACATACTATAAACATACAATTTTTTTGTTGTTAGTTCGTCTATATGTATATAATCTTTTTATTGTCAGTTCGTTCTGATATAAAATATATCAGAAAAAAGAATGTAGACCATAGATTATAGAGAAATTTTGACAAGTGCATACACTTTGAGTTAAATATATAAATCTAATGGTCAACATTTTTCGTCATGATATATTTTATATCAGAACGAACTGGCAATAGAAAAATTGTATATATATATATATATATATATAATTTACTTGATTTATTCAGTTTGGTTCGATTTTTGGCAAGGTAAAACCGTACATAACTTGCATTCGATTTTTTTTTTTTTTAATTGTATTAACTCGTTTTGACAAGGTGATTCGACTCGAATACGTATTTTAGATTTGGTTCGGTTCGATTTATCTCAGTTTAGTTCTTGTCAGACCTAATCAAGGTCGAGTATATTTACAATATCTAGATATGGATCGGACTCTGTTTTCATCCGGGATTTTACTCGGATACATCCGGATCTAGGCATTTTACTTATCCTTGGGTATTTGTATAGATATTGGTTGGATCTTGAATCCTATTTAAGAATAGTGAGGCATGAGGCATGACCCTACACTACAAACACATATAAATCAGTCATTCCACAAGTCAAAAACTCAATTAGAGATCACAAGAGAAGCAACATTTACACACTAATGCCAATATACCATGAAAGACTCCACTGGCCTTGTAAACATAAAATATGAGTAGATCACAGTTGATTTCATTCTGGGAAACTTACATTACAAAACACACAACCATTTGATTACTCAGTCAGAGGTCATCAGTACAACATAACAGTGATCTACTACTTTATTTTCTACAACAAATATTCATAAACAAATCAACAAAGCCACTACCAATACTGACTGAACGTGTCAGAATTTGCTACACATCTTAAACCCATTCAAGGGTTTTATTGAAAAGTAACCCTTTTGGGAAGGTGGAATTGAAAACGAACTCATTTTTGAAAAAATTACAAAACTAACTCCTTTTTCAAGCAAAAGTACCATTTTACCCTTACTAAATTTTCTCTTCTACTCATTCTATGCCTATTAATCCTCCCATTCTTTTCCTTTACTCACTATTTTTCTCTCCTCACCACACACACCTTCGACAGAACCCATTTTCTCGTGTCAAATTTTTTTTTTTCTTTCGTTCTCTCTTTCTTCATTTGTCGAAATTAATCAAATCCAACTCGAAATTACCATAGATTGTGTTGAAAGCTTTGATTCATCATCAATCACAAAGGTTCCTTCTTTGAAGCTTTGAGGTGAGTTTTGTTTTTGAACTTTTGTACTTTATATTATCTTCAATCTTCGATTTAGTTGATTGTGTGTATTATTTTTGTGAAAATAGTTTACATTTACATAATAAAGCATGGGTCTTGTGTGAATTTGATATTGTTGTGATCAATTTAAAGTTTATACATATGTTTAAGGTTTATTTCTTGTTGGAATGTCCTATTTACTTAGATTTGTTTATTAGGGTTGTTAAAATAGTTTACATGAAGATAATCGAGTATGGGCCTTGAAACAATTTGATTGTTGTGGTCGAATTTCTCCATTGGTATTGAATCTGAAAATTGACAGTATTTTTTCGAAAATGTATCCAGTTTTTCAAATGGTGTTTGGAATTCGCAACTGTGTTATGGGAATTCCTAACAGCCGTTGGAAATTCCTAACAATAGTTGGGAATTCTCAACGCCGTTAGGAAATTCCCAACGGCAGTTAGGAATTCCCATAACATAGTTGCGAATTCCAAACGCAGTTAGGAAATTCCTAACGGCAGTTGGGAATTTCCAATGCCGTTAGGAAATTCCCAACGGCAGTTTGGAATTACCAATACCGTTATGAAATTCCTGACGGCAGTTTGGAATTACCTTGCTTAACAATTTAAGTGTTAAGGAAGTAGCTGAACTCGAAGAGGTGGTTGTTGAAGTGGGCGTGAACGAGGTATGCAAATCATATATTAATCTATTTACACTTCGTCAAGTTAATACATTTATATATGTATGAATTATCATGAAGTGGTAGAGATTCTGATGCTCAGTTTTCTTGTCAGGGTCTGAAGCTGCTCAAGGCATCCATGGAATGCAAGACAGTTTTAACAAATGTTTTCTTTGACAATATTGCGAAACAGAAAACAACCCAAAACTAATTGAAATTGTCAAAGATGAAGAAGAGCCATCAGAATTCTTGCTCTGTTTGGAGTTGAATTCTAGTTTATGTTTTTTTTTTTCCTTTTTTATAAATCTGTTTCTTGAATGTTTCAAGATTTTTCAAATTTCAACTGTTTCTTTATTTCAGGTTATTGATATCAAGCTAGCTACATATGTTTTTATTTTAGAACATCAGTTATTTTGTTTCATGAATTCTACTTTGTTTCTATTTTTTGTTGATGCCATTAATTCTGTCATTGTAGCATATACAGAGATTTTTTTTAATTGATGAAAAAGTTCATTTATTTTTCCAAAGATTTCTATCAACGAATCAATCACATTGTCAATGTACTATATGCTTAATCAATTCTCATTAAAAATCAATAAATGCAAAGAAGGTGCAAGTCCCTAACATATTAATTAAGTAAGAAACAGAATTTTATGCTTTCTTGCACCAAGACATTAAAAGAGAATTGAAATTTATTTGTCCACCACTCAATTCTTTTCTTGTCCGAGTTTTGAAAGGATAAAAGTCATTGAAGTTACATTTAAACAATCTCAAGAATTGTCCACCACTCAATTCTTTTCTTGTCCGAGTTTTGTCCGGAAGAGGGATAGTTGCACATCTATCAACTTTTCCTTAATCAACTGTATAGCAGCCGTTGACGAAGTGCTATGAATTTTCGCTGGGAAATGCTCTGCAACCTTTAGTATTAAATCCACCTCTTCTCCCATTTAATTATCTTGAAATATAAGATAAAACCATAAGAAATTAATATAAGTACACATGTTTTAACCGAATAAACAATTTAAGGTGATATTTGAAACTGCGTTTGGAATTCCCTACTGCTGTTGGGAATTCCCAATGGCCGTTAGGAATTCCCAATGAGAGTTGGGAATTCACAACTGGCGTTGGGAATTCCCAATTGCAGTTTGGAATTCTCAACTGGCGTTGGGAATTCCCAACTGCAGTTGAGAATTCCCAACAGCCGTTATGAATTCCCAACTCCAAACGCCAGTTAGAGATTCCAAACTGCAGTTGGGAATTCCCAACGCCTGTTGGGATTTTCTAACTGCAGTTTGGAATTCCAAACGCCTGTTGGGAAATCTAAACTGCTGTTAGTAATTTCAAACCTGAGTACACAATTAGAAAACCAAAATACAATTGAGAATGACAAACCTAAGAGTACACAACCACTACAAGGTCCATTCAAAACATTTAAAACCAAAACCCAGTAATATAGCAAATGTTTAATCAGTAAATGCCAATATTAAACCAAAAACTATATATACCAACTTGACAATACCAGATACTGAGCAATACCAATGTGGTGGATCACACACAACACATGACTTCATTAAGGAGAATGCAGCCTGGAAATTGACCCAGATAATGAGCAATACAAATGTGGTGGATCGCACAACACATGACTTGATTAAGGATATTTGAAGAGAATGCACTAACATATAGACAATGTTATCTAGCATAAATTAATGACCGAATAGTTGACTAATAATATATTTGCCCTTCATAAGAACTTACAAATTGCAATCAAGCAAATTCAACTATTTCCAAAATTCTAAATGATAAGAGATGCATCAAAATAATGTAAATTTGAAGACAAAGGGTTTCTGTTTTTGTGTCAATATAAACAGAAAAATAGACTAGAGAATCTAGGTTCAAGCTCCTAGATTGGTGATATATATACTTTTTAACATCAGCATGATAATAGGGAGAAGCCATGTGTAGTCAGTTTTAAATCACTAATTTGCAATGATGACAGCAACAGTAGCAACATTTTGTTTGAACAGTCATTTCAAACAATCAAAAACTTAAAGAACAACTTCTAAAAAATGAAATAAAAACGGCACTACTATACGAGAAATTCAAACACCTGCTTACATTAGCTCCTGCAATGGTCGACGGAAATTCCGGTCATCCAATCAACACATGACTTGATTAAAACAGACAAAAAAAAAAAAAAAAAAAAAAACAGAGCAAACCCACAATACTCCAATCCAAAATCACCTCTTCCATTTTTTTTTTTCAAATTCAAGATCAGAATAAACGCAATTTACGGAGAAGAAAGTTTGAAATTTTAAAAGGGCAAAACTAACTCATTTTTGGCAATAAATTGATGGAGAAGACCTAAAATTGAAAGAACAATCACCTTAATTTCCTTAAACTTTCTCAGAAGCCAAACAGAGTTGACGTGGTTGTCGTTCAATCGTCGTCTTTTGGCTTCAGTCGATTCGTGCTGCTGCTTCCATCAAGTCGTCGCCATGCTTCCGTCGAGTAGTGGTCTTGCTGCTGCTTCCGTGGCGTCATCGTGCTATAGGATTGGGGTTTCAGAAGCCAAATGTCGTTGTCGTGCAGTCGTCGTCGTTTGGCTTCAGTCGATCCGAGCTGCTACTTCCATTAAGTCGTCGCCGTGCATCTGTTGAGTAGTGGTCTTCGTCGTGAGATAGGATTTCATATACTTTCAGTTGTGGTCGTATTTCAGACAGGAAAAGAGTCGATTGGGGTTTCAAATATTTTGAGAGATCTTGGGGTTTCAATGTGTTTTGAGAGAATGGTTAGGGATCTTTGATTGTTGGAGGTCAGAGATGAGAGAAGCTAGGGATTTAGAGTGTTAGGGATGTTAGGGATTTCAAACAAGTTAAGGAATTAGAGTGTTAAGATAGGATTGTAATTTAAATTTTTTTTAAGGGTAATACCGTCTTAAATGAGTTAGTTTTGTAATTTTTTCAAAAATGAGTTAGTTTTCAATTCCACCTTCCCAAAAGCGTTACTTTTCAATAAAACCCTAAATTCAATCCACGCGACGCCGGCTCTGGCTCGTTTATTATACATCTCACACATTGTTTTTGATAGAATACACAAAACTCAAATTCAACATTCAACTTCACACACTTAAATTAGAGAAAGACAGAAAGAAGATTACTCCTTATATATAAACAGACTTCACATGTAATGTTAATTGACTCTTCTTACCATCACTAAGCCAGCCACTCATATATTAGCATTATCCACTCTTAATAGAAATTTTGTAATTGATTCTAATAATCATTATGCTAATATTCCCTTAAAAAAAAAAGATTGAGCAAATCAGACACTCAACAAGTCAAAAACTCAATTAGAGATCACAAAAGAAGCAGCATAGACACACTAATGCAATAAAAGAAACCACTGGCCTTGAAAACATAAAAGAAGAGTAGATCACTGTTGATTTCATTCTGGGAAACTTTACATTACAGATACAGATATACCCTTATCATCTGCTTTTTCATCATTTGATTATTCATTCAGAGATCATCAGTAGAACATAACAGTGATCTACTCTACTTTATTTTGTACAACAAATATCAACAAAAAGCCACTACCACTTTTTACCAAGTTAAACAGCAGAATTTGCTACAAGTTTGTAGCACTCATCTTCAAATCCTTGTTCGTTCTCTGATTATCTTCAGTCCAACATATCTGCCAAATCAACCATTTACACATTAATCAACTAACATCATTTTACAAGCATATAGAGAATTTTGAAATTTCTACTAGTTATATAGACAACAGTTATTTACCTTCCAAGCATCATCAAAGTGGCCTGAGGATTGGTTCCTGGTGATATGTTGAATGTTGAGCCATCAACTATTCTGAGAGAATTAACACCCATGATACGATGATTACGATCAACCACTTTCCCTACCACACACCCACCATGGTAATGCCATATGGTGCTGACTGTACGGCGACAGAAGTCAGCCATTTGAGCATGATCAGACTGATCTACAGGCAGTGCAGGCCCAACAAACCGAAAATTCCTAACACCAAACCATTCTTGGAACTTGAAATCGTCCATGGACCTGCTCTTAAGTATATCTCCAATCTTTCTTGTGCCCTCTATGCACCTTTCAATATCAGCTGGATTGCTGAAATAATTGAACCTCACGATGGGATTCACCCGGACATCTGTTGAAGCAAGCCTTAACGAACCACTCGAAAGTGGCCCGATGATCTTCTCCATGAGAGTGGCGACGGTAAGATACAGAGGCGAGGGTGTCCTAATGAAAACGGATCGAGTAGGGGATGCAAAGGATATGACATTTGAAGCTGCTTCTACATAAACCCCTTTTTCAGTAATACCAACAACCTGAATCAATGAATGCTCTAGTGGGATCGGTGGCACGATTGAGATACCGTTCCTCGGATTATCATACAGATATTGCCCTACATGCGGATGATGATAAGCTACCGGAATGCCCCAAGATGACAAGTAAGGCCGCGGACCTATACCACTCAAGAGCAGCAACTGTGGACTCCCAATGGCACCAGCAGATAGCATCACTTCACCATTTTCCCTCAACATTGCATGATGATATCCCCCACTCTGATCACGATAAACAACCCCAATCGCCGATTGCTTAGATCCCGGAAAAGCTACAGTAGATGCCAACAATATCCTCTCCACACTTGCATAAACAGCAACCTTGATATTCACATTTTTTGCATAGTTGAGAAGATCAGCAGCACTGTACCTCCTACCTGATCTATCGAAAGTCGAACCACCAATTTTAGTCCCCACCACATGATCCAAACTGAATCCGTTGTAAGGATCAACACCAGCCTCCAACAACCCATCTCTAACAGCAGACTGCCAGTTCTTCAACTCAGGCCTAAACACAACTGCCTTCTCAACCCACTCATATGACTGATTCACAAGCTTAAGGTCCCAATCCATACCAGATTTCGAATAGAAATCATGATCAGCCCGACTATAAAACCCCGCGTTAATGGTGCTACTCCCACCCAGAACACGTCCTCTAGCGTTGGGGACTCCATCTTCAGATGTAAAGGCCTGAGCAGGAGAATTAAAAGCATCCGTCTCCAAGAGGGTTGGCAAGAAGCCGTCTTGAGTCATCAAATTTGGGTTGCCATAGCCAACACCGCCACGTTCGAGTAAGAGCACTCTATAGGATTGTGATAATGTGGCCGCTAATGGGCACCCAGCCGTGCCTCCGCCAACTATTATGTAATCGTAGTAGTCCTCGGATGGAAATTCAGTGGCATTGTGCACAAACTTCAAGTAACTTGGGTCTGCTACCAAAGATTTAACAAGAACAAGAGAAACACATTAATGGGATTTTTCAGATTCTGGGTTTAAATGAATCAAAGAGAAACTATTTTCTAGTCAGTTTTGTGTTTGTTTACTGAGAAAACAAATGCATAACACTAAACACACGAATAAAGTAAAAAATCCAACTTGTGTAATGTTATTGATCACAAATCAGAGCATTTCTTCTAAGTAATCACAAAAGTCCAATTAGTCTCATTTGGGTATTTCCAAGAAAATGGAGAGTTTAGAATCAATTTTCTCTTCTTTTCTACTATTTTCTCAGATACCAAACAGAATGGAGAGAAAAATGTACCATACAATGAAATCCAAGAAAGTACGTTTTTTTACACTCATTTGAACCCGAAAAGAGAAATAATGAGAGCCCTGTTTGATTTCCAAGAAAATGGAAGTGATACTTTAACTAGTCAGTTCACATTCAATTTTCTCTAATTCTCTTTCATTTTCTCAGAAACCAAACAGACAAGAAAGCGAAAACATTCAATTTTACTCTCATTTGAGCCGAACATAGAAGTACTAAAACCGCTACGTTTGGTTTCCAAGAAAATGGCGGGAAATGCTTTAACTAGTCAAGTTTAGACCCAATTTTCTCTTATTTCGCGTCATTTTCTGAGTAACCAAACAGAAATAAGAGAAAACGTAAAGGGTTTTGGTTGGATTGTTGAGTTGGCTGACCTGGTTGATGATGTGGTCTTGCAGAAGAAACGACTGCGTAGAAGAGAACCAAGAAGGCGATGTGTTGGACCAGAGCGCAGATGGGTCTGGCCATATTGTAGCGTTTTCTCGGGAAAATGAGAAGATTTTCTCGGCTTTTCTTGGGGGGGAAGAGAATTTTCTCTGTGGAAGAAAAACAGAGGAGAGAGTAGAGAGTAGAGAGCAGAGAGAAAGGCAGTGTTTTTTGGTTACAAATTCAGTTATAAGATCGTTATAACTTGAAATGGCCACAATCCTCTGCAGCGGCGTGCACTATTAAGTGTTGAAATGGCACTCTTTGATTGGCTGAAAAAAGGAGTTTGTATACATCTTGAGCTACAATCTTTTGCAAAATTACTTAAAACAGTACTTTTTAATGGCCAAACAGAGCACTAGTCAATTTTGTTTATAGAGATAACTATTCTTAAATCTAAAAAATAACTTTTGTTTAGTTCAATCAAGCATTACAAAAGTATATACATAAGAACCTAAGTTGACATTTTTAATAAGTGTTTGATAAAGATTAAAGCATCCAAATACAATTAATTCTTTATTTTTAAATAAGGATACATAGCTCATCGTCTCATGTGACTTGATGGTAAAGGACACTCGTCCCGTCACTTGACAATATTTCAATTTGAGTCATCGCAGCTCGGGTTCTTCAAATGGATTCGAATAGACCTTTTGGATAGTATTCAAAAATTGTTTTTGAATATACACTTCAAAAACTCACATCTCATAACTTTTATAAAAAAAAAATATATTAATCAAATTTCTTAAATAAATGGCAACATATAATAACATTTTAAGATACTAAAATTCAAATTTTGGATATTCTACATCACCTAGGCACTCTTAAAATGTTAAAAATTGTAGAAGATTCCTATAATTATTTTGAATGGAGAATAGGAAGTTGTAACTGTAAATCAGATGGAATTCATAAATGTGAGATTGAATATTGCAATTAAATTGACAGCTAAAAAGTAGAATCGAAGATTTTTGATTGAGTTTGAGTGAATTGTGTTTCTTGATATGCGTGGTGCTCTTTTTGGAGATCACACTTGTTCTTGCATGCCTTTCATTCTTGTCATATTTGTGTTGGTTTTCATTTTTCAACTTCATTTTAATTTCATCCTCATAAATGCAACATATTTTGATTGAAGAGACCATTTAAGGTGATGTTTATATACTCTTGTCAAGTATTTTAATAAAGAATAATTGACATCGATGCTCTTTAAACTCTTTTAAAATATGCATTATACCCCTTATGCTTTTTTTTTTTCACCACTAAACATTCTGAACTCTTACAAATTGACAAATACAAACCGTAGATACCCCCTCACAAAGAGCAAATACCGGACAATAAACCCAAGTGTTTGTCAATTTGTAAAAATTCATGGTTTAGTGATGGAAAAAATAAGTATGAAGATATAGTGCATATTTTCAAAGAGTTTAGGGTTCATCGGTGTCGATTAACCTTTAATAAAAACTCTTGACAATTTGGATATTAATGGAAATGATGGTTTTAGTATTCTCATAATGCAGTTTGAAACTGCTAATGTAAAAAGAGATTAGTGTATCATTATAATTTCCAAAATTTCACATAAATCTAAAAGGATTGTGCACAAGTAAGCAGAAATCTGAACTTAAAGAAGAACAAACAAGAAAATAAAACATAATTCTTGCTCAGGAAATACTAGGAATCAAGATATGAACTAAAAATTTCCACAGAAACTTGAAACTGATAAATTCAAGGTACATAGAAACCATCACAAATGACAATCTGTAAAGAACAAACCGTATTTTAAGTACTTGACATATAAATCTGAAACAATTTCCAATATAAATCTGAAACAATTTCCAGCTTTCTAGTGCTGAGAGAACAACGCGTTGCTCATTAAAACTTTACACAAAATACAATGCCTAGCATGAGCAGGGATTGTCGACTTGAAAAGACGTGAGCTCGAAAAGAATGAAATCCCGGTCGCTTGTGAACAGGATCTTAAGCTCTCATGTAGAAAGTAGAATTAATTTCCTTTATGATGTCGCGTGAGAGCACATGCATTGCTTGTCAGAACATAGAGCAAACTTGAGAATTTGAGGAATCGTTCGAAAAATACTGCTTTCGATCAATGGCCTTTCTTTGTACAGACATCGGTGGTGTTTTGCTTCATATATGGATAACTATTGCTACCCAGGGACTCTAGCCATCGTCTGCATTAAATGCCACGTAAATACACAACAATTACCGAGTTGAATCATGATTTTTATCTAATTGCAAACAAATATCTAGCTTATCTATCTTGCTCACCAATATATAAAGGGGATTGGATCAAAAAAAAACCCTTTTTCTTGACATAGATCATGTCATGAGTTATGAACTGTTAGATTAATGTAATCTAAATGGTTGAAATTACGTTCGACATGTGTTATTCCTTTTGAGCATCTTAGCATATAAAATGTAATCTATTTGTCCCCCACTGAAAATGCTTAAATCTATTTGTCAAAAACTTTTACCATAATTTGTAGGAGGAAAAAAAAAAAAAAAGAAGAGATAAACGTAATACGAAAAAAGAGGATTTGCTGATCCTACATGATTCCCACCACAATTCCAAATGTAAACCCATCCCAAAGAAACATGTAAATTCCCAGAAAATAATCAAAGAATGTAATTAACTATTTCTAACAGAAAGGATATAAAGTATAACTTACCATTTGAAAGGTCAACGTGAACAAAAAAACTTGCTGCGACTATCAGATAGCTTAGAATAAGCATTAAACCTTTAAAATAGTTTGACTCCCCTTCCTGTAATGACAAAGACAATGATTATGTCATTCATAATTTAGTGATTTTTGCAGTACAAAATGTAAAACATTGAAATACTTTAATACTATTTTTGAGTCCTTATAAGTTCTAACTTTTAGGAGTAAATAGATATGGCAATTGAACAATGTAACCTTAAGCGCAAAACTCAGATAACAAGGTATCAGCCATGGCAAAGTCATTTCGTACAAGTACTTGTGCATCCAGATTTTAATGAGATACAAAAAGATATTAAGGATAAAAGGAAAAAGAAAAGAAAAAAGTCAAGACTATAATAAGTCTATATAAAAGTATAAAACTGATATGGGTTTCTCAAGTTTTCTCTGTTCTTTGGAAATGCCATAGCTCCTATCTCCAAAAATCTTCGACATCGTGGATACTATCAGTTCTAACACCAGAATCCTAAATCAATCTTCAATTCCTTTTCAAAACAGATTATCATGCTAACATACAGTCAAGCAATATTTACAGCTACCGATGCTGTGTATGGAGCATAATAAAATAACGTAAGTATCAAGAAAATCATTTATAATTGCAATTTAATGATTTGTGAGGGAAAGCCACAACAGACATATTAACCAACCTGCAACATAAATGCCACCACTAGCACAGTGATGAAGAGAGTAGCAGTCTCAAAGAGTTGAAAATTCAAGTCCATTGGTTTTCCCATGAACCACCCAACAACGACACATAAGGGAATCTATAATCATCAACAACACTTAAGTCATTAGCCTTTAAAATTGTCAATAACCAACAGACCTAAAAGCTTAAGTTGATAAGAAAGGATCCAACAATAATATTTAAGCACTCTATAAAAAATGAAGCAAAAAGTTTCATCTTTTCCAATTCTCAACAGTCTGCAATAAACTTATTCTGTAAGTTTAGTGAATAAAAACTAAGGAAAAGATTTTCCATGTCAAGAAATTTAAAAATAATAATAAAATACAGTGGCCAAAATAGTTACTCAAAGTTAGAAAATTTGTCCGACCAGCATAACTTCATTACGGTTTTTAGATCTTACCACAAACATTGATATCTGTGTAGATGATCCGATTGCAACTCCAAGTGTGATGTCCTGTAGAAAACCTGAGTCCAATCAATCATTTATAAACAATTAATAAAATGAGCAGCATTAATATTCCAACCACTCACAAGCTTATCCTTCATGGCAAACATGATTGCACTTCCATGTTCAGCAGCATTTCCTACAATTGGAAGCAGGATAACACTTATAAAAGCCACTGGCATGTTCCAAGAATCAGATGCTCCCTGAAAAGTAACCACAAATGCAATTACAACAGCAACACTATATATTAGTATATTAGTATTGATTCAGTGATAAAAGATAGAAAGGCAGAGCAAGGAAAGACGAAGAAGAGAAGAAAAGAAGTGGAGAGTTGAATATCTCCATTCTATACATTTAAATAATTATATAAAGCTTGAATAATAGCCATAAAAGCAGGAACTAATAATCTAACAATACTTAACTATAACTGGCTCATGGATATCAGACATGACCAACTTGCATAGAATTGAATGTGAGCTCTATTGTTACATCTACTCTTTTGAGAAATATTATTTGCAATCATAATCTTTCTTGTATTATTTAGTGTAAGAAACACTTGTGATATTGTAAGACCAAGCGTGGGGGATCTCCCGGTGGTTTTGGTGTGAAGACCGTGAAGTATCATCATAAATTTGTATTTTTTTGAACAGTTCGACACCCAGTAGTCATTCAATGATATTGGAAAAGCTCAAACTTGTAAGATGCTTAGGGCGTGGGATTAGGACTGATCTTATCTCTCAGTATTGTGCATATTTATTGTTCATTTGCACAATCACTTGAAAATTGCATCTCGGTTGCCTTCAGTTGCTTTTCGATTCAACAAAACCATAAAAATTTAATGCCCGTTTATCATAGCTTTTGGAAGCCGGCTTTAGTCTTTTCAAGCCTAAAAGCCACTTTTGGAGCTGTTTAGTTGGCAAGAGAAAATAGCTTTTGAATTTTGAAAGCTCATCCAAGAGAAGTTACAGCATTGGTATCTTAGATGAGCTTCCAAGCAAAAACACGGGAAGCTGTCTTCCCATTAATAAATCTTTCAAAATTCACATTTCACCCTTAGGGCGTGTTTGTTATGTGAGATTAGACTAATCTCAGTCCAATCCCACGTTTGAAGGCATCACCGGATTGGCTTGTCCGATCCGGTAGGGATCTCATTTTATGAATTAGTCCTACGAACACAGGACTAATTCAAACCCATCTACCCACCTACCTAGGTCGGTTTGAATTAGTCCATGCGTTCACAGGACTAATTCAAAAAATGAGGATCCCATCGAATTGGACATATCAATCCGGTTATGCCTCCAAACATGGGATTGGACTGAGATTGGACTAATCTCAGTCCAATCCAACATAACAAACACACCCATAATACTTCATTATTTTAATATAAAAAAATCAGATTAATATTATTGTTTTATTATTTTAATAAAAAATTATTTCGAATTAATTTTCCATGCTTTATTATTTTAATGGATTTTTTATTCTGGATTAATTTTTATTTTATTATTTTAATAATTTTTTTATTCCAGATTTATTTTTATCACTTTATTATTTTAATAGAAATTTTTTATTTAAACTAAATTTTATCACTTTTTTATTATAATAATATTTTTTACTTCGGATTGATTCCTATCAATTTTTTTTTTAATATAAATTTTTTATTTAAAGGAAATTTTTATTGATTTAGTATTTAAAAAGAATTTTCTTTGAAAAATATAACAAGAAAGAGTTATATTATACTATTTAAATGAATTTTATCACAAAAATATAAATATATTATTTACTCCAATGAAGGCCACAAATGTCATATCATAATTAGAAGAGGTTTTAAATTGTTCCAACCAAATAGTCTTAAAAGCTCTTTAAACGCACTATCCAAACAGTATGTTTTTTTTTTTTTTTTGAAAGTATCCAAACAGTAATTGAAAAGGTAAGATTTTACTTCTCTTATTCTATCGTCAAAAGTCAAAAGTAAAAGCTATCACAAACGAACCCTCTAACTTCTCTTGGAAGCGCTTTTAAAATTCAAAAGCTCTTTTCCTTTATCTACCAAACACCTCAAAAATGACTTTTGAGCTCTAAAAGACAAAAGTCAGCTTCCAAAAGCCATGCCAAACAGGGCCTTCGATTCTAATGATTTTATTGAACCAAGAGAGGTGAATTGGGTTAATGGGAAATTCTAACCACAAATGCGATTTTCAAGTTATCGTGCAAATGAACAATAATATTGAACAATAAATATGCACAATATAGAGAGATAAGGAAAAGAAAATCAAGCTTGAGATTAGTTTCCTAATCCCATGATTAGTTCAACACCCTAAGCATTTTCCAAATGTGAGCTTTTCCAATATTTCACTAAATGACTACCCGGTGTCAAACCGTTCAAAAAATACAAATTTTGTGATATTTCACACCAAAACCACCAAGAGATGCCCCAGTGCCCCACACTTGGTCTTACAATCTCACAAGTGTTTCTTACACTCCTTAAGCATCTTCCAAGTGTGAGCTTTTCCAATATTTCATTGAATGACTACCCGATGTCAAACCATTCAAAAAATACAAATTTTGTGATACTTCACACCACAACCACCAGGAGATGCCCCAGTGCCCCACACTTGGTCTTACAATCTCACAAGTGTTTCTTACACTCAAAAACACGAGAAAGATTACAATCACAAATAAACTTTCTCAAAAGAGTAGATGTATCAATAGATGCTCCAACTTAGCTCAAGAGATGTGAAGGTTGAGGTTCAATCTAGATGAAAGTCAAAACATGATCTGAAGAAAGTTGATGGCCCCGATATGGAATGTTTTGACACCATTTTCTAAGTTCGAGGCTTACATTTATGGAAAAACATAAAGACTGGCCATTGCGACTGTTCTCTCGCAGGTTCAGAATTCCCGGGCCTTGGAGTCTATAGGGTTTTTTATACTTATCTTTCCTATATTTTTTATTTTTCTGTCTTTTCTTTATTATATCTATGCTTGTATTTTCTAGTTTTTTCACAACCTAATATAGGTATTTCATACAAATATACACACATTCTACTAAACTGTTGTTGTGCTTGTCTTATAAGCTTTTCTTCGTCACATAAATCTCTGATTCTTTGTATAACGAATTCTACTGCTGGTATTAAAGTAACTCGCTTCTTAAATATTCAAATTTAATACTTTTAATAATATATCATCTACATCCTTGTCTACTAGTTCTATATTATTACAAAGTTCTTGAAATACTTCTTTTAGAATACGTTTGTACAAAAAGTTGTTGGAAAATAATTTAATGCAAAACCTTTTTAATTGTCTTCTTAATATCTGTTTTGTAAAACCTTTAGAAGAATTTAGTAAATATCTAGACAAATTAGATTTCCAAGAAGCTAAAATAGTTTTCAATTTACTAATTAGAATATTTAGATCTAGAAATAGCAAGAATTTAGTAAATACCTAGACAAATTAGATTTCCAAGAAGCTAAAATAGTTTTCAATTTACTAATTAGAATATTTAGATCTAGAAATAGCAAGATTGAAAAAGACAAAGCTAAACCTACAAAATAATATTAAAATTAGCTGTAACATAGAGTACCTAGATAACCAGTACAAGCATATACCACACACAAGCAATAGTCAACAAAATTTTATTGTAGATTTAATAATTAATTTAGGACAAAACTTAGAAGAAAATATAGATAAGACTAATAAGAATATTACAGATCTAGTCAGTTTCTTTGAAAATAGTAAGATAAATACGTTAAGAAAGAATTTAGATTATATAAAAGAATTATTAAGTGAATATAATAACACTATAAAAAGGTTTCCCAGTTAAAAAGAGATACTAGAATTAACTAATCTAATAGAACAAAAGACTCCTAAACAGTAGAATTAGAAATAAAAAGCTAAGTTAAAAGCCTCAGTCTAGAAATAGAAGATATAAAGCAGACTCAACAAGAGTTAAGGTTACAGATAAGAAGACTTACTGAATGAACCATTTAGAAACAATTCTTAATGAATTAACAATAGAAGCCCCTAATAATTCACCGGTAAGCATTAGTGATAAAGTTTTCAATTTAGAAAGCAACACAGTTACTCAAGGACAGTGTAATACAATAATAAAATTATTAGTTAAAGCCTTAGAAAAGATTGAAGAATTAGAAAGAAATATTAATAGAATTATACCTACCGAATTAGATCCAGATTATATAGCTTGGTTAGTTAAAAGAATAGAATTAATAAAGAAAAAGCAAGAAGCACAGACACTTCCTAGCCAGCCAAAGGTAGAAATTAAAGATATTTTAGAACCAAAAGTAAATCTCTTTATAAATAGAACTAGCAAGAACTTTTAGTATAAAAATACCATTAGCCAATAAAGTTAGAAATATATTAAATTGTAGTAACAAAGAAAAAGAAATAATAGAGAAAACAGAAGATTTAATTCAAGAAGAGGATGTTAATAGAATGTTAGAAGTAGGATTTAGACAGGTTAAGAAAAAGAATCTATATCAAGAAGGATTACTAGATAGCCTTAAAAGCAGTTTGTATATATACAAAGATGAATTTACAATTGGAGTTGTTAACAATAGACAAGAAATTACATTAATAAGCCCTCAAAGTGCTAAAGAAATAAAGAAAAATGGTTATTTAGCAATACACTTAGGAGTAGTAATCATATGAGTATTTAGTTAGACTAGAGCTAAATAGGGTCATGCTCTCATTTGCAATACACAAGCAAATCTAAAGCTTTAAAAACACTTGTCCTTCCACTCCCCACTCCTAAAGTCTGATATTGCCTTTTCAAAAAGGACTTACCCACGCAGACCACCAAGGAGTTTTAAAAGAAAATCATAAAATTTTGTTTTTATAAAAACAGGCTTTTTACTAAGTACTTTTACAGAAAGAGTTCCTTTAAGATTGCAAAAAGGCTTTTCAAATCTCCATTAGGACCGCGTTACTCTAGAAATTTAATATTTTTCTTATGTTTTCATTAATCTGGCAAGACTTCCAGGTGTTTTAGTTAATTAATAAAAACGTAAAAATAGAAAAAGGGCAGGATAAAAGATCTTACTGGAAAAAAATATTCACAACTTATTGATTGCAAAGGAGTTAAATATTACAAGTGGGGAGTGGAAGGATAAGTGTTTTTAAAGCTCTAGATTTACGTGTGTTGCAAATCCAAAGAAAAGGCCAAAACACGTGGCCAGGTAGTAAATAAAAAATAAGGCTAACTTTTTATCCTATCTATGTTTGGTTTTTACTATTCCTTTGCTGACTTGCTGTCGATCTTATATTCTTATCTTCAAGCTTAGCTGTCGATCTTATCTTCTTATCTTCAAACTGTGCATTTTTTGTCGTCTTTTGCCGACATTTACTATTGATCTTATGCTTAGGTGTTGAGATTGTGATAAGCTTCATCATCAAACTGCTCATCTATTTCTTCTTCAGATAGGAATTCTCTTAATCTAGCATCTTCCTCTTCCTAGATTTCACTCAAATATTCATCTGTCCTCGGACTGAGGAAAATCCATGGAATTGGATACTTTGTCATGACATCATGACTCCTTATAAAGATAGACATGTAAGGAGTCTGCCCGATCAGCTTTGGCCTGAATGAATTCACACAAGTGAAGTATTTTTGAGCTCTATATTTCTGAAGGTATTCAAGACATATGTCATCATGACCATAGTCGTGAGGGATGTCTTCACATATAAATTCAACAGGAGTATTGTAGGGAACGATCACAATAAAGTGATAAGCTGGTAAATAGTTTGACAACCGGTAAGGTTGGTTGACAATCCATTCAAAAGGGACAGAATCAATGTCAAGACAAAACCCGTGCTTTCTTCCAAACATCCTGATTGATTGTTGAAGTTCTTCAGGAAGAAAGGAGATTTGTAAAATATTTGTAGCATGGATACCATCAATGATACCTTAGTTGAATAATTCTTCAATACTAACTTTATTAGCAAAATCTGGAATTTCAAATTCTAATGGAAAAACATTTAGGTTTATTTGAACAGAAACAAACTTAAATATAAATTTATTATTTAGCTTTTTCTCGTGTAGCCATATAGTCATACCTTCAGCTACTTTCTGGTAATTCTATTATTTGATATTTTTAATTATGGTAATTTCCATTCTAATCCTTGTAATTCACTTTTATTAAGTCTTTTAGGAACTTGCATTTGTACATATTCACTATGGAAATGTTCAACTATGCTTTTATTAATAAACTTGAACTTTTTGTGATATTTATTATAACATCTTCCTAAAACAAATATTTTTATCCTAAGATTTTTATATTCTGCATCCATATTAAATCCCTTTGTTTGAATGCTTAATTTAATCTTACTACAAAATTCTTTTATATCTATATCTATGTCAGGAAGACAACTGCTACTTTGTTCCTAAGGTCTTCTTCAACAGTTGCTAGCTGGGCTTGCTCATGATCATTGAATCTTTCATCATAAAGATAAAGATGGGCTTTAGTATCTAATCCAGCTCTAGTCTAACTAAGTACTCATATGATTACTACTCCTAAGTGTATTGCTAAATAACCATTTTTCTTTATTTCTTTAGCACTTTGAGGGCTTATTAATGTATTTTCTTGTCTATTATTAACAACTCCAATTGTAAATTCATCTTTGTATATATACAAACTGCTTTTAAGGCTATCTAGTAGTCCTTCTTGATATAGATTCTTTTTCTTAACCTGTCTAAATCATATTTCTAACATTCTATTAACATCCTCTTCTTGAATTAAATCTTCTGTTTTCTCTATTATTTCTTTTTCTTTGTTACTACAATTTAATATATTTCTAACTTTATTGGCTAATGGTATTTTTATACTAAAAGTTCTTGCTAGTTCTATTTATAAAGAGATTTACTTTTGGTCCTAAAATATCTTTAATTTCTACCTTTGGCTGGCTAGGAAGTGTCTGTGCTTCTTGCTTTTTCTTTATTAATTCTATTCTTTTAACTAACCAAGCTATATAATCTGGATCTAATTCGGTAGGTATAATTATATTAATATTTCTTTCTAATTCTTCAATCTTTTCTAAGGCTTTACCTAATAATTTTATTATTTTATTACACTGTCCTTAAGTAACTGTGTTGCTTTCTAAATTGAAAACTTTATCAATAATGCTTACCGGTGAATTATTAGGGGCTTCTATTGTTAATTCATTAAGAATTGTTTCTAAATGGTTCATTCAGTAAGTCTTCTTATCTGTAACCTTAACTCTTGTTGAGTCTGTTTTATATCTTCTATTATTTCTAGACCGAGGCTTTTAACTAAATTTTTTATTTCTAATTCTACTGGTTTAGGAGTCTTTTGTTCTATTAGATTAGTTAATCTAGTATCTCCTTTTTACTGGGAAACCTTTTTATAGTGTTATTATATTCACTTTATAACTCTTTTATATAATCTAAATTCTTTCTTAACGTATTTATCTTACTATTTTCAAAGAAACTGGCTAGATCTGTAATATTCTTATTAGCTTATTTATATTTTCTTCTAAGTTTTGTCCTAAATTAATTATTAAATCTACAATAAAATTTTGTTGACTATTGCTTGTGTGTGGTATATGCTTGTACCGGTTATCTAGGTACTCTATGTTACAGCTAATTTTAATATTATTTTGTAGTTTAGCTTTGTCTTTTTCAATCCTGCTATTTCTAGATCTAAAAGTTCATACGTAGGGTAAAATTCTTCTGAATTCTTTTATTCTTATATCTAAAAGTTCTAAGAATCTTTTCTTTGCTATGTCTAGTTTTTCAGGGACCAGAGGTTCTCTAAATATTTGTATGTTTCTTACAATTAGTAGATCGAAAACTATTTCAGCTTCTTGGAAATCTAATTTGTTTAGATCTTCACTAAATTCTTCTAAAGATTTTACAAAACAGATATTAAGAAGACAATTAATTGCTTCTTTAAGGACCATTCTTTAAGTGCTTTCAACCATCAAATAGCTCATTTAGTATTCTTGATCTTTTGCCAAACCAAATCCAAACTTTCTAATAAAATTGCCCTAAAGTTTTGATTGTTATAGTTACTATTTTGGGGTTTTAATCTTGTAACATCATCCATTTTACTTGTATTTAAGTGTTAAGATACATTAATGAGATTGGAAATCAAAATGTGGGGCATCACTTTGGTGCATCTGTGAGATCACCAATCTTTATGAGTTGTAAGCACTTCAAGACCAAGTAAAGGAAAAGGGTCAAGTTTTGAAGAATCTGAGTGGAAATAAGCACAGATTTGTGGCCAAACCACTAAAAATTTCATGTTTGCATCTCTCTCAAATCAATCTCCTATATTTGCTTAAAAAAATTGTATATAAAGATGTATATTAATATTTGCATTCATTGTAGCATCATGAAAAGTAATGAACTATAATAATTAGCGATTGTTATTGCCCTACAAACTTCCATAACATCATTTACTATGGCATCTCAAGTTGCACAATCAACAACCCTTTCACTTATGGTAAAGACGTGCTAACATCCTAAAAGGAGAGGAATCAGAAGAAAAAAAGGAAAAAAGAAATGTATTACTAACTCAAACAAGTGAACTAGATAGTCACAGTGAGGGACCTTTAAAGTAGACGTCCAAGGTTCGACTGCACAAGCTAAAATTTGTGACTTGCGGGTGATTGTTCATATGAAGAGTTAAATAGAGGATGATTTCAAGGGTCCCTCATTAGCCAAGAGAGAAAAAATGTGCTACTTGAATGTTACTGCAAAAGGTAAGAAACATTTTATATCAAAGGAGTAGTGAAAAAAGAGCTGAAGAGAATTTTGATTCGTAAAAAATTCAAAATTAGAAGATAATTACATGAGGAAGTAAGCTTTGAATCACCAACGATAACAGAAAATTTGGAATTAAGACCAAGGGTACTTTTATCCATATAAGCACCAAATCCTAAGAGTTAAAATTTGGAAGATGAAGAGGCCCAAGGTCCTATATCATCTGCGTCCACTTGCTCTGACCTCGACGTAATTTTCTCCCCTTTATATGAGAAGCAATATCATAGTAAGAAACCCTTTTAAGCTACCTCTAAAGGGAATTTTCCAAATCTTTGAAGTTGGTGTTCATCTCATAAAAGTGAAATATATTCTAGAAAAGCTCCAACAGCTGTACGCTACAATGAAGGTGAGACCTCATCCCAACAAGTAAAGGGTATAAACTTCTAAGCTTTGTTAAAACTTGAGGGTGATAAATATATTACTATAAATAGAGAGAGAGAGAGAGAAAGAGAGAGAAAGAGGAAATGATAGAAGTGCAATTTTGCCGTCAATTATATTGCAAATAAGCATTATAATGAACTTTACCTGGATTGCATCAACAAGATATCCTGATAATATGGACACCCAAATAGTTAATATAGCAAGCCAACCAATTGCTTCCCAGTGCGTAATTTCAGGAGCTTCATCTTCAACAGAATCTTCATCCTTATTGCCGTTCGCCTGCAATAATTGCACGAGTTTCAGACTTAAATTCCTTAAATGAACAGAGAAATTCATGAGTGACAAACCAATACAATTAAAAGAAAAATTCAATTGCAGCAATGGAATGCTGATGTAAATGATTTCTCAATTCATCAGAATGTGGTAACGGTTCCATGCAAAATTGCCACCATTGGTATCGATAACTTTGGAGCTTAATTTAGACACTTAATGGACCCAAATCAATCATTATCATAGGTTTGTTAACAGCACAACAACCATTATATTATTTTTTGTTGCTTTATTCCCTCCAATGAAAATTGACCTACATAGAGTATAAAGAAAGAATATAAAAAGAAAAGATAAAAGGTGATTAAGCAGTGAATTTAGTACTCTAAACTTCTGTTTTCAATTAAATAACTTCATTCTTGGTGGTTCCGGAATCATGAAAGAAAATTTCAAACTTGAAATTAGCCTAACATCTATGATGGAAAAAACAAACAAATAAAACCTTCAAGAAGTATTGGATAGAAACACCATTAGTGATCACATGCTTGATCGTCTAAAGTTTGATTAGGATAAGAACTAACCTCATCAATAGGGTTATAAAGGTTAGGTTGACTTTTTAGCTGAAAGAAAAGGTAGGTAGCATATGCAATTAGCATTACACAGCTGCTAAATCTGGAAAGTGAGAGCTCTGACTTGCCAAAATGCACCTCAGTACGTGTGAAATGAAGCACAGCTGGAAACAAAATGCCCATTACAGCCATCAAAAGTAATCCAGAATTTACCACAGCAGCAGCCTGTTTCAAGGGTAGTTCCGCTTCAATGTCAATTGAACTGTCGCAAGACAATATGAATGCTAAAGGAAGTCATTTCATACCTTATTGAAAGACTGAACCTTATGACAGTGAACGGTTCCCCCAATGAAGAAGGCACATCCAAGCACTAAAAGCATGTTTGATAATATGGATCCCAGCAATGATTGCTGAACAACCCGTATCATCCCGTTCTTCAACGCATAAATTGATATTATCATTTCCGTTGCATTGCCAAAGGTGGCATTTAGAAGCCCCCCAACTGCAAATACCAACAAAACAGTCTAGTTTGCACAGAACAACCAACTTTATTTAATAGGACTATTCAAATCAAAGACCTTTACCCCTCAGTCCAACTCAACATCTTGAATGGATGTATAGTCAACCATGCAATAACCACAAGAATAAAAAACTAAGTGTATTATATCTCTCCAGCAAAAACTTTGTTCAGGGCAAGATAACACAATAAATCGTTTTTAAACCAGTTGACTAAGATCATTTCCTTTTTACTTAAACCAACGAGCATTCAAGCACGTGTCTATGCACACAAATATTCATGCTGACATCAAAGTATAGCTCATGATAGTGGGGCTGGGAAGAGGCTCCGCTAAGAAGGAATTTGAATGATAAAATATATTATAGGATCCCTAGAGTAATTAAAGTGATAGGGGAACAAGATCAAGACATTAAAACACATCCTGACATTGCAAAAGGGTTATTTATGATGACAGAATAGGTCAGTTCATTGGGTGGAAGATGTGATGAACAAGTTATCTATGTTAGCTTAAAACTTAAAAGGTCGAGCACTTGTTTGGTGGAACCAAATTTAAAATAAAAATAAAAAATAAAAAACAAATTTTAATAAAGGTAAGAAGAAAATTGTCTCCTATAATGAAACAAAATCTTCAAGCAAAGTTCTTCTGTTTGGTTATCTCCCATAATTTCCTATGGTTTCACCAATTTCAGCAAGGCAAATGGTTCATGCAAGAATATTAGCAAAAATTTACTTGCATTAATCTCTTACTTGAAGGAGGATAAGTAAAAGTTTAATCCATCATCTAGCGAGACTGTGACTTCCTGTGCAGGTCATGATCAAGTATAACTTCGTATTTTAGTACAGGTAGATGATGACAGTTACTGTGCTTCAAAGGAAGGGTTCACTAAAGCAAGAAACTAGTAAAGCTGAAGCATATTTGAGTTCTTTATTTAAGTGTATCCTGGTTATTCTTCACTATCTCCTAAGCACAGTATTGATTTACATGAGAAGGTTAAAGGTATTATTGGTGGCAAAACACCTATATTTTATCTTCTTTTATATGCTAATCAAGCCCAGCATAAGTCACCAAAGAAATTTCTGCTAAATTCTAATTTAGTTGACCAAATTGTAGTGTAAATAACTCAGGCTGTGCTAATAACTTGAGCGATGAGTCATTAAGTTTATTTCGGTGAGAGGATGCAGACGCAAATTGTGAGGGTGAGTTTATGTAATTAAATATGTGATTACCACTTTAAAGGCTTCTGCCAATGAGCAAATGACTTATGGTTGAGATGAAGTTTCTTCCACACTACTTGCACAGCAGGAAGAAAGTTGTGTTCAATTTTAACTGATAGCCGTAGCAATGAAAATTTTGTTTCCCAAAAGATGGTTTACAAAACTTGGTTTCATAGCCAAAAAACTTTCAAAAAAACAAGACATATCCTGGTTTAAGGAGGCAAATGAAGTTGCAGTAACCAGTTGTTGTATGGTCAAAATCTAATAGGTTTACAAGGATGAGTTTGCAATGATTATTATGTAGTTCTATAATTATACCTGTTGAGCCAGTGTAGAATGCAAGCTGCCTGCACCACAATGGTAAGCAAAGTAGTGTTTCAGTGTTATCCAAAGCTAAAGAGGAGTGATAGATTTTATTTGATAAACCAATGCTTACTCAGTCACGTAGCCCAAACGCTCTGCCAAAGGAATAATTCCCAATAGGGTGAAGAAAAAGACCCATCCCTACAATATAATGAGTAACCATCAAACCATTATAAAGCATGAAGAAAGTAACAGTGGACCAATAAGCTTGGAATTATGAGATCAACAATGTTTGAACAGCCAATCGACTTGCTATGAGCACATCACATAATCATCAATAATAATGTCACAAAATTATCATAACAGTTCAAAAAGGTAAATGCAAAATGAATTTTTTTTTTTTTTTTTTAATGTAGTAAACACTACGACATTACTGCTTAAACACTACTTTATTCCCACATTCAAACAAACACAAAGGGAGATGTTGAAGAATTGAGTTTAGTTCTTACATGCTTTCCAGTAAGATAATGTAGCATGATTGCTAAGGGACCAAAGGGTAACAACAAGTTAATCTTCGCTTTAATTAAAACAACGTAAATACTTCTGAGAGGCCCCATCCTTATTTTCTTAAAAATCCAAGAGTAGGCCACATCTGCACTTGGATACATTTTTGGTTCAAAGTCGAAAGCATGTACTTTCTTCGAGAGTGGTGATGAGCTGAAAGGGATTTCATCATCATCATCATTAGATTCAAGGTCTATCTTCTCCTCTATCGGCCCCATCTACAACTACAAGCACCAAGCATATGATCAGTGAAAGAACAATTAACTTCAAAGCCATGAAAAATCAATATGGAAGCTATTGAACTACTTGTTCACTAAATGCAAAGCCAACAACACCAATTCATTAAGAGACACAAATGTCAAACAAAAATAAATACAAATTGGAATGAACCCACCTGGCTATCCATAGATTACAGTAAATCCTGATAATGTGATTCTTAAAGATCCGATTTTTGTTCTTTGAGGAGTCTGTAGCATAATTTTTATCTTTCTTTTCACTTTTTATTTATTTATTTTCCTTTTCAAATTTTCGAAAAGGAAAAATGAGCATAAATACAAATGAACCCATAAAAGGAGACATTTTTCAGATCAAAGTCAAACCCACCAACACTAACAAGTAACAACATAACCCACCAAAACTAAATAACCAACCCAGTTCACACAAGCAGAGAGTAGAGAAAGAGAAGGTTACCACTTAGCAGTGACCTGTGACCAGTTGATATGATCTACACAGTCTCAGCTCTAGCTCACTTCAGTCTCTCTGTGATTTGGAAAAGATAGATTTGTGATATATAATGGAAGAGATTGGCTTTGGTCAGTTGGTGACCAGACAAGAGGAAGGTTCTTTGAAGTTGCAACTTCTCCATTAAACCTTTTCGTTTTTTATCGTTTTCTTTTCCTTAAAAACATTTCTACCATTAAACCTCACTTTTCAGAGTTTTTTTTTATTATTTTATTTATTTATTTATTTATAATTGGATTGTCGAGACCCAGATCAAACAATATATATACGGTTCAGATATCTATTCCCATAATGGAAGATAACTACTCTCATAACTTAGGAAGAAAACTCTCAATACATACTTGTAAAATGTCCATGGTGGGATTTGAATCCCTCGCCGCATAAATCAATAGTGGGTTAAGGGTTATTAATTAATCTAATTGAGGGTTATTAATTAATCTAATTGTCCATCATAAACATAATAATTATTATTATTTTAATTAAAATTTTGATTTTAATATTATTCTGTACAAAAATTTATTCAAGGATATGACAACTAATTTGTAAGTCATCACCGCATTATCACCTTGCTAATTTGGTTATTCTAACAAAATAAGATACTTTCAGGCTTTCAGCCAAAAAATCTATCAGTATAAAATCTCATGTTTTTTTTTTTTTAATTTTTTTTTATTATTTATTTATTTTAAGTTGGCACCTTTGTAGGTTGGGAACCTATTAAGCTTTCACTTTAGGAGAGGGTTCCCACTCCAGGGCAGATCCATGGGGCCAGCAAACCCAATATTTTGCTAGGACCTTCAACTTGGCTTAATCTACTTCATCCTTTGTAAAATCAGAGGCTTCAAGGCTTAGTCTATTTAAATTTAAAAATGGTCCAATCTCAAATTTTTTTTGCTTTTATTTATTTATTTTCTTTTCCAAATCATGGTGCAATTAACTAGTTCAAATCAACAAAAATAAACTTTAAAGAACCAATTAAATTGTGATTGTGAGACTACCCTATTTGAAACAAAAACAAACAATAAAATAATTAAAAAAAACACCACCCAATGACCTAAAGGCTAAACAAATCAAAAACATTTTGATTACTTTGAAGAAAACTCACAGTTGACTCTGCAAACTTCTCTGGCTCTCTTTTGTTTTTGTGAAACTCTGTCTTTGTCAATACCGACGGTATGATTTTTGTTTTCAATTAATTACTTTGAACATTTTTATTAATCTTGATTATCTATGACAGTTGGTTGTGTTAAATTTTTTGATATGTTGACAAAAAAATAAGACAAAAAATTTACTAAAAATTACTAAATCAGTTAATTTTTTATTAAAAAATTACTATAAAAATAAGACAGTTAATTTGTGTGAAATTACTAAATAAGACAAAAAAAAATTTAAAGATACTCCAAATTAATTAATTTATTAAAAAAAAGGAATTATCTCTTCTAAATCATTAAATTAAATATTACGTATTAAACTCTCCCTCATAAATTTGTTATATATATATATATATATATATATATATATAAAACAAGGTAATTGTTTTTTGAGTTTTTTTTTTAAATATATACATATATACTTTTCTTAAAAATCAAGCTTATTTGTAAGTTTTTTTTTTTTTTTTCATGAGGGGTCATTTGTTTTTTTGTCTGAAGACTGAATAGTGATTGAAACCTGAATCTGAATGATATGTTTTTTTTTTCTCACATATGAATGTACTGTCAACATATTTGTTTTTTAAAAATAATATTGTCTGAAAAGAAGTAATTTTACATTTATACTCATGTTAAACAATTATATATATAATATCGAATAAAAACAGTCCAAAAATAATAATTATATATGAACACATATAATCATGATATTTTTCTTCAATTACAAACAAACTTTATAAACTTTAATATGTAAGTCATCACTACATTATCACCTTGCTAATTTGGTTATTCTAACAAAATAAGATACTTTCAGGCTTTCAGCCAAAAAATCTATTAGTATAAAATCTCATGATTTTTATTTTTATTTTTATTTAAGTTGGCACCATTGTAGGTTGAGAACCTATTAGGAACCGGTGGAATTGAGCTCTACAAATACGTCCTGAAATACAACTTTCACTCTAGGGGAGGGGTCCCACTACAGGGCTGGTCCATGGGGCTAGCAAACCCAGTATTTTACTAGGGCCTCCAACTGGCTCAATCTACTTCATCCTTTATAAAATCAAGGACTTCAAGGCCTAGTCTATTTAAATTTAAAAATGGTCTAATCTCAAACTTTTTTTGCTTTTATTTATTTTTTCTTTTCCAAATCATGACGCAATTAACTAGTTCAAATCAACAAAAATAAACTTTAAAGGACCAATTAAATTGTGATTGTGAGACTACCCTATTTGAAACAAAAACAAACAATAAAATAATTAAAAACAACACCACCCAATGACCTAAAGGCTAAACAAATCAAAAACATTTTGATTACTTTGAAGAAAACTCTCGGTTGACTCTGCAAACTTCTCTGGCTCTCTTTTGTTTCTGTGAAACTCTGTCTTTGTCAATACCGACGGTATGATTTTTGTTTTCAATTAATTACTTTGAACCTTTTTATTAATCTTGATTATCTATGACAATTTATTGTGTTAAATTTTTTGATATGTTGACGAAAAAATAAGACAAAAAAATTACTAAAAATTACTAAATCAGTTAATTTTTTATTAGAAAATTACTATAAAAATAAGACAGTTAATTTGTGTGAAATTACTAAATAAGATAAAAAAAATTTAAAGATACTCCAAATTAATTAATTTATTAAAAAAAGGAATTATGTCTTCTAAATCATTAGATTAAATATTACGTATTAAACTCTCTCTCGTAAATTTGTTATTACCCTATTAAACACTCTCTCCTAATTACTATCACTGATTAATAGTTAAATAATAATAAAAAACAAACTTATGAATATTTTTGGTTTTTTACTAACAGTAATAAAAAGTCAATTTTAAAAAAAAAAAAAAAAAAAAACTAGGTTCAAGTAAACTTAGAATTTTTAAAACTAATAAAAGAATAAAAGTTCTATAGACAATAACATACCTACAAAAATAACAAAAAACATTTTCATATTTAGATATTTATATATATATAAAACAAGGTAATTGTTTTTTGAGTTTTTTTTTTTTTTTTCATGAGAGGTCGTTTGTTTTTTTGTCTGAAGACTGAATAGTCCTGAATTTTACTGAAGGCTGAATAGTGATTGAAACCTGAATCTGAATGACATTTTTTTTTTTCTCACATATGAATGTACTGTCAACATATTTGTTTTTTAAAAATAATATTATCTGAAAAGAAGTAATTTTACATATATACTCATGTTAAACAATTATACATATAATATCAAATAAAAACAATCCAATAATAATAATTATATATGAACACATATGATCATGATCTTTTTCTTCGATTACAAACAAACTTTATTTTTACTAAGAAAATAAAATGTATTATTTTTTTTCAAAAAATAAAAAGGACAGACCCATTAAATTTTAAGTAAAAAATACAAACAACCCTTTAGTCTTGCTTGAGAAAAAATAGAGATATAAAATTAGAGATATGTATTAGATGAGAAATAGTTTAATATGGTATTTAAAAATTTAGGAGAGAGTTTTTAATATATAATATTTAATTTAATGATTTATGAGAGATAATTTCTTTTTTCTCGGATGAATCCAAATGCTACGATGGTTCGTCCTAACTTTTATTAAAATAAAATGGAGTGCCTTTTAATTATTATTATTTTTTAAATGTAATGCCTTTAGAATAGAAGTACCAAAAGATAAAAAGAATAATCTTGTAACAAAATGAATTACCTTTATAATTTTTTTAAAAAAATTTAAATTTTAATAATATAGTGTCTTTATAAAATAAGTATAAAAAGAACTTGGATTGTCAAAAAGAAACTTTCTTATATTATAGGTGAATAGTTGGATTTTTTTTTTTCTTTTTTAAATTAAAACATAACCATATATATTTATTAAGACTCATCATTTGAGAATGAAAAAGCAAAATTGGACATTTGTCACATGAAGAACAACAACCGGATTCAACATATATAAAAAAGATTTGGTGCACATCACACTAATTTCATACGATATGGTACGACTAGCTAATCATTTAATCATTTATTTTTTCATATTGTATGACATAATATGAGTGAAATGTGCATCATACTCATTGTGTGTATTAGGAAAAAAAAAACTTTTCCCTCATCTCAATATGAAAGGATGTCATAATAAAATTCTAATTGTGGCTATAGTACTATACTATCTCATTGTTTGGCTCTCTAATATTTCCCTAATTCCCTATTACTTTTTCATTGTTTCTAATCACATTATCATTTGTGTTTTGATTGTATGAACTTTTTTGTGGTCTCACTTAATTAGTCACATTATCATTGTTAATCAAATATAATTGTTCAAAATACACATTTTACCTTGATTTGTTTGAAATGACATTTTAACCCTTAAACTTAAGAAAAAAATTAACTGACAATTTTACCTTCCCATCTTCATATGGTTATTGTATCCTTAGAATATTGAATATCTTGAACAATTTTACCCCTCATAAAATGAACAATTACAAAACGTTATACCCAAAAAAGTGACCATCGGACAACAGTTATATTAGCACCTATTTAAACACTAATTTCCCCTTCAAAGTCTCATAATCATTTCACATATTTTCATTTGATGTTTTTTTTTTCTTAAAGTTTAACATACTTTGAAAATTAACGAGATGAGGTTGGTCTAACGGTATACCTCTCACACATACACCATGAAGTTGTGGATTTGAGTCGTATCTCCTACCTTAAAACCTTTAATTTAGAGTTGGCCTACTTCTTTGGATGCCATTTGGTAATGGCAGCCAAAGAAGCAAAAATGGAGAATGCAACAATTTTGGGAAATAGGTATGAGCATTATAGGCTTATAGCTTTGGTGATATTATGTTTGTATAAATCAAAACATGACATGTTTATATTTTGTACTACCCGAATATGACTCGTCACGGTATAAAACTCAAACTTAATCCATTAAATTGATGAGTTGCTTGTTACACCAATTAAGTAATTAATTGATAGATTTGTCAATTTGCCTATTTAATTTATTACAAACCTAAACTACTTCTAACTTAACTACACAATTTGAATTCATTAACTCTGTTCAACAATAATATATAAATTCTCCATCCAAAATAAATTTAAAACAAAATTCTCATGAAAAATTAATAGAATTGTCCTAAATAAGAGCATTTCTAATGCAAATATATATTTTTGAGTTTCTAAACAGTGTCAAATCATCGTTTCTAAACAGTGGCATTCCATTTTCTCCAAATGCATAATAGCATTAGAGATGCTTTAAAATCTTATATATCGAAAATAATTGTGTCAATTACATTAAGAAACCTAACGTAAGTACGACATGTTTAATTAAAGATAATGTTTAGATATTGATTAGTCAGTACCCAAGATACTGATCCATCAATAGAGTGTTGGTACATGACATTTTTTTTTTTTTTTTACTTTTTACATTTATCTCCTTATATTCTTCCAAAATGGACCACATGTCAATACCTCATAGTTTTCCAAACATTGTCCTTTAATTAATCCGTGTTGAACCAATAATTACCCGATCTAAATGAGATTTAATTCAAATACACTAACTTGTATCTTAATATTTTATTTATCTATATTTATTAGATTTCTTATAAAGGCATATGTTAACGATTATCCTTAAACAATCGTCACCCTTAATGAGCAAAATCGTTTCCTAAAATGAACCTTAAAACACACGAATCAACCAATAAAAAGGGTGGTTAAAAAAAGAAAGTACAAAACCCAATGCATTGTCTGAAATTTCCACGAGATACCCAATGTCTTCAAGTGACCCTCTACTCTTCCTCACGCGCACTCAAACCAATTGAACCCTCAAACCCTACTCCCATTGGCACGTGCACTACAAACTCAGCCTCCTCGCTTGAACACCTTTCTCCCGTAACTGGATTCTCTGTTTTCGATAGCAACCTCTCTCTCTCTCTCAAATCTAAATTCACAATCTAATATTTACATCTCTGGTAAAACTTGGCTGCACACCAGTGTAGCGAAAGCATTCATGATACTCAAGTCATACTAAGCCACGACACATACTATTAAAAATCTTTTATTTTTCAAAATATAATTATCAAATAAGTTCTGAATTTTTTCATAACAATAATGCTATACACCTCACCTAAAATCTTACTTTTTTCATCCCACTACATGTGGTATGTGAGGTGTCAAATTGTGAGTGGATACATGGGGTAGGTGAAATAAATCATCATTAATGTAGTGAGATAAAAAATATAGATTTTAGGTGGGATGCTTAGCTTTATTGTCTTCATAACTTCAAATGAATTTCAATTTTTTTTCTTTTCATTTTTACTAAATTAGTCTTATATTTTTCATAAATACCAAATAGATTCTCAACTTTCAGAATCGATTAAATTAGTGTCTCTCATGATGGATTCTATACTGTTTGAGAATTTATGAAAGTATATTATAATTTATTTTATTTAACTAAAAATTATATAAGACGAGATGATATTAGCCTGATGTTAAAACTCATCACACATACACTATGAGGTTAAGGATTTGAATCCGCCCCCTTCCCAGAAAAAACCCTCAAATTATTTAATAGTGTAATATTTTATAAAGGGTACAGATATTGATACACATAAAACTTATCATTACATCAATTTTTATAAGTACTATAAACACCCACCCTAATGCCGACAGTACCCTCATTGAAATAAATATATTCATTTTAATACATATTATTTATAAACACACTTTAAATTATTACCACACCCAATTTATAAAAAAAAAAATCATATTATTTTTGGAATCAAATCCTTTTTTAACGATGATCCAATTTACTTTTAGAAATATCTCGAATGTAAAAGTCTTATAAAGGGGAATATATATACATGATCAAAATATTTTCAATTTGGAATTCTTTTATTTATACAGCTATTTAAAAAAAAAAAAATCTTATTGACATCTATGACTATCTTAAAAAAAAAAAAATTGTTGATATTTATAGCTATAATTAAAAAAAAAGTTGTTTTTTTTTATAGAGTTTATAACTATACATAAAAGAAAGACAAAAACAATATGATAATCATGTTATGACGAGAAAATTTGATACTTGAAATAAAATTAGAGTTTAATTAGGGTTTTTTTTTTAACAAAGAAATATAGTTGAAGATATGAGTGTAATTAATGAGTATATATAGTATTTTTAATTAAAGTAACTTATCCTTATTAGTAAATTTCTATTGGAATATTTTTATAATTAATTTTTTTAATAAAAATATTGGTATACTAATAAGTTTTGTGGGTGTAAATATCGGTTCCCTTTTAAAATATATAATATATTTTTATTTAATAATAAAATAATATTAATATTTTTGTAAAAAATAAATAAAGTTACAATAAATATAAATTAGATTTATAATAAATAAAAAGACAATTATAATAAAATAATATTAAAATGATTGAAGACATTTATAAAAAAAAATTCTGGCCACCTTTACCAATTGTTTTTGCTTTTACGAACGTCAAGCACTTTACAAATGTCAATTTTGTAATGCATTTTACTTAAACACGGTTTTTTTTTTTTTTTTTTCCTTTGGCTACAGACTTAAAAGTTAAAACACAGTTTTACCCTTATAATAGTTAAACTTGATTAATGAAAGTAAATACGAGAGACTGGTTTGATGAAAAATATAAAAGTCACAAATTACTTAGAATTAAGAAGAAAAAAAATAAGTCACTTATTTTGTAATTGATACATCTCATTCTACGAACTCGCAAATGCATCACTTTTTTTCTTTTGTTTTTCTGATTTAACAAATATCAGCACCAGGTAATTCTAATTATACAATAATTTTAATCAGACATTTGTAGTTCAACTGGAGTGACAAGTTACAAGTAAAATTAATGTACGTTAATTTAGTCATATCGTGATTTGGAAGTACTATAACATCACTCTAATCAATATTTCAATCTCTAATATCAAATATTGATACATGCATGATTATTCATTTGTCAATGGTAGGAATGACAACTCATATATTGTAATTGTAGTTGAGATAAACCATATATATATATATATATATATCGGTCTTTATACTATTAATTTGTCTTGGTATAAAATATATCAGGACGAAGAATGTGGACCATAGATTTTGGAGAAGTTTTGACAAGTGCATACATTTTGAGTCAAAGTATGTAAATCTAATGGTCTACATTTTTTGTCCTGATATAAAATATATCAGAAGAATTGACAATAGAAAAATTGTATATATTTTTCTTTTAATAACATTTTAATATTGTTTTTATGTGTCACGTTATTAATGGATGGATGCACGGGTGGTCTATAGTGCCTACCACACCCAAGTTTTTCCTTACCATCGTACAAAGATTTATAATTTATTTTTGTTTTTTTCAATTTTCACAAATCAGGCAAAATTCTTTTCTTTTCATTTTCTTTTTCTTTCATTTTCCTACCCTTTGTCTTTCAAATTTTTTTTTTTTTTTTCTCGTTCAAGAACCTTCCGTTCCATTTCTTTTTCTCTCCGACCAAACAAAAAAAAAAAAAAAAATTCAAACAAATTTTAAAGAGAGTTTTTATTGAACGGATTCTTTCCACCAACGAATCCATGTCCAAATCTTGATTAATTATTCTTCTCCATCATCATCTTCTTCTTCTCCAACTTGTTTCCATCATTGACTCTTTCTTTTTTTCATTTCTATAAACCCAAAAACAAAAACAAAAACAGAAAAAAAAAAAAAAGAAGCTAAATTCTTCAATAATCTAACGAGACATGAAACCGATTCTACCGCCACTAGGCGCGTCGTCGTCATCCTCGTCGTCTTCGTCTCCAAATTCATCTTCATCGGTCAATAGGAACCGTCAACGTAGGCGTCCGGACCTAACCCTACCGATTCCGCACCGCGACACCTCTCTAGCTGTGCCGCTGCCTCTTCCGCCGAACTCAGCGGCGGCGGCTCTGCAGCACGTGCCCATCCTCTTTGACGAGCTAGAGCGGGGAGACCGAATCGGCAGCGGAGCTGGCGGCACCGTCTACAAGGTCTTCCACCGCAAGACTTCTCGGTACTACGCGCTCAAGGTGATCTATGGCCACCACGAGGACTCCGTACGCCTCCAGATTTGCCGCGAGGTCCAGATCCTCCGTGACGTCGACCACCCCAACGTCGTCAAGTGTCACGAGATGTACGACCACAACGGCGAAATCCAGGTCCTCCTCGAATACATGGATGGTGGATCCCTAGAAGGCAAACACATCACGCAAGAGCACGCGCTCTCTAACCTGTCTCGACAGATCCTCAGTGGACTCTCGTATCTACACCGCCGTCACATTGTACATCGCGACATAAAACCCTCGAATCTGTTGATAAATTCGAATGGAGTCGTGAAAATAGCCGATTTTGGTGTGGGTCGGATCCTTGCGCAGACTATGGACAACTGTAATTCGTCGGTGGGGACGATAGCGTATATGAGTCCGGAGAGGATCAATACGGACTTGAATCATGGACGATACGACGGATATTTAGGCGATATATGGAGTTTGGGAGTGAGCATATTGGAATTTTATCTGGGGAAGTTCCCTTTCACGGTTTCACGGCAGGGTGATTGGGCCAGTTTGATGGTAGCCATTTGTATGACTCAGCCACCGGCGGCACCGCTCACTGCTTCACGGGACTTTCGTGATTTTATCTCTTGTTGTTTACAGATTGAGCCCCACAGGAGGTGGACTGCAACCAAGTTGTTACAGCATCCGTTTATATTGAGAGGAGGAGCCGGCGGGGTTGGAGCTGGAGGAGCAGCAGTCCCAGCAGCAGCGCA
This sequence comes from Acer negundo, assembly GCA_035582765.1. Lineage (NCBI taxonomy): Eukaryota > Viridiplantae > Streptophyta > Magnoliopsida > Sapindales > Sapindaceae > Acer > Acer negundo. The sequence goes on along the minus strand of CM069241.1, from coordinate 33,147,556 downwards.
AAGCCAACAGGTTCATAGGAATCTGCATCAGTTGTTGCCACCTCCGCAACCTCGTTCGACTTAGTTGTTACTTTTTGTTCATTTTGGTTTCTTAATTTTGTTTGATATTATAATGATTATGATAATGATGATGATGATGATGGTCATGGGGGGTTCAGATTTGAATTTTAGGAAAAAAATTAGGAAATTGGTGGGGGTGGTGGGTGGGGGTTAGTGTTCTGATGGTGGAGGAGTTATGGATCATCAACTTTTGATCAATCCATTAATGGATTGATCAATCTTGTCTTTTGATAATGTTTTTTTTTTTTTTTTTTACCAGAAAAAGAACTTACTCTCTGCTATTACTGGTTCAGATGTGTACTCTTTTTGCATCACTTTTGTTGTTTTAGTTATTATCCATTTGATATTTTGAGAGGTATTAGAGATTGGGTTATCTTGGTTTGGGTTATTGCCTTATTGGAGTACCGGGGAATTTACCAATTTTGGTTAGAATTTACAATTTAGTATTTTACTAAATGCTTCGTTCGCTATCTTGTTTATTATCATGTTGTTAACTTTGGCTTTATGTTACTAAAATCTGAGTTACACTAGAGTTACAGATTTATTGCGGTAGGTAAATTTTTAAATGCTATAGTTGCGGATTTGTACCACCACAGTTTTGTTTGCTTCGTATGCACAACTGAAGTAAATTCCTGATGATTTAGAAAAGAGGATTATGCAGATAGTCTTTAGGCTCTTTTATGATTGCATTGAGCTATTCCATTAATGGGTTACTTTAATTATAAGTTAATTTTAACCAGAAAAACAAGAGTTTTGATTGCTAGTTCTGAACTATTTATTATGTGTTTTACTAGATGAAAAAAAAAGATTCGGTGTGTGTCCCGCTAATAACATGTGGTGTGGTATGGTAGCCATATGTCATGATGGGAGTTAGAGACGCAATGTGTGCTAGCGGCTAGGCACGCCGAACTGTCTCTATGTTGAGTTGGGTGTATTAGGAGCTCCTCCCTTTTTGGAAGGATATCCTAATAAAATATTAATTATGGTCATACAACCTCATTATGCTCAATGCGTCGTTCTCTATCTTGGTTAGTTTTTAGTATTTTTCTTAATTCTCCATTCTTTATCTTGTTTGTTAACTTTGTCATTATGCTCCTAAAACCCGAGTAACACTAGAGTTGTGGTTTTATTGCGGCAGGTAAATTTTTAAATGCTAGAGTTGTGGATTTGTACCGTTACAGTTTTGTTTGTTTCGTACAGATGTACAACAGGTAAATTCCTGATAGCTTAAAAAAGAGGATTAGGCAGATTAGTCTTTAGGCTCTTTTATGATTGTATTGATTTATTCCATTGATGGTTTACTTTCATTATAAGTTAATTATAACCTGAAAAACAAGGGTTTTGATTGTTTGTTCTGAACTATATACGATATGTTTAACTCAGTAGGTAAGATTTTGTGGGATTATGTCGAGAGCAAACGATTTGGTGCGCTTCTCATTAATATCACATGGTATGTGGCATGCTGAACTTTCTCTCTATGTTGAGTTGTTTGTAGTCGGAGCTCCTCTCACACTAATATCGCGCGGTGTGGTATGACATGATGTGAGTGAGAGACACAATGTGTGCTAGGCATGCTGAACCTTGTCTCTATGTTGAGTTGTGTGTATTAGGAGCTCCTCTCTTTACGGGAGGATATCCTATTAAAATGTTAATTATTGGCATTAAGCTTAATTGCTTCTATTCCCAGTATAGTTTGTGTTGGGATTGTATGGACTTTTTTTTTTTTTGGTTTCACTTGATTAGTTATTTTTAAAGATGATTTCTTAGGATCATTATTGCTCTTGACTTTTTGAAACATCATTTAGCTTTAGGGTTTCTTGCTTTTGTATATGAAAGCTTTAATGGCTGCTAAGTTTGTTTGACAGGGGAATTCTTGGTTTTATGCAACTGGTAACTTCTGTGAATCTATATATGTTAAAGTCGTTAATAATAGTAAGTGTTTTTGGTTGAAACATTTTGTTTTTCTTTTTTGAGTCTTGGTTGGCAGCTGTTTTGTTTGCAACTTGTATGATGTGGTGAGCGATACGTCACATCAATTTTTTTTTTTTTTTTTAATTAATGTCTAAATAATATGGCATGTGAGTCGTAACGCTTATATCATTATTAATTTTTTAATTTTTAGAATTCCATAACAAGGTTGAAGGGTTTTCACTTTTGGGAATCACCGTAATCATTGAAACGTTAATTGGAGTTGGTTAAATCAAATGTATGGAGATGGATATGATATATTTGTTTTTGAAAGGTAGAAATGATGATATGATATTGAGACTTGGAGAGTTATTATTGTTACCTTTTCAGTGTATTGACAAATGACAATAAGCTGGTAGGGCCACAAGCATTGCTTTGTGTTAACTTTTTTTGCTTGATATATTCATCACTATAATCATTACTTCATTCTGTTCCTTTCCATTCCAAGGAAAAATATATATAACAAAATAAAGCCAAAGACAGCTGGATTTTTATTTATTTATTATTTTATTTTTATATGAAAATGTAACTTTATGCATTGATTGTGAAATAATTAAAAATGAAAAAGAAAAAAAAGAATACAATAATAACATAAAATTTAAAGTAGAGGAGAGAAAGATAGTGTGGAGATGAAGCTTATGCCTAGAATATGCATTATTCCTCCCCTCGTTTCTTAGTTTATTTTATCGCAAATCTATTTAGATTTCTAAAGTTTGACGTTTAAGTAGTTATTTTATTTTTTAGGGAAAGCATCATTTTCTCCCTGTAAATCTCTTCCCTCTAGTTCTATTTATGACCATTTCTCACCTTGAAAAATGAAATTATTTTTCCCATACTACCCATTTCCGTTAGGTTTTCCATTCAAAAAGTTAATTTTAATGTTAAAAGATATTTTTACCCTTAAATAATTGTAATAAATAAGTTTGGAAAAAAAAATCAATAAAAAATATATATTTCTTTAATAAATCTCAACCATCCATCTCAAAGATGGATAGTGGAGATTAAAAGATAATCTACAAAGTAGAAAAGGAAAAAAGAAAACAAAAATGATGGTGGAGATTGGATCTCCACCGTCCATCTATAGATCCAGATGAGATTTCTACAATCTTATCTCCATTGATGGAGAACACCACTACCACCTTAACCTAGAACACCACCAACTGAAATTAAAAAATAATAATAACTCTGAATACTATCAACACCATGAAGCCATCTCGGAACACAACCCAATCAGAAACCATCATGAAACCACAACCATCACCATTACAACACCACCATCATCATCACTACCAAACCACCACTGCTAAACACCTAGAAACCATAGCCAAACACAATCCATAAATCATCGATGAACACAACCCAAGATCTATCAATAAACACAACCAGTGGCCACCCCTTTTGTCAAGGAAAAGAAGAGGGAAAAAGAGATGGGAAGAAAGGGATCGGTGATGGTAGGAGATCGAGCGGTGGTGGGAAAAGTTGGTTTGATTGGATTCAATCTTTGGTTGGGAGGAGATCTCCGACTAAGAGGGGGGATATTTACTAATATGGCAAACTTTAGGTGGAAAATGATACTTTCCTTAGTTTATATATAAATATATACTGTTTTTTTTCTATTTTATTTTATTTGTGAAAGAGATAAAATTATAAACTTGTTATTTTTATCAAGGACGAAAAATGTGTATTTTAACACCAATATTTTATAATCAAGGGCAAAAACAATCATTTTTCACTTTCTATTTGGTTTGATCGTTAAAATTTCAGTCAAAAGACTAAATTGATGGATTTATGATAATCTAGGGGTCACAGGAAAAAAAACCCGCGAATATTGTTAAAAAAAAAAAAAAGAACGAAAAGAATCACTTAGAGATAGATCAAGATGAAATTTTCCATTTTATTTTTTAATAAATAATAAACAGGATGTAAATAGTGTTTCCATTTTCATTATTTTATTTTACGAGCTTAGTCCAAAACCTCCGTCAACAATCAACATGGTTGTTACGTATTTAATATGAGTCAAATACGAACAATATTAGATTGTCTAAAATATTTGTTCAAATATATATTCAAATGATGTGATATGTGAATTGTAATTAACACATCTAAATCATCTTATGAGTAATGAGTTACATGGTGTTGATAATTCACATTTTACTTCATTTGGTCAAATATATACCGTTAGATGCAATTGATAAACCAAGATTCAACTAACTATTAACTAACTTTAATATGTGAAAATTCTAAATTACCCCCAAGCTAAATCCTTTGATTTATTTTCACTAACCCGTTTATTATTATAATAATATCATTTTCCAAATAATTTTTTAAAAGTAAATTAATTAATTAAAAAAATAATGAAAAATTCCATAGAGGAGTAATCTCCTCCATGGGAGATCGATCGGAGGAGATGGACACTCCTCCCATCATCGAAGATCTACATATCTCCCATTTCCTCTTTATTTTTTTAATCTTTTTTTTTTAAAAAAAATTTGGTGCTTTTTAATAATTTTTCAAGTATCTTTTGTAGTTATTGAACTGTTTGGGATTGGTTCCTAAATTTCTATTGTTTTAATTATGATATTTTCTCTATACAATCTATTTTTTTTTTTTCTTTTCAGTTTCATACACTTTTTCTAAATACACTTCTTTCTAAAACTTAAATTTTAAAAAAATTCTAAAGACTTTTTTTTTTTTTTTTTTTTTTTTCCTTTCTTCTTTCAAAATTACCCTTTTTCATCTTTTACATTCATTTTTTGAACATACCTCATCATAAAAACTAAATTTAAGAAAAAAAAAAAAAATTTCAAAAAAATTTCAGTCAACACTTCCGGAATTTTTATTTTTATTGTTTGAACATCCCTTGCCCTCTCTAATCATTTAAAACCCAACATAAACTAGAAGATCAAATTTAAAAATTACTTAAACAAGCATGCTCAAGTGAAGCGGCCCAACAATCTACTCCATGAGTGTGGTCACTGGTCACAGTTAGATACAGAGATGAGTATGGTGTCCTAATAAACTAGTAAGATTGCTATGCAGTATATTTATAATTGTTTTGTATATAGAATCATAAAGATTTTTTTTATGTTCTCTCTGTAAACCTCAGCTGCCAAGATAGGGTCCATGAATGGATACTGGTGGGCCATAAGAATATCTCCATTCTCCACAAGCTAAGCATCTCTCTGATTCACTACTGTTTTCTAGGGTACAAAATTTACAAGACCATACCTTCAACTTGGAGACACTTTTGTGCTTTAGGGATCCACATGCTTCGCATACTAGAGCTACTTTCTGCAAGAAAAACTTGTAATCATTATAATATAACACTTTGAGGATGGTTACGCGCACAATCTATCAAAGAGATTTTGATTTTACCTTATTTAGAAGGGTACATGTTTTGCATTGCCACATCAACCCAACATCTACTGCTTCCTGATCAGGACTAGATTCAAGAGATGATTTTTGGATAGGTCCAGTGGAAGATCCAATTTGTTCTTGCACATCAGTTTCACTATTCAAAGATTTTGATCCACACCATAAACTGTCATGCAGTCTCCTTTCTGCAGACATGGCAGCAGCTTGTATTGGGCTGAGTGCAGCCTTGATGTCGGTATCACCACCTATACGGTTAGGTCCGGAAGGTAATAGACTACCATGGCGTGTTCTGTTCTCTGCAGCAGCTAGAGCAGACTGGCGAAGTGATGACAAGGGTTGTTGACGGGAGAACCCACCAACGCGTCTCCCAGGAGGATCGAATCCTTTACCGGTGCCAGTAATTCCTTTAGCCATCAATTCATCACATTCCTAAAGGAAACATGGAAAAATTAAGTGGTATATATAGAAATGGCTATGAAATCAATATTTACAATAACTTATATAATCATAACAGAAATTTGAACCAGTGTAATTGAAAAGTTGATGACTACTTTTAGTCTAACCATATCCTAGAAAAGGAAAATTATTTGAATGATAAATCAACACGTGAGACGTTACTAATACCTAGTAAGAAAACAAAATCGACTAGAAGATTATGATACAAATAAATTTTTGTTAATGGTAGCAAGACAAAGTATCTCTTCTTTGATCACCTAAATCTGCAGATTATCATTACAGAACTTTGAAGATAATAAAGTCCCAGTTGGAAGAATTTGCAGCATATATTTTCAGAACGGAAGGAAAAGGTATCACTGAAACTTCTTCCTTTTCCCCAACTTGAACATAGCAATTACTCAACAAGCAACAACTTAGTGCAGAGCATATTTAAACTGGTCCTAAGAATTGGTATGTAAAAAGACGGTGGCCCAATTATCCAAACAGAAAGTTGTTAACTATGACAACTCATGTAAAAATTTATGCTTATATAGCTCAAAATACATCAGAAAACCTCTAATCGACATGTCAGATATTAATAAACACATAGCAATATTGATAACATGCATGATGTGCACAAAAATTAAGAAGCTAAACAACCCTAATCCACAAAATCATTATAGCCATCTTTTCAAAGACCTTTAGATCCATAAATAAAATATTAATAGTTATTTGGGTTCCTGTGCATAGATGAAAGGAATTGTAAGAAAATGAAAAAAAGAAGGTAGGCACCGGTGTGATTATCCAGACAACAAAGTACAAAGACAGTCTATTTCGTGCTTGGATACCAACCAATCAGTCCAGTAGTAGGCTTGGACGCCCAATTCATTCATTGAATGTCTTTATTTTCCTTCTCGTGTTTGTTAGGACATCCCATGAAAGTGTCCGGCATTGAAACTTGTCTCACATATGACATATTAGGTAGTTAAATTATCATTGTATTTGGCAATGAGCATTACTTTGAGTGCTCCATGCCTACAAAAAAGAAAAGAAAAGTATATTCTACATACTGGAGTGGGCAATTATTAAATAAGTCCCTTTATGTTCACATCTCCCATGTTTTTTTTTGCATGTTTTCTGTTTTTGACCAAATTTGTTCTTAATTTTTTTTTCATATGAATCAAATGGCCCCTCTGACGGTCTGACCAACAGACATTGGTCATCCTAAACCGATGAAAGGGTAAAATTGTAGTTTTAATGAGAAAAAAAATTACAAATGACATGTGTACCTAATTAACTTAACAGAGGGAAAAATTAATTCAAAATCTTTGAAACTTTGACTTTTAGTTAGGTTAACTAAGTTAGATTTTGATTAACTTGGGTTAAGTGTATTTAACTAAACTTAATTTAACCGAGCACGTGTCAGCTGTATCGTTTTCATATCAAAGTACAATTTTACCCTCACACTAATGTTCGTTAGTCAAAGGGTACATTTTGGTTCTTATGAAAAAGATAGGGACCAATTTAATAAATAAATAGAACAGTCGAAAAAAAACTTGGAATCAATTGAATACATAAAGACTTGGTTGTTAATTGTCCAAATGGAGTGTAAATCCACAGTTCAGGATGAATTGCCATCGGTTTGTGATGTACACATAATCACAAAGACAACTAACATAGGAAAATATGACAATGACAGTCAAATTGTTGACAATTTTACATGAAGTGACCACTCATGCACTTGGTATCGGCAGTGAAACAATTATATAAAAATATTAAGATGTATACAGACAAGGCAACTCTGGATATAATAAATTTAACAAACTTTCATGTACATTATTATTTCAAATTCTTATGCAGTTATTTGTAAATTTAATATATATATCATCTCCAGAAAATCCCATTATGGTTTACATAGATTAAATACGGACAAACTTATATCAGGAGCATGATGCTAAATATGTAGTTATGTATTAGTAATTCATGCCTAAGTTCCACTGCTCCTTATATCGCAAGTATGGATATACTATTAAAATTTGGTGATTCCTTTGTTTTTCTCTTTTCTTTTAATTACATTGTAGCTAAAACCATATCAAAACAGAGCAGATACAAGGATAAAAATGACCCTTGACTCAAGAAACAAAAAAATGATCAAGATACAGCATAGTTACAGACATAAGATGAGTGTTTGCATATCTCATAATATGAAATTAAACAATTCAAGAATCCATCATTATTCTAGAAATTCCTAGTAAGTGGAGTTGGAGAATATAATGGTCATAGCAAAGCAACAGAATAGGCTATTCACCAACAGCATTTGATTTTCAACTTCAGAACAAAACTAAATAACAAAAGCGCTAAATCACTCACATCAATGCAAAGGAACCAACTCGTTTGGTACACTGTATTGTATTGTAATGAATTGTATTATATTGTATTGAATTAGATTGTATTGGACTGCATTATTCTTATACAATCCTATGTTTGGTGATATTTTGCATTAGAAAATTATGCTGTATTAACTAATACAAGCTCCCTACTCTATATTAGCTAATATGACATCCACCATTCCACCGTATTAGACCAATTAAAATGTATTAGCTAATACAATACGGTGAATGGTGCAAAACAAACCAAACATTGTATTATTGTATTATTCTAATACATTTTAAACTCCTAATACAATATAGTGCGACACACCAAATGAGGTAGGTACTAGTTGGGCTACTAACTTATGCATAAATATTAAATTGCTTATATGAGAAGGAATCAAGAAAAACCTTTCTGATTTCATCCAAAAGGTTATAAAAGTCGGCATTATGAGGGCCATATTCATTGTGGCAGAGTTCATGCAGCATAGTACCAAGAATCTGTTCGTAAGGAAAGAAATCCCACTCACTGTTTGGCCTCCGCACCCTCAGCCTAACCTCTGCACCACCTCCTATGTTCAGCCCAAGAAGAGATGGATTGGCAGGACTGCATTTCAAAGTCTAGATGAGTGCAATAACTAAGTAAAAATAAATCCAAAATAAAGGGAGGTTTAGAATTCAGCACCAGAACTCTGAAAGAATTTTGACTTTCCAATTATGTTTGCGCATGATTGGTTGCACCTGTTTTGCTACTCTTTCAAGGATTTTTCTTGCATCTTCTTCACCGATCTTCTTGAGAGGCTTAATTTCCCAAACCTTGTTAAGATCATTAAGATCCATGTGTGATAACCAAAAGTTTAAGAGCAAGTAAGCCTCAAGAGTTTACAAACTCCAAAAGAACAACTTATTCTGATGCCTGTGATAAAACAACTAATTATGAAAACTATTACAATATGATTACAAAAAAATTAAAGCTTGGGGTGAAAAAGAAATGGAAGCCAGCTGGAAAAATGAATATTATAATACATTCAATATTTATTCAATGCTGAAAAGTAAACAGAGAAGCCTGCCTGTTTAAAGAATACAATGTCTGATATGACATGAATATATTGATACTACTATGTCAATATGGACATCCAAAGAGGATAAAAATTCATGTAAGGATACATACATACATACAATATACAATATACAATATACAAATACATACTTGATCCAGAATGACAAGTCCACTAATGCTACAAATGATGATGAGAGCTAGGACTTGTTACTTTGTCTCAAAAACCTTGATCATGTGTTATAAGTTTGTGATCTTGTGATGTATAATATTGCCATCACTGCCCGTAACAGTGGCACTAGAGGTAGTGTAATATAGAAACTTGATGAACTTAGAAAGTGATTTCCTAATAGCACATGTCAAGGTGAAGACTAAGAAGTTCAGAATGCAAGGCAGTAACAAAGATTAGCTCTATCACATATACGGTATACCATAGCATTGGTCATGAACTTACATACTAATCTCATACTTTAGTGCTGTATAATTATATGCCTTATAATATGTCCATCAATAATTACAACCCAACTCAGATATATCTTTGACAGAGGTCAAGAGATAAAATTCACGACACTCTTTGCACATGAAATAAGCAAATCCAAACAAGGGAACGTATAGTGAAACAAATTTGAAGGGGATAGGAAAAATTAAGTAGATTGCCAGCTTAAAAGCATGATATGTGGATAAAGAAGTTTGCATTAAGTAACGATGCACTTTGAGATAGAGCTCCATTTTTTTTTTTTTTTGTTCTGAAATAAGAGGGTTACTTCCAAGCAAACCGAGTATGCAAGCACACGAGGACACCAATTAGATTCATTCCACATTTTTAATTGTTACTTTGTCAACAATTTTGGTTCAAACCCAGCATTCATAAAATGAACGATTCATCCTGTCATTGTGCAGGACTGCAGGTCACCTGATTATACATGTTTATAGTCACAAACAGATTTGACAGTAAATATGTCGTCATGCTCAAGGGGAAAACTAGATCCTTTGTTCGCATAACAGATCAAATGCTAAGCAAACTGCTAAAATCTGTCAGAAACAGGTTAACTGTTTGCACTCTTTGTTTTCTTCTCCATTTTCCTTTTAATTATCATCTTTAGATGCCCTAAGTTAGGGAGCACTCTAGTGATCTACTCATGCCTATCTTCTACATCACAGAATTTCAACAAGTTTTGGGGAACCAAGACTACATTTTCAGCTTCTGTAAACATGGTATTTCGCACACAACCATATACACATTTCTTCATTAAAAAATTAAACACGATATTAAACCCAGTTTAAAGAACTCAAGTTTTCTTCATTAAATCCTCTACATAACTTCTTTAGTTCACTTTCAAAAAAAAAAAAAAAAAAAAAAGAGCTTATGGAAGCCAACTGATCACCATAAAATAGATCCCATCCATTAAATTCGCCAATATTCTTCATCCCCCAATACAATATAGTAGATGCTCACCTTCAGAACTTTAGTAAACTTCAAATGATTCATTCAATTTCTACAGGTTGACTAAACATGTTTCCGAGTATCGTTTTGTTTTCTTTCATGGGAATTTATTGGACATTTTTATTTTCATAATAAACTAAAGTTATACTAATAGAAAATTGTATAAAACTGTTGTGCTTTGCATCAATTATAAGCCCTCCAGACTCCAGATTACTCACTATAAGCTAATATATTCTATTATTTATTATTTATTGGTTTGAGGAAAGCGTTTTCCATAAATTGTTAATCATATTCTGCTATTTAAAATCAAAATTAATATTTATCATTTTTCAACATCTTCCCATTAACTAAATTGCAAAACTAAGCCTAGTCAAATATATTTGATCAAAATTCGGATAAATTTCTGCACAGTTGCAGCAAATAGCAATCCAATGTAACTTAACAGAACTTCAAAACTTTGATTACCTGGGTTTTGAAACTTTTGTTAAATTTGAATTACCTGGCTTCAAAAAGATAAAAAATTTCAAAAATTTCAAAATACAGGTATAGAAAGAGAGCTTACCTGGGGATTGATCGACTATAAGAAGAGCAAATTGATAGGGGCGCGAGTGTTTTGACCTCCACCTTTCTTTTGGTTATTCAAGTGAATGGACTGGGTTTATTTCATTGTCGTTTTCTATGGGCTTGCTTATTCAAAATGAGTGGCCATATTTGCACGAGTAAAATTTCCGAGAAGCTTTCTAAGGTTTAGGTAAATGATGTGCGATGATGACGGCATTCAGAATAGCCATAGTGCTATGAAGCATGTGGAGGTGTTGTGAGAGATTCCATTTGATGCCAGGAAGGTATCAAGTGCTTGGTATTCCCCACCGACCCACTATTGTAAGTGATTTTGTTCTTATTGAAATTTTTTTCTATAAGAGCCTCAAAACGACCGAAAATCTTGTATACATGTGATTTTTGTTTGAGAGGGTAGTACTGGATGTATTTAGTGCAATGATCCACTAAGATAACATAGTATTTAAATGCATCGAAAGAATAGACAGAAGATATCCATACCTGTGAAGCACGGACACTCCAAAAATATGTTGGGGCGTGTCGGACACGGCCAGGCATGTGTCCGACACGGCAAAAAGTGTGTTGGTTGACTTTTTTGACGGTCAACGAGGGGGACACGGTAGGGGTATTTTTGTAATTATATTTTGAAAAAATGGGGTCAAATTATGATTTTTAAAAATATTAGGGGTCCAATCCAAATTTTTCAAAATTCTAATTTTAGGATTTTATAGCTTCTGGTATCATCATCCTACAAGTTACAGCCGTTTGAAAAAAATTGGAAAATCACTAAAACAAAGATAAGAGGATCAGAGGAGAGAAGAGAAGAAAAGAGGATTAGGTTTTTATATTTATATATTATTATTTTTTAAATATAAAAATATATTATTTTAATTGTCGTGTTCGTGTCCTAGTTTTTGGAGATTTTCCATGTCCTTGTGTCGTGTCGCCGTGTCTGTGTCCGTGCAACATAGGTCCAAACATCGGAAAATAAAACTTCAAGAGGTTGAGAAGAGATAATAGAAGAATTAGCGAAGGGTAATTTATGACTTCTATTAATTTGACAAGCATTACAATTTGTAGAGACGACCATGGGACTCGATATTGCTAACTATTGCTAACTTAGAATCGGATGCAATGTGCTTAAGAATGGGAAAAGATGGGTGTCCTAGTCTATGATGCCACTCGGACAAGGTGGTTTTGATGCTTGAAAAGGCAACTAAAGGAGGAGACTTGATTGAGGAGATCAGCCACTCGTACATGCCATCCTTAGTCTTGCCCCGCTAGAGGATTGCCCTTATACGTAGATCCTTCACATGAAACACAGAAGGTAAGAATTCTATTGAAACATTATTAAATATGCAAAATTGGGATATAGAAATTAGATTTTTTTTACATAATAGGTACACTAAGAACATTATTTAAAGAAAAATAACGGAAGGGAGTGGTAAGAGAGGTGGAATTGGTGGGGGTAATAGGAAGTCCCATGCCATCACCAATCACAATGTCGTCAGAGCCAGTATATGGAGTATGTAAGGAGAGATTGCCCAAGTCGGAGGTGACATGGTGAGATGCTCCATTGTTCAGAAGCCAATGTGGACTGTCAGGATTCGTGGTGGCAACAAAGTGAGCACGTGGTTTCCATGAAGTTTAAGCGTGTGGAGTCAGTGTAGGAGATGCAACCGTTGGAGTCGTGGCTATTAATTGAAAAGTATGGCAGCGCTTTGTAGTGTGGCCCCGAACACCACATGCTTACATCAGCTAAGATAGGGTTTAGATGTTGGTCGATCATTCTAAAGAGTCATGGATTGTGGTCTAGTGTTGCAGACCGCAGGGGATGGTGTTTGCCTATTGTTGTTGGGTAGAGATGGTCGCCTGTTGTTATGAGGTGAAGGTGAACACCAGTTATTATTGCGAGAATTTACCGAATTGGCTGTTATCGGAAGTGGTGTCGATGTAGATTGTGAGTGACACAACGAGAGTTCCTTGTTGATTAATTTTTCATGGAGTTCCTTAAAGGTGATTAGGGTTTCACGACCTTTGACATCATCAACAATCGATTTGTAGTCATCACCGAGGCCATCTAGGATTTTCTTAATAAGATCCTCCTCATCTTGGATTTCCCAATATTGCAAGTTCGTCAGCATGTCCTTAGATAAATTGCATATAATCTGATATGGTTTGGGATCCTTTTGTAGTTGTTTTGAGTTGATCCTTGATTTGCTTGATGTGGCCCTAGGTAGGTTTCGCATATGTATTGGCGATAGATGTTCATGCTTGATGAGATGTGGTGGCCTTGGTGATGAGTTGGATGATTGTTGCAGTCAAAGATCCAATAAGATCACTAAAAATTAGTTTATCTTGACGGACCCGTGTTTGATATTCATGATTTGGAGAATCGACCCCGTTTGTTTTTGGTTGCAAGGGGGCAGGGGTAAGAGCCGTTAATAAAACCTTCAAGGTTGTAACCAATAAGGATGGTATGAAATTGGAGTTTCCATGAAAGATAATTTATGGTGGTTAGCTTGATGGTGTTTTGGGTAAGGATGTTGATTGTTGTGAGTGGTTTAGAGGGTTCATTGTTGTTTGGGATGGTTATTACATAATTTTGACTTGCCATTGTTTCTAGATTAGGTTTGTTGACCGGTGGAGGTTTTGGCATCAGGAAGGAGAGACACCGAGAAATAAAGAGAGGCCTAGAAGCTTGTTACTCTGATACCTTAAACCATCTCCAATAGAGAGTTATATGCTTATTTTAAAGCTCAGTTTGGCATTGCTGTGTTGTAGGGGGGATTGCTTTTGGATCTGCTGTATAGAGAATCAGCTGAGTGTTTGGTAAACTGAGTTTTAAAAATACTATGAGAACCAAAAACAATTTCAATGTGTTTGGTAAACCAGAAGTAAAAAATGATGTAACTGTGCAAAATTACTAAAAAGACACAAGTGAATATTGATATGTTTTGAAAATAAATGATTTGTTTTATTTTTATTTTTATTATTATTAATATTTTTCCAGATCCAAACCAAATCTAACTCAACCCAACTTCAAGTCTTCAATTAACAAAACACATCATGAATTGTTGAATTCAACAAAATTTGATCCAACTTTGATGGTTGTTAAACATTGATAAGAAAATGGAACCATAGCCTTCATTGATGAAAACGATCTCTGATGCCAGTATCCAGAGCCGCTTCCTCAACAACCCTAACGTCGGCTTCGACGCCTTCTGGGTCGGTTGGTGGTCCTCTTCCACCTTAATTTCTCCTCCAAAATTTGCTCATCTCTCTACCACAAAAGCCTTTTTATCGAAATCTTCTTCGATTTGCTTGGTTTCCATATGATGTTGAATCTGGATTTGGTTTGAGGATGATGGTTTGGATTGGGTTTGAATCCAAATGATGATGATGATTGATTTGGGTTTGATTTGGTTTGACGATGATGAATCTAGTCATGTTAAGAATTGGAAGATTCGAAGATTGAAAGGAATGGATAACTGCTTGAGGTGAGAATGAGTTTTGTTATTTGGTAAATTTCATGAAAGGCAAGGGATAAAATAGGAATCATTTCTGCTTCCTAGGAAGCTGGTTTCTAAAAGTATTAAAAAGTAGCTTCTCAATTTCTGCTCTGAGGGAAGCCAAAAGAGACCAAAAGCACTTTCCAGAAATTTTACCAAACACCCTAGGCCTACTTCAGAATCACTTTTAACTCTAAAAGCAGCTTGAGAAGCAATGCCAAACCAGGCCTAAGGAATGCCTCAACTGCTTTTGGGGTTAAAAGTGATTCTGGACCAAAGAAAAGGTGTTTGGTAAAATCGCGGGGAAGTGCTTTTGATCACTTTTAGCTTCTCCAAACTGAGTTTTTGAGAAGCTACAAATACATGCTTTTGGATTTCCGTTTCTACTTCTCAAAACATGCTATAGTGTTTTTTTAATGAAATTTTTACAACTTTCCTATTCTATCCTTGCCTTTCATTAAAATTTACCAAAATCTCTCATCAGAAAGCAGCCTTCTCCTTCGTTCAAGCATTCTCATCGATTCGTTCAAGCTTCGATTTCTCCCCCCTCTCACAAATTGAAAAATCAAAGCAGCCTTCTCTTTCTTTCAAGCATTCTCATCGATTCGTTCAAGTTTCAATTATAGGTAATGTGTAATGTGTTCATGTTTTAGTGTTTGATTTTGAATTGGAGTTTTGGGGATTTTTATCTAATTTTAGGGTTCTAATTTCGTTTATTACAAGTTGAAGATCCCTCCATCCCTCCATCCCAGTCAGTTCTCGCTTCTTATTCTCTCTCGGCCTTGCATTGTGCAGCCAAACATGTGCATGTTTTATTAATATGCTCACAAGTTTTGTTTATTTGGGCGGCTCCTCGTAATTTTTCAGTCAAAATCCCCAAATCCAGGTCCTTTTTCCCTCTTAATTTCTATTTAATTGCAATTTGTTTGCTTCTTTGCATTAACTTGGTTTAGAGTGTGCAATGTAGGTTATCCAAGTGGAGGTTTTTAGCATTTTTGAATCCCTAGTTTTATTAGAAACTTTCAGTTTGTTTGATTCGTCCCTCGCCAGCAACATAGTTTCGACAGTATTCCCACAAATAATCACCTTCTCTTAGTTCAAGCTTATATCTTTGCTTCATTTTATTCTTGTTTTGCTTTGATAATATTTAGTTCCAATATTTTTTTAGTTGCGGGAACTGTTAAATGAGTTTGTTTGTTTGGTTGGTTGTTGAATTGTGTTAAATAAGTATTGAGTATTTGATTAGGCTATGAATTGACGGTGGGTTTACCAAAAAAATTAAATTTTAACATGTACATAGTGTGTACACACCACCTGTTTGACAAAATGTCTGTTTGTTTTATTAGAAACTTTCAGTTTGTTTGTTTCTCCCCTCTTTTATCCTTGTTTGGGGTTTGGTCAGGTTGGGGTGTTTTTTTTGAGTGTGTTGGGTTGTTTTGTATCTACAGTTTTGGGGCTTTTTCTGCTAGGTTTTGGTTGCTTTGCATTTGTTTGTAGGCTGGTGTTTTTGTAGTAGTTTATGCTGCTTGTTTTGTGTTTTTACGTTTTTTGCTTCCCTTTTCTTGGAGGCCTGCAGGTTAGGAAGAACGGTGAATAGATACTGGTAACACCTGCTCAAGACACATTAGTGGTTAATCTTGGCGATGTTATTCAAGTAATTTTAATGATCATATCAAACCATACACTAAAGTTGTATAATGTAGTTAATGATGCTAATGTTTTTTGACCTTGGAAGGTATTGAGCAACAACGAATTCATGAGTGCAACTCATAGAATGGTATGCATTCATAACTTGCATGTAGACAATTGGGTGGAACCATTGTCAAAGTTCACTGAAGAGATTGGAGAGGCACCAAAGTACAGAGGATTTTTATACCAGGAGTACCGGGCTTTGACAATGAGAAACAAGACACATCCACCTGCTAAACCTGAAGATGTTATTCACATAACCCACTATGCAATCACTTCCTAGACTGCAAAAGATGCCAAATTATTGAATTGTATTGTCTTTTTTTTTTTTTTTTAAATTTATTTAAATTTTTTTTTTATATATAGTTTCTTTGATGGGTGATCTTGGAAATAGATTTCAAGAAAAAGTTTGGAGCTTTCTACGATGAGGTACATTTGAAATATAGACAAGTCTTTTTATTGATAATTTTGTGTTTTTTCTACCATTCTTGTGACATCAGATTTTTTTTTTTTTTAATTATTTATGTTTCTATCAATCATTATTTAAGTCTCATTTTTCAAATTAGGATGATCTAATCACAAGTTGACAAAATCAATGGCTTTTTAACACCAACAACTATATTGTTTTTTCTTCGATATTTGATTATTGAACTCTTGGTGTTTCTTATCAAACTTGAAATTTATAAATCCTAGGTCTCAAATTCATGCATTGTGTATGTCATGTAAATGTTACTTGTCAAATAAATGTTTCTTGTCAAACTTGAAATTTAAACATGGATGTTTTTTAATTTGATGAAAATTAAATGTTTGGTCATATAAATATCGAGAAATAATAATGATAATTTTATTATATTATTATTATACTTTGCAGAAAAGGAGAAAATAATAATAATAATAATTATTATTATTATTTTAGTTCCAAATATTAACTTTCATTTTCGGTTATTAAAATCCCTATAAAAAATTTATTTTGAAGTTCATCAAATAATTATAGTGGACAAGGACAAGTTTCATTACAATGATGTTCTTTTACTAATTTAATACACTCACAACACTTTTTTTATTTTAATTTATCAAACACATTGAAATTGTTTTTGGTTCTCACAGTACTTTTGAAAATCAGTTTATCAAACACTCAGCTGATTCTTCCCACAACAATTCCAAAAACAATTTCCCCACAACAGATCCAAAAGCAATTCCCCCCACAGCACAGCAATATCAAACTGTACCTAAGTCTCAAAATCATCCCCAATAGAGAGTTAAAATAGATTAAGAGTTATTTGGTTGAATTATATTTAGTAAAGGTGAGAGTGAGGGTGAGAGTGAGGGTTATATGGTGTGACCCATGTATAAGGTTGTGGGACCTATATGTTGGATAAATAAAATAGTGATATTTTTGATTTTTTATGGGACCTATACCATAATTAAGAGAGATGAATATGTGGGACCTGTTTGCATTTGTTAATTGGTGGAGATAGATGGATCAGATTTAATGATCGTTAGAGATGGAAGGTTTACAATTTTTCAAACATTTAAATTTGAAATAAATTTATTTTTTATCAAAAAAATACTAGAAAATCAACAAAAATCTAAAAAAATATGTAAAAAATAATATAAAAATTCAAAAATCCTTCCAACGCCTAATTTTCCAAAATTGTCTATATATATACTTCATTCCCACATAATTTTACATCACATTCATCCAAAGTTTGAGTTTCTAAATTTTCTTTCTTTCTTTCATTGTATTTGTGATCAATATGAGTGGAAGGGCAGCAAATTGGTCCAATGATGAAATTAAAATTTTACAATGTTTCCTTAGTTAAAAATTAAAATTTTCAATATTATCAAATTTGGTAATAATTTAAAAATATTAAATATCAATACCATTTTAAAGATCTCATTGAGAAATTTACAATGGTATTATTTTTATCAACATTAAAATTTATAAATTATAATTTATTGATCACTTATTATAAATTAAGCATAATTAAATTTGTCACAAAAATATCATTATCAAATATTACTCTCAACACCACTGGAGCAAAAGTACATATAAGCATCACTCCTAACACTATTTAAGACCCAAATATAACTATAATTCGCACTCTTTATTGGAGATGGCCTTATGGAGTGCGGTAGGGAATGGGAAAATATGCCATTTCTTTTCCATTAATCGATTATGAGAATATATATATATATATATACAATTAAAATAATAATCTTTTTTAACCTAGAGAATCCCTTGACTTAAGGGACACGAATAAATCAAATCAAATTCAGAGTCTAAAACAAGAAACTAAGAGTCCCGTTTGATTTTTTGTCTGAAGACTGAACAGTGCTAAATGTTACTGAAAACTGAAAAATAAAAAACATGTTTGTTTGTTTTTTTCATTGAAAACTGAATATAAATGATAAGTTGTTTGTTTTTTTAAGTTATAAATATCTGAAAATAAATTCTTTAACATCTATACCCTTCTAACTATTATTTGTTATATATTTACATTTTAATATATTATGGACAATTCTAACATATAAATTAATTCTAAAATAAATATATTTAGTTATTAATTATATTTCAAATTTATATTATTGTATAGAATCTAATTATTACAAAGCTCTTAGCTAGTGACATTATAAAACTAATGAGCTACTTCATGTGTATATTACGGACAAAATGAAGTTCAACAATATGTTCTTATTAACAATCTACTTGATATGTATAATTTATTCTTTGATTGATTTGGAATAAACTTGGATAATTATATAATTTATAGATTTCATGTAAAAATAAAATAAACATTTTAGAACAAGTGGTTAGTTTTGGAAATAGATTAAATTAGTGAAGATAGTTTTAGAAGTAAAACTTTGCATTAAATTATGCTAGATTTGTATTAAGTGAAAAGTGAAAAAATTTCACTTTTCAAAACAAATGGTTTTAGGGGTTCATTAAGTGGTTTTAACACTTAAAAAATCAAACAAAATAACTGAATGGAACACATTAAATGATCGTTTGTTTTTTTGTTTGAAGACTGAATAGTCCTGAATTTTACTCAAGACCGAATAGTGACTGAAACCTGAATCTGAATGACATGGTTTTTTTTTTTTTTTTCTTACATCTGAATGTACTGTCAATATGTTTATGTTTATAAAATAAAATTGTCTGAAAAAAAAAAGTAATTTTACATCTATACCCATGTTAAACAATTATACATATAATATAGAATAAAAACAATCTAAAAATAATAATTATATATGAACACATATGATCATGATCTTCTTCTTCAATTACAAGCAAACTTTATTTTTACTAAGTAAAGAAAATGTTTTTAAAAATAAATAAATAAATAAAAGCGGCAGCAGGAAAACTAATACAAAACACTCTAAAAAAATAATATATAAATACATCACCATAATATCATAATAAAGTATTAATATTAAACACCAATATGAGAATTGATTAGGGTTCTTTTTTATTTTTAAAGCTATTTAAAATAAGCAATATATTAAAATAAAAATTTCTATACAATATATTATTATGATGAAATCAGAGATATGTTATATATGGAGAATAGTATCGGAAGAAAAGATTTTGGATTGCATTTAATGCAATTCAGTGATTTACAATTAAGTGAAAAGTCATGATTTTTTATTTTATTTATTTTAAGTTGTTTTTTGTTATTTTTAAGTTGTTTGACCACTTAAAATAATAAACAAAACAACTTAATAATTATGATTCAGACGCATTAAGTTTTAAGTGGAAAAAACAAACGACCCATAAGTACCATTTAGTGTTAAGTGGAAAAATCAAACACGGCCCTAACTATATAATTATACATTCTAAATTAGACAATACAATAATTAAATTAGATTATTTATATCATTCTATAGAGAATGTGAGGAGGAAGTTGATGTGTTCTCGTGATCTCTCTATCTTTGTGAACAGTAATAATTATGATGACAGAAATGTTGATCAATGAGGGCATATATATTGGGTAGATATTACTACTCCAACTAGAATTGGGACATGTAATATCACTACAATACACTTTTCCAAATTTTGCAATAATTCCAAATATTTAGTATATTCTAAATCTGAAATTCTGCTAATTTTATAGGCCTTGCACTATGGAAAGATAATCATATATAAATATCAAATTCAATAAAAAAAAAAATATCTGATCATTGCCGGAATTTTCAACGGTGACGATGTCAATCGGTGATGGAATGACTATGATTTTATTAATTGTAAGTTTAATAAAATTATTTACACTAAAGAGTTTGCAAGATTTGACCGCAGAACCTCTTAGACTAAAGTGTTGGACCTCTTGTTAGTAAACGTTTGAATAAAATAACCAAATTATTGTAAGGTATTGAATAATTGTAATATTAAAGTACGGATACAAATCAGTTGTCAATTTTTGGTGTCCCAATTTATGTCCAACCAACCAAATTAAGACATGTGTTTATATTTATGGATTTTTTTTTCTAACTACTTCCATAAATGTATCCCAATTTGATTGGTTGGACACAAATTGAAACACCAAAATTTACCGGCTGATTTGAGTTCTTATATTTCATTGATCTTGGAATTAATCAATTATCAATCCTAATATTTTAGTATAAAGTAGACTATAAACACGTGTGAGTTGAAAATGTTGACTAGTGACTTTCTCTGATAGCCGATCAACAATTAGGAAGTTTTTTTGAATGTATCATGATTCATGAAATATGATAATATATTTTTCATTCAGATTTTTCCAACGAACATATATCTTTATGATACAGCAATAATTTGACATATGGCGAGATCCAAACGGAAGATGCATGATAGCTCCTCTCCAGCAATCATGCAATGTCTTCCAACGATGTAATAATAATGCTGAAATTAAGGCAGGAGAAACAATTGCTGTAATTGTGCAAACCAACAACCTATTTTTTCTCTTTTTATAATGAAAAAAAAAAAAAAAAAAAAAAAACAACCTGATTTTTCTCTTTTTATTATGAAAAAAACAACAACCTAATTTTTCTCTTTTTATAATGAAAAAGTTGTCCATTTCCCACAAAAATAATGGACATGTTAGTTAGAGTTGGA
This sequence comes from Acer negundo, assembly GCA_035582765.1. Taxonomy (NCBI): domain Eukaryota; kingdom Viridiplantae; phylum Streptophyta; class Magnoliopsida; order Sapindales; family Sapindaceae; genus Acer; species Acer negundo. The sequence continues at coordinate 33,125,997 of CM069241.1, read as the reverse complement.
CTGGTTTGAGAAAAAAAAATTGCTAATATATACATCCAATTTATATATATACATACGATCTCCTTCCAATCAGGACATCCTTATATAACTTTATTAGGATATTGAATGTAAACCACTCATTTATAAAAGTGATTTGACAAGTAGATACATATTAAGTCAAAGTATGTAAAACGAGTGGCTCACATTCAATGTCCTTATATAATTCTATCAGAGCATCCTCATAAGAAAATTTCCGTATATATATATATATTTGACAATATCTACTAGGATCATGTATTTTTTTGAAAGCTTTCGTTATTAGTAAAATTCGAATCGCTGACCTGAGAATTATTTACCCAAACCTCAAACTCGTTCATTTACCAGCTGAGCTCCATCTCTATTGCCTCTTATATCTAAACATACATACTTTTTTGCATTAGAAATCTGTTCTAGTATATTAGGTGAGTGTGTGTCAGTGTGTTGGGTATTAATTTGAATATCAATATTATTTTTATAACGGGTAGTTATGAGTAGATTGTCTTTCATTATTGTTTTCTGAACAATGAAATGCAAGTTTTTGTATAAGAGGCCACTTGCCTCGTGGTTTGGAGTCTCCCTAGACCCTCTACCACCGAGGTTCAAGCCATTATCTTGGTATATATATAATAAGAATTTGTTCTATCAAAGTGTGGGTGTTGTCCCACCATAGTGTGGGTGTTTTCTCTCTCCGTTTAGGGAGCTGTAATCCGAGCTATGTTAGTAAAGTTTAATCTCGTCAGTTTCGATAGTTACTGAAAAAAAAAAAAAATACAAGTTTTAGTTATGATTATATTCTCTTTCGTTATTGCTTTATGAACAAATGAACAATGGAATACAGGTTTTTTTATTTTTTATTTTTTATTTTTATCGAGACATTATCGGGTTGAAAATTGAATGGACATACTTTACAATCAAACTATATTGAAGGATGATAATGAAATACATATTTTAAAAACGATCTTACGTAAAAAAAAATAAAATAATAATAATAGGATTTGAATAAAAAAAATTAAGGTTGACCCAATGGTATATGCTCTTCACACCTATAACATGAGGTTGTAGATTCGAGTCATGTCCCTTTCCATAAGCACAGATTAAAATAATAATAATAATAATAATAATTTAAATAACGGGTTTCAGATATATGGGTGGGCTCGACTGGAGGCCCAATCGAGCCCAGCTTGGATTGTGGTAGTAGGTAATAAGGTCAGCCGTCGTCAGCGACCAAGTTTTAGGACAAAATCGGTGGTAGGTGAAAGGCAAACAACTAAGAAAGGGCCATTTTCGTAAAGTCAACTTTTCATCACCATCACCAAACTTGGACCCCACTTCACCACCCAAAAAAAAAAAAAAAAATTCCACTCACAAGTCACAACACAACTCACCAACCCATGTCCACATATTCTCAATTTGATTAAAATAGAAAACATTCAAGTAGATCAAATGCAACACAATGTGGATCCCTCGTTCTGATCTTGACACGTAACAAATTTCATATGATTAGTACAAGAATAGAAGGTGGATCTGGATGTATTCACACAATCTCATCTCATCATTCATCAATTACACAATCAACAAACATAGAAACCATTATTTTTTTTCATTTTCCCACTTTACTCCTACAATAATTGGCAATCCCCATTTTGCCCCTCACCAACCACCTTCACCAACTTAGCAAATTTCTATATCAATAACACCAACTTCACCGCTCTCCTCCCCTAAAACCAAAACCAAAACCAAATTTGATTCATATTTTCGATCTTAATTTTTTTTATCAATCAATTCCAATGGCGCCGGAGTTGATTAACGGAGAAGCTGACATCATTTTCCGTTCAAAACTACCAGACATTTACATCCCAAACCACCTCCCTCTCCACTCATACGTCTTCGAAAACATATCCAAAGTCGAATCACGACCTTGTCTGATCAATGGTTCCACCGGGAAAATATACACTTACGCCGAAGTCGAACTCATCGCACGTAAAGTCGCTTCCGGCTTCAACAAAATCGGCATTCAACAATACCAAGTGATCATGCTTTTACTACCAAACTGTCCCGAATTCGTCTTCTCATTCCTCGGCGCTTCATATCTCGGCGCCACCGCCACCATGGCCAATCCTTTCTTCACTTCGGCAGAGATATTGAAACAAGTCGAAGCATCAAACACTAGACTCATAATCACTCAAGCTTGTTACGTCGATAAAGTCAAAGAATTCGCTCAAGAAAAGAACGTTCAAATCGTATGTATCGACGACACAGTCCCCGACGGTTGTTTACATTTCTCCGAGCTTTCACAGGCGGAGGAAGCCGACTTACCGGAAGTTGACATCCGCCCAGATGACGTGGTGGCGTTGCCGTACTCCTCCGGTACGACGGGGCTGCCAAAGGGAGTGATGTTGACCCACCAAGGTTTGGTGACCAGCGTTGGTCAACAAGTTGACGGAGAGAATCCCAACTTGTATTTTCACAGCGAGGACGTGATCCTGTGTGTGTTGCCGATGTTTCATGTCTATGCTCTGAATTCGATCATGCTTTGTGGGTTGAGAGTTGGAGCAACAATTTTAATTATGCAGAAGTTTGAGATCAATTCGCTGTTGCAGCTTGCGGAGAAGCATAAGGTGACGGTGGCGCCTATCGTGCCACCGATTGTTCTGGCCATCGCAAAGTCGCCGGATACCGAAAAGTATGACCTTTCGTCGATAAGGATAATGAAGTCCGGGGCGGCGCCGCTGGGGAAGGAGCTTGAAGACACTGTGAGAGCAAAGTTTCCAAATGCAGTTCTTGGTCAGGTATGGAGAGTTTCTTTATTTTACTTATGTATTTGAATGTTTTGTGTGTTAATTTATTTCCATTTTCGAATATCCAAACCAAGATTTGTTTCTTTATTTAGAGATATATTTTCGTGTGCTAAGGTTTCGTTAATCTATTATAATATAATATATTATATTGTCGTATATCATATCTTTAATAATCGGGTATATTTATATTATAATAATAATATATAAGATAACCGATTATAATATTATATATTATATCGTTATACTGTTATATATCATACCTTCAATAAATGGGTATGTTCATAATAATAATAATAATAATAATAATAATAATAATAATGTGTACCATGATATGATATGAAGGGTCAAGGGACACCCTAATAATGTGTACCATGATATGATATGGAGGGTAAAAGGACACCCAAGTTTAACACGTTTATATAATATAATGTTTTGTTTTTATTTTTATTTTTATTTTTATTTTTTTTGTTTTTTTTGTTTTTAAATTATTTATATAATGGTTGAGCTGGACCATGATTGCTACTCATGAGTCATGATGAGCTTTGCATGACCGAATTATTTTAGTAATTAAATGACAAACAAAAACTAAAATTAGTGGATAAATCAAAAAAGGGAAATCAGCCGGCAGCCACCCACCTTAGTTATTATATTTTCAGTGATTGTAAAAAAAAAAAAAATCACTTTTGATTTATTAAAATTATATAATATTGATTTTTATAAACATTTCAGTGAAATATATTTTTGTTAAAAAAGAAAGAAAGATTATATCTCAAGATTTTCAACATAGAATTTTAGTCTTTAATTTAGATATAATAATATAATTAATGATGTAGAAAAGCAGAGTATAGCATAATTGATTTGTTTTAATGAATATATATGGTTTAAATTATACAGGGATATGGAATGACAGAGGCTGGGCCTGTGTTGGCAATGTGTTTGTCATTTGCAAAAGAACCCTTTAGCATCAAAGCAGGAGCTTGTGGAACAGTTGTTAGAAATGCTGATATGAAAATTCTTGACCCTGATACTGGCAAATCTCTCCCAAGGAACCAGCCCGGTGAGATTTGCATCCGTGGAGCTCAGATCATGAAAGGTACTATCTTCGTTTTTAGTTATTGAAATCAAAAAATTTAAATATTACATTAGGTCTCGGCCTAGACTCTACTGCAGAAGTCCAATTTGGGTCAGCAGGCCTTAGACATGTGTAGTGGCAGAACCAGAAACATTAGAGGGGGCAAAATGAAAAACTCTTAAAATATAAAGCTAATTTCATAAATTCTTAAACTCTTTTTTTATAAAAATGTGAAGAATGTTTTGCGGGAATGGGAGTCATGGCCCCTATGGTCCCCCTCCCTCTGCCTCTAGCGCATCTTATATTGTTCAGGAATGTGATGCTGCTATATAAAAGATAATTGAGATTTGATTTGAGCAGAACCTATTTTATATGTCTAATTAGACATGAATTTAACGTTACGTTTGATTTATATAATGTTCAGGATATCTTAATAATCCAGAGGCCACAAAGGAGACCATAGACCAAGATGGGTGGCTACATACAGGCGACGTTGGGTACATTGATGACAATGATGAGCTTTTCATAGTTGATCGATTGAAGGAATTGATCAAATACAAAGGCTTTCAGGTTGCTCCGGCTGAACTCGAAGCCATGCTTCTCTCCCACCCGGGTATCCGTGATGCTGCTGTGGTCGCGTAAGTAAAAAACTTGAATAATAGATGTTATTAATTAGATCAATAACGTCATTGGATCTGTATAATAACATGACTCCGCAACTTCATATGTATATATGTTTTCAGAAAGAAAGATGATGAAGCTGGAGAAGTTCCTGTGGCATTTGTGGTGAAATCAAATGATTCTCAAATAACTGAGGATGAGATCAAGAAATTTATTTCAAAACAGGTACATTACATATTTGATATATATATATTTCTATAAGGAATCAAATAAATTATGTTAGTAATTTGGTTTTTGTTTATATGTATAGATAGGTGAAATTGAATGTTGATATATTGTAATTTTGATGATTGCAGGTGGTGTTTTACAAGAGAATCAACCGAGTATATTTCATGGAAGCAATTCCAAAAGCTCCATCCGGCAAGATATTGAGGAAGGACTTGAGAGCAAAACTAGCAGCTGGATATCCAAACTAAGATTTGATTCATTTTTTTTTTTGTTTAATTTGCCTACCTACAAAAAGCGTGATTGTAAATCTATGATGACTCTAAGACAATTTTAAAACTGTACCACGACATTATTTTGTGGTTTATATGATATTTGCTGCCATTAAAGTGGCTGAATTTCTAATTACTCATGTAAACTTAGGAAAAAGGAGTGTTGGACGGGTACAATACCGTTCATAATATGCCACGTTATGTGATAATGTGATATCGATCCAGAATATGATCGGTTGTTCATGTCACGTGACCTGATTGGCGATTGGGGTGGAGCTCAACTTCCGTCCCAAATTTAGATATTGTTTAATGCAGAATTATGCCATTATAGTAGTAGCCTCTGAGCACTGCTTCAAATTTGTGAACACATCAACAAATTTGATTAGAAGCTAATTAGGCCACATTAGACATTAGTATCAAACTAGGGATGGCCATTTGGGAAATGATGATGGATATAGGTCCGCGCCGCACCCCCCCATTTTCCAAACCCTCCCCACCATTTCCCCGTTTTTTCTTTTCTTTAATATCAAACTAGGGATGGCCATTTGGGAAAATGGGGATGGGGTAGTTTTAGGGGGAGTCCCCCCATCCCCATTTCCCCGTTTTTTCCGTTTTTCTCCATTTTTTCCTGTTTCCTTGTTTTCCCCATCCTTCCTATTTCCTCATTTTCTCTGTTTAAGTAAAAATTACATACTAAAAAAAACACACAATCCATTACAAAGAAGTATATAGGATTTAGGGTTAAGTTTTAAAGTTATAAAGAAGTATATATACTTAGTAAAATAGAAAGAATAAAAATATTAAGAAAACATATATATATATATATATATATATAAGGTTTAGGGAAAATGGGGATGGGCATCCCCATTTCCATAAATTTATGAGGAACAAAGGGAAATGGGGAGGAGGAGGAGGGGTTTCTCCCCTATTTCAAGTTAGGGATAGAAATTATCTCCATCCCCACCAATTTCCCATTTTCCCTCAAAAAATTCCCCACAAATGAGGATGGGGAAATGGGGATTTGGGTCCCCAGAAATAAATGATCATCCCTGTATCAAACATCAAACTGAGGAGCATTCTTACAGGAGGAAAAATTCCAATAACAATTATATGAGGTTTGATAGATATAGGTGCTATAGATAAGTCATAAAAAAGTGGATAAGTCTCATTTCATAGGTGCACTACATAAATATATATATATATATTTTAAAGGAATAATTTATAGTTACAACTTACAATTCACTTAATACAAAAAAAATATCAGTTCTTTAATTTTATTTAAACCTCACTTTCGTAAATAAACCTCACTCACAAGTCACAACATTTATTATTATTATTTAAAAACTTGATATTGATTTTTTCTTTTTAAAAGTTTTATTTATTTATATTTTTTATAAAATAAAGATTGAATGAAAAATAAAAAGAAAATGCGACCACATCCAAAAATTTTAAAAAATAAAATAAATAGTTAAAATAAAAAGAAACAAAGTAAACTTTTAAATAATAATGAATGTTAAATGGAAAATAAAAAGATATATATATATATATATATATTGATTGGGTGACTAGCAAAACAGTTTTAAGTGGGGTCGGTTTAAAATATAATACAATCATTTAAAAAAAAAAAAGGATTAAGTGGGTTTCAATCCCTAAATTAGAATTTTCTTAAAAACAAATTAGGGTTAATAGTACCAGTACCCTCTGAACTTATAGCGAAATCGTATAGTGCCTCCTGAATTTTTTTTTCCTGGTATTAAACCCCTCGAACTCCCATAAATAGGTAAAAACGGATGGAAGAGGGACGGACATCAAAAGCAAATTACATTTACACACCCTGATTATTAGTATAATTGTATTCAAAATGGAAAAATATAATAATATCATACAAACACCCTTTTGACTTGTTTGACTAATGTCTAAACAAAATAAATAATAATAATAATAATAATAATTTTTTATAAAATAAATAAATAATAATAATAATAAACTTTTAAAATAATAATTTATAATAATATTAATAATAAACTTTAAAAAATAATAATATATAATAATAACCCTTTGTGGTATAATATATAATTAATTCATTTAATAATAATAATTTTTTATTATTAAATGAATTAAATTTAAAAAATGGATTTGGTGCAGATCTAGACCGTCCATCTCATGAGATGGACGGTGGAGATCCACCAAATCCTTTTTTTTTAAAATTTAAAAATGGAGAAATAAAAAAAATAAAAAAAAAACTCCAAATTAAAACTTTCCAGAAATCAAACCGAATTCAAACAAAAAGTATTCAAACACAATCAAATACATCATCATATACATAAATCAGAAACCCAGAAATCATTAAAGAATTCAAACCGAATTCAAACAAAAAGAAAAAAAAAATCCAGAAATCATTAAAGAATTCAAACCAAATGTGACTTCACTTTCCCTTTATTTATTTTTTTTAATTTCTCTCCTCTCTTATCAGTATACCGAACACGCCACTCTCTATTCTTCTCTTCAATTTTTTTTTAACAAAAAAAATAATCTAAAAAAAAAATCCTATGATCTACTATATTTCTCTCTTCTCCGGTGACTTTTCCGGTCAAGTGTTGACTCGATCTTCCTCTAGCAAGGTGTTACGTGACTTTCATCATGGCTTCATTCACGCACACATTATTATCATGGATGTATGGGTGGATTGAGTCAAAGGCCACACTGGATGCTTCAGCCTTTAATATCGTGACATTTCTTTTATTAGATAGATAGTGTAGAAGTGCTACTAGAAGATAACACCCATTTACTTTGTTGCTGAAAGATAGCATCCATTTACTTATTGTTGAATGTAATTTGGTTATCAGTTGTTGTAGTTGGCCTATAAATAGCCAGAGACAATATTGAATAAGATATGACAAATTACTGAATAACTCAATCCCCTCTGTTTTCTCTTCTTCTACTGCAACATTCTCTGCTCTCAAATTCTTACGTATCAGTGGTATTAGAGTTGCTCGTCCATGGATACTCGTAGCAAATCAAATGCAGAATTCCACAATGAGGTTAACGATATCCTCGCTAGCCACGAATCACGGTTCGATCAAATTTTTACCGAATTGCAAACACTTCGCCTGCAACAAAATCCACCCACCCATTTGCCTGGCGACTCAACTGGGGAAGCTTCCCACAGCCAGCACAATTCATTACAATTCAACCAATCCTCCGACCGTTACAATCATCAACACCTCAAAGCTGCCATTTCCAAAATTCGGTTGTGAGGATCCGAATGGCTGGGTATATAAGGCTGAGCAATACTTCGACTTCAAGAATGTTGCTCCCGATCAGCAGGTCCAGTTAGCATCGTTCCACCTTGATGGTATCGCCCTCCAATGGCATCGGTGGATTACAAAGTACAAAGGGCCCTTAATGTGGGACGAATTCACTAAGGCTCTTTTGCTTCGTTTCGAACCTACGGATTACGAGGATCCATTCGAAGCACTTACCAGGCTCAAACAAACCTCCGCTGTTAACTCGTACCAGGAGGCGTTCGAAAAGTTGTCGCACCGTGTCAACGGGTTACCTGAAGCTTTCCTTGTGGGTTGTTTTGTAGCCGGATTACAAGATGACATTCGATTGGATGTCAAGATCAAACAGCCACGATCCCTAGCAGAGGCTATCGGTGTAGCCAGATTGGTGGAAGAACGTAATTCACTACAAGGAAAGGGATCCAATCCATATCGACCTCCCACCTTCGGTACACAGCAGAGGCCATTAGCTAACAATTCACCTAGTTTGTTAGGTCTACCTCCTTCACAAAAGTCGACTCCTTCAATTCCTTTCAAACGCATCACAACACAGGAAGCTAAAGAAAGGCGTGAGAATGGCCTTTATTATTACTGTAGTGAAAAATTCCTTCCTGGACACCACTGCCAAAGACCCCAATTATTTATGATCTGGGATGGGGCACAAGAAGACACATACGGCACCATTAATGACCCAAACGAACCAGAATATGATCCAGAATTTTTTGATCCTTTACCCGAAATTTCTTTTCATGCAATTTCAGGTACTGAGCATCCTCAAACAATTCGAGTACCAGGCTGATTGAATGGCATGAAAAACCAAAACCGGTTTAAACCGAAAACTTTTCGATTTTTAATTTTTAATTTTTTAAACCAATTTAAACCGAATTGATCCTATGAACCAAACCGAACACCTTTTTTCGGTTCAGTTCGGTTCGATTCGGTTCGGTTTCGAACTTTGTGCCCACCCCTAAGAACCACCGCCAAACTGTCCATGATTGCCTTGAATTTGACCATTTCCTTGATTTTGTGACTTTGCATATTCAAACCCTAAAAACCCTAATCAAATCTTTTATTACAAGAGGACACAATATGACCTGCCTTGCCACACAACTGGCAAATAAAACTTGAACCATGTCTTCCACCATTTCTTCCTTTTCCTCTACCTCTAGATCGACCTCCTCATGTACCTCTAAAATTTCCATTGTATGCAAAATGGCTTGAGCATGATTAAAATCAAGAGATACCACAACATTTTGTTGAGCCAATCTAGTCTTATAACTCATTAAAAGAAATTGAGCTTCTTGAAGCGAGATTTGTCCTTACCTGGCAGTAGTAGTAACAACAGCAACATCATACTCAAAGCTTACTCCTCCAAGGATCTGTGAGATCAGTTCTTCTTCCGAAATAGGTTGACCAACAACTACCAAACTCTCACTTAAGGTTTTCATTTTTAGAATGTACTCTCCAATTGATAATGAACCTTTCTTGATGTTTTGTAACTCATGCCTTAATTGTAAAGCCCTTGCTTTAGATTGTTGAGCAAAAAGACTCTCAAGAGTGTTCCAGATCTCATGAGAGGTTGTGCAGTGAGTTACTTGACCAAATACCGACTCATGTAAGGTTGAGAAGAGCCAACACACAAGTAATTGATCAGTTTTCTTCCACATAACATAGGCTTCATTCAAGATTTGCTCAACTTCGCTTAAGTCACCCCTTTGATTCTGAACAAACTTTGATGGACACTTATCTAGGTTTAACACAAAATCCTCCAAATCGAAGGCTTTAATGGTAGGAAGAACTTGAAGTCTCCAGAAACTATAATTGTTTTGACCTAGCTTTATAGGAAGCTTAAAATTCAGATTTGAAGAAAACAAAGATATTTGAGATTTTTGCCGTTGAGACCCGGAGCTCGTGGATTCATGTAACGTTCTAGAACCTCTCATGGAGCTTTCTTTTGGTGCGGTCATGACTGTTAGTCTGATGGCTTTAATACCATGAAAGCTTTAATAGAAAGCTTTTGAAGAAACAAAAAAAAAAAAAATGAAAAGGATGCTCTAACTTTTATTAATAATCGAATGAGATGGTTACATTACTTAGACAAGGTATTTATAGTCTAAAGTGGACATCTATTCTGCCTCTTACAGACTTCCTTAGAAACGAGGCGATAGAGCTGCCTTAAATGGTTCCAGCTTGAATCAGTGACTGGAGTACAACTAAGATGAACATCTAACAATCACCATCCATCTTATTGTGAAGTGGTGTTTTAACAAGCTTCATTGTTGAAAATGCTCGTTTTGTTGTTGATATGCATATAGGAAGAGTTAAGACCAAACGAATCAATTTATCAATCAAAGTGTAGTGATTTGACCTTTTTGTTTCAACTAAACATTGACATAATTCCGAAAGAGAAGATAAATTCTGAAATTCCGGACAACCAAGAACATCAAACCTGTAATGGCTCAATTGTCTTCTCAAATCTTCAATGTCATTCTTACTGTAATCTTCAGAGTAGAATTTATTGGCTAGAGTGCAAATAACATCAACATCAAATGATTTAAACACGTCAACAGGGCTCAAAGCCATGTTAAGAGTAAGAAGTTCTACTGTTTGCTTTGGAAATCTAGTATTCAACTCTATCAATTGATAATCTATAACAACATTAAATATACTAAAGTGATAGTAATGCTCAACTATGACATTATCTTTATGCTGACAAGAACGTTTTGTTCCTTCCATATGACGTGCATTCATATTAGGTATATTAATTTCATACCTTTCACAAAGTGACACTACACTTTCAAGAGAAGTATCACATTCACTCTCCCTTAACTTTTGAAGAAGTATTTTTGTAGTTGACACTAAATTCATAACATTTAAAATATCTTGAGATTTCAATTGCAAAGCTTGACAAAGCATATCGGAGATTCCTAAAACTTTGTGCAATAACAACAAGATAAACACAAATTCAAAGGATCTCAAATCTTTATACGCACATTTAGCTTCTCCACGTATATTATTGTTCAGTTATTTGTCAATCAAATTTTCAAGAAGAATAGAAGTTGAACCAAACATACTAATCAATTTACAAATAGAAGTAAAATAAGAACTCTAACGGGTAGCTCCAGGTCATTGCAAAGTACGAATTTGATTAGCCTCTGTACTAATCTCAAGTTCCCCTAAAGCAGTCAACTCCTGAATTTCACCTTCTCGAATAGATTTCAACTCTAAGTGATGCTTAGAAGAAGCACTCATAAAAGTTGACAATAGAATTTAATTTTGAAAAAAATAGCCAAATATCATGCACTTCCTTAGCTACTGCAACTAAAGCAAGTTGAAGTGTATGTGCAAAGCAATGTATGTAATAGGCATATGGACAATCTTTCATAAATAATGCTTGTAAACCATTCCACCCACCCCTCATATTGCTTGCACCATCGTATCATTGACCTCGTAAGTTTTCAATTGATAGATCATATCGAGCAAGTACATTGCATATCTCTTTTTTAAGAGTTGAGGCATTTGTATCATTAACACTTACAACTTGAAAAAAAACGTTCTCTAACAAATCCTTTATAATCAACATACCTAAAAATAATTGTCATTTGTTATTTGTTAGATTCATCAATTGCTTCATCAACATGAATGCTAAATTTGGCATCCCCGACTTACTCATTGATTTTAGCTCGCACTCTGTTAGCAAGAATATTCAACAACTCTTTTTGAATTCTAGGTGATGTATACTTGGCATTTTGAGGAGAATTTTCTTGAACAATCTCAACAATTTCTTGATTTACTTTTGCTTGTAACTTTATCATCTCAATGAAGTTTCTGCGATTGGTAGAATTGATGGATTCATCATGTCCCCGAAAAGCACATCCTTGCATTCCTAGCCACTTCACCATCTCTAGTGAGGTCTTGAGTCGTAACTGATTTTGGAAAGTTTCTTGTACAGAGAGTGTATTCATGACTTTGTCGATATGTTGAGACGAATCTTTTAAGTTATTCCATCTTTGCATGGAAAAACTATATTGTGAATTATGTTTCCCTTCATGGTGCACAAATGGACATTTTTTCCTACAATTGATTCTTTTTAAAACCATCAATCGTAAATGTACGATACTTTGGAAGAAGACTATCAAAAAGATAGCATGGAAAACAAAATGCTCTATTCTTCACTATTGAATATTTCAAGCCACGAAAATTGTTGGAACCAAGAATGTTGAAATCGTCGAGTTTGTTTACCATCCGAAATGGGTGGATATTTATCCAACATAGGTTGACATGAACCCATTTTGATATAAGCTTTTCGAACATCATCACACTTGTCAGCATGATAAACTTCAATTGGGAGGCGTAATCCAGGATCACGTTCATAATAGGGAGTATTAATATCCGACGGAGTATCACTTTCAATTATTTGGGATGAAGAAGGCAAACTTGAACCCCCATCCCTAACATTACATGGAGAACTTGATCCATTTTCACCCGATAAATAATTATCTTTTTTTCTTTCAAAGTATGAAAGCATAGTTTTTTTTTTTGGTTTTGATGTATGGTTGTGTGATATTGTAATCTAAAATTATCAAAAACTTTGGTTAAAATGATACTTTATAAATTATAATATAACCCTAGAAATAATAAATTGCAATCGGAAAATAAATTTGTTAAAAAAAAATAACAAAACACTAACTTAAAATTATGAATAACAAAAAAAAAAATTAGAAACTAAGAAAAATACTTGAATTGAAGAACAAATATGAATCTTTTGGTAATTAAAAATTTCAAGGGACAGAGATAATTACTACTTGAGAAGAGAGAATTGAGATTTGGGATGTGAGATAGAGAAGTGGGATTCGTGAGAGAGAGGGGTTTTGTATTTGGTACTGTGTGATAAAGGATAACTGGATGTTGATTGTTGATGCAATGTAATGATTAATGAATAAATAATAATAATTTATTGATGCCACTGCTAACTACTCAATACTCACTATGTCGGTTTGCAGGTGTCCTATGAGGAAAAGAAATAATGTTGCGTGTGGGAGAAAGAAAACTGTTCTTATTAATAAGAATAAAATATTAAATAATATTGTTTTTTTAAAAAATAGTTCAGCCCCTTAACAATCCGCCTTTGTCCATGAGATCACGAACCAACTGCTCAAAGTGTCTATAAATACAATAGTCCTCTCACAAGGAAGTCTCTCTGGGATCTTTGCGACTTGCTAAAGCTCTGACGTGCCAAAACTCTATTCAAACAAAAGTTTTGGTCATCGGAATTCTTTTAACTCTCATTCACTTTACGATCACTTTCCATTTTTACACTCAACCCAATCGAACATCAGACTAAGAACAAATCACCCACCATTTCTCTTTTTTCTCTGTTTTAGTTTTAATATTTTTTACAGGTTAAAGGACTAATCGACACTCCCGATTTGACAGGTTAGACCAAATTGCTTGGGCTTAACTTGAATCCGACTAGATCCACAGTAATTGTGGGTCGACCATCTATGCAATCTATAGGAAAAAAAAATAGACGGTTTTAGAACCTTGTTAGTTTAATCACTAATTTGTTATTACTGCTAATTGCTAAATCTCCCTTGCCATCAGAGCCGATTAACAATTTATTTTACTCCTTTTCAAAAAAAAAAAAAAAACTCTAGTTGGAACAGTTTTATATACCCACTAATTAAATTTTAATTTTATGTCCATGAAATGAATAACTAATTATATACTTTATGATAAAATAGAAGCGGGAGGCATAAACTTTTCTCGTGTTGACATAATAGGCAAGCATGTTGGTAAGTAACTATGCAAGTTATCCCTAATAGAAAATGAAAGGAATATTGTGAAGAATATATAACTTTAAAGGAGTAAGTTTGACAATTATCTCTTGAATAAGTATCCAATATATCAAAATAAAAACATACATTTTTCCCTTAAAAAAACAATTGAGAGGGGCACGTGCCCGGCATGGTCCCAAAGCAGGACCATCACTAATATGAAAATAGCTTAAACAAAAATGATTCCCAATAGGGTGAGATTAAAACAACTTCAAATTGTAACTTTGACATATCAACTACCCACATGCTTTTAATCTAAGAGTTATAAATACATTCAAATCACAATAATTGAATTAAAAGCATATAAGTGGTTGAGATGCTGAAGTTAAAATTTGAAGTCAAATTTAGCTTAACACATCATAATAGTATTGGATTTTACAAAAATGATTTTGATATGATTCCATAAAATTAAAAATAAATAAATAAATAAATATGTCTAAACCATTTAAGTTATATCACGTGATAAGAGTAATCAATGAAGTATAATATTGTGGTTCACAAATATATATCGAGACGCCACTCAAATTATCAAATTATAACATATTATAAAGATAATTAATCACACAAGAGACACACATGACATTATACGAGTGGTTTCAACATTCACCTTAAGTCACCGTTCAAATTATATCATAAGTCATAAGGGAAAAGGATAACAAATTACATGAGATCCTTGTGATATAACATGAATGACAAGTACGTATACAATTACATAAGAATCCACGTAACATTATACTAATGATTTGGCCATGTACGTCAAAACACCACTCAAATAACACCATATGATATAATAAAAGTGGCTCAAAACATACAAAAATATAAAAAGATATTTGTCTCAAAGGGTGTAGTGGGGTTCAGATAAATGACTCCCAAATCAACGACTCGAATTCTACTAATGATAAAAAAATTAAAAAAAAAAAAAAAACCAGAATAGATCGTTAGATATATATTATCATATATATATATACACATGTTATATCAACTCAAATTTATGACTTTAATATTTTAACCATTAAATTAAATAGCACATAAACAAATGGGTGGTTGAGATATTGAAATCAAAAAATTGAGTCAGAAACTTGAGTTAATATAGCCTAACCCATATATATAAGATATTTCAATCGAAGTATTGATATTTATTAAATTTGAGATTTATGGAGGGTGACAGGACTCGAATCCACAACCGCCTGGTTCGAGCCTTCATGGGCATTGGAAACTTTTGTGGAAAGATAAAGATAGTGTAGCGACTACTAGAGAGTAGCTAGAACTTTATTAATTTTGGGTAGCAATGTATCATCCTAACCATAAGCGTCGCTGTTAAAGACTTAAAATTTATTCTCTTTTAAAGACTTAAAAATAATAAAATGAAAAAAGAAAATAATAAAATGAAAAAAGAAAGATTCAGATGAGGTGTGAAGAACGGACGTTGGAGATAAATGCAGAGGATTGGGTAGAGATAGAGAGAGCAGAAAAAAACACCGTCTTTTTTTCTATTTTAATGGCGGATATTACTAAAACTCTCCAACCCATTTCTACTTTCTTCTCCTTCTTATTTTTCAACTACTTGACGCTCTCTGCTTTCACTTCTTCTCTCTAGTATTTTGCCTCATCTGGGTGGGTCTGCTTTCTATCTCTCTACAGCTTCAAGAAATGATTTTTTCCATGGCTTCTTCTGTGCATTTAGCTGTTCACTGTGGTTATTATAGTGACAAGCTCAAAGCTGTCGAGAGAACCCTGTTTAATGGTGATTTCCTTAAAGGGTCTTTTGGTTTTGGTGCTAAACCAATTTGCGGTGCTCATAGCAGAAGGTATATAGCATCTATTCATTTGAAGTCGGGGATCTTGTTTTCGATTCTCATTGTTGTTTTCTGCTTTGTTTGACCTTTTTTCTGATCAGGAAATGAACATGATTTGTGGGTTCTTTTTCCCCCTGTTTAATTAGTGTGAGGTTTATGTTTGAAGTTGATTATATTACTTGATATAGATCTCCAAATAGGATGCTGGATTGTCATAAGAATGTTAGCTTATATCAAATTTATCGATTTTGTGGTCTTTAAGTTAAGGATTTATTCCTAATTGATGTTGTTGGTGGGGACATGTAATTCAGTAATTGATTGATTCACTGGTACATATTTTAGGAAGTTAGGATCTTCTCATTTATTAGTTTGTATTGGTACCAATCTGTTGACAGATTTTTACATTTTATTGTTAAGATTTTATATTGGTGGTGCTTTTACAAATGGAAAATGGTATATGCTTAGTGTAAGTACACAATTTCCTTTTTCTTTTTTGTTTTCTAATACAACATTATTTCTGGTATTGCTTTTCGTAAATTGGTTGTTCTCTAAGTTCCAACTAACATCTACTACCCACTTGGAGATTAGTCTGATTTGTAGTATCTAATTGTGCAACATATCTTTGATGAATGTTTTCTGCATTGAAGGTTATAATCTTTTGCATTTTTGCCTGTTTTTTGTGTTGAGAATCAACAAGTAGTGTATCCTAATGACATCGAGTCATTTAAATTACATGGTTTAAGCGTAAGACACTCTTTGGTTTAGGGACTTGTATAGCGCTTTTTTGCATACTTTTTGTTTATTCTTCTTGTGTACTTTTTTCAGGTTTCCATCTTCAGCCGCTACAATAATTCCAAGAGCCTCAGCTACAGCTGTTGAGGTATGCATCCTATTTGATTCTATTTATTAGTGTTTATGCATATTAAGTAGTTAATTTATTCCTTTTCCTTTGATTGTTGGATGTGGTTATGAAATTGTAAACAGGACGGAAGCAATAGCGAGACTGATACAATTCCAACTCCCAAAGTCATAATTGACTTAGATTCTGACCCAGATGCAACTGTGGTGGAGATAACATTTGGCGATCGCCTTGGAGCTCTTCTTGATACTGTATGCATCTATTTACTGACTGGTTTAGATATACATGTTTGGCTATCTTTTCTTCTGTTTCTGTCATATCTATACTAAATCTTGTCTATTGAAAAAAGAAACTTCCAGTTTCGCATTATCTATATCATTGTTTTGTTATGATATATGCTCTAGTGAGACTTGGTAAATGGGCTGCAGATGAACGCACTTAAAAACCTTGGGCTCAATGTTGTTAAGGCCAATGTCTATTTGGATTCTTCTGGGAAGCACAACAAGTTTGCCATCACTAAAGCGTAGGTTATGTGATACATATGTATTTCTTTTCTTGAGTCCTTGTGTTATTGACTATTTTGGACCTGTGTTTGTTTCATATCCTTTTGATTTGTTTAATTGATGTTAATTTATCTAGTCTGCAGTTGCTGAGTGTAATAGATAGTTAGATACTTAGTTTAGATGCTGGATAAACTGGTGGTTCGGTTTGTTTTTCAATATGTTTGAGTGGTGAAAGAATGATACTAATTTGATACGAAATGTATCGCATTGGTGACGTTCTGTGTCAAACAGATTTGTACTAGTAATGATGAAGAGACATGTATACAAGGACTTCTATAACCCCCAAAAAAAGCGTAGAATAGAATAAGGAGTGTTTTGCATCAACTCTTTCAACCTGCAGCTACTTTGATTAATTTGGTCATGTCCTTCTGTGCAGTGATACTGGTAGGAAAGTTGAAGATCCAGAGCTACTTGAGGCAATTCGTTTGACAATTATAAACAATATGCTTGAGTACCATCCGGTAACCATTTTTTTTTTTTCCCGTGTATCACCTTATGAAGCTTGCCCCGTAGGACTTGCCTAACTGAAAAGCTTATTTAATTTGAATTGGTTATAACAGGAATCAAGTTCCCAGTTAGCAATGGGTGCAGCCTTTGGTGTTCTTCCACCTCCACAGCAGGTCTTTGATTTCCTTATCCTGTCTTAATTTTTCGAGCTGTCAAGTATTTTGTGTCTTCTCTTTACTATAACATTTTTTGAACAAGTGAATATAGTATTTAACATGTCCATTGTCAACTGTTGAGGGAGTGTTATGTCCCACGTCAATCTTGGCTCAAATTTTGCTTTGTTGGAATTTCTCAGGTTGATGTGGACATAGCTACCCACATAACCGTCTCTGATGATGGTCCTGACCGAAGGTAATGCTTGATTTAGTCAAATTCTGGGGGTTTTCCAACCCAAAAACGCTTGGCCCTGAGACAATAGTTGCCCAGAGTCTCAGCTATATCCCGTACACTGATTTATGATTTTAACTATGTATGGGAATGAAGCAGGCACTAATGTGGCTCTCACCGTCTTTGCCTTTTTCGTTTTGTTTCATTGAAGCTTGCTTTATGTGGAGTCAGCTGATCGCCCTGGATTATTGGTGGATCTCGTAAAGATTATAACTGACATCAACATCGCTGTTGAATCGGGAGAGTTTGACACTGAGGTGATTATCTATAAAGAAGTATCCAGTTTTATATTGTATTTAAACTGAATCACGTTCAGGTGTAGTATTGTTTTTGGTCTCAATTCTTGTTTTTCGCTCCCAGGGGTTGCTTGCCAAGGCAAAGTTTCATGTCAGTTACAGGGGAAAAGCCATCATCAAGCCTCTCCAACTGGTAAATCTAATAATGTCATGTAGAGAATATTAGTCAAAATATGTTTTTTGTTTATTTAAATTCAATCCTATCTAATCCAATCAAATCTAGTTTGACATATCAGTCAACTATGGCCATTGAAGATTTTTAAATGTTAATAAATAGCAAGCTTTTTTTTGGGTACTAATTACTAAGTTTGGTTTGTGATCAAATTTGCAGGTTCTTTCTAATAGTTTGAGATATTTCTTGAGGCGACCTACAACTGAAGATGCAAGTTTTTGAGTTGTTGTTGTAGATGATTAAATTCAGGATTGATATACAATTATAATAAATGTATTGTTTAATTCTCCCAAATAAACATTCATTGAGGAGTTTATAGAATAGAATGTTAACATTAATCTCCTGTTGTAAAAGGTATAGATGGACCATTAATTTGATAAACTTCTGTTGCACACAATTGTTACTGAGACCATGGTCTTTGTTAGTTTATTTATTCTATTTTCTGGTAGTCATTATAATTGCATAAATGTACTATAGCAAGGTTATTTTGTATAGAAGCGAGTTTGAGCAAAGTTCGGAGGTCCTTTTTTTTAAGGGTAAATTGCACGAACTTGACGTCAACTAGAAACTAATTTAACGGCCAATGACCTTTTGTCACGGTGGTTGTAGTTTCCTAAGGGAAGTTTCATCATTGAGGTTCAAGCTTTGGTATATACATAATTGTCCTACCTTTAGCTATTAAATCTCAAAGTGTGGGGAGCTCTCTCTTGATATAGTGGGAGTTGTCCTCTTTCTGGCTGTGAGAGTTGTAATCCAATTGTAACCTCTCTCTGATAGTGGGAATAGTATTCTGGATTGTGCTTCTAGAATCTAATCTCGTTATGTCCCGGTTGTAGTTTTACTTAAAAAAAAAAAATAAAAAAAAAAAAGGTAAGACCCGTATAATACAGTAATGGATTGATAAGTGTTTGAAAAGGATTGAACAAGTGATGATTGAGTGTAAGAAAAAATCATTAAGTCCCATACGTCCTTTGGTAAAGGAAAAGTATGGGCCAGAAGAGAACAAAAGAGATTAAATAGTTGAACACTTGTATCTCAAATCTCTCTATATCTGCTGCCTCGAAAAGAGAGAAATGGATAACATTCTCTGTGTGCATTATATAAACAAACAATAAACCTCTATCAATCCATCAATCAACCAGAGACATGAACACTTCTCTTTCTAGAGGAGCTCCCACCTTCAACTCCGTGCTTTTCAAGTAAGTCATTCTTTTAGATGCATATTCTTACGATTTGTTTTATTACAATCATAAATTTAAGATTTAGGGGAGAAACGTACGATTTGAACCCATGATTTTTGTGACCGGATCATATATATTAACTTTTATCTATAATAGATATAAGAGCATTTTCATCGAAATCAAAAAGACAAGGAGCTATACATTTTTATAAAAAAATTATATATTTAATATTAAATTTTGTAAAATTTCTTTAACTCCTCTAAATATTATTTTTTACTAAATTGACCCCTTCAAACAAAAATTTTCAATTCAAGTGTTTAGTGATAATCATTAGTAAATCACATTTCCTTTTTTCTTTTTCATTGAACCTTTTTGGTTTTAGGCCGATGATGCGGAAAAGTTACCACAAGAAAAGAGGTGGCGATACGATTTGTGGAGAGATGACGACGGTGAAATCAAATGCAGAGGAAGGTCCGATGAAAAAGAGCATGGTTGGATCAGAAAATGATGGAAATAAGAGTTGGGTTCCTGATGATCGCACCGGAATTTACTATCCAAAGGGACATGAAAAGGTTATGGAAGATGTCCCTGTTGGAGCTGCAAAACATACCCATAGTGTCAATTGGTTCTCCAACAATTTTGATGCATGATTATTTATGTCTTTCAAATTCCACAATGTAATCTTGGCATTCTATTATCCTTTGCCATTACATATATTGAATACCATGAATTGAAAAATTCAGGTTTCCCTTATTCAATAAAAGGTAAATTGCACTAAGTTCCCTTATGAATTTATAATTACTTAGCAATCAAGAACCTCTATATTCGAGATAGGAATAGAGGGAATGGAGGCTACTGCAGTCTCCTCCACCTTTTAACCTTTTTCTTTTTCCTTTGATTTTATTTTAGTATTTTTTTTGTTTAATTAAACCAATCGTTTTCTCTTAATTTGTTTATATGGTTAGTTAAAATTAACAATAATACTACTCTAAAATTTATACTTTAAATAATCACTGTTTAAGTTTTAATTGATAAATTGTTAAGGAGCAAATCAAGTAATATTGATTTTGTGCTATATATGAATGTAGAAATGGTGGAAAATGTCACATTTTCCAACTCACTTGGTGACAAATTGACCGGTTTAATAACTTAAATTTAAAAGGCACTAAAGTAAGTGATTTCCAAAAATGCCCTTATTTTACACATTCTCTTTCTTACTTTAAAGTTTTCTGAGATTTTTTCTTTCATCTTCCTCTGTAACAGACATTCAATGGAGGATGGAGGTTGAACACTATAACATTATCAATTCATCTTCTTTTGATAATTAATTTTGTAGCGCTACGCAGACGCATTCGGGGGTCGAGTTCGGATAGTTCATTAAAAGGCTCGGATAAGAAATGAAAAAGGCTAGGAGATTCAAAATTAACAAAAAAAAAATATTGTTGAAAAGTCTCAGAGAAGAAATGAAAAGGCTCGGAGAAGTAATGAAATTAACAAATTTTTTTTTTTTGAAAAGTCTCGGAGAAGAAATGAAAAAGCTCGGAGAAGTAATGAAAAGGCTCGGATAGTTCATTAAAATGCTCGGAGAAGTAATGAAATTAACAAAAAAAAAAAAATTGTTGAAAAGTCTCGGAAAAGAAATGAAAAGACTCGAAGAAGTAATGAAAAGACTTGGACAGTTTATTAAAAGGCTCAGAGAAGAAATGAAAAGTCTCGAAGACTGAAAAGTATTGGAGACTAAATGAAAAAGCTCGTGCTTTTTCAATTGTTCCCTGAGCCTTTTCATTTCTTCGCCAAGGCTTTTCGACAATCATTTTTTTTTTTTTTTTTTTTAATTTTGAATATCCGAGCCTTTTAATAAACTGTCCGAGCCTTTTCATTACTTCTCCGAGCCTTTTAATGAACTATCCGAGCCTTTTTATTTCTTCTCCGAGCCTTTTCATTACTTCTTCAAGCCTTTCCATTTCTTCTCCGAGACTTTTCAACAATTTTTGTTGTTATTAATTTCATTACTTCTCCGAGCCTTTTAATGAACTATCCGAGCATTTTCATTACTTCTTCGAGCCTTTTCATTTCTTCTCCGAGACTTTTCAAATTTTTTTTTTTTTGTTAATTTCATTACTTCTCCGAGCCTTTTAATGAACTATCCGAGTCTTTTCATTACTTCTTCGAACTTTTACATTTCTTCTCCGAGACTTTTCAACAATTTTTTTTTTTGTTAATTTTAAATCTCGGAGCCTTTTCATTTCTTATCCGAGCCTTTTAATGAACTATCCGAGCCTTTTCATTTCTTCTCCGAAACTTTTAATAAACTGTCTGAGCCTTTCTAAGCTTTGTTCGAGCCTTTTTAACAATTTTACAAAAGAGTGCTTTAAATTGAAAAAAGAAAAAGAAAAAAGCAACTAACAAGACGGTTTATATCTCAGATATAACTAACAAAAGCTGGGACATAAAAAAAGTCGCTATTGTGTTTGGTCGTGGTCCACCGTCGTCCATTGATGAAGGATTTTGAAAGAAAAAAAAAAATAATAAAATGGTGAAGAAGGTTACTGTGGGGGGCATTTTTATCCGTTCACCATAATATGTGCCTTTTAAACTTAAGTTATTAAACCGGTGACTTTCTTACAAAGTCAGGCCCAAATAGTGACAAAAAAATTTTGAGCCCGTATATGTATACACGATATTTCCCATATCTTCTCCAATCACTGTAATTATCAGATATACCCATATTTGTGGGATTTTATTTTGTATAATTTCTTGTATATATACCCAGGAAAGTGGAAATGTGGAATGAATAATATATATTGATGAGATAAATAATTAATATTTTAATTAAAAGATATTATCATTTTTATTTATTTTTCATTTTTGTTTACCTCTTGCACGCGTGAAGAGTCGAGCTGGCGATCTTCAACATGGTCTGTGAGCTTGTCCAGGGCTTTGCTCTGCTGCTGCAAGTCCTTCGAGTCTTTGATTCTTCGATTCTATCGACCTCCGCGCCATCTACACCGTACATTTTTTCCGATTGATGCTAAAGCCCTAATTTGTGTTTCTCTATCTCAAGTTCACATTAAAAAATCATCTCAAGTGTATAATTACTGGACCGACAATAATAAATTATTAACACTAAGTATGAGAATTCACGTGCTAATTATACTTAAAATTATTGTTTTAGGGGAACTTGAGAGAAATTTATTAATGTGAATAAAAAAAACACCTAAAAAGGGTTTATATAATGAACCTTACCCTTTATATAGGATTGAGATCTCCTACCCATCTTATTTGTTCTCAACTTTCAATAATCCGTTGACACGTGGCAAACAAACAAAACAAGGGCTAATATTGGTTTTCTTTAATTTTTTTTTTCTCTTTCTATTAATTGCTTAGTTTTCTTCACTTTTTTTTTTTTTATCTCTCTCCCTCTTCTCACCTAACAAACACATTTACAATCCTACGATCCATAACTACTTATTCCTTCTCCCTTTTCTCTCTTTCTCTTTTCATCTTTATTCAAGCTCTCTTGTTCTAGGATTTCATGTTACATTTCATGCTTCTTGTTTTGATATTTATTACACGTTATTTCTACATCTAAAAACTGAAAAGTGCCATACCAAAATCAATCAAATCTACATGTAAAAAATTGTATTTTTTTTTAATTTTTTTTTGTAATCATTTAATCAAATGAAACACTTTTTCTCAGTATTTTCTCTGCAACCCATAATAGATAGACCATTGTTTACTTCTCTCTCTCTATGCATTCACCTGTTATATAATCCAACAAAAAGTTTTGATTTTTTAATGTCTTGAGCTTGTTAATTTTTTTTGTTAACAGAGTCATTAATGGAGTTGAAGTATCACCTAATCCAACACCCACTTCTATAAAATCAAGCTCTCACATTTCATCATGCAAATTCATTTTTGAAATTTGAACTTCAAAGCTTGAAACTTTTCACATTTTTTTTTTTCAAGAATAATGTCAGCACAAGAAATGTCCCACAAGATCGATGTAGAACAAGGTCGTTGCCACCGTCGCTTCTTTGTCTCCGGAAGTTGTTGTCGTTGTGAAATCAGGAGAAAGAAAGAAAAAATAAATAAAGGAAACTAATCTCAGCTGACCGAAGTTAGGGATTGTTACAATTAGAAGAAAGAGAGAGAAAAGAAGTTACAATCCCTATCTTCGGTCGGCTACTAGAACAATTAAGAGACATTGCTTCGGAGGATTTGCCAAACACTTACCCTCTTGAGAGACATTCAGCACCATATAGACATTATACTAGGGGCAACCTTACCAAATCTGCCGCATTATCGAATGAGTTTGAAGGAGAACGAAATTTTACGGGAAAAAATTGAAGAGTTATTGCAGAAGGGTTTCATACGTGAGAGCATGAGTCCGTGTGCGGTTCTTGCGTTATTGACACCAAAGAAAGATGGGAGTTGGCATATGTGTGTGGACAGTCGAGCTATCAACAAAATAACCGTCAAGTACCGATTTCCAATTCCCTATGATTGGTATGCGTAGTGGGTATCATTAGATTTGGGTCAGACCTGGGGATGAGTGGAAAACAGCGTTCAAGAGCAAGGATGGTTTGTATGAGTGGATGGTTATGCCTTCGGTTTGTCAAATGCACTCGGTACTTTCATACGAGTAATGAATCAGGTATTGAGGCCTTTTATGGGAAAATTTGTTGTTGTTTACTTTGACCACATTCTTATTTATAGTAGGACAGAAGAAGAGCATGTGGAGCAGTTGCGAGAAGTATTGTCAGTTTTACAGGAAAATCAACTGTTCCTCAATCTCAAGAAGTGTATGTGGATGACTAGTAGCCTGTTATTTCTAGGTTATGTGGTGAGTTTGGAAGGAATTCATATGGATGAAGAAAAGATCCGAGCTATTCGAGAATGGCCTGTGCCGAAAATTGTGAGTGAAGTACGGAGTTTCCATGGGTTAGCCACTTTCTACCACCAATTTATTCAGAATTTTAGCACCATCATGGCACCTATAATAGAATGCATGAAGAAGGGCAAGTTTTAGTGGGGAGAAGAGGCAGAGATGAGTTTTGCGTTGATCAAAAAATTGTGTTTTGCACCGGAACTAACTCTGCCTAGTTTTGAGAAGATATTCGAAGTAGAGCGCGAAGCTAGCGGTGTAGGAGTTGGAGCTGTGCTATCCCAAGAGAAGCGGCCAGTGGCTTTCTTTAGTGAGAAATTAAGTGAAGCCCGCCAGATGTGAAATATTTATGACCAAGAGTTTTATGCAGTGGTCCGAGCATTGAAACACTGGGAGAACTATCTAGTACATAGGGAGTTTGTCTTGTACACCGATCATCAGGCTTTGAAGTTTATTACCAGTCAAAAGAACTTGGACAACATGCATGTAAGGTGGGCCACTTTCCTTTAGAAGTTTCCTTTCGTCATTAAGCACAAGTCAAGGGTTTTGAATCGAGTTGCTGATGCATTGAGCCGTCATGCTCACCTGCATGTGACACTATCTCATGAGATTGTGGGGTTTGATTGTCTAAAAGAATTGTATGGAGAGGATGCAGACTTCAAGGAAATCTCGGCAATGTGTGTTGAGAAATAGCCTGTCAGTGATTTTCATGAGACTATCTGTTTCGTGATAACCGTTTGTGTATTCCTATGACCTCTCTACAAGAGAAGTTAATACGTGACCTACATGGAGGAGGATTGAGCGAAAACTTGGGCCGAGACAAGACGGAAGCCAATTTGGAGGGATGGTATTTTTTACCGTAGTTGAAACGGGATGTTGGGAATTTTCTGCAGAGATGCTATACCTGTTAGGTGTCTAAAGGTCAGTTACAAAATATTGGTCTTTATACGCATTTGCCTATTCCTAACAATATTTGTGAGGATTTGTCTATGGATTTTGTGTTGGGACTACCTCGTACCCAGCGAGAAGTAGATTCGGTTTTTGTGGTGGTTGACAGGTTTTCAAAAATGGCTCACTTCATTCCTTGCCGGAAGACCTCAGATGCTTTACACATAGCCCAGTTATTTTTTAGAAAAGTTGTTCGACTACATGGGGTGTCGTAGACAATTACTTATGATCGTGACACAAAGTTCCTTAGTCATTTTTGGGTGACCTTGTGGAAGATGTTAAAGACTTCACTGAACCGTAGTACTACTACACACCCACAAACCGATGGGCAAACAGAAGTGACGAACAGGACCTTGGGAAATTTGGTTCATTGCATTTATGGAGATAAACCGAAGTAGTGGGATCATGCATTGCCGCAAGCTGAGTTCGCCTACAACAGTGCCATGTATAGTGCCACAGAAAGATCTCCGTTTGCTATGATATATATGTCACCATTAAGGCACACTGTGGATTTAGTTCGTTTACCAAAGGGTCTGGGATTTAGTGTTGCTGTAGAAAACATGGTTACGCAGGCTCAAGCGGTGCAAGCAGAAATGCGACAGAAGCTGGAAGAAACAAATGCTAAGTACAAGGCAACTGCAGACAAACATATGCGTCTGAAAGTGTTTAAGGAGGGAGATTCGGTGATGGTTTTCTTACGCAAAGGGAGGTTTCCAGTCGGGACTTACAACAAATTGAAACCCAAGAAGTATGACCCGTACAAAATTTTGAAGAAGATCAACAATAACGCCTATGTTATTGATTTACCTGAGACCATGGGAATTTCCAAGACTTTCAATGTTGTAGATTTGTTCCAGTACCATGCAGATGAGTCCCTTTATCCTGAACCTAACTCGAGGTCAAGTTCTTTCCAAGTAAAGAGGATTGATGTAGAACAAGTTGCTGATTCCTACATGGCTTTGAGGGACCATCATAAATTCAAGGCTAAGTGACTCCACCTGAAACGTATCAACGAGATATTTTCGAGTCACGGCCTCTGGCTGTGAGGTACGTTCTTTTTCGGCCAAATTCCATCATTTAGGCCACATAATTGCTGTTTTTCCTATTTTAGTCATAATTTGAGTTTGATAAGTCAGAATTGTCTACTGTCAATTCTGGCTTGATTAGGGTCGTTAGTAGCATTTATTTCCGCAATTATCTCAAATTTTCAATTTTTGGTAATTTTATGATTTAATCCCGTTTCTTGTCCAACAATGATTAGGGTTAGGGTTTTTTGCTTTAAATATGTTTGTAAGCCGAAAGGCTCATGATCTTTCATTCAATAAAATTTCTTCAGAGTTCATTTCTCTATTTTCTAGTGGATTCCAGATTATCATAGAATATTGACGTTGGTCATATTCTTTTTGTATTTTCCACTGCGTCAGATCTCAATCCTTATATATATATATATATATATATACATATGCATAAAACTATTACAAAATCACAAAAGATAAATATACATACATTAAAAATGCAATACAAAATGGCTACTTGACCATGTAAAACTTGGAGAATGACAACCATTTACAATGATCAGTTTCTACGTCCCTTCCTTCTCTTCACTCTCATCAATTGCATCCCAAAAGTCATTACAAACCATTCAGTTATATTTGTGTAGAATTAGTTTCCAAGAATTACTCCAACAACCAGCCCACTCACAAACCCAATCACAAACCCAATCAAAATTATTTTCCAACCAAATGAAAATTTTGATTCATTGAACTACTTTGATCTCCTTTATTCAAATCCTCAGGTTGCTCACACTTTTTTGACAACGGTTTTCCACACAATCCAGGGTTTCCCACAAATGAAATGTTCTCAAATGTATTAAATTGGGGTCCTTCTGGTATACGTCCCTTGAGATTATTATGTGATATATTGATGACTTCAAGGTAGCTGAGCTCTACTAGTTGATGAGGAATTTCTCCAAACAGCTTGTTATTGGAGAGGTCCAATGATTCTAGCTCTGTTAGATTACCCAAGGATGATGGCATGTAACCAAAGAAGTTATTATTCGACATATTGAAATTTTTAAGTGCTTTTAAATTTGAAACGGATGTTGGAATCTCGCTCGTGAATTTATTTCCCGAGAAACTAATGCCTGTGAGCTGATTCGAGATATTCCCATATGCTAGCTGTATGCCTTTGTTATTCATCATGAATGCATAAGCATAGCTTGCAAAGTCAACACCAGTAATAACTGAAGACGGAATTAGCATATCTTCCATATATGATAGTTGGCTTCCATTGACAACTTTTGTGATAGAAGCTTACCCATAAACAAATTGTGAGAGAGATCTATAATTTGCAATTTGAAACTTAAAATTTGTCTTTGGTTGAGATAAAACACCATAGAATTTGTTGGAGGTCAAGATAATGACGAGAATTCATAACAAAGAGGGAAAAATATCAATGATTTGATTATATTCGAGATTAAGAAATTGTAAGGATGTACAATTGGCCAATGATCTTGGAATTTTCCCTTGCAATTTATTATGGCTTAAGTCAATCATCCTTAAGAATCGATTCACTCATAAAGAGTTAAGGAATACTTCCATAAAATTTGTTGCTTTGTAGACCTAATATTGATAGGTAATTGCTGAAATTACCCAAACATTGTGGAAGAACACCACTTAAGTTATCGTTAGACAAGTCAAGAGCATAAAGTTGATTCAATTTGCATATATGTGTTGGAATTTCCCCTATTAGCTTGTTATTTGAAGCTAGATAGAATTTGGTGGATGATGCCGGAAGTGGGAGTGATCCTTGTAGCTTATTCGATCTAAGATCTAAAGCTAGATAAGTCCACGAAAGAACAACGGGATGGTGGTCAAACCCAGTTACAAGCTTGTATGAAAGGTTCAAATATCATAAACGAAACTTACTTATGTTTAACAACCATCCATTAATTTGGCCAGGTATGTTGTTGGAGGAAAGGTCTAAACTCGTTAACCCATCTTGGTTTTGCAAGAAATTTGGGAATCCAGTAAGGTTACAGGAACCCAATCCTATAAAACTAAATTTTTGAGTAGTGGTATCAATAGTGTTTTTTGTGATCATTGAGATATGGTTTGATGAGAGGCCTAGTACTTCTAAACTTTTGAATTTAAGATGATACGTGTCTAGCTCTTCTATGCCATTTAACCTATTTGAAGAAAGGTCTAGAATTTCAAGATTGTTGAGTTCCAAGAAAGAGCTAAGAATCAGACCTTGCAATTAATTATTTGATAAATCCAGATCATTCAATTAGGTTAGGTTGCTAATATCAGAAGGAATTTGACCGATGAGTTGATTATATGACAAATCCAGATCATTCGATTGGGTTAGGTTGCTAATATCCGAAGGAATTTGACCAGTTAATTGGTTGGATCTTATGTCTAAAATACTCAGACGGGTTAGATTCAAGAGCCAAAAGAGAATCTCACTAGTTAAATTGACACCAGAAAGGCTTAATTCAGTGAGTTTGGTATGCTTTGCTATCCAAGATCAAGAAGAAGAATTCTCACTAGAAAAATTGATATGAGAAAGTCTAAAATTATTAAGCCATGTGAGGTTACCCAGTATTGAAAATAAGGTTTGGACTGACAACTCACTCCTAAAATTGTTATTAGAGATGTCAAGATAGACAAGCTCGGTGAGGCTACCAATTGAAGATTGAATTGTTTCTTAAAATCCCAAGTAAGCTCTGATATTTAGTAAATATTCAATGAAATTTTTTATTGAACCTCACACTAAGATTGGGTAATTGCATGAAGGAATTAATTACCTTGTAAGTTGCAATTGTAGAGAGATAGATGAGTAAGAGAGGAAAAATTTCCCAAGCTATTAGGTATTGAAGAAGAAATGTTGACCCAACTAAGATCAAGCCATTTGAGGTTGGTTAATTTCTCAACCATACTTCTTAGACCACCTGGCTGTCGAAGTTGTAATGTATTTCCTAGTGAGTATGTATTCGGTGATAGATCAAGGTACTCCAGTTGAGAGAGCTCCAACATCTCTAACGGTATTTGACTTGCAAAGTAAGAATAAGAGGGGTCAAGATGAGATAACTTGGAAAGGTAGTTCCTGATGCCAGAAGGAATTTTAGAATAACTTAAGTAGACTAAGTTTGACCTTTGAAAGGTCTAAAATACCTTTATATAAAAATAAAACGTATAAATAAAAATAAAAATTAATTACTTTGTAAGTTGCATTCACTAAGAGATAGATGAGTAAGAGAAGACAAATTTCCCAAGCTAGTAGGTATGGAAGAAGAAATGTTGACCCAACTAAGATCAAGCCATTTGCGGTTGGTTAATTTCTCAACCAGACTTCTTAGACCACCTGGCTGTCGAAGTTGTAATGTATTTCCTAGTGAGTATGTATTCAGTGATAGATCAAGGTACTCCAGTTGAGAGAGCTCCAACATCTCTAACTGTATTTGACCTACAAAGTAAGAATAAGAGAGGTCAAGATGAGATAACTTGGAAATGTAGTTCTTGATTCCAGAAGGAATTTTAGAATAACTGAAGGAGAAAAAAAAAGATGTGATAACTTAACAATTGACACATGAGTAATTAATTTGTATAGGACCTAAGACAATTACTTTGTCCATCTTTGGCCGACTAATACCAAAAATGAAATGATATAGTCCAAATGAATTAGATAGTTTAGGTTACCATGTAAAAATAGAATGATTCCTCCTAAAACATCACATTTGATATAAGGATTCAAGAATTTTAATTTTTTTTAGTATAGGTATGAAATTGTAAAATCCTTATTAGGAATTTACCTTCCAATCTGCAAGATGTAACAGAAGATAAATTGCATCCATAGATATCCAAAAGTTTTTCAAATTAGCAAGATTCTAATGGAAGTAGGCAACTCACCCCTAAAATTGTTATAAGAGATGTCGAGATAAACAAGCTTGGTGAGGCTACCAATTGAAGATGGAATTGTTCCTGAAAATCACAAGTAAGCTCTGATATTCAGTAAATATCCAATGAGATTTTTTATTGAACCTCACTCTAAGATTGGGTAACTGCATGAAGGAATTAATTACCTTGTAAGTTGCAGTTGTAGAGAGATAGATGAGTAAGAGAAGATAAATTTCCCAAACTATTAGGTATTGAAGAAGAAATGTTGATCCAATTAAGATCAAGCCATTTGAGGTTGGTTAACTTGTCAACCAAATTTCTTAGACCACCTAGCTGTTGAAGCTGTAATGAATTTCCTAGTGAGTTTGAATTCCTTGATAGATCAAGGTATTCTAGTTGAGAGAGCTTCAACATCTCTGACGGTATTTAACATGAAAAGTAAAAATAAGAGAGGTCAAGATGTGACAACTTGAAAAGGTAATTCTTGATTCTAGAAGGAATTTTTGAATAACTGAAGGAGAAAAAAAGAAGATGTGATAACTTAAATGGGTAATTAATTTGTATGGGACCTAAGACGGTGACAATTCCAGTATATGTGATAAATTGTATTTTGATTTTGCCAAACTATGCGTTATAAAGAAAAATATTTTTATGACAAGTGCTATGAAAGTGTGACTGTTCCTAGCACGGGGTCGGCAAATTTTATTTTAGGGGAAATTACACACCCCTGAGGTTTCGGTCAAGACACCTAAATGAAATAGTACCCTCTTATTTAATGCCTTTTCAAAAAAAAATAAAAAAAATACCCTCTTATTTAATGTTAGATGACTAATATGTCCAGTAGACTAAGGCCTTATTTGAATTTTCAACTTAACAATGAATGACACTTAATGTGTTCTATTTAGTTATTTTGTTTGATTTTTTAAGCGTTAAATCACTTAATAAACCCTTAAAACTAATTGTTTTGAAAAGTGAAAAATATTCACTTTTCACTTAACAAAAATTTAGTAGAATTTAATACAAAGTTTTACTTCCAAAACTATCCTTATTAATTTAATCTATTTCCAATTTTGTCTTTTGTTAAAACCCAAATTGTAATTATTAGATTCTATATAAATTAAAGTAAGGTACACTTATAGATTTCCAAGGATACAATATATCAAAAAAAAAAATATATATATATATATATATGGGGTACTATGGTTTTTTTTTTTTTTTTTTTTTTGGGGGGGGGGGCGCGGGGTGGGGGGTGTAACATCATTGAGTGTACACTTATAGATTCTATACAAATTAAAGAAAGGTATACTTATAGATTTCCAAGGATACAATATATCAATATATATATATATATATATATATATATATATATGGGGTACTATGGTTTTGGGGGTGGGGGGGTGTAACATCATTGAGTGTGTAGTACGGTAGCATTTATCAATTAAGTAGTACTGGTGGACATTTATCAATTAAATAGTATTGATGGATGTAAATCAACAACAATAATCATTATAGTGAGAAATTAATCATGATGTAATTCATTGATAATGATATTCAATTTAGAATAAAAAAAACCCAACTTGTCCAAAAACCAACCTATCCATAATAATATAAATTTAAAATATTATTAATAACTAAATAAATTTATTTTAGAATTATTAATTTATATGTTAAGTTATCCGTAATATATTAAAATGTAAATATATAACAAATAATAGTTAGAAGAGTATAGATGTAAAAATATTTATTTTCATATATTTATAACTTTTTTTTTAAAAAAAACTTATTACTTATATTCGGTTTTCAGTGAAAAAAAAAAAAAAACATGTTTTTCAGTTTTCAGTTTTTAGTTTTTAGTCACTATTCAGTCTTCAGTAACATTAAACACTTTTCAGTCTTTAGACAAAAAATTAAATGGGGTCTAAGTTTGACCTTTGAAAGGTCTAAAATACCCGTATATAAAAATTAAAAGTATAAATAAAAATAAAAATAAAAATAGCTTTAATTTATAAATCTAACACAGTGAACCATTTCTCCTTGATTTGGATACTTCAATTGGTTCTGGTTGCGTAGAAAATCTAGAAATCCCCTAAGGTTGCATGAATGTAAACTTAAAGTGTAAAAATTATGAGAGCTGGCATTAACAGTGGAGTTAGTAATGATAAACGGTTTGACGAGAGATATAATGCTCTAAAATTTTTGAGTTGAAGAAACATTTCCAACTCCATTGTGCCACTCAAATTATTTGAAGAAAGGTCAAGAATTTCAAGATTGTTGAGTTCAAAGATAGAGCTAGAAATGGTACTTTGAAATTGATTGGATGAAAGACCCAAGGAATCCAATTGGGTTAGGTTACTTATTTGATATGGAATCTGACTAGTAAGATGGTTAGACATGAGATATAGAGTTGACAACTAGTTTAAATTCATGAGCCAAACTGGGATTCATGAGCCAACTAGTTTCGATTCATATTTAAATAAGTTAGACTTGTTAGGTTATTGAGCAGAAAAGGAATCTCACCAATAAAGTTAGACTTGTTAGGTCTAAATCAGTGAGTTTAGTATTCATACCTATACAAGACAATGAAGAAATTGGGTAAAAATTATTGAAAGATAGGTCCAAATAGTTTAGTTGGGTAAAGATTACTAAGTGAAGAAGGAAGTTGGTCTAAGAAATTGCAACTTCTGATACTCAGTACTTCCAAAGAAGCAAGATTTTCAATGGAAGATAAGTCCAAAAATTGTTAAAAGATAAGTCTATATAGACTAAACCGGTAAGGTTGCCGATGAATGGTAGATTTCTTGAAAAAGAACATGCACTAATGTAGTAATGTAAGGTAAGGATTTAGAATTATTTTTGAAGAGTTAAGGAAAATCTTTGTAAGGATTTTACTTTGCAGTTTACAACTTGTATAAGAATGAATAAGTTAAAGAAGATACGTTACTTCTATAGATATTGAATAATTTTTTGAAAGAAGCAAAATAAGAACTAGCAACTCACCTTGAAACTCGTTACCAGATAAGTCCAAATGGATGAGATGGTAAAGGTTACCAAGTGAAGATGGAATGGTTCCTAACAAAAAGCATACACAAATGTAAGGCAATGGTTTAAGATTATTTTTAAAAGGTAAAGGAAAATCTTTATAGGCAATGTATTTTGCAGATTGCAACTTGTAAGGAAGAAATAAATCGAAAGAAGATAAATTACATGAACAGATTTTTTTTTTTATACAAGTTCAAATGTATTCAAGATTTTTTTTTCTTTTGTGAAGTATAGGGTATATAAATGATTTAAAAAAAAAAAAAAAAGGAATTTACCTTCCAACTCGTGAGAGAAGATAAATTTGTCAACACCTCAGGTCATGAAGAAGAAATAGTGTTGACGCTAATAAGATCAAGCACTTTAAGGTTAGTTAATTTCTCTACAAGACTTTTTAGATCTGACTATTGGAGTTGCAACCAATATCATGATAGATCAAGGGACTCCAAGTTGGAGAGCTCTAGCATCTCTGGTGGTATCTGACAAAAAAAGAATGCATTAGAGAGTTTTAGATATGATAACCTTAAAAGATTCATGATTCCTGAAGGAATTTTGGAATCATTGAAGTAATTAACAGCGAGGCTAAGCCATTGAAGATGGACACAGTTGAAAGGGGTGTTGTAAGAGTTGATAGAACCATAGAGACATCTATTACTGAGGTCAAGCTTGATCACATAACTAGTATCATCGCTGCATTTGACGCCGTCCCATGAGCAGCAGTCACCATTTCCTTCTAGATTCCAGAGCTCAATCTTGGTTTAACAAGCTGAATCTGAGTAGTAGTACTCATGATCAATGAAAGGACTTTCCTTGAATCGTAATAAAGCAGAATGTTCCTTGTCATGACAAAATGGTTGTCCAGAAGAAGTAAGCTGAAAAGAGAAAGCAGAAAAGACAAGTGCATAGATGTGAAGTAACTCAACGATGATCCCATGATTGAATCAATTAGCTCTCTCTCAAATATGAGCAAGAAAGATATCAGAGGATTGATTTTGTTGTGGTGGGAAATCAAGGAAGAGGATTTGAGTTGGTTTTATAGGCAACTTTAAATTATTTTTTATTGCAATTTTGTTTATAAAAAACAATAAATTAAAGCATTGAATCAACAAATTAAACTAATGAGGAATTTTCAACAATGACATACTTTGAACTGCTTATTGGGGGCTTAGGCGATTTGTATTTTATTGTATATATATATATATATATATATATATATATAATTTTATAAATGGAGCATTTAAAAAAGTTGGCTTTAAATAATTGGCACCCAAAAAATATCTTGTTATACTCATGTTTTAATGAAACATTTTTATTTCAAAAATATTCTTGCATTTAATTACTTAAAAATACATAATTTTATAACTGAAAATTTAAATTTACTCCCTACACCCATAAAGTGAACAATAACTACCAAATTAATTATAAGGGATATTCTTATTTTAGTCCCTCTAGTTTGAGTATTGTTTTAGACAATACTTGGGTGCTAATCGGTCAGTACCCAAGGTACTTACCAACTAATAGTTGGTTGCCACATAATCCAAAGCAAGAAGAAAAATTTTAAAAGTGAAAGAGTTTTGGCTACGAGGCAACACCCCATTGGGTGGTCAGTATGCATGGGTACTGACTAGTCAGTACCCAAACATTTTCCTATTGTTTTTATTAGTTAACTAGTTGTTTAGTTCATTGACAATCCCATTTATACAGTTCAATTTTGTTAGGGTTTCTTAGAATTCCGTTAGGTCAAAGGGTAAGACGGTAATTCAACGTCAAAGTTTCTAGAAACCTGTTTGATAAAAGGGCATAATAGTAATTTTGAAATTAATTACAAAACAATTAATTATTTAATTTAATAAACAATAAAAATTGAAAAAAAAAACTAATTAAATTAAAAATTAAAAAATATATAAAACTAATTAAAAATGAAAAAAAAAAAAACAAAACTAATTAAATTTAAAATTTAAAAATATATAAATCTAAATAATGATAATAATAAAATACTAACCTAAATTAAACACCCAAATCATTTTTCCCACCATCTTATCCACCATCATATCTCCCACACCCAAACCCTAGCCACCTCTCTTCATCTTCTTCAACACCTAAACCTTAATCGAATCCATCATTTCTCTAACCACAGCTGCCGCCGCAACAGATATCGATTACAGAGATCTTATAACCAAAAAAAAAAAAAAAAAAAGATATCTGGTAACACTAGCCCACCCATAATCATCCTCACCAAATCTACAACACCTCACCCATGACCCATCTTCATCCAAATCTACAACACCTCATTATCACCAACACCCTCATAACATGTCACCATCTCCATCACAAACCACAAAGGAATTTTGTTCCACCCACCACAAGATCTATTGCACGCCTCACACTGTCGTTGTGCTGTCCGTCAACACAATTACCACCTCTACAAGTGTGATCTCCTCTCACCAGTGAGATTTGGATTTTTTTTTTACTGAAATTTTTTTTTTTTTTAAACTTTTAATTTCAATTTTTTTAATAAAAGCTTTATTGTTGAAATAAAATCAATTTTTTTTAAACCTAGTATGTTTATGGGTTCGAATTTTTTTTTTCCTTCTCAAGATGGGTTTGAGGTTGATGATGATGGTGTTTGTTGTTGTGTGGTGGTGGCGGTGTTGGCCTGATTTTGGGGATGGAAATTATATCTTTTATTTTTTTATTTTTTCATTTGGTATGTTAAATCTGGAAACATTTCCAGATAGATTGCATTTTTGCTCAACCACATTAACTAGAGGTAACCATTACCCCCACCCCAAGTGTTGACACATGTCCTAAACTTAACCTAAAATCTAAACTTAACCCAAAGTTTGGGACACATGTCAACACTTAGGGTGGGGGTAATGATTATCTCTAGTTAATGTGGGTGAGCAAAAATACACTCTTTCCAGATATGTTGGTTGATTGCTTATTTATTTATTTATTTATTTTTATTTTTTTTATATTTTTAATTTGGAAAATTCTGTTGGTTGATTTTTTGTTGTTGGTATTTTACTTAGATTTATTTGGTGGATCTCTATTAGATTTACTAAATTTATTTATTTATTTTAAATTTTTTTAAATTTTTTTGTATTTGGTGGAGATCCTCCATTGTCCATCTCATGATGAGATGGACGATCTAGATCTCCACCAAATCAATTTAATAAATTTGGAATTTTTTTTTAAAAAAAATTAGTATACTGGTAAAATTGGAGGGCATTAGGGTTTTTTAATTGGCATCAGCAATTACTTAAGGGCAGCAGGGTCATTTTGCCCTCTGCCCATATTAGAAATCGTACTTTTAATGGAAACTGTTACAGAAGGACTAAAAATGACAATGTTATAAATTAGTGGACAAAACTAAAATTATGTTAAACTAGAGGGACTAAAATAAAAATATCCCTAATCATAATACTAATTAATTAATCATAATGCATAATTACATACTAATTAATTAATCATAATGCATAATTACATGTTCGTAGTACCAAGTTAAATCATGTTTGTACAATAAATACCAAATTAATCATGATGCACGTATTAGGTGGATTTTACTCTAAGTCAAGCTCTATCTTTAGGTCTTCTAATCTTGTCGTGGATGAAAATGTTTCAATGGAAGACTTGTTATAGTCAATTCACTATTTCATGTCAATTTCTAAGAAGACTATTCAAAGATGAAAAATATTGTTCATTTTGAGAATAACATGCATACATTTAAATTATGTAATTGATGGTTAGGTCAAGCTATATAATTTCTTTTTATAATCAGAAGGATGAGAGGTTAATCAATCAATCAATCATTAAATTAATATAGGTTAGAAAATATTATTTGGGTCTTTAACGCTATGTTTGGTAGGAGGGAGGGATGAATTAAGAAGGAGAGAGAGTTGGAGGGATGGAAATGATAACATCTTTCCTTCATATTGTTTGGTATTGAAAAGAGAGTTTAATGAATGGATTGATTGATGTATAATTTGTAAATTTATTATATTAGCCTTTTATAAATTGAAGGATAATAAAAAATTGGAGGGTAATGTTGTCTTTTCTCACCAATGAGATCCCTCACCTTCTCATCCGTTTCATGAGGGAAGGATTGATTTTGGTGGGCCCTGAGGGAGTTGAGATCCCTCATCTCCTCTCTCTTGTCTCTCCAACCAAATAATGGATTGAAGCTCTCATCCCTGCCTTCTCTTTCTAACCCTCTCTCTCCTTCCATCTCTCTTTCGTTCCAAACAAGGTGTAAGTTTGCTCATTGACGTGAGACTATGAGAGTTGGGGCAACCATATCCACACTCCAGGCAAGACCTCCGAAAGAGACCAATAATAGTAGGACTATATATATAGACTTTAAATTGAGGTCATATTTGAATCGAAAGAATTATCAATATTATTTAATGGCAGTGGGTCATTACAATTAGGACCGGACATTCTCAAGCCATTACTGTAACGGTCCAAGCCTACCTAATAGATATTTTCCGTTTTTGATTTCATGCACACATTCTTCATCTGTATGGATTTGCTTTGTCACATCCGATATCGTTAGCGAGTGAAATCCAGAATTTATATATAAGTATCGGTCTCTCTTAACTAAATAGACATGTTTTTGACCATAGGGAAGTTAATTGCTCAATCAATCCAGTATTATATTCATGAGTGACGAATTGGCTAACAAATCAATGATTTGGGTACGTGTCTCAAAAAATATAATTTCCATTAGTGTAATTCAAGTTTTTATTATTATTATTATTATTATTTTTAACATTATCATTCAAGAATAAACAAAGTATATGTCATGTGAAAATACATATCAATCTAGAATTGGCCTGACATCATCGCACTAAATAAAACCAAGTAGTGTTGGCAAACAATAATCAAAACAAATAGCGAAAGGTTTTAAAAATTTTCAAATAATTTTTCTTGAATCCCGCATCGCCTCACAGAGCATTCAAGATAACACTTATAAGAACATGTGCTTTGAATAAACACTTAAAAGTTGTTGCTCTTACAATTAATTACAGAGAGATTCATTGATGATTGATGAATATATATCTGTCTCTCTCTGTTAGAAATCCAAAATGAAATGCCATTGTACTTGTGGAATTAGATAGTAGTGTTTTGAAAAAAAAAAAAAAAATGCTTACGTGTGTGGCCAGTGTGGGCACGTCATCACAAATGGCAGACATTTTTGGACATGTTTGCCTAACATTTCTAGCACGTAGAGATGTCAACTAAGCTGATGATGACGTGCCTAAGCATGTCAACTGAGGTTGACTGACGTGTACGGCCATGTCAACCATTTTTACTCTAATGTGTTCGGACTCTTCAGTTAAAGTTGATTAAAATCGGTTATGTCTTGTGAATGTAAAACTTAAATTGAAAGACGAAATATTTTAGGAGAAGGCATGGTGGTTCTAAAAAAGCTTGTTGCTTTGAGAAGGAAGAAGAAAAGAAAGACGAAATATTTTAGAAGAAGGCATGGTGGTTCTAAAAAAGCTTGTTGCTTTGAGAAGGAAGAAGAAAAGAGGAGTTAGCTGCTTAGAGGAGAGAGATAAAATGGCCAACTCATTATCCATGGTAAAAAAAAAAAAAAAATTCTTATTGTTAAGCATTTAAGCAATATGAAATAAAATTTGTTTTAGCTTATTAAACATGTCTTTCAACTTTCAAGTTTATGAATAGTAATTTAATTTAAAGGAGAAACTGGCTTTGAGATGAACTTGACATGTTGAGTTCAACATTTGAGCTAGGGGTGGGTATTGGGGAAATGAGGATGGATATAGGTCTTCCCATCCCATCCCTATTTCCAAACCCTTTCCCCATCCTCCCACACCCCCTTAATTTCCCCATTTGAGGATAATGGGGATGAGGGGGTTCGGGGGGAGGTATCCCTATCCCCACTTTCCAATTTTTCCCGTTTTTTGTTTGACCATGTTTGACTAAAGATTACTTATTAAAAAAAAAAAAAAAGCAATCCACGGTTTATATTATGCAATACAAATAAAAACTTATCATAATTCATAAGTTCATAACACTAATTTGAATGTAAAGTTTATTTATAGTCTGGGGTTAATTGGAAAAGTGAGGAAATGGGAAAATGGGGAAAATAAG
Organism: Acer negundo; assembly: GCA_035582765.1. Classification (NCBI taxonomy): domain Eukaryota; kingdom Viridiplantae; phylum Streptophyta; class Magnoliopsida; order Sapindales; family Sapindaceae; genus Acer; species Acer negundo. The sequence goes on along the minus strand of CM069241.1, from coordinate 33,086,219 downwards.
AAAAATATTAAATATTAAAAATTTCATGGAAAATTAGAAAATAGGGATAGGGGACGGGACATGGGGATTTGGGAAAAAAATGCCCATCTCCAATTTGAGCAGAAATTTGTCTTGCCGTGGTTCAAGTCGGCTCTTTTTTCTTCTTTTCCCACCATTTCCTAATTTTTTTTTTAATTTTCCCAACATTTTAATCAAGTGTGGGAATATGTTTCAATCAAGTTAGTTACCAATTATTTTTTTAATTAGTCAATATTCAATAATCACCTAAATTAATAACAAAATAAATCAAATGTAAAGTGCGGAAATTAAAGAACACTTGATTTTTACATGAAAACCTTCAACAAGGAAAAAAAAAAGGTTACACCCTCAAATAATACACAGACTCTCACTCTAGACAACCTCAGACTATGGATACTACCACTCACCACTCTTGGTTCAATCCCTTGACCAACTTGCTCTTGACGTGAGCACCTCCTACTCTACCCGCAAGCTTTTTACAGTGGCACTTGACCAACTTGCTTGAGTACTAAGCAACTTAGTCACAAGACTTAACTTTCATAAAGAGATCAACAACCTATATGAATATATGATAATATTCTAAATGCAAATAATGCTAGGCTACACGAAATGCTTAATTAGATATTAAGATGCAAATCTAACAACCTAATTATCAAACATGCCTATATGCACATACATGAGGTCTCAATTAGATGTAGAGATTTCTAACAATCTAATTGCCAATTAAATGCATATGAACATTCAATAGAGTTTGACTAGATAAATAAACATTTGTCTATCAACCTAATCAACAATCAATTCCACAAGAATATTCAAGGCTTAGCTATTTAGGTAAAACAACCTAATTAATTAAGCTATCACAAACGCAAACTCAATCATGTCATAACTTCACTAAATATGCAATAAGAGTGAAGATTTGCTAATCTAAGAAATCAAAGACATGTCTTGATGAAATAGAATAATAAATGAAGATATGGTGTTTGTTCTACTTACCAAGTGACTTAAAGATGAAGACCCATGTATGAGAAAGACATTAGATGCACATGGAAGGTGATAGAGAGTGAATTAATGGAAGCTTGGAGCTTTATCTCTTTAGAAACTTTCTGTCTCTCTCTCTCTCTCTCTCTCTCTCTCTCTCTCTCTCTCTCTCTCTCTCACAGAAGATCAATTTCATGGTCCAGGGTTTTAAAAACAAAGATGGGAGAATATGGTGTTTACATAGAGGCCAAACCAAAGCTATGCTGTTTCGGAAAAGTTGGAAAAAGAAAATCCAGAAAATGGTTGTACAAACAGCAGTTTTTTGGTGAGCTACCAACAATTTAAAAAATCAATCAGGTGCCACTGTACATAGGGCGAGTGTACAATGGTTTGGACGTGACAGTGCATCAGCTTCAGCTTCAAGCACCTAAAAACATGACCAAATGACATCGAAACCTTTCGTATGATATATCATTGAAAAGGTATGGATGTCTACTTTCTAATCCTTTTTATGGAATGACATTTTGATGTCTATAGAAAAAGTTATGGTCAATTGAGTGACTAAAGGTCAGAAACGGACAACAACATAGTTGCCCTGTTTTGGTGGTTACTTAGAAGATTTCACAACCAATTCAAACGGTCATGAAATATTACGAATAATATACCATTGGAAATATATAAGTGTCTAGTTTGTACATAAATTTTCAAAACTCATTTTGAAGCTTTGTATAAAAGGTTATGGTCACAAGACCATACAAATGCTAGTTTTGAAAATCATTTAAATCATTGAAATCCAATCTTTTGAAACTAGACACTTTACTCTAAACAAACAAACCAATTCTATCACTTATCCAAGAGAAGAATAAGACCTTCTCAAATGGTCAACCATCGTGCTAAGACATGCACATCACCGTGCAAGCACAGACGTATCCGATCACACAAACGGAAACAAATTACTAGACACTATCACGCAACAAAATCCGATAAATAGGTGCAAGTGTGAAGTGCGAAGAGAATGCACACATTAAGCAACGAACACACATGCAAGAAGACTAAGGTATGCATGAGAAGTGTGTGTGTGCAAACTAATCTCTTCAAGAGACAAGTCAAGTGATATACCTTACGTTCTTACTCTTGAAGTCATCGGGATGCTTGGAAGTTTATCAAAGAGAACCTAAGCTACCCATTACATAGACATCCCAACATTTAGTTTGTCAACGAAATAAATCAATCAAAATATGAGGAACTTACATAATCTTTGGATATAATTAGCGTAAAATCCCATCAATTTGTAAACAAAAATAGCGAAACAATTTGAAGATGCTGCATCAATAATTACATCTAGTGGGGCGGCCTTAATCATTCTTGTGACCCGTTTATAATTTAGACCTCTCATTATTACTATTTGAACAAAAAAGAAAATGTATGTTTTTACCAATGGCCTTTCGCCATGGCGGCTGGAGCCTCCCTTAGGATGCTCCACCACCATGGTATATATATATATATATATATATATATATATGTATAATTTGTCCCACCAAGTGTGTGGGTGCTTTCTGCCCACTAGTGAGAGTTGTCGTCTGGGCTGTGCTCGTAGTATCCAATCTCACTGGTTTTGGCAATTGTTGTTTAAGTCAAAAAAAAAAAATGTATATTTTTTTTGAATTGAATACAAAATATGTTGACACAAATACATAGATAAGTCAAATGAAAACGATTGTCATGCTAGATGTACCTCATTATATTTTTTTTAAGGGTAGGAGGAAACAATATTATTGTGAATAAAAAATATATATCTAATGATTTATCCTTTAAATATGCATAAAGTTATTACAAAATCCCAAAAGATATATATACATATATATATATATATATATATGAAATATGTATGAAAAACAAATGCAATACAAAATAAGATCGAGAACCGACGAGATGAGGTTGGTTTGGTGGTAAACCCCTCACACCTTCACTATAAGATTGTGGGTTCTCGAGTCCTCACCCTCCTAAAAAAAACCCCAAACTTATGGAATACTTAAAACAAAAAATTACAAAATAAGAAAACCATTACTTCATGTATGACCTACTCCACCATGTTTTAGTTGGTTCTTCAATTTATGTCAATTTCTATGAAGACTATTCAAATAAGAAAAATATTGATCATTTTGACAATTACATTTTTATATATATATATATATATACGGTTCCGTTCCTATCAGGACATCCTTATATAAATTTATCAGGATATTGAATGTGAGCCACTCATTTATAAAAGTGATTTGACAAGTGTATACATACCAAATCAAAGTACGTAAAACGAGTGATTCACATTCAATATTCTTATATAATTCTATTAGTACATCATCATAGAAAAATTTCCGTATATATATAACTAAACTACCTTTATAATACCGAGGATTAGAGCTTAATCAATCAATTTTGTTAAACTTGTCATATGGGTTAGGAAATGTTGTGTGGCTTTTAAGTCTGTCGTATATGTGCCAATTTTGTTAAGAACTTGAATTATTGTAATATTTATAATAAATTTTTTTTTTATTTTTTTTTAAATTAGGTTTGTATGACAAGTGATCACGTGTTATGCTCCTTTAGTCCTAAACAGTCTATTGTCAAAACGTGTCAAACGGGTTAGAAAATGTTTAAGTCCTCTAAAAGAGACCAATAATAATACCATGGGACCATATATATAATTTAATTTGAGGTCATATTTAAATTGGAAAATGAATTTACTCATCTTGATTAGATCTAGATATTCTAATTTCCGTATAGTGTTTAAGATTACCTATACTGTATCAGTGAGAGAAGTGACTTAGAAATTAACAATTTTATTGGGTTATATATGTTGAGACAGTGGCGGGTCCAATAATTTTTAATTAGGTGGTGAATTGAACAAAATAACAATCATATATAAAAGAAAAATATATTAAAAAATTAAGGTAATTGTAAAATGAGGTTTTTTATTTTTTTTTTTTATAACTAAAATGAGTTTTTTTTTTATATATATAAGTACATATACATATATATATATATATATATATATATATAATATAAACAAACATCGATGGTATAAAGAAATTTAGATAAAATAAAACAAATAGAACTCGTATTTAAGATGAACTAAATAATTTTACATTAAAATAAATAAATAAAAACAAGAAACGGGACATTAAAAAAAAAATAACAAGAAAAACAACATAAACAATTAAAATTTACAATATTTATTCCTAAAATAATAAATTACATTCTAATTTTATAATAATATATATATATATATTTTTGTATTTATAATGAATTCACTTTAAATTTATAAAAAAAATAATTGATTAATAAATATTACTAAACATATTTTTTATTATTTTTATTATTTTTATTTTTCTAATTATTAGTAAATTATTGATTTATTGATCCTGAAAACATTAAAATTATAAATAAAGAAAAATACTATGGATACAATAAAATAAACCATAATAATATATGGACTATTTTAATACAATAAATTAACATTTGAGATTTTAGGGTGTATTGATAGAATGTGTTAGGTACGTTAAACTAAAGTTATTAAAAATAATAAAAGTTCAAAATAATAATATATAATTTTGTTAAAAACCAAAATGGCAGGGGTCCAAAGAAGAATTTTCCACCTATCATTTGAAGTAGTAGGACGTTGCATGAGGTACCCAACTACCCCGAGAAGAAGCCAGACCAGTATATTCGGGTATGCCTTCTGTAAATCCAGATTAAGATCAGAGGCATCTAGATCCTCAAGTATTAGAAGGTAGAGAGGTCAAGGTCTTTAGGACCCCGCTATCGCACTACCCAAGTACCCCACTACTACACTGACCTGGTACCTCGATACCGAAAAATTACTGTTACCACGGTCCAACCAGATATAGGGTACCTAGGTACCCCGATCGCTTCTAGAATCGGTGTACCAGGCAGTGGAAATAAAAGTAAAGAGAGGATTATCAAGGAAGAGAAGACCGGCACTCCAAAGAATCAGAATCATGATATAGGTAAGACAGTATATGTCGACATTTAAATACAAGGAAAGTTGATTTCTCCCACCACCTTTAAAGCTCCACTTTGAATGGGATTAGTCAACCCTGTCAAGATCGCCAAAGAAGGAAACAAAATCACTTAATTATGGGAATTATTCCCGGGCCTAAACAAGGTCACCATCAACGTCTCGTTGATTGCTTAATTGATTGATTAATTATCAGAGTAGTGAGCAAGAAACATGACCTATAAATAATCGAAGACTCTCGACTGAGAGGGGATCCTTGATCAGACTTTTCATTGGACATCTTATAGTTTTTTTTTTCCACTTATCGACTTGCATGAGATTGCGATCACCAACTGTGTCAAAAAAACTCCGTTAAACAGATATATTTCATAGAAACACCCGTTGTACTATGTATTACTTTGATTGATTAATAAAATAGTTTTTCCTCCTACTTTACATTGAGTTATCTTCATCCTTAATCGCCATTGTATCTTGCTTATTTTACTATGAATGAAGAGGTATTGCATGTGGTATCTTTCTCTGACTGTGATATACCCTGATCATGGTCTAAAAGTTGTTAATTGGAAATTCACCTTAATGACAATTTTCAGCTAACACTTTTTGGCGCTATCTGTGGGAAGTATCCTTTCATTCATTTAAAAGAAGCCACTTAGCTCTACCCAGGAAACAAGAAGATGAGATTCTGATCCTCTCAAAGGTAGTTTGACCCCTCGGGACCCCAGTCCCTTGCTTCCATTCAGAGAATTCAAGGGCAGGGAAGGGGATCAAGGAATAACAACCCGGTATCTGTCCCTCCACCAAATGTGGGCTCTGTGCTTCAGGATCCTGCTGTTCAAGAAATCAATCGGGATATCCTGGAATAGCAGACTGCCTCCTACGTAAAGAGTATCCGTCTCGGGATGATTGCTCAGGGAATACCCTTTGAAGCACTTAAGACCATGGGAGAAGCTGGACCATGTACCCGGGTTCAGGTCTTCGACAGACTTGGGCCACCACTTCCAGTTCCAGACCGCTCTGTAGATTTCTGACTTTGACACATGAAGTCAGCAGTGGATATCCCTCCTAGAAGGAACAAGCTAGTAGCTGCATCGGTAGCAGAGAAGAGAGCTCCACAACCTAATGCAGGTATGAGTATTAGGCCTATAAGGAATCCTAGAGGGAATCGTCCTCAGAAGGAGGAGCGCAAGGAAGCAACTGTGTTATCCAAAACCTCGGACAATGAAGGTTCAAAGGCTCGATCTGGGCACAATGGATCAATCACCTTGAAGACCAGATGGTCAAGATGGCAAAGAAGCTTGAGTAGTTGAGGAAGGGAAAGCATCAGAGTACCCGGAAGAATCCCTTGGGGGAAATTAACGCACCTTTCTAAAAAAGAATTAGGGAGGCAAAGCTACCCTCCTAGTTCAAGATGCCATCCGAAAAGTATTACGGATCAGAAGATCCCGTGAGCCATATGGAAAGCTTTGTCCACTATATAGAAATCCATAACGCTACCTGGTCAGCAATATGCAGGATGTTCCCTTCAACCTTAACAAACTGTGCCAAGACTTGGTTTAGAAAGTTACCTCCAAGTAGTGTGGATTCTTTTACACAGCTTACCAAAGATTTCTGTGCTTAGTTTCAGGGAATCAAGCCTCGTCCTAAGGACCCCTTCCTACTCCAGTATGTGATCCAGGAACGATGTGAGACAATGAGATCCTATGTGGAGAAGTTCCACAAAGAAATGATCCAAATGGGAGTGTTCGTCGAGAATGAGACTTTGGCCAACTTTCGAAGAAGCTTATGGGCTGGCAGGTTATTCCGGTAGTTTGCCAAACATCCACTTAAGCCATGAGGCCTATGACAAGGCATTGAAGCAAGTAGAGATAAATGAGCAGTTCCGAATCAAGTTCGAGCATGATGAAGCTCGATCAACCAAGCACCAAAAGAAAGAGGCGCTTGAGACATACCATGAGGCTTATGACAAGGCATTGAAACATATGGAGATAAATGAGCAGGTCTGGATCAAGGTCAAGTATGATGAAGCTCGATCAACTAAGCGCCAAAAGAAAGAGGCTCTAAAGCTCGCGCCTGTAATGAAATTACAAAATCAACCTCCAAACTGGTCTACCTACCTGTCACCCTTTTTCCCTAACATCAGAAGAGGTACCTTGTAAGGAGGACCCTTCCTAGAACAACCCATCCACCAAGAGAGATAGCCTAAATATCAAGAGAGGAGGACTGGTACAACCATTACACCCCTCTCAATGTATCCCGTGAGACCATATACCGTGCTATCCACAACAAGGGTTTACTTAGGAAGCCCGATCCTATTAAGATCTCGGTTGACCAAAGGAACCTTACAAGTACTGCGATTTCCACGAGGATGTATGACACAACACATCCGAGTGCTATAGTCTCCGTAACCATATCGAATGATTAGTAAGGGGGACTTTTGGTTGAATTTTTGCAACCAGTACAAGATAGCACCAAGACAGGAAATGACGTACATGGAGAGATATAAGAAGCAAAAAAGAGAAAACGGGATAAGGGGAAAGATTTGATGAAACAGATCCAGATTATTCATACTATCAATGGAGGCCCCACACTAGTAGGAACCTCCAGCAATTCAAGAAAGAACCATGTTAGGAAGATCCCTCGACTCACTACTGGTCATGATGTACTCCGGGTCATTAGGGGATTCCGAGATTTTCCTCGTGCTACCTAGATCATTTTCACAGAAGAAGATGTCTACAACACAGTACAACCACATGATGACCCGATGGTAATCATATTACAGATTACAGATTGCCAATTGCCAAGTTCACCGCATCTTGATTGATACAGGAAGCAGCGTGGATATCCTGTTCAAGAGGGCACTCAAAATTCAATCTTAAGAACTCGTTCTACAACAATTGTACCATGCCTTTGTATGGATTCACAGAGAACTCATTCATGCCGATTGGGTCGAAGATCCTACTGGTGATAATCGGGGAAGCTCTTCTCCAACAGAACATTATGACTGAATTTGTAGTGGTAGACACCCCGTCCACCTACACCGTAATCTTAGGAAATCCCTTCCTATCAAGGATTATAAGGGTACTATCCATCTACCACAACGTGTTGAAGTTTCCAGTTGGAACCGGGTGGAAGAAGTTCGAGGAGATCAACAAGCAGCTCGCGGGTGTTATGCAGTATCCACCAATCCTACTACGCTAGCCAAATAGTATGCACATGTAACCAACAAACTAAATAGGGAGGTACCAGAGGAGGATCAAGATATCCTAGAAGAAGAAGAGGTACCAGACGTGATTGAGGAAGAAGAAGAAGAAGAAGAAGAAGAAGAAAAAAGAAAAAGAAAAAGAAGAAGAACGGGGATTGGCTAGTGGGTACCCCGTAGAAGAGCTGGAAGAGATACCTATCAGGGAAGAAGATCCCACCAAGGTGGTGAAGATAGGTGGAGCACTATAAAGCATGGTTAGGAAGAGCCTGGTCGGACTCTTCAAAGAATACAACGCCATCTTTAACTGCAGTCACGACGAGATGCCAGGTATTCCCTGTTGGGGTTTTTGCCCTAAAGCTTGTAGTTTGTAAATGTGAATTGAACATAAATAAAAGAAGTAGTTTATTCATTCAAATTGTCTCATGCATTTATTTATATTATGTGTACTTAACATCCAAGATTGCCGGATGTAATCTTTAATTGAGTATATGAGTGTCAAATATATAGGTATTCAGTTTGAGATGAGCAATCTAAAGAGTCCGTATAAAGCAAATAGAGTTGGGTACTTTATTTATGGTTAATCTACAGCTGCGGTCCTTTCTGTAATGTATGATGGTCTTAACCTAGACTATTCATATGATGATATGAGAATGGAGGCACCTTATATAATGTGATCATATAGGATTGGGCCATGATCTATATGAATCTCTCACCAAGATCCGTTACAAGATGAGATTCATATATATCGACAAATGATGGCTATATATGGGTGATCTTAATCCTGAGTGTCTTATCGACTTCTTCAGGTTAGATCGTGGTTTTTGATATATCATGGGTGAGATCGGAGTTACATTCCCGGTCAATAACTTTGTATGTTGGAATCGTGGTTTAGCTTGTGATTGGGAGGTTTGTTATAATAATGGAATCCACTCCTTCTTGCGAGAAGTAGATAGTAGTTCCCTTAAGGGTTGATTCAGGGCTTGAACAATATAAGCGCTCTCCTAATTCCATAAGGAATGTATGATTTATTGTTCATTAGAGAATCAATGGTACTTAATGGAAAGATATAATTAGAGGGGTATAACGGACATTCTGACCCAGCTTTAATTATGAACTATTTGTGGAGGATCATACCATATGTAATAGATATATCGATGGACACCAAATGTTATTGGTTTGTATAAAAACAACTACATTTGAGAGAGTAAAACTTCAGGTTTTTAGTGGAATAACACCGAAATTAATAATCATAAAATATTAATTAAAAAGTTCAATTAATTATTTCTAAGGATTATTGGAGCTCAAAATACTGTGGGTCCATTAGGTCCCCTTGCTAGCTCGATTGATTAAGGTAACAAGGGTCACGGCTAATTAATTGGATTGTCCAATTAATTGCGTTACGAAAGTGACACATGTCTATTCAGAAATTAATTGAATAATGAGATTATTTAATTATGTAATTAATTATAAGATGGAGGGTGTTGATTGATATTTAATTTTGAATGATTATAAGATAATTTGATTATTTTTATTTTCATTAAATTAAATACTTAAACTTGAATTTCAAAGAGTTTGAATTCAAATCAAATCAAATAAATTAATATTAATTAATATCTTTAAAGATATCTGATATCTTTAAAGATTTAATTATTTAGTTTATTTTAAATATATATATGATATATATATATATATATATATATATATATATATATATTTAAGAGTGACAATGTGTTTGTCATTGATACAAGCATTTCACGCAAAAGAAAAAGAAACACAAAGAGGGGTTGGCTAACTTGAAGACAAAAAAAAAAAAAAAGTTTATTATTTGCTTTTGACAAGGCTAACCGCATTCAATACACAAGGCAAGGGGTTGCTTTCGTGTGTCTCTTCATCCCCCTTATTCTTGAGTATCGTGACGCGCCTACACTCCGTTATCAATCCCGGGTGATAGCTAGGAAGATCTTGTGGTTCAAATCAGAAAGCAGATCGAAATTGAAAGAAGGAGCCTACAAGCGTTGGTATAAAATCGTTTCACCTTCTTTGTTGTCTTCGATTATTACTGTACAATTAGGTTTACTTGATTATTGCATAAAAATTTTAAAACCCTTCCACGGCTGGATCTGTAACCTTAAGGTTCCTACATTCCCCTCACCCTAGCTACTCACAGGTTAGCAGTGGATGCAACCTTCAAACCAATCAAGCAAAAACGGAGGCATTTCAATGCTGAGCGGAATGCCGTAGTACATGAAGAAGTAGACAAGCTCTTGAAGGCCAGGTTCATTAGGGAATCCCGATACCCTTAATGGATATCCAATGTGGTCATGGTAGTCAAATCCAATGGAAAATGGTGCATGTGCGTGGACTACACCGACCTCAACTGGGCCTGTCCAAAGGACAACTTCCCTCTACCCAAGATAGACCAGTTAGTCGACTCTATAGTTGGAAACAAGCTCCTAAGCTTCATGGATGCATTATCGGGGTACAACCAAATCATGATACACCTTGCTGACCAAGACATTACCAGTTTTATTACCAGGCAATGCCTCTACTGCTACAAGATAATGTCGTTTAGTCTCAAGAATGCAGGTGCCACTTACCAGTGTCTGGTGAACAAACTGTTCAAGGATCAAATAAGAAGGTCCATGAAGGTGTATATGGACGACATGATCACCAAATCTCAAGAAGCAAACCAGCATCCAGGGGACTTGTGCCAAACTTTTCAAGTGATAAGAGAGAACCAAATGAGGTTGAACCTCGCTATGTGTGCTTTCGAGGTTGCAGCAGGAAAGTTCATTGGGTTTATGGTACATGAGAGAGGGATAGAAGCCAACCCTAAGAAGATCAAGGCCATCCTGGATCTTGAGTCTCCTACTACCCTCAGGTAGGCACAAGGACTGACTGGAAAGGTAGCAGCATTCAACCATTTCATATCTCGATCTACAGATAAATGTCTTCCATTCTTCAAAATTATAAAGCAGGGAAAGAAGATTAAGTGGGATCAAGAAAGCGAGCAAGCTTTCCAATATTTGAAGAAGTACTTAGCTAGCCCGCCTCTGCTAGTAAAACCCATACCATGAGAAGAGCTACAACTTTAAAAACAATAAAACAAAAACAAATAAACACAAAGTCATACAACTATGCCATTTCCTAGAGATAGTCCTAGAACATGTAATTTCACAATGTTTATCAAATTAACTCTAATGCATGTGCATACTTTAACAAGTGTGTGAATGTGTTATAAAAATGGTGTATAACTATGCAGGGACACATATGAATGCCATGTGTGTGTGTGTGCCTAAACGCCTTGCAAGAGAAATGAGGTCTAAATATACCTTTGATGCTTTCTCCTCTTAAAGGCTTCACTTTGCTTGATGTGTTGTCCAATTTCCTTGAAGCTTGATAAACTATGGATCCTAGACAACTAATCAATACAAAAGAAATGTCGTTTGGATATCAAATAATGCCAACATGACTCAAAGTCCTAACACATATGTATGTGTTACTATGATGAATGTTATTGAGAATGATAGCTTCAATTAGGTTTTTCTAAACCTAATTGAAGCTATCATTCTCAATAGATTCTTGAATGTGAGTTAGGTTTTTCTAAACCTTTGTTTTCACATGCTTGTGAGTTGTATTGTTATTAGCTTTGTACCTAGGAATATTTGTCCATTGATTATTGATACTCTAATGATAAATGATTCCTAGTTGTGCTATGTTTCATTGATTAATCATATTTGAAAATAGCACATATTTGTATATGTTTTAGAGCTTTGATTGGATTCACTTAATTAATATTTGAATACATGCTCTGATTGATATCTAGAAGAAGTTTGAAGATCTAATCTCACTTCTCTAGGATTTTCGTATTTTTACTAAAGGTTTGAAGATGTGCTTCATGAAAATATGTTTATCTTAAGCTTTAGTTGCATGAATCAAATCTAGGATTAAAGTGTGGTTAATGTTTTGGCACACTATAGATTTCGGTTTTCATGTATCAATGACCTAGACTATTTTTGTTGTGAGCTTTATTGACTAAGTCTAGTTCTACATGAAGTGTAAATAATCCATACATTTCATATGTTCATGCATCATCTTGTGTGATTGCATCTCTTGGATTGTAAACTAGAATATCATACATTGTGTGCTTATTGTCTAATTCTAGGTTTCATAGTTCATATTGATCATATGTCCTATGTTGATTGTGCTTGCATCATTTGAATTACTTAGATCACTTACCTTGTAAAAGGTGGAAGTTTTGGCAAAGAGTGTGAAACTCTTTGTAAGTCCGAGCAAGGGAGGTCTTGGCAAGAGACATGAGGTCTCTAGTAAGTCCGAGTAAGAGAAGTCTTGGCAAAGAGTGTGAAGCTCTTAGTAAGTCCGAGTAAAGGAAGTCTTGGCAAGAGACGTGAGGTCTCTAGTAAGTCCGAGCAAGGGAAGTCTTGACGAAGAGTGTGAGGCTTTTAGTAAGTCTAAGCAAGGGAAGTCTTGGCAAGAGGTATGAGGTCTCTAGTAAGTCCAAGCAAGGATACTCTCTAGAGGCATGCGATGTGTCTTAGATAGAGAGTATGCAAGTTTCTCTCTAGTGAGAATAGATATGAGGGATATCCAATAGATAATGATACATGATAGATGATCACTTTTGAGGGTGTACTCTTATTTAACTAGTGAAACACATTTTGCCTATGGTTTTGGATTCAACCTGTGGAAATTTCCTCTTCAGAGGTTTACCACGTAAAAAATATCATGTGTCAAGTTTCTATTTCCTTATTTCTTTGATATTTGTTTACTTGTATTAAATTGATCTTACATGAATTGTCATTGATTACATTCTTTTAAGACAAGATCTTTGATTGACTTTGTATCTACAATATGTGCTTGAACATTTAAGACATTTATAATGAATACAAGTACTTATTGATTTGTGTATTTTTGGTATAACCTCCTCATGCAAATCATAGACTATGTTTGATCTATCAATTGAATATGCTTATCAATAGTCTATGCATGGTTGTTTGTGTTTATTGAGGAGTGATATAAGCTATTTAGAGGGACAAACTTTTGTTTATTTCAAGGGATTGAAAAAGGTTTTAAAACCTATTCACCTCCCCTCTAGGTTAGCTTAAGACAATTTAACCGTGATTGTATTTACATTTATCTAGCCATTGATGAACATGTCAAACACTTCTAGATATCATGTTTCTATATGACATGCATACAACTTAGCTATATGTGCAAATAAAAACCTAGATGCAATAGCTATCACAATCAAAGCACAAAACACAACATAAAAAACCAATCTTGATAGGAGTCAAGTCATAAAGGAACTATCTTATAAAGCAAGAAAATGTGAAAAGATGAAGATGATGTTCTAACTACAAGTTATGTAATATCAAAGAAATCCCATGAAAAACATACCTAGAAGATGCTAGATGATGTATGAACCATGAAAGGATGATGGATATTTGTGTTTTGGATGATAAAAATCAAGTCTTGCTTACTTATCTTGCAAGTCACTCTCTAGATTTCAAGAAACAAAAATTATGAGCTCTAGGTTGTCTAAGAAGAGAAAGCAACATATTTATAAAGGCCTCAAACAGAAGTGATGTTGTTTTGGTAATTGGAAAACCAAAGGCTGTCATTACCATTGCTCTTACCACGGTACGGACAGGGAGTCTGTGCCGCAGTACTCCAAGCATGCAGGCACTGAGAACTATCACGGTGGGGACTGCGCTAGAGGCTTGGTGCACCCACCACGGTATGCACGGCGTAAAAGAACAGGGGATGCACTTGATATGCATCGTGGTTCAGGCAAGTGCACTGGGAGCGGTACCAACCGCGGAAAGAGAAAGACTTCTCTTTTCAAGGCAATAAATCACACCTAGTCTATATGCAAGTTGTGCAAGTGTGAGGTGGGTGAATGACATGCATAAGAATCAAACAAGAAACACATAAAAATATTCAAGACATGTAAATGTATGAGATGTGTGTGTGTGTGTGTGTGTGTGTGTGTGTGTGTGTGTGTGTGTGTGTGTGCAATCTAAATCTCTTCAATTTATAGTCAAGACAAGTAAGCTACTTTCCTTGAAGCACTTGAAGTCCATAATGAGGTCCATTTGTATTTTAGGAGGATTTTTCAATCCTAAGCTACCCTTACATATTTGAACCCTATTGTGATTTTGTCAACAAAATGAAACAATCAATATTGAGGCCTTTACAAAACTTTTTATTGTTTTTATTTATATATTTTCCTTTTCAGCCCAATGAACTAATTTAATTAAAAAAAAAAAAAAAAAACTTTAGGCCTAATAAACTTGTCATTGTGATTCTGAGACTTTATCACTACACTATTTAAAACAAAACCAAATAATAAATTAATTAAAAATAACCTTAACCTAAAACTAAAGTGATAAACGAATCGAAGGGCATGTCATTCTTAGGTTTGGTTTGCTTCACGTTGCTTCCTGCTCTGTTTTTTTCTAGTTTAATAAAATAAAATAAAAATAAAAAACGAATGTCTGGAGACGATTTTTGTTAGTATCATAGGGCCCTGATTTTGTAAATATCATAAAATTGCTCGGGTCCTAAAATGTCCGGAGATGGCCCTTTATATATATATATTCAGTCCCGTACCTATCAGGACATCTTTATATAACTTTATCAGGATATTGAATGTGAGCCACTCATTTATAAAAGTGATTTGATAAGTGTATACATACCAAGTTAAAGTATGTAAAATGAGTGACTCATATTCAATGTCCTTATATAATTCTATTAGGACATCCTCATAGGAAAATTTCCGTATATATATTACTTAATTCCAAGCACTAAAACTTTTTTTTTAAAACTTTTTTTTTATGATTATCGGATTAATTATATACACGTGCAACGTTCAAAAAAAATTATAAATACATGTACGTGCTCTCCTCTCCCTGTTTTTTTAAATCTTTTGATCATTTGCTCCTGATCGTGTTGTTCATTGACTGAATGATTCAAGATCTGTGAGTATAATATTTAAAATATAAAAGAGTTGGAGCCTGTGGATTATTTTATGTCATTAACACTTAATTACTTCTTTCAATATATATGTATATATATATATATATATATTTATACGGTTCTTTTCTCCTCAGTGCGTCATGATATAACTCCATCAATGCATTGCATGTAGGTAAGGACGTAACCAGGATTAAACACTAGGGTGGGCTAGAATATATATATATATGTATATATTTTCGATCATTAACAATACGAAAAATTTGTATTAATTAAAAATAAAAATACACTTAGTTAAGAAGACGTAGCGGGGACTACTTTGTAAATGTATTCTATAAAATAAACATAAAATACAAATACAATCAAATAATTACAATTTTGAGTTTTGTATATTTTATTATTGGGATTTGGGAGAAGATATTGAACTTGAAGTGTGAACATCATATGGGGTATTTGGCCTACTTGATGACTCACCGTCATCTTTTTTATCGAAATAATGGAATATGTTTCGTTTTTGTATTACAGCCTATATAAATAATAAAAAGACACAAAAATAAGTTCTTAAATTGATCCTTGTTTTATTATTTCTATATACATTAAAAAATAGAAATCATTTACGTATACAATGTTTTTATATTATAATATTAGTTGATTTATTCTAAATATACAAATACAATCTTAAGTGTTAAAAGAAATCTAATTCATTACTTTCTAAAAAAAATATAATTTATTTAATTATTAGTTTAGTTTAGTTATGATGAAGCATACACATCACATAGGGAACTAAATTTACACTTATATTACTATTTACTAATAAATCTAAAAACAAAAGAATAATTAAAAACAAAATAAAAAATAAAAAATTCAACAAGCATGTATCTAAATTTCAACCAAAACAAAAAGAAATTCATTTACAATAGTGTTATTTTATAAATTAAAATTAGAATAATTAATAATTCGATTAATACTAAAATTTTATTATGAAAAAAAAATATTTAAATTCACAATATCCATAAAAACATACCTTATTATAATATCATAATCCTAAAGAGATCAACAAAGTGGAGAGATTTCGTCTAAATGAATGGTTTTCCTCTTTGTGTTTCTTGAGTCTTAAGGCAGAGAAGAATTGTTAGTTTGTTTTGTAAAAAAAAAAAAACCTAATTGGAAGATAGATTTATTGATATTGATAAAGGGGTTGGATCATGTTGAGAAAAATTATAATTATTAAACAAAAACAAAAACAAAAAAGGAACTGATATTAATTACCTCGTGTTATAAATTAATTGAAGAAATAATATAGATGGAGAATAGTTGAACAACAATTATTAAATAATTGAGAGAGATGGAAGAAGAATTAAGTAAGTGAGATGAGAGAGAGAGAGAGAAAGAGAGTGCATTTACTTGTAATTGGTTTTGATAATTTCTCTAACCTTATTACAAATTATATGATGATCATATATATAGGCAAGCAAAAGAGAAGAAGGCAAGTGGGTGTACAAGTGGGGTGTGCAAGTGGGTGAGAGGCGGTGAAGATATGTATATATTACACATGTGGTTAAAAGCCACCTTTATTATAACACTCCCCCTTGGATTTATACCACATGTATTAATTTTCTAGGGAAAAATCCAATGGGATAAAACCTAAGTAAAATATATACCATGATCTCCTGGATTTAATAGGGTTGGACATTAAAAACTATCTCATTAAAAACCTTGTCAGGAAAACCCAGTGGGACAAAACCTGATCGAAGGGAAAAAGAGTATAGTGCACAAATGTCCATTCAAAACTTTGCTCCCCCTGATTGAACGCTCCCCCTCATAAAACTTTAGCATCAATTTTGTAATTTAGAAAGTCGACGCATGCCTATTCCATATACCAGCTTCTCAAAAGTTGATGTAGGCAATGATTTGGTAAACAGATCTGCAAAATTATCTGAGGACCGTATTTGCTGAACATCAATTTGTCGACTCTGTTGAAGCTCGTGAGTATAGAAAAATTTAGGAGAAATATGTTTGGTTCTATCTCCTTTGATATACCCCCCTCTGATTTGAGCAATACATGCCGCATTATCTTCAAATATCTGTGTTGGCATTTCTGTAGATAATGAAAATCCACAAGTACTCTGAATATGATGAATAACTGATCTCAGCCAAACACATTCTCGACTGGCTTCGTGAAGAGCAACGATTTCAGAATGATTGGATGATGTAGCAACCAAAGTCTGTTTTGTGGAACGCCAGGATATTGCTGTGCCATTATATGTAAAAACATATCCCGTTTGTGAACGAGCTTTGTGGGGATCAGACAGATACCCGGCATCAGCATAACCAAGTAAACCTGAAAAATTGTTAGACTTTGTATAAAATAATCCTAAATCTTTCGTTCCACTAAGGTAACGTAAAAGATGTTTGATTCCATTCCAATGCCTTCGAGTTGGTGCTGAGCTAAATCTAGCCAGTACATTCACAGAGAATGCAATATCTGGCCTAGTACATTGAGCCAGATATAATAATGCACCAATAGCATTAAGATATGGTACCTCAGTACCAAGTATCTTTTCATCATTTTCTTTTGGACGGAATGGATCCCTTTTAGGATCAAGAGTCCTAACAACCATAGGAGTACTTAATGGATGAGCATTATCCATATGAAATCTTTTTAAAATCTTTTCAATATATGCTGATTGGTGGATAAGTACACCATTTGATCTATGCTCGATCTCGAGACCGAGACAATACCTTGTCTTTCCCAGATCTTTCATTTCGAACTCCTTTTTTAAATATTCAGCAGTTTTTAGAAGTTCTCCAGGAGTTCCAATTAAATTCATATCATCAACATAAACTGCTATGATAGCAAATCCAGATTCTGATTTCTTAATGAAAACACATGGACATATAGGATTATTAATATATCCTTCTTTTATCAGATATTCACTGAGACGGTTGTACCACATCCGTCCAGATTGTTTTAATCCATACAATGATCTTTGTAATTTTATCGAATACAAATTATGAGATCTTGAGTTACATGATTCTGGCATTTTAAACCCTTCAGGGATTTTCATGTAAATATCTGAATCCAGTGAACCATATAGATAAGCGGTCACTACGTCCATCAGACGCATTTCAAGTATTTCCAAGACAGCCATGTTTATCAGAAATCGAAACGTAATTGTATCCATCACTGGTGAATATGTTTCATCGAAATCGATGCCAGGTCTCTGCGAGAAACCCTGTGCTACGAGTCGTGCCTTATACCTTACGACCTCGTTTTTCTCATTACGTTTCCGTACAAAAACTCATTTGTATCCAACAGGTTTGACGTTTTCAGGCGTCTGGATTATAGATCCAAATACTTCACGTTTGGCTAATGAAGTCAATTCTGTTTGAATTGCTTCTTTCCATTTATGCCAATCAGACCTCTGCCTACAATCATCGAGATTATGAGGTTCATGATCATTATTAATAATTTCAGTTGCCACTGTGTATGAGAATATATCATCGATAATTGTTTCTTCACGATTCCACAATTCTCTTGTATAATTTATAGAAATTTCCTCATTTCTATATTCTTGTATCTCCTCAGAGATTCCTTCCCCTACAGAGGATTTAACTTGTGTCCCTGAAGGGACACTTAACTCTTCTGGAGTTAACTTAGAGAAAGTGGATTTATTTAATTTCCTTTTCCGAGGAACATTATCCTTTGAACCAAACGGTCTACCACGCTTCTGGCGTGCAAAAGATGATTCTTTTGCTATTATTTGTTTAGAATGTTTTTCTGGAACAATCACCTGTGCTGGTACATTAACAGCTGGGATGTATGATTTTGTTACCTTAGTAGCATCTGTAAATGCATCTGGTAACTGATTTGCTATTGCTTGAAGATGTACTATCTTACGTACTTCATTCTCACATTGAGATGTGTACGTGTCTAAATGAATTAGACTCGGAACTTTCCAGGAAAGTTCACGTTTCTCTTCAAAAGAAGTTTTTCCTTCCCCTAATGATGGAAAATTTGTTTCATCAAAGTGACAATCTGCAAACCGTGCTGTGAAAAGATCACCAGTCAAAGGTTCCAGATATCTAATAATTGATGGTGAATCAAGACCAACATATATTCCCAAACGCCTTTGGGGTCCCATTTTAGTTCTTTTCGTTGGTACAATTGGGACATATACCGCACACCCAAATGTACGTAAATGAGATATATCTGGTTGGTGACCAAGTACTAGTTGTATTGGTGAATACTGATGGTAAGCAGTAGGCCGAAGCCGGATTAATGCAGCAGCATGTAAAACAGCATGCCCCCATACAGTAATTGGTAATTGCGTTCGTAATAATAAAGTCCTTGCAATTATCTGGACACGTTTAATAAGTGATTCCGCTAATCCATTCTGAGTATGAACATGTGGAACTGGATGTTCAACATCAATCCCAGCCACTTTGCAATATTCATCAAATGTCTTGGAAGTAAATTCTCCAGCATTATCAAGGCGTATGGATTTAATTGAGTAATCGGGAAAGTGAGCCCGAAGCCTGATAATTTGTGCAAGTAATCTTGCAAAAGCAGCATTACGTGTTGATAATAAGCATACATGTGACCATCTGACGGATGCGTCAACTAGAACTATAAAATAACAAAATGGTCCACTTGGTGGATGAATAGGTCCACATATGTCCCCTTGAATTCTTTGTAAAAATGATGGGGATTCAAGACCAACTTTAGAAAAAGATGGTTTTATTGTTAATTTCCCTTGGGAACATGCAGTACAAAAATTTTCATGCGACAAAAGAATCTTCTGGTTCTTTAATGGATGCCCATGAGAATTCTCAATGATTCTACGCATCATTGTAGATCCTGGGTGACCGAGACGGTCATGCCAGAGTACAAACATTTTTGGATCTGAAAACTTCTGATTCATAACTGCATAAATTTCAACACTTTTGATAATAGTGTAATATAATCCAGAAGATAAAGCACGCAACTTTTCTTTAATGATTTTCTGGCCTGAATCATAAGAAGTGATACATAGATATTCAACATTCTCTGTATTCATAGTTTCAATGTGATATCCATTTCTTCGTATATCTTTGAAACTAAGCAGATCCCTTCTGGATTTGCTTGAATATAATGCATCATCGATACATAGTTTAGTATTGTTTGATAACAATATCATGGCTCTTCCAGAGCCTTCTATCAGGTCCGTTGGACCTGATACAGTATTAACCCTTGCCTTGACCAATGTTAAATTTATAAAATATTTCTGACTACGCAGAATTGTATGAGTTGTTGCACTGTCGGCTAAACATATATCTCCAGCTTCTAGCTTTTCAATAACCCCCAATTTATCGTTTAGATTCATTTTGTATGCTTCATAAAGAAAAATAAAATAAAATGCATATCAGACAAAGTGATCCAAAAAGTATATATTACATTGAGAAATATTTTACATAAACAAAATAACAAAATAATACTACTGTAAGTAGTATTTAATTGGTATGGACATTCCCATCACCAATTGAAGCATTGACAAAATAATACTACTGAAGTAGTATTTAATTGGTATGGACATTCTCATCACCAATTGAAGCAGTCAACTTGTCCTTAGGATCCTCAAAAAAGTCAGTCACATTGAGATGTGTAATATCCATAGGGTATGGATTTTCAATGAGATGTGTCTCAGATATCTTCCCCTTTTCTTTTATTGATGCTTGATAAAGCTCAACAAGATGTTTAGGTGTGCTACATTCATTTGACCAGTGATTGTAACAGCCACACCTATAACACACACCCTCTTTTGCATTCGGCATATTCTGAATACCTTTTCTTTTATATTCACTAGGTCCGGAATAACCACGTCCTCTTCTGGAACTACGTCCATGGCCCCGACCCGGATTACGACTCGGATTACGACCATTACCACGGCCACGATTAGTGTTACGACCATAACCACGTCCATAACCACGACCACGATTACGACCACGACCATGGTATCCAACGGTATTAGCATTCACTTCTGGGAATGCTTTAGAACCAGTCGGGTGTGATTCATGATTTTTTATCAGTAGCTCATTATTCTTTTCTGCTACTAGTAGGCATGAGATCAATTCTGAATACTTAGAGAATCTACGTTCTCGATATTGCTGTTGCAATATTATATTCGAGGCATGAAAAGTTGTGAATGTTTTTTCTAACATTTCCTTTTCAGATACCTCCTCACCACACAATTTCATCATTGTGGTGATCCTGAACAAATCAGAATTATAATCAGAGACTGATTTGTGGTCTTGGAACCGTAAATTCAGCCATTCATACCTTGCAATTGGTAACGTAACATTCTGCTGATGATCATAGCGATCTTTTAGCTCCCGCCACATATCTTCAGGTTCTGTGACGGTAAGATATTGAGCCTTCAAATCCTCGTGTAGATGATGACGGATTATGACCATAGCAGTGGATCTATCCTGTTCATTAGCCTGGTTATCATAAATGGTGTAGTATAGACCTTGGGATTTTAGGTATAATCCGGCATCGATAACCCATGACATGTAATTTTCTCCTGACACTTTGAGTGCATCGAACTTCAAGTTTGAAAGTTTAGACATGCTTACAACTTCTTTTTCTGTAAATTAAATTGTAAATTTGATTTAGTTTGAATATAATTAAAGAGTATAATAAACAATTCCAGGAGGCTGAGCTCACCTGTTATGTGCATAAACATAAATAATTTCAGGAGGCTCAGCCTACCTTTTATGTGTATAAAAATAAACAATTCCAGGAGGCTGAGCTCACCTGTTATGTGCGTAAATAAATAGATGATCCATTGTCGGCATAAGCCAGTTTATACGGAATATATACAGATTTAGAATATTGAGATTTTAGAGAGAATAAATTCAGAACTGTATATATATGTTCCGTTGTCGGCAAAAGCCAGTTTATACGGAATATATACAGATTCAGAATATTGAGATTTTAGAGAGAATAAATTCAGAACTGTATATATATGTTCCGTTGTCGGCAAAAGCCAGTTTATACGGAATATATACAGATTCAGAATATTGAGATGTAATCTAATCACCCATCAGGGATCATTTTTATTTACATACGATCGTGCTGATAACGTGTTATAAATTAATTGAAGAAATAATATAGATGGAGAATAGTTGAACAACAATTATTAAATAATTGAGAGAGATGGAAGAAGAATTAAGTAAGTGAGATGAGAGAGAGAGAGAGAGAAAGAGAGTGCATTTACTTGTAATTGGTTTTGATAATTTCTCTAACCTTATTACAAATTATATGATGATCATATATATAGGCAAGCAAAAGAGAAGAAGGCAAGTGGGTGTACAAGTGGGGTGTGCAAGTGGGTGAGAGGCGGTGAAGATATGTATATATTACATATGTGGTTAAAAGCCACCTTTATTATAACACCTCGTAAGTTATGAAGCGTGGTAAGGTTAGAAAAAAGTCTTCTAATAGTACAGTTCTAAATACCTAGTCCTACAGGTCAACGTTTTCCATTAATATATATATATATATATATATATATATTTTTGAACTTTCCAATTTTTTTAAAAAAGCTAGGGTAGGCTTGAGCCCACCCTAGCGAAGCCTAAGGTTTGTCTCTGCATGTAAGTCATAGATTATGGAGAAGTTTTGACAAGTGTATACACTTTGAGTCAAATCATGTAAATCTAATAGTCCATATCCAACACACTAATGACGTTATATTAAGACGCATCGACTTGAAAATTTTCCTATATATATACACAGAAATGTTCAAGTCAGTGCGTAGTGATATAACTTCATCAGTGCGTTGGATGTGGACCATTAGATTTGCATACTTTGACTCAAAGTGTATGCATTTGTCAAAACTTCTCCATAATCAATTGTCCATATGCATTGGTACTGTTGTAGTTACATCAGTGCATATTGATGTGAACGAGACAGTTTATATATATATATATATATATATATATTACTTAATGGACAATGCTTGTGTATTGACAAAGTACTGACCTCACCGATGAGGTGTTAGCATGTGACCTATTTTGGAAGAATGTAAGGAGATAAATATAAATAATTAAAAAACAAAAAAGAATGAAAAAATACCACGTGCCAACACCCCATTAGTGGGTCAATATCTCAGGTACTGACGGGTCAGTACCCAAACATTATCCTTACTTAATTACAAGCACTGACAACATTTATTTTATAGGACTCAAATTAACTGTCAAATTTTGATGTCTCAATTTATATCCAACCAACTGTGTTATCTTTTTGAACAAATTTACCCTTCCTAAGACACATGTCATCTTTTTGGGAGGGAGGTAATACCCCTCTCGTTGGGGGGTGAGCAAAAATGGACTCCAAAATTTGATAGCTGATTTGATTCCTATTTTAAAATAGTAATGCTACATATCCTACCTATAATCCCATCATTTCCATCCCAACACACGTGGCAGTTGAGGTGTCACTTGATTAGTGGACAAACATTAATTGCTGAGTGAATGAACGGGTAAGAGAAATATGTATCAATTAATGTGTGTCCACTCATCAAGTGACACATCAGCTGTCACGTGTTTTTGGATGGAAATTGTGGGATTATAGATGGGGTGTTTAGCATTATTGATTTTAAAACATCATGTGCAACATTGAAAAAAAATAAAATTATAAATACATGTACGTGCTTTCCTCTCCCTGTTTTTTTAAAATCTTTTGATGATTTGCTCCTGATCGTGTTGTTCATTGACCGAATGATTCAAGATTTGTGAGTATATCAACATGATAATTACTGTAATATATAATGTATAAGTAGTAGAGAAGCAATGGTCTATTGAACTTGATCTGTTGGGTGTGTCTTTTCGCAATCAGTAGTATATAAGAGCATAGTTTTTGTTTTTATTTTTTTACTATGATGGATTTATTATCCTACCTTGAATGCATTTTCTTGGCAGTTATTTTCATTATCTTTCTTCGTCATTTCATCAAAAACAGTAAATTCCTATACAACTCTCCTCTCGTTGGAATGTTATCAGAGGTGATTTTCAACTTGTACAAGTTCCATGACAAAGTTGCTCAACTTGTTGAAGAAAGAAAGGGTACGTTTCTCCACAAAGGAGCCTGGCTCGGCCAAATGAATATGCTATTCACAAGTGATCCGGAGAATGTCCGATACATTATGAGTGCAAACTTTTCAAACTATGTCAAAGGGTCCGAATGGAGGAAGCGACTTGATATATTTGGAGATCATCATAGTCTTTTCAATTCTGATTTCGATGAATGGAAGCAGCAGAGAAAAGTTGTCCGTGCCTTTTTAAGTCATCAACAACTTAACCAACATGTAGCTAAGATCATTCCCGATATTATAGAGAAAGGGCTGATCCCAATCCTCGACAATCTCTCTGAGCAAGGCACTGTGGTGGACTTGCAAGATTTATTCGCTAGGTATACATTTGAGTTTGCTAGTCTGATCGCTACTGGCTCTAAGGCCAATTGTTTGATGCGTATTGGACTCGCGGAAAATCAATTTCAGAAAGCCATAGACGATGCTTGTGAGGCAATATTTGCACGGCTTCTTATACCGGAAACCTTTTGGAAGTTGCAGAGGTGGTTAGGTATAGGTAAGGAGAGAAAATATAAGAAAAGTTGGAAAATCCTTGACAAGTTTTGGGAAAAGTATTTGTCAATCAAACGAGAAAAACTTTGTGAAGATCAAGAGGGTTTTAATGCATTAACCTGCTACTTGACTCCACATGAGATCGTTGGACAGACACCTACTTCAAATGTTATGAGAGGTAACATAGTAGGACTGATTTTCGCGACTGAAGACACGACTAGTACAGCTCTCTCTTGGTTCTTTTGGTTACTCTCAAAGAATCCAGTTTCTGAAATCAAAATCAGACAAGAAGTTATAAAACATATCTTCCCACAAAACCAAGTCAAAAAATGGCGACCTACTGCAGGGAGCTTGGAGCAATTGAACAAGCTTGTTTATCTCCATGCGGCTCTATGTGAAACATTGAGATTGTTCCCACCGGTGCCTTATGAAATGAGGACCCCTCTTCAACCGGACATTCTTCCAAGTGGCCATCGAGTGGATCAAAAGACAGGGATCGTCATTTCTTCATATGCAATGGGAAGAATGATATCGATCTGGGGAGAAGACTGTCACGAATTCAAGCCGGAAAGATGGATCACAAAGGAAGGAGGGATTAAACATGAAGCATCACACAAATTCTTTGCTTTCAATGCAGGACCGAGGATTTGCCCAGGCAAGGAAATTGGGTTTACTCTAATGAAGGCCATTATCACAACTATCATCCATAACTACCATGTTCAACTGGTTGAAACTCATCCTGTGACCCCCAATCTGAGTATCGTCTTGCGCATGAAGCATGGATTAATGGCAACAATTAACAACAGATGGGCTTGATGATATGTGCATGATCCAAGTCAAGCAAAGGAAGGAGACTTGGTCACAGAATTGTTAATGGATTGATAGTGTGTTTGCTAGTTAATTGTTAGTACTGCAAATAAACAGGGGATTCATGAGGTTTCATGGCCACGATTTGTGTTAGTAGTGGGATAGATCCACGATTGCATAAGTAAGGGCATGGCCCTATTATTTTGTTTAATTGTTTAGTTGCTTATTGTTGTTTGCTCATTCGTAGTCAGCCTATAAATAGCTGATTGTAATCAGATTAAGGTTATGTTGAATTATATGAAATCTGAGATTTAAACCAGTTTCTTTCAAATTACTAAGAACTTTTTCGGCTTCATGGGGCTGCCCCGAGCTCCCATAAGAGACCATAAGCAAGTGCATTGTAGCAATTGAGGGCTCTACACCAACCTCTTTCATTAAGCTTAATAGATTTTTGGCTTTGGAATGGTTTCCAGAATCTCTATATATTTTCATCATAGTGTGAAAAAAAGACCGATCAAGTTTACACCCTTTTGATCTCAACTCTTCGAAAAGTTCCTTTGCTTGTTCAAGCAGCTGCTGCTTACCAGATGCCGAAATTAGGCTTTTGTAAGTGTCCAATTTAGGTTCCAATCCCAGCTTTTTCATTTCATGCATCAGTGACAATCCTTCTTCTGGTCTATGATCTCTGTAGTACATAATAACTAAAGTATTGTAGCTGTCTTCATCTGGTTCAAGTCCAGCTTCTTGAATTTTCTGGTAAACTTGGACTGTACTTTTATAATCCCCAATTCCAGTGTATAACTTGAGCATAGAGTTCCATATTGAAAGATCAGGCTTAAATCCTGCTTCTTCCATCTCTGAAACCATTGCTTCAACATCCGTTACCCGTTTTCCTTTGCAGAATAATCCAATCATAACTCTGTAAAGATGCACGGTAGGAAGATAACCTGCAGCCTTCATTCCGTTGTATATTTTCTTCACCTCAAATATGTTCCCCGCTTGTGCAAATGCATCAAGCATCAAAAGAATGGAACTTTTGCTTATCTTAAAATCCATATCTTGCAACTCCTGGATCACCACGTAAAGCTCATCCAATCTTCTGTCAACAATCAAATCTACAGTTGGGGAAGGACCATCTCTCATCATTGTATTAAAAACAGCCCTAGCACGCTCATAGCAGCCACTTGCAGCATAAGCTTGTATTAAAGCATTCCAGATCTTTCTATCAACGGTTTCACATCTTTGTTTAAGATTCCCCACAAAGCTTTCTGCTTTCTGCCATAGCTTCAATCTCCCATATGGCTCAATTATATCAACATAAACTAAGAAATCACCAAATACAATGCCTTTATTTTCTGCCTGATCAGCTATAAAATGTGCTCTCTGGGAAGCCCATCTTACAATATATGAGCACCATACATCGGTAAACATATTCAGAAGATTCAACATTATAGAATCTCATGTCAGAAAAAACCTGAGAAGCTTCAGCAAAGCGTTCATTCTCTTCACAGCTGTGAATCAAGGACTCATACATCATTTTGCTATTACTAAAGAAACCAAATCTCCATGTGTTAATGTATTCCTCCAAAGCAGCATCCAACCGGTTAACCTTGCAAAGCACGGTAATCAGAGCTTCGGTTATCAGAGAATTAGATTCTGAATCATGTTCTTTCAAGAATTCTAGCAATTCTAATGCTTCTGAGTGCCTTCCAGACAAACTATATGAACTTAATATAGATAACAAATTCTCACGGTCAAGTTCACATCCGTTATGTATGGCCAATCTCAAAACCTCAGCAGCATGGTCATAGCATTCTGCCTTGACAAGAATGGATGAAATAGTTTGTAGGTTCATACCACAAAGTTCTTTCATATCTCTTACCACTTTTTCCAATATTTTCCACTTCTTTTTCTCTCCCAAGAACTCAAAGCATGGTCTCAAAAAGAGCATGGTCTGGTGAAAAACCATCAAGAACCATTTCCCGATACAACACTACTGCCTTCTTTGTCTCATTGAACGTCAGAAAGATATCCAGCATAACTGAATATGCTAAATGATCAGGTCTAATCCCGGATCTACGCATGGAATTAAATGTCTCTTCGGCCTCAACTCGTTTCCCTGCCTTGGCATACCTACAAATCAAAGCACTATAAGTCCGCAAAGTTGGTTTAACTCCAGCATCCAACATCGCTGACATAACATTAGCAGCATCCGATACCCTATCTACTTTACCAAGTGAATCGATCAATACGGCAAATGTAACAACATCAGGATTTCGTCCTGACAATTTCATGTCCCTGTAAAGCTGCAATGCAAGTTCATACTGGCCTTTCTTCCCATAAATGTGATTAATAGTATTATGGGTCATCTCATCTTTACCAAACCCCATTTTCACCATCTCATCGGATATCTCTTTTACCTTCTTCACATTCCCTTCTCTTGCAAAAGCAAACAACAGCGAATTATATGTGACAGCATCTAGAAAAAACCCTTTGGACTCCAATTCCTTAATAAGCTGTTCTGCTTCATCAGACAATCCACATCTCCCATAAACAGAAATCATAGCATTATAAGTCCATAAATCAGGTTGACATTTACCTCCTTATAAACTTTCAAAGCTTCCTCCAAATTCGATTCACGAGAACAAGCACTAATAAGAGTATTGTAAGTGATTATATCCGGTCTAAGCCCCGAGCTCCTCACCTCATTCAAAAGTTCAATCCCCAAATTAGGCACCATAGGACCGGCCTTCAAACGCGCATTGATCAAAGTATTGAAGCTGACCAAATCCGGCTCACACCCTCTCTTGGGCATTACATCAAGCAGTTCTTGTACCTTACTAAACCCTACCGTTTCTTGCGTACACACCCATCATAACATTGTAGACTTGAACTGTGTTCTCAACGGAAACCTCAGCCCGCGTGAATATCTCGACAGCCAAGCTTTCTTGGTTAGCTTTTCGAAGAATGGCCAAGACGGTAGCAAGCATACGGGCATTTGGGGATTACCATTGGCGCAAATTGAGCCATTCGTAGACCTCCAATGCGCGTTGCCAGCTCTCCTTCCCAACCCACTTCTCCACAAAGCAATAATCAGTTGGGGTCATCTGTACGGCTCGCTTGTCCAGGACATCCGCGACGAACTGGCCCTCTCTCAGCCCCAAGATCTTATCAGTCAACAATTTGACTCTCTCCCTCCAATCTTTGGCTCTCTTCAAAGCCAGTTTCGTCATCTTCTTCAGGCGGGTCCTACTAATTTTACCCAAGACCTCTCGACTCTCATCATTATCAGTAACTGCTCTCACGTCGTCCTCCACAGAATTCTCTTCCAAGAAGGACTCGTTTTTGACACTAGGTGGGAATTCGATTACACGGGTAAAGTG
Source organism: Acer negundo (assembly GCA_035582765.1). NCBI lineage: Eukaryota > Viridiplantae > Streptophyta > Magnoliopsida > Sapindales > Sapindaceae > Acer > Acer negundo. The sequence goes on along the minus strand of CM069241.1, from coordinate 33,057,170 downwards.
GGTTTGGGGTGGAGGGTAGAGTTCGAGGAGCTTGAGGTGGGGCCATCTCACAGAAGAGCTGTAGCTGAATTTCTGGTTGTTGTTGTTGTTACTAGGTTGTTCAGTGGTACAAATTGAAGAAGAAAAAGTGGGGTGTAGAGAAAAGGAGGTGTGTTTGCAGAGCTTCGTAGAAGAACAAGGATAAAAAGTTACAAAAGTTACAACTCCACTGCAAGACGATGAAGCCATGCCATCCAGAGTCACGATTTGGAGTAAGGGTGGCCATGGTTCGGTTTCGGTTTGGTGGCGACCTAAAACTGAAACCGAAACCGGAAAATTGGTTTGCTACATGGTTTCAAACCGTCGATTTTGCGATTTCGGTTTCGGTAGGTTTCGGTTTCGGTTTCGGTTTCGATTTTGGACGGTTTTGATGCCACGTGGCAGCGTGTCATTAGACACTTTAATTTTCTTCCTTTTTTTTTTTTTCAAAATTTTCACCACGTGTCAGCGTCTGATTCGTCGAAGTATTAAAATTTTTTTTTAATAAACTGACGGTTTAACCGTGAACAAAACCGTCGGTTAAACCACCGGTTTTAGGTCAGTTTTTTTGGATGGTCAAACCGAAACCGAAACCGAAACCGTGAAAACCAGTTTTCAAACCGGCGATTTAGGTCACGGTTTCGGTTCCGGTTTGGGCCGTATGGTTCAGGTTAAACCGCGGACAAAACCGATGGTTCAACCGGAATCGTGGCCACCTCTATTTGGAGATAATGAAATGGACAGTGAGTGACACCAAGTAGCAATAGATATTGGAAGCTGACAGTGACACCCGTAAAAATGTTAAGCACACCCATATTTTAATAAAAATTTTAATTATAAAAATATCTCAATAAGAATTTATTAACATGGACAAATTAGTTTAATTAAAATTTTAAAAAAAAATACTGTTTACACCTATTAATTGTGGTAGCCTAAAATGGTCCAGGGGCCCAACATGCCAAGGCCCAGTCTCTGCAAATCAAACCCAGGCCCATTGTGTCGGGTCGACCCATTACCGTTGAAGACACATTCAAAGCAATCAGTTACGAATATTAATTTAATCGATTACAAAAAAAACTGCCCATTGAGAGAGAATCTCTCCTAAAATCACGCCCACTATCAAATGTTGATAGTGAACGTTGGAACTACTAAACCTACTATAAATAAGAGGGTTCCCTCACTGGAAAAGGGGCGGAATTCTCTCAATCAAAGCTTACACATAGCGTACTGAAATTCTGATTCCAAGTCATTTCGTTAACCGGAATCCATTCATTAGTCACCTAATCACGTTTCTCAGCCCAAGCATATCTAAGGCTAAGAATCCAACACCCACCATTCTGTTTCTCCTATTTTTTATTGTTTTCTTAAGTTCTATTGCAGGATTAACAAGGTTGAGACGTCAACATCACGATAGCAGTCGACATCAACCAACCAGCTCAGTCTAGTTGCTTTGGGCCTGACACAACCCGACCCATTTGATGTACCAAGTCGATCGACCACCTACATTAATTACATCCATATCTTCAACTAAATCACTTTATATAAAAAAACAAAAAACAAAAAACAAAAACAAAACCCCTAATACTATTTTTTTTTTTTTAAAAAAAAAACAAAAACAAAAACCCTAATTCTATTTTTTTTTTTTCTTTTTTGAGAACATCAATCGAAATATTAAAATTAAAGAAGGCAATCAACTAAACTTGCATCTGCATCGTCACGGATATAAATACCCCTTTGCCACAGGCTCACAACATAATTTCAAACCAAAGAGTCTAACATTATAATTCAATAGCTTGAAAACTCAAAAAACAGTTTCTTGGGTTCCATACAACATCAATATGTAATCTAAACCAGATCCTATGATATGAGTAGATTCCTCTATTGTTCTTTTCTTGCATGTAGCCCACCAGCTTCCTCTCAATGCTTCAGCAGCCTACATTACAATCCTGCAAACCTGCTCAACAGACAACGACAGCAACCTGTATACAAATATCATGGTAAGCTGCATAAAATAAAGCCCGATCCTGGGGTAGCAGGAAAACCTGAACCTGCAAAACTTGTAATGTAGGTAAGATCACAACTTTCAAAAGGGAAAAACAATTGACAGTACAATACTATTTAGATTTTATTAAACAATTGTCAATTTATGCTTAAAAATTTGTATAGAAGCTGTTTATTTGTAAAATTAGGTGTGTAAATAACTTATGAGGGTTTATAAATAAATTGTATTAAAAAGAAAACATTCATTTAAATAAGGGTACTATTGGTATTAAGATGAGTGCTTTTAGTAATGTTTTAATTTTAAATAGACATAGGTGTATTTATAAATATGAGTGTGTTTATCATATTTATGGATGTTAATATCCGTACCTATAGATATTTTTATGTTTGGCGGTGAGGTTTTATCTAAAAGGGTTAATTGCACCAATGCCCCTAAATTATACGTGAGATAGCAATGTAACTCCTTCTTTAGAATGTAAACCCTTGAACTTCCATTTATTGGTAAAAACTGACAGAATAGTAACGGAACTTCCTTTTCATCCATTTAATTTGGAATAACATAAAGGGTTAATTATACCAATGCCCCTTGAATTATACACAAGGTAGCAATGTGCCCCCTAAACTTTTTTTTTACAGTAAACCCCTTGAACTATCGGAAATTGGTAATAATTAATGGAATGGAGACGAAACCCACTTTCCGTCTATCTTCTCGTCACGTGCCTTCCATTGATCCAAAAAAAAAAAAAAAAAAAAAGTGAATATGGAACTTGAAACATTGTCCGTCTACTTATTCATAAAATTTTATTTTTTTGACATAATTTGTTTCAAATTTTAAAGTTATATAAAACTGATCCACAAATTTATTTTTAAATAAAATTAGATAAAATCTGACAAATTTAAGGTCAATATAAAAACTACAAATAAATAATTGAGAATTTAACCTTGTACTTTGAAATTTAAAAGTCATCCTTAAAAATAAACGTCTCATAAATTTAGATGATATTGCACGAATATTCAAATTTTCCTTTATTTGCACAAAATTCCCTTGAAAAACGTTGATTAACAGCCAACTTAACATTCCAGGGGTATAACTATCCTTTTGTTATATAAAAATAATTGAAACCCAAAGTAACCCTAGATAATTCTATATTTATAAATGTACACAAACAACAACTATAAAATAACCTCAAATGTTTACAAAATTTTAAATTGGCATCTACCCAAATTTGTAAAAGATATGCATCTTCATCAAACAAAAATATTAAAAAATAAAAAATAAACTGCTTGAAGAGATATGAAAATCTTTCCTGATCGCTTTAAACAAAACAATAAAAAGAAATTAAATGTTAAAAAGCTTAAAGAGTCTTTTCGGATCTTTTCAAAAAGAGGCTCTCCATTTATCTCAAATGAAGACAATTGCAAATGGGTTATACGATCGCAGACTATATTTACAATCAAGGGCGTAGCTAGAAAAAATTTGGGGGTGGACTAATCTAAATTTTATTTTCTTATTTAAAAGTTATGATATTTTGAAATAACTATTGAGCAAAAATATTCTTTATAATAGTCAAATCAAAACGATACGTGCAAATTTTCATTAAAAAACATGAAGGAAATATCTAGTTTGGGGTAACATATAGAGTCTTACCCTCAAATGTAAGAAAAACATAAAAACATATGAAATATATATATATATATATATATATATATATATGAATTACATATACAACAAGATATAATCGAAGTGGTGCACTACAAGGTTTGAAAACATAAAAATATCAATTATGGATTATGAATCAATAGTATTAATAAGATCCCTCTCAATGTAGATGATCATACAATTTGCCAAAAAGTCGTAATTCATCTTGTTGTGAAGTGATGTTTTAACAAGTACTAGTCGTGGAAACAAGAATAGTCAAAACTAAACAAATCATTTTGTCAATCAAGAAAAATGATTCGTTTAGTTTTGACTTTATTGTTTCCACGAGCCCTCGCCTTAATTTAGAAAGTGAAGATATATTCTAAAATTTTGGATGAACGAGCACATTGTTTTTAAAATGTTGGAATTGTCTCTTCAAATCAGGAAGCTCTCTTTTAGTGATATCATGAAGATAAAACTTCTTAGCAAGATTGCATATATCATCAATGTTAAATGACTCAAAATGATTTGTATGATTCAAAGTAGAATTGTGAGCAAGAAGTTTCATTGTTTGATCTATAAATCTAGTATCTAACTACATCAAACTGCATATAGTCAAATCGGAAAGCTCTCTTCTAGTGAAATCATGAATATAAAACTTCTTAACAAGACTGTATATATCATCAATGTTAAATGGCTTAAAATGATTTGTAGGATCCAAAGCAGAACTGAGAGCAAGAAGTTTCAATGTTTAATCTAGAAATCTAGTATATAACTACATCAACTGAAAATCAATAACAACATTGAATATATAAAATGGCAATAATGTTTGACTGGAATATTATTTTGTGGTTGACATAAAAAACTTGTACCCTCCTTGTAACGAGAACTCATAACAAGCACATCAATTTCATGGTCTCCCAATATGATAATATAGTGCATAAAAAGTTATCTCAACCATCTTGCCTTAATTCTTGTTGATGATTTTTTGTCAATTGAATTATTGATTAGATAATGGGTGATGTTTGTGATTTGCAAATAGCAATAAGCAGTAATGTAAAGAAAAGAACAAGAGTTTTACATGGAAAACCCTTGGAAAGGGAAAAAACCATTGTGTGCCAGTGATGGCATGAAGGATTTACTATAAAGATAAATGAGGTTACAAGACTCTACTTACTCTATCTTTTTATCACTATATTCAGCATGTGCTGCCACTCATCTCCCTTTTAACGATGAAATATGAGTTGTATTTATATATATCATGTAACCCTAGATTTAGAGTGCAAGTAGTTGACTTGCAGAATCTTATTGTGATTCTTCTTCATTGGGTTTACGTGTTTGTCTCAATCTCTTTCTTGCTTGGTATTATCTTGTAGTAAATGCTGTTGACTGCTTGATTTGATCTCCAATTCCTTTTGGAAGAGATATGGTAGTTTCCTGTTTGGAGTGTGACTGTCGACCCCCATATCTCAACATGATTTGCTAGACTTTAATGAGGTGTGATGGATTCTTACTCGGTCGAGTGACCTTTGTTTATTGAGGTGTTTGGGCCGAGTCATCCTTTCCCTGGTGCCCTTGTTCAATCACTTGGCGAGGCTACTACTCGAGTAAAGATCTTGACGATTTTATAGATATGGTGCAAGCAACTTGCTACATTGGCTAGCTAGATTGACAAGTCACTCAGACGAAATTCACTTATAACAATTTTTAAAGCAGTATTTTTGTACTTCTTCTTGAATTCAAGGCATTCAAGATGTCTTGAGATTCTGATTGCAATGCTTGACATAGCATATGAGTGATTCTCATGACTTATTCATCAATTGCAAAATGAACACAAATTCAAAACTTCGCATTACTTGAGATGCCCCTTTAGCTTCTCTATTTATCCTGTTATTAAGCACATTATTCATTATGTTTTCAAAAACCGTACATGTTTCGCCAAATATATCAATCAACTTATTGATTGAAGAATAATGAGAGCTTCATTTTGTTGTCCCGATCACATCAAGGGACGAATTTGATTAGCCCATATATTTTGTAATGGTTATGAGGATACAAAATTAAAAGTACCATTTTAGAGTTTGTATTTAACTTGTTAAGCAATGTTTAGTTATTTATCTAGTACGAAAAATATCAATTAATGACCAAACAATTCAATTAAATTAAGAGAAAAAACTATTAAAACTAATAATTTAAAATTAGGTTAGGCTAAACTAACTTAAATTTGTGACTTAATTTGTTGACTTCAACGTCACAACCACCCATGTGCTTTTAATTCAAGAGTTGTAAATGTATTTAAATCTCAACCATTTGATCAAGAGCACATGAGTGGTTGAGATGTTGAAGTCAAAAAATTAAGTCACAAATTTAATTTTGTTTAGCTTGACTATTCAGAATTAGTCGTAGTCTACATGCACCATTTATGTGATCATGAGGAAAGAGAGAAGTAGGAGATATTATTAGAGTAGTGTATATAATATATTGTTAATATAGGCTTCTCACCATAATTAACACCTATTAGTTCCTCTATACATAGAAACTTTTTGCCTCCATGGTGCAATAAATAAATATTTATAGTTTTGGAGAAAAAAATCACATTGGATTCCAAGAAACTAGCATCCGGTAGTCTCCATCCACCATTATACTTTCTCTACTCTCCATGTGTTTTCACAACAATAATAATAAAAAAAAAAAACGTATTTTGTAACTAACTTCTTAGTTGTGTAATGTATGTTTTTAGTTAGTAGAAACTTTTTGCATCTTTTTTTTTTTAGTCACAAAGTTAGTAGCGCTAAGCAAATTGTAGAAGATTTTTGCAACCATCAATAAGTAGTAACAGAAAGAGTTACCTTTCACGACTAAATATTTTGTTATAGATTGTGGTTATTTTAGTTGCTTAAGATATTTGAGAATCAAAACAAATAGTTACTAATAGTATTTTACAGCAAGATATTTTGTTGTAGAAACATACATTTCACAACCACATAAATTTAATAGTCTTTTATATCTAAACATAATTTGTAGCGAAAGATGTATATTGTAACCAAATTGTTAACCACCAAAAATAGTCATAAAATCAAAGAAGCATTTTTCTCGATACTCAGTATCGTGACCTTGACTGGACCCGGTTCATATCAACATGGATCCCTCCTACAACAGATCTCTACCAAAGTACCATGGTACCGGGATACTAGAGTACCGGGATACTAGAGTACCGGATCATTGATTGAGCAGCGGGTCTACATAAGTGCAGCTCCTCTATATTAGGCCATCAAGACCATCAAAGCCACTAGGGTACCAATATACTGTGATACCATGGTAATGGGATACCGTGGTATTGGGGTACCTATAGGGAAAAATACACGCGGCGGAAACAAAAATAGATTTGGTATATTACAAAAAAGTTTCATTTTTTAAAGATGAACCATAACCTTTGATTAATTAACATATAATAAAAGTATCATACCTTTGTCGCGTGACGATTGACGTTACGTCGATAATAATTCGCAAGACCTTCCAATCTAATCACGAACATGAATCACCTAGGGGTGTAGGCTCTCTTTCTTTGAATTGTGTACTTGAGGATGGATAACAAAAACTTTTTCTTTTTGTTAGTCACAATAAACTTTCTTGAGAAAAATGAAGAACGTTCGGTCACTTGTGAATCCTTAATCTATTGATCGAAACTCGTATTAACCTTATTTGAAGTTGTGCATAAAGCCCTTTTGATGTAAAAGTTACTAGTGTACTATTGAAATAAAACGTTTTCTTCTCACTTTTCCTCTTGGCCGAAAATCACACACTATGTCTGGGAGTTGGATTATTTTTTTCAAGTAAAAGAAATAACTCTCTCTTCAAGAATTAGAGTTGGCCGAATTCCACTTCACATAATAATGTGATTGCCGAATTCTTCTTGCCCATAATATATACATCTGACGAATTCTTCTAGCCATAATTAATATATTACTTAGACGAATTCCACTTGCCATATAGGACGAATTCATCTCTTTTTATATAAGACGAATTCATCTTTCCATATAAATAATATATATACAGATATATATATATAGATATATATATAGACATTGTGGCCGAACTCTTTTGTTATATAAATTTAGGGTGGTCGAATTCTCTTGTCATATAAGGTGATAGCCTAAATCTTCTCCTAAGTAGGATTTATGCCTTGTCATAAGGTCTAAATCCTAACCCTAGGTAGATTTCTTATCTTTGGCGGAAATCCTCACACGAGGATTTGTGTTTTCACCAAAGACTTCTATCAATCATTAGAATTCCAAACCCTAATCTAACTCTTTAGTGTATTTGTGACTATATCAAAAACTTTCTAATTTGACTAGATAAATAAATTCATTATATTTATCTACTTACCAAATAAAGTCTTTAATATTTATTATACTACCAACAATAGTATAATACTAAGAAACATATTTCTTAGTTAGAAAAAGATTTTGACTTTTAATTAAATAATTAATGAATTTCCATTTAATTAAATAATAAAATAATAAAATATAATAGGCTAATATTTTCAACCTTGCCGCCCATGTCCAATATATGAGCCATATATTGTTTTTCTTATTTTATTAAATCCATTGGACTTTAATAAAAAAAACCCACATGTGAACCAGACTCATTCTTATTAAAAGAAACAAGTCCACATGCCTTTAATTAATACACTAATATAATTTAACAGCTCATTAAATAAATAATATGTAAATTATATTTTTAATGTATTAATTACAATTCTAGATGGACCCATAAATTAGTCCGGTTGAATATATCAAGTGATTCATGCAAGTCCGTGTGGATTGAGGATCTTGGTGGACTATATAAATTTAAGCTTCAATAGACATAATCTAATCACAATCAACAAATGATTCACTTATGTTCAATCTATTAATTTTACCTCATACCACTAAAGAGCTAAAATTGTACTCTTAAATAAAGATAGAATAAGTAAATGTTTCTTATTCATACCCTAGACAATCTTGTTGGAGGTAGTGTATCCTCGTGAATAATATCAGTAATCGCCAAGAGCCAATAGACCGTTTATAGCTCTTCTAATTACCATATTTACTCATATGACCACATTTTGAACTTGGATATTCTGACTTGTTTAGAAGCCATGTTTCAATAGACGCTATCGAAAACTCAACGTTAAGATTTAATATCCAATACCTCAAAAATATTCATATGATAATATTATACTCTCATTTTAATAAATGGAGCCACGATGTCCATATCTATAAATGAAATCTTCTATCGATTAGCAAATGAATACCACCAAACTATCAAGGATAGACTATGCTATAATCGTACTCATAGATAGCTTAAATGATAACACTTGTAACCATAAGTTTATCATTTATCTCAGGATTAAGATAGACTCTCCGATTGCCCTCATAATGAAAACTTTTATCCACTAACGGTTCTAGATAAAGTATTTCATTGTGATTTTATTTAATGCACCTAGTGCACTAGATTCTTTTACTCAAAGACACTTAATGATTTTAGACTCATCGTATCACATTTGATCCTACTCAAATACTAGCAAAAGAATCTACAACTTTAACAAGGTAAAGGTGTCCAACATTTATCTTAAGTTATGAACATTATTCAAGACTAACTAAATAATTGTATCTACCTCATACATATCCAGATGTACGAACAATTCTTCATTTCTCATAGTCTTTTGACTTTATGATTATTTACTTTTGACAATTATAATAATTAAACTAAAAATGTTATATGATTTGTTAAAACAGAAATCACTTTATCAGTATGAATAGATTGTCAAAAACATTATTACACTCTTGTAATTGAACATAATCTTAACAGTACCATGGTACCATATCCCTCTAAGCGAGTAGATCCTCCCATATGAAGAATTAAAGTTGTAGCACACCTCATAAGTTGGAAAAGTTACCAAGGCATTGGTGGAACCAAAGGTACACATTAAGGCGATCCAACAGCTTAGAATCAAAGCCTTTTAACCAAGTAACAGATCAACGGTAAGGGGCTAAGCCAACTTAACTTATTAGAGGATAAATGAGCTTTTCTCCATGAGAAAAAAGGATTCAAATGAACCAAGACCTATCAGATTTGCATAAGGGGCAACAAGAGAGGTCATATGGGAGTTTTTCACCGATTTAAGGGGACAAGGGGGCCCACGGCCTGTAACTTTTCATTAGCTTCCCAACAACATTTATTGCTCTCTAACATCCCCATGTGATGGTCATTTTGTCCAAGAGCCACCAAGGTACCTCCCTCCAATGGAAAGTCACCAAAATGACACATAATCGCCTTGTCATCACCATATCATTGGCACATGTGCTATTTCCACATGGCATATTCTACACCATTTGAGGAGTGTGTTTGCATGTAGGAACCATGAGCTCACATGTGCCAAACACATGCCCTTTATATCATCAATCAAGCTTAATATATAAGGGAGAAACATGGTCTCACTTAAGGGACTTTTGACACCTCCACAAAATGACTCTTCTACATCATTTTAGAGTGTTCTCCAGCACATCTACCACATGAGGGAAATGCTACTATAAGACGACTAGTTTTCTAAAGGAAACCCCTTATTGGCCTTCATGATACTTAGTTATTTATCTACTAAAACCCCTTAAAATTAGTTCTAGGGAGGTATTGTAAGCTCACCAGAGCACTTGTGATGTAATATTTGGCTACTTGTGTGAGCTCCTTGAAGCACTTCTTGTTGATATATATATAAAGAATGGCCTCCCTCTCTCCATTGGATACTACCTAGGGGGTTTTTAGCATATGATCACTTGTGATTCTTTTTCCCATGGGTCTGTCCAATTCTATAAAAATAATTGTCTTTATCCCTACTATCTCCTTCATTATGCATGTATGGGAGCTAGGCTCCCACCCTACTGGTCCTAGCTCTCTTATTCGTTTATGTTCATGTCAAGTCACATATAAAAAAAAAGGGAAAGACCATTTAGACCCGCTAGAAAGGGCTCGGGGAACTGGGGAGCCGAGGAGCTCCCCCGTACCATTTCTATGGGAGCGATCAACCTTTTTGATTATATACCACCAGAACTAGTGGGACATGGCCAAATCCATGCCAAAAACTAGAGAAGCCCGACTAGACTCGCCAGATGACCAACTGAGCTCAACTATCCCCTAAGAGTGAGCCCGATACCTTTTTTGAGGATCTGACACCGAGACTAGAGGAGCCTGCTCAAGCACACCCTAGAAGAGCCATTGAACTAGCTAGAAGAACCGGTACTGGTTTCAGCCCCGATCAAAAGCACCGGAGCACGAAGAATCACTACCGGGTGATCCCATCCTTCATGACCATATCTAGATCATTGAGGAGCACCAATCCCTCTTACTTGCATGTTATTTGGGTTGGGGAACTATAGAGAAGACCAAAAGAAGAGATCTTGTACCAAGACTAGGGACCAGGTACAAGGACCAGGGACCGGAACTGGAACCAAGGACTAGGGACCAAGACCAACCCCTCACACCAGCAAGGCAACTCCAAGCACTATCTCTTCTCCTTATCCTTGAGACCCCGCCGAAGTGCACCCGTAACTCCCGGCTGACCGTTGTCCGAAAAGTCCTGACGAAATTTTATAGATAACACAAATATTTTGGTTGTCGAATTGAATGATTTTGTAACTAATAGTTTTAGTTGTAAAAAACATACAATTGAATTTAATATATTTGGCATCCAATATATATTTGGTTACCAATTGAATCTTTATGCAACTAATTTATATTTGAATCTATGACTAATATTTTTTTTTATGCAAAATACTTTATTTGAAAATACATTCAATGTCTGACATATATTGTATCAAATTGTTCCAATTCGATTTCAAAATTGGCACAATTTAGTATAAACAAATGATGTAAGGTGCATTATATGTTAAAAAAAAAAAAAAAAAATTCAATAGCCAAAATTCAGCAAATCAAAGTACAATCGTCATATAAAAAAATATACTAATAATTTTCTATTTGTCCAAATCTCTTGAAAGCCTAAGTAAAATGACTAATAATATCGTACCTAAGATTAAGGACAATCTTCATTCATATTGACCAAACCAACCTCAGAATGTGTAAACTTGGACATGAGTTCCATGATTTTTGCATTTTGGGCTTGCAACTCTTGTATGAACCGATCTTGGCATTCAACCTTTTCCTTTGCTCAACATCTTTCGGGGAATAAAAATTAGATAAAGAAGTTTTTTGTGGCATAGTTATTCCTAGGCCTTTCAAATAACCTGATTTGTTTCCAAGAACCTTGACAATGATAACGCACAGTGCGTGTTGCTATAATTGTTTAAGGTAACACATTGTACGTGTTGCTGTAAATGTTTAAGGCAACATTTACGAACAAAGCCAACGCATGTTGTCTTTTATTTACCACAACTCACTAAGTGAGTTGTCTTAAATGTTTAAGGCAACGTCTAACGTGTGTTGCTTTTTATCTACCGCAATGCATATAGTATGTTGTCATTGTGCTAAGACAACTCACGCTACACATTGCGAAAAGCTTTTTGGACTTTTGGCAACAGGCACATCAACAACATACATCGTGCGTTGCGAAAAGTTTTAACAACATATTTTGCGTGTTGCCATACACCAAATTTCTTGTAGTTGAAAAAAAATAAAGGTTGGTGCAACATATTTTCACTTGCTGTCTTGTTCCAAGAAAGTACAAAAACCATCTTCACATTTACATGTTATAACATCATAAATAGCTTCCAAATTTATTGATTTTCAATTTTGGTTAAAAAAAAAAAAAAAAAAACCCTACCTTTGAAAACCTTTCAATTTTTGGGAATTCAATGAAAAAGAACTAGAACCCAATTCCAATTCCTCATCGGACAATCCCAGAACCAAAAGGTCAAGACCTTGATTTTGTCAACATTGCTTATAGTCATTTGGTTCACTCTAATTGGGAAAAATTGAATTCACTGATAACCCACTTGACACCATTTAGAGTGAAGCATGTTCTATTGAAACTTCAAAAAAATTATGTTATTTCGCTTGAGTTCTTCAATTGGGTTCAAACCCATAAGCCCAGTTCACATACCCTCGAGACTTATTCGATGATCCTCCATATTTTGACCAAGAGCTAGAAATTTAAGTCTGCAGAGTCCATTTTGAAAGGTATTCTTGTGTTGGGTTCGATTGATTTACCTACTAAGTTGTTTGATGCTTTTTTGTATTCATAATTCTTCTCCACGTGTTTTTGATTCATTGTTTAAGACTAATGTTTTTTGTCAAATGAAGGATTATAAAGAGATGTGGCAATGTCAAATTGATTAATAAATCGGCTATGTCTTGTGAATGAAAATGTTTGTTTTTCTTTTTTTATTTGAATTGATTACAAAATATGTTGACACAAATACATAAATCAAATGAAATCGATCCTCATGTTAATTATACTTAAAATTATTGTTTTAGGGAACCTCAACGGCACAACGGAAATGTATTAACGTGAATAAAAAAGTACACCAAAAATGGAATATAACAAGCCTTACGCTTTAGACATGTATAAAACTATTACAAATTCTGAAAAGATAAAGATACATACAAGGAAAATAAAAATGCAATAAAAAATGCACCAACTAAAAACTGCTAATAATCAAGTTATGTGGACTTTATACACAAATTAGAAATTATGGAAAGTGAACATAATTTCCCATCTCACTCAAGAAATCAAGTTCCCTTCTTTCATGTTTTTAATGTAAGTGGCACAAGTGGAAGGACATTTTTGTCACCTAGAGTGCTGCCCTTGGCTCTTGTGAAATTTACCTTCAACGACTTTGGACAATTTATGGGCTCTTCCGTATTACCCAACTTCATAATTGTGCTGGGCTTCGAATTGGTAAAATCTACAATTTTTTTTTTGAAGTATTGCAGTAACTAGAAAAAACTCCCCACACATGCTTGTAAAATGCGTATGGTGAGACTCGAACCCCTCATCACCACTAGAAAGGAGATGCACTACCATCTCAATTAGCAAAAGCTACATCTTGCCCATGCACTAATTCTAATAATATTATAATCACTAATGACTAATTAGAATCTCTTATAGTGCCTATTTCTACACATTGTGTAGCCCCTTATCTACATCTTTGTTCTTTGGATAAAACCGGGTATTTAATATGTTAAATAAGTGTTTCAGGTTCAATTCCATCTGAGGGGCTAAAGTGTAAAAATGTAGAAACATTGGGGTAAAAGTGTAATTTTTCAAAGTTAGATTCGGCACCCTTGTTTTGGTGGCTTGAGGCCACCGAATTAAGGACATAATGTTGAAAATTTGGCATTCGGCGCCCTAGGGCACCGAATTCAGGGGCTGAGTTTAGAAAACCTTCATGTAGAACACTCAACTTTCAGGGGTCATATCTCTCTCTTTAGATCGAACTAGAATTTGTGATACCTATTTTTAGAAAGCCTCAGATGTCTTCTTTCCAACTATTTTTACAGAACGTGATTCTGATGTTTTTAGAGGAAGTTATGATTGTTTTCGTAACGGTGCGCGATGTTGAGAACACACCCACGAAAGCCTTGTTTTCAGCCAATTTGCAACCACTTTTGAAAGGCATTCTCATCCTTTCACCCCAATTTTGTGCCCTTACATTCCCACACTATATATATATATATATATATATCCCCTTATCTCTCATTTTCTTCAAACTTCTTCACCATCTTTCACCCCCAAACCGATTCTTCCCCATTTTTCTTCATCTATTCCATTTTCTTCATCAAATAAGGAGAGAATCAAGCTCCCATGGAGGTTTTTCCTCCATGGGAGTTCACCACACATCTCCACAACCTCCTTTTACACCCATTTTATCCATATTAGAGTATATTGCAAGGAATTAGGAGTCAATTTCGAGCTAGGAAGGCTAGAAGCATCTTTGGAGGACTTGTCTTCAAGGGTTTGCTCTTATTTGCTCATTTTTTTTGTATTTCTTGTATCTTTGATGTGTAACCCCGATTTGAGGAGTATTGTAAACACACACATGTAAATTCATTAGGGTTTTGTTTTACTCCTTTCTAATTCCATGATTTAATCTCCGGTTACAATATCCATGTGTGTTCAGGGTCTAAATTGATATGTATGCATGATTGAGATTATGAGTAGAGTAATTAATTTAAGAGTAGAGTAGTTTAGCTTCCCATGATTGTTTGTATATTAGTGGATGACCAAAATACCATATTTATAGTAATTGTTATAATATATGTGGCTTTTTACCACATGTGTTATACACACAAATATCACAACAAAATATCTCACAATAACTTCCCCTAAATCCATCGCCTCTCTTCCTCTTCACATCTCCAATTCTCACCGCCTAAACCTCTTCCACCCACTTGCTAAATATCTCTGTCCCACTTGCACTTGGATTACTTAATAATCTGCACCTCTGTTATTTACATATAAATATATGTGTTCTCATTTGTAAGTTTTGGTTCCAGAAATCAATACAAGTCATATATGTTCTCTTCTCTCATGTCTCTCTCTCTTGTTCTTCATAATATTATATATTGTTCTTCATCTTTTCTTCAATTAATTTATAACAGTAATTTGATTGTTAGAGAATTTAGCTCAAAAGAGTAGGAAAAGCGTAGTTCATGCATTTAGATGCTAAATTGGCATTAGTTCATATTCTTATGCTTAAGGGGTCTTATTTAAGATACAATTATCCATAATTGGCTGGATTGGGTGATGAATTGATTTGGGATAATTCTCAAATCAAGAAAATGAACCCTTAACTTAAATTGAATGGTCTTAATGAATAACAATCAACATGTTGCATGTGTGTTAGGTAAACTTGTTTCCCATGTCTAGCCATCATAGGGAGATTGATAAAACTGAATCCTTATCTAGAGTAAAGACAAACACAAACTAAATTCCTCTTGTGCTCGTGTAGTTATAGGGGTATTTCATTACTTAATGCTTTCACTTGGTTAGCCACCTTGTGAATGATATTTAGGTTGTGTGTTATATATTGCGTGGTTCGCATTAACATGTTCAGCATGATATTCTCTACATTTGACTAGTAAGTTAAGAGATCACTAGGCTGGTGTGTAGAGCTTATGTGCGTGTCCTAATGCTCTTAATGAATACATGCAATTTAAGCATGGATGTGAGTTCTAAGACATCGAGAGAGATTAGAGATCAATTAAGGGGACACGAGCATATAGCACACTTGCGCATTTGTTCTTGTGTTATATGGGTATCTTATATAGGCATTTGTTCTTGTGTTATATGGGTATCTTATATAGGTATCTCGTATGCTTAATGCTTTTACTTGGTTTTCATCCCATATTTGGTTAGACATTGTGAATGAATTATTGGCTATAGTATGACCCACGCGGTTACGCATTATATGCCCAACGAAATAACCATTGTATATGACTAAAAAGTTGAGAGATCACTAGGTTGGCGTACATGGCTCTTGTGTGTGTGCCACGACACTTAATGAATTCATATGTACTTTGTATATGTGGATGTGATTTCTACTACTCGAGAGAGTGTAGAGAAAAATTAAGGATATATTAGCCTATAATATACTTGTATATTGAGAGACTAAGTGAGTCTAGCGCTTAATTAGTTGGATTGTTTCAGTTGGGTCATTTCCTTTGTATAATCACATTACATGCCATATCTCCATTCCATTCTATCCATGTATATATTATAGTAGTTAATTTATTTATTTATACTATTATTTGTTTTTCCGCACACGCAATACACGAGTTCTCTTGGTGTGTTGTCATAATAGCTAGAACCAGTGACGGTCAGCAGATCCCACCTCCCTGTGGAACGATACCCTCACTTAAAGCTATTCTAGTCTCTATGACTTGCGCACTAGCGAGGTCAAACTTAAATGTTAATCTTTTGACCGACACCTCAACGACGTGTCGTCAATCTCCATGTGTATGTTTATACAGCAACAACATCACTGTTATATTAACGAACTATATACAACTATATAAGTGTGATACAATCAAAATTCTATAGAATATATTTGTATGTTATACATCAACTCAAAGCACTTGGAACAGAGAAAGAAGAGGTATGACATTCAATTTCTACAACCCCTGTTTTTCAATTGCAACCCAAAAATCATTCAGGAATACTTATACAGTTATGCACAATGTTTGACCAAGAACAACTCCCACTACCACTCCATCCACATATCTTGCCAGAACTATTTTCCAATCAAATACAAACGAAGAGGTCAAGCCTTCTTCATTTTGGTCCTGTGAGGGATCCGGATTTTCACATTTTCTTGATAAAGGCTTTCCAAACAATCCAGGGTTACCATCAAATGAACTCTTATCGAATGTATCAAATTGTTTTCCTTGGGTATAGATCTAACAAGATGGTTGTGCGAGACACTCAAGACTACAAGAAAAGTAAGCTCGACTAGGTGTTGAGGAATCTCCCTTGAGAGCTTGTTATAAGATAGATCCAATGATTCTAGTTCAGTGAGGTTACCCAAGGATGACAAGATGTGACCTTCGAGATCATTGTTGGAAAGATTGAGATTGTGAATCCCCTTTAAATCGGCAATGAATGCTGGAATCTCTCTAGTAAACTTGTTGTTGGAAAGAAGAATGCCTCTAAGCATATTTGAGATCCTCTCGTATATCTTAGGCCTTTGTTGTTCACGGTTAATGAGTATACCATAATTGCTTTCGTTGTTGCTAAACAAAATATAATTATTAATTTTTGAATATTAATTTTCTATTGTTCTTTAATAAAATAATTGTTATATAACTTATACTGTACACACAGAATTAGAAGTCCGACTAAAATTTCTTGTTAGTTTTATTTTTTTCTCTTCCGTATAAGCTACAAAATATAAAAGGACAAGCAGAGAGATTACTGAAGTAAGAGATATCAAGGTAAACTACAATTTCTTCATTGTTATCAATTGCTTCATTTTATTTAACAATGAAAACATCCAATAGAGAAAGCCAAAAAAAAAAAAAAAAAAAGCAATAAAAAAACAGATTATGTAGAGGTCACATCACATAATTAATTTTTCGGAGGAAAGGTAATTACATTAATTTCTATGTCATCGATCCCCTTTTTCTCTCAATTTTTCTTAATGGCATTCCAAAAATCTTCACAAACCATTCATATTTCTTTGTGCAGAAACTGTGCCCAAGAACCACTCCAATTATTAGGCCGTTTGCATATCCTATCGCAACTACTTTCCAACCAAATGCAAGAAATGATCAGTGAGATTTTATGGATATAAGGAATAAGAGAGTAGAGGAAGATGTTACCTTTCTATCTTCTGCATCTTTAATGTTGTTCCAGGTTTTGTGAAATGACAGTGATGACCAACTCTGAGCTAAGAGTAGGCTTCACATCTCCTCTGCCTCGACAGTCTGTAGAGTGAACCCAATGCCCATATTCTGTCCACCTGGGTAAGAAAAAAACATGCTCATACACCATCATACAGAGGTAAGTTGAAAAACATGGATTGAATGATCAATAAAAGAGTAACTTATGCTCTATTAAAGAAGTGTAAGCAACTTTTGCAACTTTGATCTCTGCCACTTTCTTAGATCTCTTTGACTTGCCATAAAGCAACTCATCCTCTACTTCCATTGTGGAAGAAAAAGTTGGCATGTGAGGTTCATTGGATTTCATAGTCTTATAAACTGGTTTGGAGTGATATTTTCTACGGGTTAACAAACAGTCATCTGAGAATTGAAGAGATAGTAGTCATGCAAACATAGCAAACATTGTCTCTGTGGAGATAAATAACCATGCAAGCATAGCAAAGATCAGACAAATTACATGAGAAGTTAACAAACACTACATAGTCTCAAACACATTTAACTTTTTTGCAAAGATTAGACAAAGGCATGAATGATCATCAAGTGCATCACCATTTTTGCTACCCGGAGCTTTTGAATGCATCTTAGTAACGAGAACTTGATTGTCACCTGCAAAAATCGAATATGAGGTCACTTTAGTTTAGAAAAGGAGAACTTTAAATAAAGAACTAAAACTTTCCAATGGACAATAATGTTCAACTGAAGAATTTGAACTTGATTCTCTATGACTCCATGTTATCATGGGCTTCAAGGAAGGCAGGTGATGTTTTTGGTATAACTTCCAATATATCATCAATGCTTTAAAGTCATTGAACTGACACAATTTCAACAATAGTTGTCGTGTCTCTATGTTATCACAAGAGAATAGCCATAAGCTCAAGGGAAACAATCTAATCACAAGCTAATATCTAAAGCAACTCAACTCTTTAACTGCAACATATTTTCATTTTCTTTCTTGTTTCAATAAAGAACATAACCCATTTTCACATTTGCATGTTAGAATATCATGAGTAGCTTCCAAATTCGTCGATTTTCAATTCTGGTGAAAAAAAAAAAACCCTACCTTTGAAAACCCTTCAATTTCTAGGAATTAGATGAAAAAAAAATGGAGCCCAATTCCAGTTCCTCATCGGATAGTCCCATAACCAAAAGGCCAAGACCTTGAATTTGTGAACATTGCTTATAGTCAATTGGTTCACTCTGATTGGGAAAATTTGAATTCATTGATAACCATTTGACACCAGTTAGAGTGAAGCATGTTCTGTTGAAACTTCAAAAAGATTATGTTATTTCACTCGAGTTCTTCAATTGGGTTCACACCCACAACTCATTTTTATAGTATGAGTTGGTTTCTTTTTTATATCACAATTATTGTTGGAACACTTGATTGGGAGATGAGAGCTGGTTTCTTATTCAAAAAGTGATGCTTTTTTGATCAATTCAGTATCATATTTGTTCTAGAGACAATCACTCTATAGATGTTTTCTATAACCTTTCGAAAAATCGGTAGTTCATATGTTATATGCTCTTTGGGAGTCCTAACTAGGTTGGTTGTTCATGTCAACTTTTTCCCAATGATACTAGTGATGTGTTTGGCTTGGAATTTCCTTTGTTTCCAATATATCTACCGATTACATGACTTTTATGTCTCATTTGTCAGATAAAGGGACCTTCCGGTGAGCAAATTCATGACTTTCGTGATAAGGTAAGCGATGAGTATGAGTTTGTCGTCAGGAAGAAAGGAGTTTACCAATTCTGCTTCACCAACAAGTCCCCTTATCACGAAACCATTGATTTCGACATCTGTGTTGGTCACTCCGTACACTATGATCAGCATGCCAAAGATGGTGATGAGAACAATTCTTAAATAATTTTACATGTTTTCTTCCTCTTGATCCTTTTCACTTGAAATATTACTAATGAGTTTTGTAAATATTATGCAGAGCATTTCTCTCTATTGCTTGAACAGGTATCAAAGTTGGAGGAAGACATTCACAACATTCAATTTGAACAACATTGGTTAGAGGCTCAAACCAATCGTCGGGCAATAGGTAACGGAAAATTCTCTCATGATCCGAGCTCTTACTTGAGCATACATATAAGCTCATGAGAGTTGTTTGTGATTGTTGTTGTTGAATGCAGTGAATGATCACATGAGCAAGAGAGCAATTCAAAAAGCAGTGATTGAATCACTTTCACTCGTGGCTACCTCCACGCCATCTGCACCGTCCATTTTCTCCGATTGATTCTAAAACCCTATTTTGGGTCTTCTCTTTACTATAACATTTTTTGAACAAGTGAATGTAGTATTTAACATGTCTATTGTCAAC
Source organism: Acer negundo (assembly GCA_035582765.1). Taxonomy (NCBI): domain Eukaryota; kingdom Viridiplantae; phylum Streptophyta; class Magnoliopsida; order Sapindales; family Sapindaceae; genus Acer; species Acer negundo. The sequence goes on along the minus strand of CM069241.1, from coordinate 33,036,809 downwards.
TGTTGAGGGAGTGTTATGTCCCACGTCAATCTTAACTCAAATTTTGTTTCGTTGGAATTTCTCAGGTTGATGTGGACATAGCTACCCACATAACCGTCTCTGATGATGGCCCTGGCCGAAGGTAATGCTTGATTCAGTCAAATTCTAGGGGTATTCCAACCCATTAACGCTTGGCCCTGAGACAATAGTTGCCCAAAGTCTCAGCTATAATCCGTACACTGATTTATGATGTTAACTATGTATGGGAATGAAGCAGGCACTAATGTGGCTCTCACTCGTCTTTGCCTTTTTTCGTTTTGTTTCATTGAAGCTTGCTTTATGTGGAGTCAGCTGATCGCCCTGGATTATTGGTGGATCTCGTAAAGATTATAACTGACATCAACATCGCTGTTGAATCGGGAGGTCCATTTTTTAAGGGCATATTGCACTAACTCGATGTCAATTTGGAAACTACTATTAATGTTTTATTGATGCTAGGTAATCTAAAAATTAGTTCAAATCTCAATCTAAATGACATGGTAAGTGATTTTTTTCATTAACTCAATCATCTCATGTTGTGTGTAGTAATGACAACTCACCATATCATTTTTGTTGAAATTTGGGTTAGTTATTTGGATTGTATAGCATCACATGGGTCGTTTGTTTTTTCCACTTAAAAATTAATGGGTCTGAATTGAACTCAATAAGTTTTTTTATTTTTTATTTTTTTTATTTTTTTATTTTTTTTTTTTAAGTGGTCAAACAATCTTAAAAATATAAAAAAAAAAACAACTTAAAATAAAAAGTAAAAAATCCTGACTTTTAACTTAATTCTAAATCACTGGATTATAATTAAAATATTCTCCTTCAAGTCTATCATCTCAAAGAATATATATTTCCAAATTTATTATAATTTGATATGGTGTAGAATTCTTAACATATTTATTATTTTTAACGGGTTTTAGAAAGGAAAAAAAAAAAAAAAACCATAATCACTTCTCGTATTGAAATTTTCATAGGATTGAACAATTGAATTTCTCTAACTCCTACTAAATCCTGATAAGAACTCTGTATTTTTTTTTTTTTAATCTAACTATTTATCTAGTACTCAATAAATTTTTTTATCTAACTATTATTCTAGTGCCCAATAAATTTGGTAGATTTCGTGACTTGAAGATGTTATAAAATAATATATAAATATATATATATGCTTATAATTCAAGAACCTATTTTAAAAAAAGTTTCAAGAACTTTTTTTTTATTTGGCTTTTGGTGCGTATTGAACTCGATTTTTTTTTTTTTAACAATAAATTGAACTTGAACTTTATTTGCAGAACATGCAAACTTATATTCTTTGATAAATTTTTTATTTTGTTAAATTGAACTTTGTTTGCAGAAGAATATATAAAATCTTATAAAGAATGATGCATGTTAAATTACTTATTTTAATTAGTATTGGTATAAATATAAAATTACTTATTTTTTGACAATTTTATTTATAAAAAAAATTGAAAAAAACAAAATGTTAACAGTATATTCAGATGTGAGGAAAAAAAAAACCAATTAGGTTCAAATTTTAACCTCCTTCGATGTTTAGAAAAATTTAAAATTATTCGATTTTCAGATAAAAAACAAACGTCCCTTTAAAGTTTAGAAACTAATTTAACGGTTGGATTCAACCACAAAGTGGTTCATACCTAGTCAGACCCGTATACTATAGTAATGGATTGATAAGTGTTTGAAAAGGATTGAACAAGTGATGATTGAGTGTAAGAAAAAAACATCAAGTCCCATACGTCCTTTGGTAAAGGAAAAGTATGGGCCAAAAGAGAACAAAAGTGATTAAATAGTTGAACACTTGTATCTCAAATCTCTCTATATGTGCCTTGAAAAGGGAGAAATGGATAACATTCTCTGTGTGCATTATATAAACAAACAATAAACCTCTATCAATCCATCAATCAACCAGAGACATGAACACTTCTCTTTCTAGAGGAGCTCCCACCTTCAACTCCGTGCTTTTCAAGTAAGTCATTCTTTTACTTGCATATTCTTCCGATTTGTTTTATTACAATCATAAATTTGAGATTTACGGGACAAACGTACGACTTGAATCCATGATTTTTGTGACTGGGTTATATATATTAACATTTATCTATAATAGATATAAGACCATTTTTATCGAAATCAAAATTCGTGGAGGAGACGAGGGGCTACCCCTTTTTATTATAAAAAACAAAACTATATATTTAATATTAAATTTTGTAAAATTTTGCTTTAACTCCTCTAAATATTATATTTTACTAAATTGACCCCTTCAAACAAAATTTTACGACTCCACCCCTATATGAACATGCATATGCCCAAAACAATTCAGGTGTTTAGTGATATTCATTAGTAAATCACATTTCCTTTTTTCTTTTTCATTGAACCTTTTTGGTTTTAGGCCGATGATGCGGAAAAGTTACCACAAGAAAGGAGGTGGCGATATGATTCACGGAGAGACGACGACGACGACGGTGAAATCGAATGCAGAAGGTCCGATGAAGAAGAGCATGGTTGGATCAGAAAATGATGGAAATAAGATTTGGGTTCCTGATGATCGCACCGGAATTTACTATCCAAAGGGACATGAAAAGGTTATGGAAGATGTCCCTGTTGGAGCTGCAAAACATACCCATGGTGTCAATTGGTTCTCCAACAACTTTGATGCATGATTATTTATGTCTTTCAAATTCCACAATGTAATCTTGGCATTATATTATCCTTTGCCGTTACACATACTGAATACCATGAATTTTTAAAATTCAGGATTCCCTTATTCAATAAAAGGTAAATTGTACTAAGTTCCCTTATGAATTTATAATTACTTAGTAATCAAGAACCTCTATATTCGAGATAGGAATAGAGGGAATGGAGGCTACTGCAGTCTCCTCCATCTTTAACCTTTTTTTTTTTCCTTTGATTTTATTTTAGTATTTTTTTTAATTAAATCAATCGTTTTCTCTTAATTTGTTTAAATGGTTAGTTAAAATTAACAATAATACTACTTTAAAATTTATACTTTTAATAATCACTGTTTAAGTTTTAATTGATAAATTGTTAAGGAGCAAATCAAGTAATATTGATTTTGTGCCATGTATGTATACACGATATTTCCCATATCTTCTCCAATCACTGTAATTATAAGATATACCCATATTTGTGGGATTTTATTTTGTATAATTTCTTGTATATATACCCAGGAAAGTGGAAATGTGGAATGAATAATATATTTTCAATCTCATAATTTTGTTATAAATAATTAATATTTTAATTAAAAGATATTATCATTTTTATTTTTTAACTAATTATAGTATATTTTTTGGAAGAAATTATAATATTTGTTAAAATAACCAAAATATATATATTTTAAAAACAATATTCAATATTAATATGATCTACTAGATATACTTTTATTAATCATCTTAATAATTTTAAATAAGGGTAATGTTGAAAATTTAAAAACATATCGATTTATGATGTATATACAATTTTAAAATGGTGTAAATATCGTCGCTCGTTGTTATTCCAAATCACATAAAGCTTTTTAAAATAACAATTAGAGTAACAATACTCTTGCACCCCCAACAAAAATCGTAGTGTATCCTACTAAAATTTTTGAAATTTTAATTTGTAAGCACACCCACCTATCATCAAAACATATCTTCTTCTAACTTTTAGTTAAATATTATAAACTAATATTTCAAAAATAAAAATAAATAAATAAATAAATAAATACTGTAAACTAATAATTTATAAAATAATTAAAATGAAAAATAAAGATAAAATGAAAATCACGGAGGAGTCCCAACACATCTCCTTACTTTTCTTAATTTAATTTTAATTTTTAATTAAATTAAATGTTTTTATATTTTTTCTAAAAAATATTTATAATAATTATTTAATATTTTTAGTTTAAATAATCAATTTATTTTATTTTCCTTTAATAAATAAAAATATTATCACATATTTAAAATATGTAGTAATTTGATATATTTATAATTTTTTTTGAAATATTACGAGAATTATTATAATAGAACTATTTTGACCTGCCGAGATATGACAATACATATGTTATCTATCCTATAATGTGAGATAATTATTTATGTAATCTGGAAAGAAAACTCTTCATATATACTTATAAAATATGTGTGGTAGAATTTGAACCCCTTATAAAACCCGTTGTACTATTTTTAGCTACCACACTCCTCATCACTTATGTGGAAAGGAGGTGCAATACCAATTTTGTTAAAAGGCGATATCCATGTGCATTTATAATTTATGTATCATTTTAATAGTGGTTCGAATTGTGTCGATACTTTTTGAATGGGTCAACTTTTTTTGAATGGGCTTGGGTGCAATGCTGCCGGATCCGAACAAAAACCAATTTTCACAATTTTTGTACAAAGGTATAAAAAGAGGAGTGTGGCGGTGGTTTGATCTCTCCTTCCATCATTTTCCATTCTCAATCCATTCTTTTCTAACGAACCGGTCACAGGCGGACCTCCTCCACCCAATTCGGCTCCGGTTTTGATATTTCATGGTTACTTAGTGTTGTAAGTCTCCAAATACTTGACTCAGTTGACTGCTATCGTTGTTCTTGCTCTTTATTAATTGAGTTCAAAAACTTAGGGTTAGGGTTTGGCGGGGAATTTTGGGATTTTGTTTGATTCAATTCAATTTTGGGTATCTTCATTTATTTTTCTTTGGTGATCAAATTCATGTTAGTTATTGTTTGTTTGATTGATTTTTCATTTTTTTTCTTCGTACACATTGTTTATATGAGAGAGATAGGGAGAGCCAAAGTCTCTGCAATTATATATTGACTTTACATGTTAGTTTTAGCTTCTGAAAAATAATTTACGTTCTGGAGACTCTGATTTCTGTGCTATTAAACACACATTTAACGATTACAATGTGATATTAGGTTGCAAGAAACAGATTTGCGTAGATTCCACATTAAATTTTTTTTTGGATTTGTTTAGATAGTGTATGCATTCTTGGCGGTGGATTTGCAAAGGAGCACCCGGAATTGGGATATTGGTGCACTGTCTTTTTATGAAGATTTAAGGACACTGATCTTGATTATCTTTAACCAACTATTTACACTAGTATATTAACCAAATTCTAGCCCTTAATTATGTAATAATTCGTTTTAAACTCAATTCTTTGAACACACTGAGTCCATTGGCCAAATGAAGAAAGTCTAGGAATCTAATTATTGTTGACTTTATGAAAACAGTTGAAATAGAGCAAACGGTGACATTAAGAATAAGAGTAAAATCAGTGTTTATGTAAAGTAATCCCCCAATTTAAATGGGTTAAAGGACCTGATTAGCTTAGAATTTCTTTTAGATACTTCTGCATCAACCATCGGTGGTTGGGAAAAGTTCTACTGCAATGATAAAAGTCTGATAGTTTTAGCATGTATTTTCAATGTCTAATCTTCCTTTGTTGTTTTGAATTTTGATTGAATTGACACATTTTATTAGCCTTAAACATGATAAATGGTGCATATTACAGTATATAAAATCAAATTCAATCCAATATAATCTCAACCTAGTTCAACTTCATATAATTAGAGGTGTCAATGGGGCCAGGTTGTGCCGTACCCGTACTTGTGGCGGGCTTTGCCATTCGCCCAGCCCAATATATTGAGGGGCCAGCTCGAGCCCTTTGAGAGGGCGGGCTTAGGCATACATTATAGGCCCGTGGGTCCTGGGGGCCGAGCTAGACTTATGGTCTAAAGTCCGTCAGGCCCACGAAAAATTAACTTTTAATAGTGATTTCTTTCTTTTGACGAGTCGATGCATAATTCTTAAAATTTAATTTCTAGCTAGCCAGCTAGGTGTTTTTTATTTTTAATTGAAAGATTGTTCCATTCATAGTATGTTAGGATTGGAAATGAAAAATTAAATATCAATATATTCATAAAACACTATTAATTTGACATGACTTTTGTGTCCTATAAAAATATTATTCATTTTAAACTATAGGGTTTTATTTTTGTTATATAAAATTACTTTTTTCTTTGCGGGCTGGCCCAAAGAGTGCAGAGCCTCAAATGGGCTTGGACCTTGGGCTGGGCTCATAATTTAGTTTGCCGGCCAGGCCGAAAGCCTGGCCCTCGATGTTAAGGACCGATCCCAGTCTGTTTGACACCTCTGCATATAATATTAGGTGTACCAAAACATGACATGGATATTCTTTTGCTGATATATTTTTAGGTTGCTAAGTATATATGTTTTATCTATTTATTAGTCTATAGGGTCTCATAGTAGAAGAGAAAAATGTCAAAATCTTGCAAGGGCCTTGCTCTGGAACTGGTCAAGTGTCTAAGTGAATCTGATTGTGTTAAGGTGATGATCCTGTTTTCTATTCATCCCTCTCTAAATACGCCAATATTTCGTGAAGGAATTTTCGTTTTAACTACTATTTATGTATTTTACATATAGGTTGAAAAGCGATCTTACAGGGAATGTGCTGGAGAGAAATGCCCATCCATATCAAGTGAGTGTGTGGGACTAAGGGAAACTTATTTCAATTGCAAGAGAGGCCAGGCAAGTTTTTTTTCCCTTGTTTCGTCGTTTTATTTATTCTTTGTTATCTCTATATATATATGATATAGACTGTACCTTTAGGAATGTTTGCAGATGTTTAGATTTTCACCCTGTCATGTTGAACTTTTGATATTAATAAATTTTATCTGTTTCTTATACAAAAAGGTCTGTTAGGATTGAGTTGATGGCTTCTGGCTTTGTTTAGTTATATCTTTTTAAGCTTTTAAGATCTCTTGGTTGTGTGATGCAAACCTAAGCGGTGATAAAAATAACTTAGCTGCAATGATTAAGGAATTCAATTGTGATTCCTTGAATGTTCTTATCTTCTTGTCATTATTTTTTAATTTCCAGAAACTATTTTCTTCAACTCTAAGCCATATATGCTTTTTGGAAGGAAAACAACAAAATTATAGTACATTTTCACTGCTTCCTCGTACAATTTTTATCCATGTGATTTTCATCAAACTTCTCAAAATGTAATCAATTCACAAATCTTAAATATGTTTCTGTGATCCATAGCCATCAATTAACCATGGAAGACACCTATACTGAGATTCTTGAAGCTTTTCTTCAAAACCTGTTAAGGTACTAGATCCCTCAGAGTAAAACTATTAGCTAGATTTTAAACTGGACAACTACCCCTCTGTACCTATTTGCAAGAATTACTTTTTGGGAAAGAGGTATGTTCTTCAATATAAGTAGGTGGGTTGGGTTATGGGTGTGAGGTAATTGGCAGTAGTCAATAAAGCATTGTTTAGGAAATGGTACAACAATTTCAAATACAGTCATTGGAGGATGGGTGTAGTGATGAAATGCAGGTAGCCAAGAAAAAGATGACTAACTCGTGTATTCTAACATGTGTTTGGTGAGCACTGTTCCTAGAAAAGTTTTAATTTCATTATAGTTTTCTGACAAGAGAATACTTAGTGAAGAGGGAGGTTGTGATCAAGTGGTATTCTATCTGTAGTATGGAGAAACTGTGATCTTTCACTTCAATGCTCAATCAAAATGTTAATCTGCTATAGTATTTGATTATTTCCATCACTTGGCATTTATCAGCTCATGCTTTAACTTGTGATGGAAGTGTTATAGAGATATAGAGGAATTAAAGGAAGAGGCTTCAGTTGCATTGTTTGAACGGTTATTTCTTTGTTTTTGTCTTCGTTTTAGAATTCTATGTTTTGAGATGAATTGTGGGTATTTGAGGGAAAGAGCAGTTTATTTTGTCTCCAAAGTCTGGAGCTTCTTTTCATTTTCTTTTCAATTTTAATCCAAAACATTAAGGATCCTTTTTTTCTTGGTTATCTAATTTCACTTCTACTTATCTTTTAGGCACTTTTGTAGGCTTCATTGATGTTATAGAATTCAGGTTTTAATTTTATTTTATTTTTTTGCATTCATTTTATCGTATTCTCCTAGATACTTCTCCGATTAAATGCTATATGGTGATGAACCCGTAGCATAACGTGATACTTCTACAATTCACTGATTTGTTGTCATCTCATAACTTTCATCTTAGCAAGTCTAGATTTTTATTTCATGGAAGTCTACTCTATGATGGAGTTTACGGTTGCTGGCTTGCTGCCATAATTTCAATGTCATTATTATTGTTATTGTTATTGCTTATATTGTAGCAGAAGATTGTGTTTGACATTGTATATTAGTTCATTTTAGTGTAATTGTTATTGTTAAATACATGTGATTAGTTACAAGAGCTATTGCACTTTTAGTCTTGACAAGACTTGCCACTCATTTTCTTTTGTTGTAACATTTTTGATTAGGTTGACATGAGAGCTAGAATACGTGGAAACAAAGGCTACTAAAGAAGCTACCTACAATCGGCAAGGTAAGATATGGTGGGACTGTGCTTTGATAATCAAAAAAGTTAATGCCAATGAAAGCTACAAACAGCTGTCCAAACTTCAAAGACTTGTGTGACAATTTTGATGTGAATGACTTGATAGCTAGATGTGAAATTACAAAATTTTAATAAAATTTAACAATTTGATGATTTTCTCCATTGTCACTGTGGTTTCTATGTCCATATTTTTAAACGTTGGATCAAGTATATGTCACCTGTCTCTTCAAATAGTATTCTGATCAATCCATTCACAGCAATGTTACTATGCGGTAAAAATAACATATGTGATTGGAAATATGCAATTGTTATTTGCAAGTTCCATCCAAGTTCTTCACCACCCGTGTATGTGTCAGCAGAGCTATTTTGCAGTTCAAGTAGTTAACAAATAATCTTTGCTTATGGACAATGTTCAAAACATTCTTTTAGACCCTCGATCCATTGTGGCTTGATAGTTAAGGGCAGCATTTATTTAGTTTAACAATGTCTTAGATTCGAGTTGCCACCGTAAATAGGGTTCAAAATTTTTTTGTCACTATTTGGATCTGACTTTGTAAGAAAGTCACCGGTTTAATAACTTAAGTTTAAAAGGCAAATATTATAGTGAACGGATAAAAATGCCCCCCACAGTAACCTTCTTTACTATTTATTTTTTTTTTTAATTTCTTTCAAAATCCTCCATCAATGGACAACGGTGGACCACGACCAAACATAATAGCGACTTTTTTTATGTCTCAGCCTTTGTTAGTTGTATCTGAGATACAAATCGTTTTGTTAGTTTTTTTTTTTTTTTTTTTTTTTCCAATTTAAAATATTCTTTTGTAAACCTCAAACTGATTGTGCGAAGGAAAAAAAAAATAATTGTTAAAAAGGCTCGAAAAAGTCTCGGACAAAGCTTAGAAAAGTTCGGACAGTTCATTAAAAGTTTCGGAGAAGTGATGAAAAGGCTCGGATAGTTCATTAAAACGCTCGGATAAGAAATGAAAAGACTCGGAGATTCAAAATTAACAAAAAAAATTATTGTTGAAAAGTCTCGGAGAAGTAATGAAAAGGCTCGGATAGTTCATTAAAAGGCTCGGAGAAGTAATGAAATTAACAAAAAAAACAAAATTGTTGAAAAGTCTCGGAAAAGAAATGAAAAGGCTCGGAGAAGTAATGAAAAAGCTTGGACAATTTATTAAAAGGCTCAGATAAGAAATGGAAAGACTCGGAGATTCAAAATTAATAAAAAAAATACTGTTGAAAAGTCTCGAAGAAGTAATGAAAAAGCTTGGATAGTTCATTAAAAGGCCCGGAGAAGTAATGAAATTAACAAAAAAAAAAAAAAAAAACTCACAAAATAAGGCTAATGAGGTTGAAAAAATAATTTTAAAATGCAATAATTACCGTCAAATTATTTTATATAAGAGGGCTTCTCTCACGATCCACAAATTATCTATTTACACTCCAATTTAAATTTTTTTATTAATGACAATTTAAATATGAATTAAAATTACTAAACAATACAAAAAAAAAAAAAAAAAATTTTAAAGACACTCCAAAATAATTAAATTATTAAACAAAGAAATTCTCTCTCCTAAATCATTAGATTAAATATTGGATTGATTTTTTAAAGCCATTTATGAAAAAGTCACCAACTTAATAAGTTTTATAGAAATAGCACTAAAGTATGTGATCTGTAAAAATTGCCCCTCATTTATTCTCTCTCTCTCTCTCTCTCTCTCTCTCTCTCTCTCTCTCTCTCACTCTCATTTTTTTTTCAAAAACCTCCATTGATGGATCAATGGAGATCAAAACGACCTCCATCGAAACGGTTGACTCCATTAGAGGTCTTCGAAACGACCTCCGTTATTAAAAAAAATCTGGAAATAAGTCTTGGGTATTTGGTAATAAGTCTCTGGTAGCTAAAAATAACTTGAAATAAGTCTTGGGTGACCTACCCGAGACTTATTGTCAAATACTCGAGACTCATTTCCAAAAAAAATTTAATAACGGAGGTCGTTTTGAATACCTCTAATGGAGTCGACCATTTCGACGGATGTTATTTTGATCTCCATTGATGAATCAATGGAGGTTTTTGAAAAAAAAAAAAAAAAAAAGAAGAAGAGAGAGATAGAGAGAGAGAGAGAGAGAGAGAGAGAGAGAGAGAATAAATGAGGGGGCAATTTTGATAGATCACATACTTTAGTGTTATTTTCGCAACATTTAATAACTTGGTGATATTACCATAAAACTAATGGAATTTGGTGCTATTTCCCTCTATTTCCTCGTAAATATTACGTATTAAACTCTCTCTCATAAAATCTATTATTACTATATTAAATACTCTATCCTAAGTACTCTCTCTCTCTCTCTCTCTCTCCATTTTTCAAAAAAATATATATATAAAAAATTTTATCTCTATACTTTCTTGATCAATCTCTGATTAATAGTTAAAAAAAAAAAAAAAACTTATGCATTATTTGGTGTTTTTCTAAAGTAATATATATATATATATATATATATATATAGTTTTAAAGAAGATATTAATTTATAGGAGATTAATTTATAGAGGTTTTACTGTATGATCTTTTTCTTAACTACTAGATTTTGATCTAAACAACCTCAATAATAATAATAATAATAATAATAATAATAATAATAATAATAATAATAATAATAAGTGTTTCTCTTCAAGACAAGATAAGGTTGGTATGTTGGTAAATCCTTCATATTTACGCTATGAGGTCGTGGTTTCGAACCCTCCCCCACACACAAAAAAAAAAAAAAAAAAATTCCCAATTTTATGTAATTCCAAAAATAAAAAAAAGTGTTTCTCTTGACAAAATACATATATAAAATTTATTAATTAATCGAGATATTAATTTTTATTAACTTATATTAGGAAAATTTTTAAGTCAGTATATCCTGATATAACTTCATCAGTGCGTTGGATGTGGACTATTATATTTACATGTTTTGACTTAAAGTTTATACACTAATCAAAACTTCTCTATAATCTGTAGTCCACATACAACTGATAAAGTTATATCAGGATGCAAGAAGAAAATAACTACTTATATTAAATGTGGATATTAACATCATTGAGAATCTTTGTGATGATGAAGTTGACAATAATACAATAATACAATAATACAATAACTTTGGAGTAAAATCATCGATGACACTGAAAAAACAGAAAAGAAAAAGAAAGCAACGATAGAATCATATTCAATATCATATGTAATTTTTAGCACATTATTAACTTATGAAATGAGTGGAACTCTATATTTATGCACCAAGATTATAAATCATTATTGGTATAGACCATCGTGGATAATATGAGATTGACATAGTTTGCCAATAACACATCGGCGGTTCGAGTTTGTCCTCCAAAATTTAAATTACTGTAATATTTTAAAATATAAATATAAATATATATATATATATAGTCTTTCTTGACTGACAAGTGTATACAACCAAGTCAAAGCATTTAAATCCAAGTGGTTTATATGTAAGGAACTGGTATAACTTTTATCGGTTCCAACTAATAATACCATTTATATAAACGCGAAGTCAGTGAAAAAGAATAAAAAATAAAATAGTAATTATAAAATGAAACCCACTAATAAAATAAAGTAGTAGCGTGGACTGTGGACTGTGGACTCCTTCCAAGAGAAGTTGCTTCTTTATAAAAAAAAAAAAAAAAAAAAAAAAAAGAAAAAAGAAAAAACAAGAAAGAGAGAAGTTGCTTCTTTTCCATTTCACCGATAAAACCCCAGAAGAAAATTGCTTTCTTTGTACATTTGAATATTCATCGGGAAGTTCCTTAAAAAAAATTTTTAGAGTTTTTGTGATGGCACAAGCAACAGAAATCATTCCTGATCTCTATGTTGATGATCTTTACTTCTCAGCCATTTCTGATGAAGAAAATGATCAACAAACCAATCAACAAACCAATCAACAAGAAGAAGTTTTTCAAGTGTCAGACTCCAAGTATGCAGAGGAGCTGCAGTTCCAAGAAACACTCATGGCTTCCATTATCACTTCTCAAAGGTCAAACGCTCCGATACCCACTTCCCAAACGACCATCCAAGCGAGTATGAATAGTCCGGCCCAGCCATTGGTGATGATCACTGCTAACACACCCGAGTCCGGTGAGTCCTCTCTGAGTTTTTGTGAGATTTGTGTTGAGAGGAAAGAGAGTGACTTTATGTTCAAGTTTGAAACTTGTGTCCACTCTTACTGTGTTGAGTGTATAACCAAGCATGTAGCCACCAAGATACTGGATAGTGGTATGAAAACTGTGAATTGCCCTGGTGTGAATTGCAAGTCTGTTCTGGGGATTGATTCTTGCAGGCAAGTGCTTCCAAAAGAATTGCTTTTGATTTGGGAGGAAGCGGTTTGTGCGGATATGATTGATGAGTCCCAGAAGTTTTATTGTCCGTACAAGGACTGTTCGGGTATGTTGCTGAATGAGGGTGGAGATGGAGAAGTGATTGTGGAGGCTGAGTGCCCGTTTTGTCATCGTTTGTTCTGTGCCCGGTGCTATGTGCCGTGGCATTCTGGGGTCGGGTGTGAAGAGTTTCAGAGGCTGAATGTGGATGAGAGAGAGCGAGAAGATATCATGGTGATGGAGATTGCTAAGGAAAAGAAGTGGGGAAGGTGTCCTCACTGCAAGTTCTATGTTGAGAGGACCGAAGGCTGTCCACATATGACTTGCAGGTCAGTCGGTCTTATTGTTTCAATGTTTTGTGGTGTTTTTGGAGTCTTGAAAGCTGGTTGTGAAAAATCATTTGTTTTAATTGATTAATTAATTGTGTTGGATTAGTAGGGTCTTGGTAATTGGAGTTTTTATCAAAAATTGTTACTTGTTTGATTGTAAAGTTGATAGATCATAGATGGTCTGACAGTATAACTACATAAGTGTTTTGGATGGTTGTAGTTACATATATTATGTAAAAAGAATCCTTTATTTGTAGCTATATAGAAATGCGATTTAATAGTATAAGAATTCAGATAAAGATAGTAGCTAAATTAGGCTAAATAGGAGATTTATTGAATAATGGTATCTTAAACAGTCTTAAAATGTAGTAAAACTCAGGAAGAACTTCCTTGGAAAGCTCAAAATTTCAAACATAAATGAGCTTCTACACCAAAAAACCTCTTTTATCGAATGTCACACCAAATATACTACAGCATTATTTATTCTGATGGTGTTGTTATGGCCAAGTACAAAGTTTTAGATTTGTTGGGTTATCATCTTTTGCACATTAACTAAGTGTAAGAACAACTTCAATTTATGATTGTGGTTGCAGGTGCAATTTTCAGTTTTGCTATGGCTGTGGATCAGAGTGGACTTCTGCTCATTCTGGTTGCCAGAGAGGTATAGTGTGTTTGGGAATATAATTGTTATATTAGCTACAAAAGCAAGACATGTTTATTCCCCCTATAAGTTTCATCGTAAGTTTTTATTTGTATATAAAAAAAATGGGAATTTGCTATTTGAATGGTTCTGAGTTTGATAGGTTCTGTTTTTTGCTTTCGTTATCATGTTGAGTCATGATGGGTTTAACAATCAGGTTACATTATTCTGTTGATTATGAATCTTAACACCTTTCAGGACTAGTGAAACTCGAATGTATAAACAGTAAACTTAAGTTATAAATTATCTTTTGACGGCTTTGGATTTCGCCTGGGATCTTGTGATGCAAAACCCTAGATTAAGATGTGATGTAAAAGGACATAGGTGCAACTTTTAAGGTGTGATACCTAGATTGTTCATCAATTTGAAGCCATATATATTATTCAACTAGGAAACGAGAAGCATTATATGTATCCTCTGCTTTTTCGTACAATTTTAACCCATCCTATGATTTCCTTTGAAATCAGACCTTCTCTAAATTTAATCAGGTCACAGACCTTGTATGCCTTTCTCTGATCCGTGACTGTAAATTAACCATGGGAATCACCTCTAAAGGGACCCCCTAAAGCCTTCAAGGTACTAGCTAGATCCCTCACATCTGAACCATTTAGCTAAGATAGTCAAAGTGGACAGCTACCCCTTTATCTATTTATAACAGTTAACTTACTAGTAAGACATATGTTCTTCGACTTAAATTGGTGCGTTGGGTGTGAAGTATTTGGCTTTGGCAGTACTTTAAACATCCTTTGTTTTTTTTTTTTTTGTGTGGAAATGTTATCAGATTTTCAAATACAGAGTCTTTGTAGGATAGTTTGATAATCAACATGGCCCATGGGACGTAGCAGAACCATTTTAAAAATAATTTCTCATGTGCTTATTATAGACTTATAGTTATGGAAGGCGATTAGTGATGGTTGTATATTATCTTCAAGGTGGGGGATTTAGAGAATAGTTAAAATTTAGGATTAGATGCGTAAATTTGTTCAAGCTTATACTATGATGCACTAATCGCATGTCAGAGTGAGGATGTGCTGTGCTGTTATAGGCTTGTAGCAATCACTTTGAAGTTAGGAAGAGTGTTTGGTGTACCTAGAAAAGTTTCTTTAATTTTTTGGACAGCTACCCTTTGTTCTCTAAGATACGAAAACTTAGTGAAGAGAAAGTAGTTTGTGATTAATTAGTATCAAATGCATAGTATGGCAAAATTGTGGAATATTTGTGCTTTACTGACTGATTATTATTGAGAGGAATTTAAGTTGTTCAATTGTTCATGCCTAAAATAGAGGTAGAAGTAATATAAAGTTGTAGAGGAATTTAAGGAAGAGGTTTCGGTTGCGTTGTTTGGAGGACTATTTCTCTTTGAACTTATATTTACATTTTTGAGATGAATTCCAAGCATTGAAGGAGAAGAGCATTCTAAGGAGCCTTTATTTTATTTTATTTTATTTTTTTCACTTTTTCTTTGTTATCTAGTTTCACTTGTACTAATCTTCTAGGCACTTTAGTTAACTAATTTAACTTACAATAATCTAATTTCACTTCTTTATTATCTGCTTCAGGTATTAACTTATTTGTTATGTTTTTTTTTTTGGTGTAATTCTGAATACTTCTTGTTTAAATGCTAAATAGTGATGGACCCTAATAAATTATTGTAAGAGTTATTAATTTATTAAATTTATTTATCATTCCCTTTTTCCTGCTAGTCCTTTTAACCTGTAAATACAACTAGATCTTTGTCTCTTTGATGTTTTTTGTCCGGGTTCGTGATTGTTTCTTGTTCGGATTTGTGATTGTTTACACCCAAATACCTCATATAACCATTTGATTTACATAGAGTCGTTGAATAATAATCCTCCTTCTTACATGGAATTCACACCATATAAAGAATATCAAGTGACCTACATTTCATGATTTGCATACATCAGAAACAAAAGGGATTCTGGCAATATCAAGTGACCTAAATTTAGACATTGTTTCTCCATCTTGTACATAACTGCAATGATCTCATCATCAAACCGTGTCTTTGATAATATATGTCAAGGGATAAAAGTGTTTGATTTTCATTCTTGTAATTATTATCATCATTGGATTTTCTTGAAAACTTTTGTATTGATGGTTATGAGAATTTCAATATTTACTGCAGGACGAAGTTGATGTCATTTTTTTACAATAAATTGTTTGAAAGTGAACTTAGCATTCCTTTTCTTTCTTTGATTGGTTAGGTTGACATGAATCTGTGGAAACAAGGGCTACTAAAGAGATTAAGGGCGTGTTCGGTGATATTTTCGGTTTCTTAATTTAGAAGACAGATAGAATACATATCTGTTAATATTTGTGAGGTGGAAATATGGAGACCAAAATTTTTTGTTCTCCATGTTAATGCACAGAAGATGGAATCGTCAAAATGATGTTCTAATTTTCGTTTTACTCCAACCTTTATCTGTCTGTTTGAGTAAGAATTAGTGAGAGATCTTGAAACTTTTAAGTTGAAAAAGTATTGTAAATGATATATATATATATACACGTATATATGTGGACTTTTAGATTCTCTCGTTATCTTTGCTGTTTCTTGTATTTAATGATCTTATGATGCAGAAGTATTATAATGAATTAATTTGTAGCCCACACGGACATCGTAAAATATAACGCAATAATAATTTAAATATATCCCAAGTAGTCAAAAGCTTACAAGAATACCCCAAACTTTCAAAAATTCCCTCACTTAAAAAAATAACTACCACGTTTATTACCATTATTATTTTGACCAACCAATGATACAAAACTAAAAGGTAAAAAGTAAATTATACATTGTTTGAAATAAGTAAAATGAGAAGGAACAGTTCTAATTGTATTTTTAATTTTCCTTTTGAACGTATAAAAGTGTTGAAGAAAGTTATATGAAGTGGTGACAAGGTGAGTTTTCAAAAAAGTTATATAAAAGTGTCAATCATGACCCGAAGCACAAATTCATTACTTCGGGTTGGGGGCAATCCAAAGCTATGAATTTATGCTTTGGGTTATGATTGACCCGAAGCACAATAACATTTTTTTTTTTTTTTTTTTAGTTGCACATGTAGAATTATAACAGTGGTTAAAATATTATACTTTCCACAAATGTGTCTAAAATTTAAAGCTTATCGGGTTATTCCAGTTAACAGGCAACAACACTGCTAATTTTTTATTTATTTATTTTTTTTTAATATTCAAAATGAACTAGACGGTAATTGAATTTCTAAAAAATTTGGCATATCAATTACCAAAAAATTTGCCATGAGTATCGTCTGAATTTTCAATAAATCCATACCATTTTCTGTACCAGCAAACAAGACACTCCCAATATCCATAACACTTCTCAACTCCGAAAATCATTTCACACACAACCTTGCCTGCTTCACCAATCTTGAAACTATCACAAACCACAGCTTCTTCACTTAACCCAAATTTTCTTGCTTTTTGGATTATAACAGTGTAGCTTTCTTCATAACTTGGCACAAATTCTGCCCCATAACTCACATCCCTCCGTGGACTTGCCAACAAAACGGTATTTCGGTCGGTCGGTACCTTCTTCTGCAGCATAGATGTTCCCTGGAAGATTATCAAAGGGTAGTCTTTTCTGAACTTGTTTTGCTGCAAGAGTGAAGAATGTTTTTGAGTTGATCATATAATCTTCATATATTTTGAGCAAAATACAATTGAATATATATATATTATACGTACCTCCTCTTATTAGTCCAAATGGATTCAGCTTCAGGTTTTTCACATGTAAGAAGCCAAGTAGCTTCTCGATACAAGAAAAAAAGGGTCTGGATTCTCTGGAAAACACCCTACAGAAACAGTGGATTTACATTAGTTTGAATGCCAATAAAACTAATGAGAGATTCACAAATGAATAACTAAATAAATCAGTCTCTTAGCACTGCAGCAGATTTACTCACCTGGCCATGGGAATTTTTACTTGTTTTTTTTTTTTTTTTAAATCAAGGGTAACAATGTCATTTTAGGGTAGTTTTGCGATTGAATTAGAATTTTTTGGGTAGATTTGCTATTAAGCCCCTAAAATAGGGCATATTTGCTAAATTCCATATATAATTGAAAAATAGAAACATAGGCAAAGAAAGAGATTTACCCGTAAGAGTTAAATAGATGAACAACACCTTCAAGATTAAAAACCGTAGTCTCATGTTCTCCAGATTTCTTTAGGTTGCTGCCAATTAACTAAGGAAAAAAAAAAAAACAAAAAAACAAAAAAAAAAAATACTTACAATTAATAACAACATATCAGTAGATATGCACATCATTAAAAATGATTAAAAAGAAATAAGAGGGAAAAAGAGAATCCTCCTAATCAATTAACAACAATTAATTTAGAACTGTGGCCAGAGCTTTCCTATCACTCTTAATGATATTACAATAAATCTGTTATATGCAAGTCAAAATATTAAAATAATAATAATAATAATAAAAGATAAAATTTTGTTTTTAGATTTTTAGGATTAGTTTCGATAATTGTTTGATTAAATAAGATAGAAATAGTTTTTGATAATTCATTTTACCATATATATACTCACAAGTCATAACTCAAAAGTATATATATATATATATATATATATATATATTTCAGTTTTTCTATTGTCAATTCGTCTTGACATAAAATATATCAGGACGAAGAATATGGATTATAGATTATAGTAAAATTTTGATAAATACATACACTTTATATCAAAGTATATAAATTTAATAGTTTACATTTTTCGTCCTGATATATTTTATATTAGGACGAACAGATAATAGAAAAATCGTATATATATAGTCATAAATTTTTTTTTTTTTTTGAGAATATTTATTAATTCGGGACTAAATATTTTTTTTTAAAAAAACTTTCATCATTGGTAGGATTCGAGAATAAATAAAAATTTCGTGCACTGTAATATTCATCTCAATGATGAAATGAATTATTGGTAAATGGAGTTCAAATTAAATATGGCATCAAAAAACAAAAACTCTAGGTGCCGTTACTTAAGTATCAACGGTGGTCAAACTTCTATCAACGGAATTCATTTGCTATCAAATGAATTTAGATAATTAAGTGAAAGAAATTCCTAAGCTCAGTAGTCAGTTATAAGTTTTCAGCTAATATTAATTATATCAAATGAATTAGATTCAATAAATGTAAATGCATGTATTGAACTTGAAGGCGGATCAATGGGGTTTTAGGCATTTGTGGTAGTCGTTTGGATTGTTGGAACACTCAGTGTAGACGCATGCTAAAAGAGGCTATTATAAACAAAAAAAATGGAACTTCAGAATGCTTATGACAACATCGGTTCAGGTCTTAGCAGAAAATCCAGATGATTGAATCCCAGTTAGATTGAGAGTTGGAGGTCGAGGAGCGCTATTGGAAACAAAGATCGAGAATCGATTGGCTTAAGTGTAGGGATCGCAATATGCGATTCTTTCACATGAAGGCGACGATGAGAAAGGCTCGAAATAAGATTCAGGGTCTGTTGGGTATGGATGGTCAGTGGTATAATTCCAGAAGAGGTATGGAGAAAGTTATTGTGGACTATTTTTGTGATCTTTATCAGTCTAGTAATCCATCTCAGGCAGATATTGGGATGATTTTGGAGGGTGTTCAACCAAAGCTTTCTTCTTCCATGAGTTGTTTTCTGGATTCAGCTTTTACGGCAGAGGAAATCAGGAAGGCTGTTTTTGAAATGGGAGCTATGAAGGCTCCAGGTAGGGATGGTTTCCCGGCACTGTTTTATCAGAGGTTTTGGGATAAGGTAGGTCCAAGTGTAGTTAGGGCCTGCTTGGAGTGTCTTAATAATGGTTCTTCGATGAACGATACTCTTATAACACTTATTCCAAAAAAGAAAGCTTCGTTTAGGATTTCAGATTTTAGGCCTATTAGCTTGTGTAACGTCATCTACAAAATAACAGTGAAGACTATCGCCAATAGGTTTCGTCTCGCTCTTGATGGGGTGGTTTTTGATGCATAAAGTGCCTTCATTCAAGGGAGGCTAATTTCAGATAATATTTTGATTAGTTTCGAATGTATGCACTGTATTAAAAGAAGGAAAAGAAAGCATGGGTCCATGGGCGATCAAGCTGGATATGTCGAAGGCTTATGACCATGTGGAGTGGGTTTTCATTGAGAAAATGATGCAAAGTCTGGGGTTTTCTGAAAAATGGATTAGTCTTATTCTCCAGTGTATTTTATCGGTGTCGTATTCCTTCGTGCTTAATGGTGACATCTCTGGCAATATAAAGCCAACTAGGGGACTACGCCAGGGTGATCCGATATCTCCCTACTTGTTTCTGTTATGTGGGGAGGGTTTCTCTAGCATGGTTAATTGGGCGGTTGGTAATGGGGACTTTCAGGGGTTTAAGTGCAACCGTGACGGTCCGATTATTTCTCATCTTCTTTTTGCAGATGATTTTATGTTATTTGCCAAAGCTTCTGTCTCCAACTGCCTTCGGTTAAAGAGTATTTTGGATGCTATGCAAAGGCTTCTTACCAAATTATAAACTTCGATAAATCAGCTCTATGCGTTAGTCCTGCTGTTTCTTCTCAGGATAGTTCTCAATTGGCTGCGATCATTGGTATTAGAGTGGTCGACTGTCATGAGAGGTATTTAGGTCTTTCGTGCTTTATGGGTCGCAGGAAGAAGGAGCTGTTTGCTGGTATAATCACCAAAATTTGGGACAAACTAAAGGGGTGGCGTGATAAATTTTTGTCTACATAAGGTAAAGAAATTTTAATAAAAGCTATTATACAAACTATCCCTACTTATTCTATGAATCTTTTCCAGCTTCCCAAGAGTATTATCAACGAGGTTTATAGTCTTTGTGCTCGTTTTGGTGGGGAAGTACAAGGAATGTAAGAAAGATGCATTGGTGTACTTGTTTAAAATTATGTGGGGCCAAAGATAAATGAGATTTGGGCTTTAGGAACTTAGAGGTGTGTAACAAATCTCTTCTTGCTTCTCAATGTTGGAGAATCATGTTTAAGAAGAATTCTTTGCCTACGCGAGTACTAAAAACATGCTACTTTCCTGACAGTGATTTCACTGATGCTACTGCTACGACATCGACCTCTTTTTTTATGGAAGAGTTTGATGTGGGGGAAGGAAATTATAGTTGTAGAAACACACTGGAAAGTAGGAGACGGAAAAAATATTCGCATTTATAAGGATTGCTGGATTCCGAGGCCCTCTACATTCAGGCCTTTGTTTTTTCTAGTGATGGCTGAAAATGCTACTGTTAATCAGCTGTTAACTCCGTCAGGTTCGTGGAAAGTGGAACTTCTAAATTCTGTTTTTTGTGAGGAAGACATTTCTGCGATCTTGAGCATTCCATTAGGTAGCAACCAAGTAAAAGATTCTATCCAATGACATTATGATCAAAAAGGCTCATTCTCTGCAAAAAGTGGTTATTGGGTGGGGTGCTCCCTCATATCGGAGATTGGTTCTTATAATTCGAACTCTTTGTCGTTGAAATCTTTCTCTTAGTGGAAGTTCCTTTGGAAAATGAAATTTCATGCTAAGATAAAGTTTTTTGTTTGGAAAGCCTGTAATAATATGCTCCCATCTAATGAGATGTTGGCTCAGTGCAGAATCTCAGTCAATAAACAGTGTGCCATTTGCAAATGTAGTATCGAAACTACTCTCCACAGTCTATGGAGCGGTTGCAGTTTAAAATTGGTGCGTGCTAATTGGTTTCCAAAGCTATAGGATAATCACAAGGGTAAAGTGCACTTTTGTTATTTTATTATTGACTACTTTTCTTGTTTGAGTGTGGAGGATTTGGGTTTGCTTTGTGTGTGGCTGTGGAAGATTTGGTCCATTCCTAATGTAGTTGTTCATGACTCTTCAATGGATAAGGAGGTGAAGATGATAGAGTGGGCTAGAGGTTTTATTGGTGAATTCCAAGATGCAGACTCAGTAAAAGAAAGGTTACCTGGTGTGGTCCTTTTCAGAAATCCTATTTGGATTCCTCCTGACCTATGTTGTTACAAAATTAATTGCGATACTGCTATTAATATGGTTGAACGCTTAGTGGGTTTTGGTATCGTGATCCATGATTCGAAGGGTTTGGTGATGGCGTCTAGCTCCCAAAAGAACGAAGCAACTTTTTCTCTCGCAAGTGGCGGAAGCGGGAGCCATTCTCTAAGGCCTTCAGCTGGCAAGAGATTCAGGTTTTTATCCATGTAGGTTCGACTCAGACGCTGAAGTAGTTGTAGGTTGGATCAATTCAAAGGTTTTTTTCTACTCTGAGATTGGAACTTTTATTAGTGATATTCATGTCCTTTTAGAGTAGATGCACTGTAATATTCGTTCCTAGAAAGGTTAATCAAGTAGCTCATGTATTAGCTAAAAACGGTCTCTCATGTGTTAAGGACATGTTTTGGCTGGAGGACTATTCTTCTTGTTTTCATTCCTTTGTTTCGGCGGAGTGCTGGAGTGGTTTGTAATCTACTGTTTGTTTCCTAAAAAAAAAAAAAAAAAAAAAATTTTTTTTACATGAAAGGGATTAAATTTTAACTAATTAGTGAGAAGTATCTAATATTTATAGTTACCAGAACTTCATGTCAAACTTCTTTCACATTGATAGAGATTATATAGAAATAATTATTAATGAAGAATTATATTAGTTTAATGGTATTGGAAACCAAAAGGTTAGTGTTGAAAACCTAAAAGTTAGAGATCTTTAATGTAAAAGTGGCTTACATATCGATAATCGTTGATATATAAAAAATTAATGTCGGTTTTAAATGTTTACTGAGTCAACCTAAAAAATAGATGTGCAACAGACTGTATGAAAGTAGACGGTCATGTTGACAATGTGTAATATTTTTTTGTCACGTCAATTTGAGGTTGAATATGCACGGTTGCATTGGAGACATAATTATTAACATAATGTCTATTTATCCTACGTGACATCTTTTTATATATTTTTTATTTTATTTTATTTTTTTACAAACCACGCTTGCTTCGGAAATACTCTTATACCTTTAAATGATACTAAAAAAGTCATTATTATTTATTACTTATTTAATAGAATATTTCAATTTTTTATAAACAAAATAAATATTACTTTTGTAGAGGATTATAAAGAATTTAATATCAAATATAGATATAAATACAATTTTTCTATTCTCAGTTCGTTATGATATAAAACGAAGAATGTAGATCATTAGATTTACATACTTTGACTCAAAGTATATGCAATTGTCAAAACTTCTCCATAATCTATGATCCACATTTTTCGAATTGACAATAGAAATACTAGATATAAATAAACGGTTAAGATGTGATTGTTTTTTACTGTTATCGTATAACAATCAATCATATATTAATAACAACCAATCACATATTTTAAAAAGGTGTGGCAAAAACCAAGGCGAGGATAGGATTTAATAAGTTCAATATCATGTTAAAATTCAGCATATGAAAGAACAGGATTGGCGAGACTTTTTCCCTTTTGTTGTGAAAATAGTTCTGAAATGTTTTTTGGGCGGTGCATTACATCATACTTGATGCTATATTATGTTTGGTGTAAGGTCATATTGGATTGTATTAAACTATTTTTTTTAATTAAAAATTAATATTGTAAAAGTATTCATAACGGATAATATATAGTATAAAATAATTTTAAATATTTTTATAAAAAAAATGAATTTTTTAGTAAATAATTTCCAATTTATTCAAAAATGGGTACGGATATTAACATCTATAAAACTTATTAGTAAACCCATTTTTATAAATACACTGTACACCTATATCTAAAATTTAAAAAATAAATATTACTATAAACACATTTCCTAATGCCAATAGTACCATCATTGAAATAAAGATATTCATTTTAATACATATTATTTATAAATACCCTTAAATTATTATCACAACCAATTTATATATATATAAAAAAATCATATTATTTTTGGAATCAAATCCTCTTTTAATGATTGTCCAATTTACTTTTGAAAATATCCCGAATGTAGGAGTCTTATAAAAGGGAATATGTGGAACTGTATATGAGGTCAAGAGATTTTCAATCTGGAATTCTTTTATTTATACGGCTATCTTAAAAAAAATAAATAAATAAATAAAATAAATAAAAACTTACTAATATCTTTTTAAAAAAATAAAAAAATAAAAAAACCTTACTAATATCTTAAAAAAAAAAAAAATTGTTGATATCTATAACTATTATCGTAAAAAAAACAATATTTTTTGTTTATCAAGAGAGTTTATAACTATACATAAAAGAAAGACAAAAACAATATGATAATCATGTGATAATGAAAAAGTTTAAAACTTGAAATAAAATTCGAGTTTGATTAGGGTTTATTATAAGTTTTTTTTTTTTTTTTTTTTTTTTAAAGGTAAGTTTTTTTTTTAATAAAGAAATATAGTTGGAGATATGAATATAACTAATAAGTGTATATAGTATTTGATTTATTTTTAATTAAAGCAATTTATCTTTATTAGTAAATTTCTACTGAGATATTTTTATAATTAAATTTTTTAATAAAATATGAATGTACTAATAAGTTTTATGAGTGTCAATATCGACACCCTTCAAAAAAATATTGATGGCATGTCATCTGCGTTTCAAAGGAAATGGTCAAAATGACCTTGTAGTTTGGTATATTTCCCAAAATGCCATTCTAATTTTGTTTTTCCCTAAAGTCCCATTAATTTCTGTTAAGATTTTAAAGCAAAATACTATTTTACCCTTTTAATTTTTTTTTTTTTTTTTTTTTTTTTTTGGAACTATTATTTGGAAAACCATGTGCAACCCACCCCAACTTTCCTAAAATATTTAAAAAATAAATAAAAGATTATGATGGGACCCGGATCTGCTTTTTATAGCCATAATGACAAAAAGATGGAGTGTACATGTAAAAGTAATACTAGCAAGGAAACTCAATGCTCCAAACTCCAAACACTGAACAAGCTTTACATTGTTTTCCTAGAAAGAAAGGACTCCATGGACCAGCTTTGTGAATTGTGATACAAAATGTATACAAATTTTTTTTTTTTTTTTTTTTTTTTTGGAAAGATAAAATGTATACAATTTTCATTAAAAGTTTTGAAAATTTTGGTGATTTCCCCAAATTATGTTGTGAGTCACTTGCAAATGTTTGAGTTGTGCCTAGTTAATAAATTCAATGGCCCCAGTGACTTAGTTATGTTGGTGCAAATAACTCTAAAGTCAGCGGCTCGAATCTTTTTAATGATAAAAGTTTTTTAAAAAAATACTAATTCAGATAGATAGATAAATACAGTGAAAAAAAAAAAAAGAAGATAAAAGTTGACCTTTAATTTATAAAACGAAGAATCTTATCATCTAATCAAAATTTATAAAATTTCATCATGGTGAGCCGGTGAGGGGATAAGTTTTGATATAAATATATATATATATATATTTTTATTTCTTTAAAAACAATTGCCCTAGTCATTGATGAGAGGTAGACACGTGGCAAAAAGGGTTTCACACTAGAGTCTCACAAGTATTTGTAAAGTCAAAAGCTGAAATAAGTGGTCGTCCCATCAAAAGTATACTGCTTCCTAGTGAAGTTACTTCTAATGTATGCTGCTTTTGCTCTTTATATATCAAACCCAAACCAACACCAACTTATTTTTTGTAGAGTGAATTCACAGACTTTTTTATTTTACATGGAAAAAGAAACAGAAATCATTTCTGATTTTTTGATTGATGATGTTTATTTCTTAGCTCTTCTTGATGATTTTGAAGAAAACATTGATGATGATCAACAAGAAGAATTAGATTCCAAGTATGCTGAAGATTTGCAGTTCCAGGAAGCACTTTTGGCTTCAATAATCACTTCTCAAATAAGCACAACTAGTACTCAAATGACCACCACCACAACCAATACCATCCAAGCAAGTCTACAGCCTGAGCCATTAACAGTCATGATCATCACACCCTCACCCTCCTGTGAGTCCTCTGGCTCTCAGACTACTCTTTGTGAGATTTGTGTTGAAATAAAACAATCTGATGAAATGTTCACTACTGAGAGTTGCAATCACTCTTATTGTTGTGAGTGTATAAGCAAACATGTATCCACAAAGATACACGACAGCGCGAAAGTCATGATCACTTGTCCCGGTGTGAATTGTAAGTCTGTACTTGAAATTGATGCTTGTAGGGAAGTGATTACAAAGGAAGTGATTGAGCTTTGGGAGGAAGCGCTTTGCGAAGAGCTGATCGATGAGTCGGAGAGGTTTTATTGTCCATACAAGGACTGTTCAGCCTTGTTGTTGAATGATTGTGAAGAAGAAGTGATTGTGGTTGAGGCAGAGTGTCCTGTGTGTCACAGGCTGTTTTGTGCTCAATGTTGCGTGCCGTGGCATTCTGGTGTGGAGTGTGAGGAGTTTCAGAGGCTTAATGAAGATGAAAGAGGGAGAGAAGATTTGATGGTGGTGGAACTTGCTAAGGATAATAAATGGGGTAGATGTCCTCATTGCA
Source organism: Acer negundo (assembly GCA_035582765.1). Classification (NCBI taxonomy): domain Eukaryota; kingdom Viridiplantae; phylum Streptophyta; class Magnoliopsida; order Sapindales; family Sapindaceae; genus Acer; species Acer negundo. The sequence goes on along the minus strand of CM069241.1, from coordinate 33,010,468 downwards.
AATTCTATGTTGAGAGGACTGAAGGCTGCCCACATATTATTTGCAGGTTAGTTTTCCATGTGGAAGTGCTTTTAGAAACAGTGTTTTTTTTACAATAGACATGTTCCATGTTAGGAGTAATTAAAAGGACTTTTGGGAAAGAAAAAAAAAAAAGCTTTTTATGAATAATTATGTTACATTGCTCAAATGATGGGGTAAACTGATTCGTGACTGTCGATATAGAACGAACACATCGTTACAAATCAGGTTGCCTTGTCATTTGAACGTAATTTTGGTCGATACAGAATTACTCGCGGGATGAATATCGATTTGTGTTGCAGGTGCTCATATCAGTTTTGCTATGGATGTGGATCAGAGTGGACTGATACTCATGGAGGTTGCACTAGAGAGTAGAGTAGTAGTAGACCAATTATATATTTATATCTCTCCATCAGAATCAGAAGAAAGTATTTGTCAAATGAAGTTATGTAACCTATCTTCTGTTTTCTTTAATACCTATAACTATTATTGGTTAAGAATCCGAATATATTTGTCATGTTTTGCACTGTATTAAGTCATTTTGTAATGGAGTCTCTATTATATTTTGGGTTGTATTAGACCCTATTATATCCTAAGGACCAAATTAATCTCTCTCTTACCAATGTTTGCTCCATTAGTGACCCAAAGACACTTTCGATCTCGTGATTTGAAGTTTATATATGTATATCTTTCACTAAAATACGTTTGTAGTCTTTGTAATATGATATATATATTATGGGTTTTGATTACATTTGTATTATATTTGTGGTTTCTGAATGTGAATAGTCGATTTTCTTGATGAAATTCACGATTGCCGATTTTTCCATGATTTAGGTTTAACTTTTCGTGTTCTAGATTTAGCTTTCCTTGATCTAAGTTCAGCATGCGAGGAAGACTTTTATGAATGGTATTTTGGTAAGATCGTATTTAAATTTGTTATAAATGTTTTTTTTATTTATTTTTTATTTTATTTATTTTTTATTTATTTTTATTTTTTAAATTGATACGGTTATTTATGAAATTTCCCCGAAAGATCAAATGTTAGGCTTGATTGTGGGAAGGTATCAATTTGAAAAATCATAAACTTATTTGGAATGTGCGTGAAACCAATTTAGCCAAAATGAAAAATTCACAAAGTTCTTGAAATTAAGAAAGAAAATAAGAAGTTATTCAGTAACGAGAGAGAACAAAAAAAAAAAAAATAGTCCTTCAAAACATTGAACTTTAATATACGATATATAAATTTTGTTTTTAATCGTACACGAAAATTTAATTGTTAATAACCAATTTTTTAAAAAAAATTCAGTGTATGTTTATAACTTACAAAAGCACCCTTGAACTTAGTTTATTTTTTAAAAACCTGAAGCAAACTTGAAATCACTACTAAAACCTAGAAGTAAACTTGAAATCATGACTAAAAACTTGAATGTTGAAACTTGAAATCTGAAAACAAACTTGAAATCTTGACTAAAAGTAAAAACATGAAAAACTTGAAATCTTGACGAAAAACTTAAATATTTTCAAAATTGAAATCTTGTAGAAAAACTTGATTTTTTAAAACTTGAAATGTTGAAGAAAAACTTGAAATGTTGACATGTTTCTCTTCTTCCCCAAATTAGGTTTTTGTTTTTTTGTTTTTTCCTTTTTTTGTTGCAGATTATAGCGTCGACGAAAAGGAAGCTTCGACGGCGCTGGTGTACACTCGTGAAGCCCAAGTGAAGCACGACGGCGGCACGTCACCGGCATGCCGTTGGTTCGTGAAGCACGACGCTATTGGACGACGTCCGGCGCAGCCCAAGAAGCTCTGTTGATAAGTTTGACGGGATGGATAGGAGAAGAGATAGGATAGGGGAGAGAGAGAGGCGAGGAGAGAGAAAGGGAGAGAGTGTGTTTGGGAATGATTTTTATATGAGGGCATTCAAGTAATTTCTCAAAAATGTGGTTATTAACAATTAAAATTTCGAAGGTGGTTAAAAACGAAAGCTTGCTAGTTTTGGTTTTCTCTCTTATTTTTTAACCATATATGAAAGTTTAACGGTTAATAACCATATTTTTTTTAATAAAATTACATAAATATCTTTATATAAAAACCCTCCCGAAACTCTCTTTCTCTTATCATCACTCTCACATCTCTCACTTTCGTCGGAGACGGCGTTGCCAAGCCCAAGTGACAGCGGCAGTGCATGCGCCTAGAGTCACAAGGGATGTTTTTGTAATTTACAAATAAAATTTTATAATGGCACTATTAATAGATAAAACTTTGTTTGTTGTTAAAAACAAATTTTATATAAATAATGTGGTCATTTTTAATAATTTTGACTTGCAAAACAGTATCCACATTTATCGAGTTGAGCTAAGCATCACAACCGGTTTTGTGGCGGTAAAACAAAACAACCGAAGAAGCCTCCAATGGTGGCCTTAGATGCCACTCGATTCTCCTTTGTTTCCACTCTCTCTACTAATTTCCCTTCAAAATCTGTCAATAGAACCACTAAACCTCCTTCGCTCTCTGTTTCCTGCTCCAAATCTTCTTCCACTGACAGTAACGGCGACGACTCCAAGAGATTGTCGAAGCAGTCGTCGTGGGAGACCAAGGATTCCGAGGGAAATGATTATCTCTACAGGCTTGGAAAAGAGGCTGACAACATGAATATCGCCGTCGGTGCCAGGTCCGGCATCATCGACGACCTCTTCGCTGGCAATTTTCTCGGCAGAGACTGTAAGTAATTTCTCCTCTTTTATTCCTTCAATTATTTAGAGCTTTTTCTGTTTTCTGTTTTGTTTGCAAGTGATTTTGATATTGTTGAATGTGCTTCTGACAAAAGCGCTTTTTTTTATGTTTTTACTTTTTGTTAGAAATAAATAAATAAATGTAAAATTCTTCTGATTAGTGATTACCGTTCATTTATGTAGCATTTTAAGGCGCTCAATTACACTGATCCTTTGTTAGGAGTCATTTTGGAATAGTGATGTTCATTAAAGCTCTTATTTTGGATTCACATGTTACAAAAGCACTCCTATATGCATCTAAATTATTTACTTCAAATGTAAATTTCTGACTTTTTTTCGATGGCAGCGGATATTGTGTTTGATTACCGTCAGAAGGTAACGAGGTCTTTTGAGTATCTTCAAGGAGATTACTACATCGCCCCGCTATTCATGGTAAATTTAAGTAGTAGCTTCACTGACTGACTGGTGATTTATAATTTACCAGCATTGTAAATAAAATGACTCTGCCTTCACTTCTCAATTGTCTTCTTCTGATGATATAACAATATATCCTTTTCAATTCAAAACAATAAAAATAATATAAAATCTAGTATAAGTAATTGGAGCATAGTTACTAATACTTATAAGAAAATCTGCTGTATACTGCTGATTAGAAAGTACACCAAGATTGGTATTAAATTACAGACCGCTTCATCAAGTGCTAAGATTGATCAGATATTGCATCCCTAATAAAAGGGAATTATTAAATAGACTTTAAGGAGCCACCATATTTTTTATTTTTAATATGAAAAGGTGAATTGGAAAATTTAGATAGATGAGAAAGACAAGAATAAAATATGAACCTTTACACTTAACCTTTGCTCTATCTAGGTAAACTTGTTAGTTATTTGGGTTCTTTGACAGATTTTCTTTGAGCAGTTAGACATCTTGATAATTGTTTCTTAAATGACTTGTGAATTTTTGTCACCTAAGGTATCTCTTTCCTATATAAAATATGAACTTTTACACTTAACCTTTGCTCTATCTAGGTAAACTTGTTATTTATTTGGGTTCTTTGACAAATTTGCTTTGAGTAGTTACAACTGACATCTTGATTATTGTTTCTTAAATGACTTGTGAATTTATGTCACCTAAGGTATCTCTTTCCTATATACTGTATTTTTTTCGGATCAAAATAAGGTTATTGATGCTATTGCATCTGTGCTTTGGAGTTCCATTATTTAAAATTCAGCCATCATTGTTATTTTCAATTTTTTCCTATACTTAACAAAATATATTGAGTTTATTCTTGTATCTAGATCATAGTTTGCGATTCCAATTATTCTTTATTTTCCTTTCTCTCTCTCTCTTTTTTTTTTTTTTGTATTTGAACTCCCTTCTCAACATCATTATCTTTCCATTTTGTTTCTTTTCGTTTTGACAGGATAAAGTTGGTAAGTTCTATGAAACTGAACAAAGGTGAAGAAACTGTGATGAATTTTGTTAAATCAGTAAGAGACGTTGGTAGGAAACACTGCATTGTTCTTACCATCCTTCCTACTGTTTCTTCTGTATTTGTTACAGGTTATATCAATTGCCTCAGCCTATATTTTTTAATTTTAGGGTAAAATGACATCTGTCATGTGTTGTTTGGGTATTATACAAAGTAGTTATGCTTTGAATTATATGATATAATGTCAAATAATGTGATGCACATAAGCATTGATATCTTTGATTTAGTTCTGTTTTGCTTAAGAAAAAAAGTGATGGGATTGATGTATATTGGCTTTGATAATCACTCAACAATGATAAAATTAAGGCGTGGAGGTTGAAATTATAGTAGTAGGGCTGATTTTTCTTGAAGGGGAGATTCTAGTCAGTTTGATCTCATTCAGTTTGAACAGGAGCTCTAGGGATGAATGAGTCAGAACCTTTTATGATTAGTTTCATCACATGGCATCGTATTCTTATTATATGCTGACCAAAATCTTTCAGGACCACTATTTTTGTGATTAAATTACTTAAAGACATGTATTTAAATGTTTAATTTGTCAGCCATTTTTTTTTTCTTTTAATCATTATAAATGGCTGCTGCTGCCTGTCTGCCCATATTAGTTTTTATTTACCAATTTACCTGAGCATTTTGGCATGTGTTTTTTTGTCCAAACTTTGAGAGCATACATCGTTGATGCCCATAACTTATTTATTTTTGCCATTTTTGATTAGCAATGAAATTATAGAAATTTCTTACTTTTTGAAAATGATAAACTCACAACCCGGTTGAAGCATTATTTTATTATGCATAAAGACAGAATAAAAAATACCTATGAAAAGTACCATGAGATAATAAAAACTTGCTAACTGAGGTGATTTTGCAACAAGCTAACTTTTGTGGACAGAGAAAATGGAATTTCGTACAAGATAAGCTAACTAAATCTTTTATGTAAAATATGGCTAAATGTGCTCAACTATAATTTGCTCTCTGAACAAGATGCTGTCTGCATGTGCTGGTGTCTCTGGATTTAATTTGTCTGGCTCAAGTTTATATGTGTTGTGTTTATATGGTTGGATGAACTGTTGGTATTTGCTATTGAATTGCACTTATACACTCTCCTAACCTTTTCTGTACACGTCTGTGGTTGATGCAGTATGTCACATTGTGAAGAACTACATTGCTCACCTTCTCAATATTAAAGTTCCCCTGATATTAGGTACATTACATATCCAAAACATTTATCTTGGGATATTTTAAGCATTTTTGTTAACAAAAGAAGGTTCTTAGTATATTTTTATGGATGCTTTGGTTTGAAGTACCTTTCACACGTAATTTTTTTTTTTTCCCTTAAAATTCAATGACCTGTCATAATATCCTGATTATTCTTGGTTTCTTCTGATGCTATAACTTTAATATTCTTATATTGCTAAGTAAATTTTCATGGATAGTGAAAGTCCTGTAAGTTATACATGTTTTTAATCTGTTCCTGACAGACGTAGCTCCAACTCTTCATGATTTGTCTATGTACATAAGTGTTCTGGCCTATAAACATCTCCCAACTATGTTATTATTTATATACTGATTAAATAAATATATTATGAACCATTAGCATCATGCCTGTAGGTATTTGGGGAGGGAAAGGGCAAGGAAAATCATTTCAGACTGAATTAATTTTCCAGGCCATGGGAATCGAACCTGTGATTATGTCTGCTGGGGAACTAGAATCGGAAAGAGCTGGTAAGATGTTTTCCTAGTTTCCATCTTTCCTTTTTGTTTTCTGCCCTTTTCTTTTCCTGTTTCTTTGATATCATTATTAATTTACAATTACGATCATGCTTTTGGAAATGGGGGCATAAAGAGAGAATAATTTAACTTCTTAGTTTCATCTTTCTTAGAAGAGTCGGTATCATTACCTTTTAATAAGATAACAGTATTTGTTTTCTTTTTATATTCTTATTTTAATAATATATCATGTCATGTTCATTTTTCTCTCTTGCAATTAAAGTAGTTCATTAATAGAAGATTAGGTTTGCTTTTGTTAAATATGTGCTGTATAACCTTAGTATGTAAATCATTGTTTTCCCTTACAGGAGAACCAGGAAAGTTGATAAGGGAACGCTATAGAACGGCATCTCAAGTGGTCCAGAACCAAGTTAGAAGCTTTTCCATTCTCACTGTTGGTATATGTATGTCTAGCCGTCTAGGGCTATGAAGTTATATAGTGTTATTCAATGTGATGTATTATCACGTTTTCTCACTATTACCATCATTCATCATAATTATATCTTTTGTGGTCAATGCATACCATTTAAATAACTGACTTTTTCATTTTAGAGTCTCCATTGACCTAAGAATTCCATTTTTAATATTGTGGATTATATGACAATAGGCTATTAACATCTAAGAAAAGATGAAGGAACAGAACAGGAAATAATAATTGAGAAAGATATAGCAAGGGAGCTGGCTCTGACTTATGTCCAACTAGTAAACCATATCCAGGTTCACTATCTAGCGTTTGTATATTTTCGATCTATCTAGCTACTTTAAGTTCAACTCATAGGTTCCGTCCAACCTCTTCTAAGCAGAAGAGTTTCATTAAGGGTTTAGCAAAGATGGAAGAGCCTCAGTTTGCTTCCTTGCTTAAGATGACAAATGTGCAATGGCTTGCTTATTTGTGCCAAAGAGAAATACATGACTACTAAAATTAGGAGCTACCTATAAATTGGTTCACAAAGTGTATGTTTTCTAAAGCTGGTTTTGGGGATAGTCACTTTCATATTCATGTTGAGCCACGAATTTCTTGTTCTGCAATTTTTAATTTTTCTCATTACTTCCTTTAATGCAGGGCAAGATGAGTTGTCTTATGATCAATGATATCGATGCTGGCCTTGGTAGATTTGGTAAGCAGCAGTTAATTATAACAAGATGATACCATTAGAATTTTCAGGCATCATCTCTTTAAATTAAAAATTGATATTTATTCTTTTGTATCTTTTGCATATCCCCATCTTGGACCTAGGAAAACGGTGTTCTAGGCTTTTTCCTTTGCTGATTCTTTATTGCAATATATTCATAATATTTATTTATTTCTTTTCCAGGAAATACTCAAATGACAGTCAACAATCAAATTGTTGTTGGGACTCTTATGAATTTGTCAGATAATCCTACCAGAGTCAGTATTGGACAAGATTGGCGAGAATCGGATGTTACAAATAGAATTCCGATTATTTTTACTGGGAATGATTTGTCAACAATTTATGCTCCCTTGATTCGTGATGGAAGGATGGAGAAGTTTTTCTGGTACATAATTATTTATTCCAAGTTGCCAAGCTGAATTTTCTGTGTGATTAAGGTTGCTTATTTTGTTCATATTTCATTTCTTTCATTTAGTTTTATGATTTATATTAGGTAACAGTATTAATGAAAAGTTGTGGACAATAACAAGCTGTAATGGCTGAAATCACTTTGTATGTGAATTTTCTTTTATGATTTTATCATCTTGGGGAAAATGCAGTATCCATGTCAAACATGGCATTGAAATACACATGCACACATGTAATATCAATATGCACCCAAGAATTGTAGCTAATGAGAGAGAACGGAAATGAAAATGGAGAGATACAAAAACACCAAACAGAGAAGGTTTTAATGTCAGATCATAGTTGTTATAATTAATGTTCTCCCATGTTGGAATGTAATGTACTAAAATATAAAACATTTACCTGTCTATTGGCAAGAATTTCCATGCTTTCATTCTGCTTCTCTTTGTAAAGATCAAATTGTTGAGTTATGTCTGTGTTCATTCCTATATGGAGATTTAGATTTGCTGGTGTTGTATGTGATGCTATTTTACTTTGGGCTTAACTGTGGGATCAGCCAAATATGTGAAGAATCTCGACATTGTTGATTTTTAGTCTGGATCACTGTGCACTTGATGCACTAATTCACCATTCTTAGAAAAAGAATGTTGCAACAAATGAAAAACCAAAGTCTAATTTCAATTCATCAGAAAGTTTATTGCAACTCCAACAACTAAACTTGTTTCTGACTGGTTAATCTATTATAGTTATTTTTTTCTCTCTACCTTGGTTAACTCTTTCGCCCTTTGCAAGTATGTTTGTTGAAAAGCAGAAAGAAACAGACATGTATAAGTCACCCATAAAGGAAATTTACTGCATTTGATGTTGGGTTTCAGGCAATTAAGAAGTAGCTAATTGACAGTCTTCTATAGTTCATTTAAAGTAAGTGTAGTTTTTTACTACCATTATCCCTAACTCCTGTAAGGACAAGATAATTGCTGAAGATCTACCTTGCAGATATACCTGACTATCATTGTAATATGGACAAGGTCATATAATCTCTTTTTGGTTTTATATATTGTTTGTTTTCTATATAAAATCGGGAAAAAATAGTTCTAGAGCTCGAAAAATTCCAAATGTTGTTCAGAAGTAGATTCATTGAACTTATCATCCATACAACAACGAACTATTTACATCAAAATTCATTAAAAAAGATTGGATTTCATTAGGTCCTTACGAATGTTAAGATGAGAGATCCCTTAAGAGAGAACCACTATATATATATATATATAATGGACAATTCTAGGAATAGAGGACTTGGTTTAGGGACTTATCTAATTTACCCACTTTATCCTCATTATATATGTTCATAATTTGGCAATACTACATGAAATAATTCCTTGAGTAGCTTCTTGAGATATAATTTAGCATTACCTGGCAAAAAACTGCAAGGTTGAGGTTGGTTGCTTCTTATCAAATTTATGCACATAATATATAAGTTGGTTTATGTCTTTTCATTGTTGTGATTTTCTGATTTTTTTCTTGTCACTTGATTAAAAGGTGTAGCCATGTTAACTTTTTCTGAAATCTTGTTTCTGAAACAGGCAGCCTAATCTTGAAGACATTGTGAATATTGTCCATAGAACTTATGAGAAAGATGGAATATCTAGGAATGAAGTCATAAGCATTGTGAATACTTTTCCTAATCAAGGTTTCTCCTTTTCATGTCTTTCACGATTACTGTATGACATTAATTCATCAGATAAAAGTAACAATAATTTGGATGTATAATGATTAGTTTTTGAAAAGCCTTTCTATGTCATAGGAATTAGGATATATAATCTCACTATTTTCATCAGAGCCATGGATCAGTTTTGAGAATTTGGTGAATCCATATGATAGTTTCTTAAGACATCGAGATATCATTTTTCATTTTTCTTGCTTGGGCAGCCTTGGATTTTTATGGAGCTCTTAGGTCCCGAACATATGACAGATCAATTTCTAAGGTATGTTCTGTTACTTCATTTCAGTTTTTTTTTTTTTTTTTTTGAAACACTTCTTCATTTGAGTTGTGAGCGGATTTTGCAACACAAAAGTTTTTGAAAGTGTTATAGCTTGTAATATGTTCAGTAAAATTGAAGATTAAGTTAAAGACTAGAGAAAAACGAAGTATGAGAAAAAAAGGAGAAAAAACAATAAAATTATAGGAGGCTTTTTCAGGCGCATGGTCAATGCTTTATATAAATCAATCAATCAGGGTGTTAAGGGTACTAGAACTCCCTTACAATATTTTAATAGTCCATTGCCACTTGCACAGAGAAAATGCAAATTAATATCTTGATTAATGTTATAGATATTTTATAACTAATGTTTACAAATATTTCATCTTATTCGGAAAGTCATTGTAGAGCTATTTGAAGCAATCGGAAAAGCAGTTCATATTTGTGCAGTCCTTGGAAATAATATGGTTCTGTATGAACTAGTATAGAAGAAGAATAATGTAATTGTGAAAATTAATAAAGGACATTGAGGCTGTAGATGATTTCTCGATCATTCTATCTGGACACAAACATTTTTCTTGTGTAGGTTTTATAAATCATTTTATTGACATCTTTTTGACTTATTTCTTTGTCATGACAGTGGATAGATGATATTGGAGGTGTTGAAAATCTTGGGCGCAAACTTCTCAAGCTAAAAAAGGATGAAAAACTTCCTGTTTTCACCCCTCCGGAGGTAGTATAATAAATCAAAACCCTTATATTTGCTATTGAAATTAAGAATTTGATGTCTCCAGCTTCGCAGCTTTTATTCTTGTAGAATTCTACTATAAAATATTTTGCATTTTACTTTCTTGTGCATTATATATGTATACCATCTTCTGTTTGTATAGACATTGAAGATCTAAGTGAGCAGGGTTGAGAATTTAACTTAATTTTGTTGAATCCTCACAATTTCTAAAGTCAACTCGCCTATTTCACAGCAAACTGTGGATGCTTTATTTGAGTCAGGGTATTCTCTCCTCCGAGAACAGCAGCTGATAATGGAAACTAAACTTTCGAAAGAATACATGAAGAACATTGACGATTGAAAACTAGGATGGCGTCGATAAGGTAATCTTATCATTTGGTTGTCCAATTATTTTTATTTGTTTGTTGTATTTATAACACGGAGTGGATGTGATTTATTTAAGAGGTAATAAAATGCACTCTATTCACCATCATAGTGTATAAGGATTATCATGTTTATAAAGGTGTCTTGATTTCAACTATTTTATTTTATTTTATTTTTTATTTTTTTATTTTTTTTTTTAAGATGTGCTTTAATGCTTCAAGTGACATATACATTTAAGTGAAAACACTTTTTCTAATTTTTTTGGTGTTTTTATTAATCGGGAATGAAAATTGACGGGACTCAAATTCCATTAGAAAGAGAACTCGATTCCTTGGATGGACAGGGGAATTAAATTCTTTTCTGGTTGGAGTTTAATTTTTGATCTAGGAAACACGTATATTCCATTTGGTGGAGGTAACTCGTATCCGGTTCAGATACTCCACGGATACTTCAGGATACGTATCCGATACACCTAATGGCGTATCCGTTGACTTTTTCATAAGTTTGACCAGCGGATGCTTGACGGATACTTGAAAGATACTTGGGGGATACATTAAGGATACTTTTGGGGTAATATTATAATTATTTTAGTATAAAACGTGGTCAAATTATAATTTTAAAAGTTTAGGTGTCAAAATGAAATTGTAAAGAAATTTTGGTTTTGATTCCATTGATATGGAGAATAACGGGATACATGATATTGAAAACCTTTCTCTTGATAAACAAGAGTTAGAGGCCGAATTATCTAGATCCTTTAACAATATGAATGATGATTGATGATAGTGAAGTTAATTAGGAATTTAGAATATGTTTTATGAATTTTTTTTTTTATAATTTTTTTTTTATGTATTATTTATATTTTATAATGTGTTATGGCTTATATGACGTATGTTTTATTTAGATTTTGTAATATGTTATAATTTATGTGACATATTTAATTTAGATCATGTAATATGTTACATTGTTATGACTTATATAGATATATGATATATTTTATTTGGATTCTGAATATATTTTGATTTTGAATGAATTATCAAATATGTTTTCATATATTATTATATAAAAAATATATAAATATATATTATTTTAATCGACGTATCCTGCCGTATCCGTATCCGTATCATACCGTATCTGTATCTCGTATCCGTATCCGTGCTACTTAGTTTATGATTTGTGTATGACACTGTGCACTTGAGACAATTTTAAAAACCCTTTAAATGATAACATAGAAAAGATCTGTTGACCATTTTAAAACGTTTTGGGTGATATGAAAATCATTTCCATGAATACTAAAGTGGGTGAGTGGAATGCTTAAACAAAGAGGACTAGCACTAACATGTGTTGATGGTCAGAATGAATAGCAATATTAAAACGTGATCATACTGAAATAAGGCCATAATTCGGAGGGAGATCCATGGGTGTTGATTTGTGTTCATAGAAGCCTTCGAAACAGTGGGATTGTGCAGGTCCCACATAATGGTTTGATGTTGTTCTTCTGTTTAATTATTGTTCTAATAATGTGGTTTGTCTTATTGATTTTGGAAAGCATCTCTTTTTACCGCATAGGATATGAGGAGCGTATGTGTACCGCATATTCAAAACATGTCATGTGATGTTAGATTAATTATACATTCAATTGAAAATTTAATCACATGTCATGTAGCGCGTTCGTGTGTGAATAGTGTGCACTACTTTTATCCCAAAGCTTTTCACTAACTTCTTATATACTATGATAAAAGCTAAGGATTCACTCTTAATAGGTTTCTTTAATTTCAACATTTCCCTCGCACTAAATCAATCCAGCAATACTGTATCCACCCAAATTGGGAAAATGCAATGATGTTAAAAATTGATTTCAATTTAGGTCAAAATTGTGGAGCATATGCAACAGTTTCCATTCGTTTCGAGTGGGTATGATTTTTGTTGCTTTTTACAATTAAATGACATGCACCATTAAAAATGCTTATTTGACTATGGCTCTCTTGACCTAATTTGAAAAGTAACTAGCTAGAGCAGCATCTTATTACTCTTCAAGTCAAGAATAACATTTGCCTTCCTCTTATTCTCCAACTAAAAATAAGAGAAGTTGTATATTCTTGATCAATTTTTAAATGGGAAAAATCAGAGCTCGACCGATATACCCACATGGGTGTGGTAGAACCAAAATTTGAGAACCATTTAAGATTCAATTTGGAAAACACTCTCATGTTAAAATTAACAAAAAAGTGGTCTCCAATTTTTTACTACCATTTTCACGTGGGTATAGTAGCCAGACCCGAAAAATCAATGTACTTTTGATGCCTAATCAACAAGATCAATGAGGATAAAAAAGTAAGTGGAAATTAATGAATAGTAATAAACAATTTTTGCTTCTTTCTCAGTGACAAAAGAAAAGAAAAATAAATTAAGAAAAACATTGAACAGTATATAATTACATGGACTAAAAACTATATATGTAATAAAAAAAAATAGCTCCGGATTTGTAATTAATAATTCAGATGATGACTGTACTAAAAGTTACACAATCTCAGCATATTGTTAGCAGCTATAAAATAAACAGCACAAGGTCGAAAGAATCATCAATCAAATGGATTTAACATTACTTGATGAAATCTATGACAAGTAATTGTGCTATAAAACGACATATTTGCATGGCTAAAATTAAGTTGACACAGTTGAAAAATAGATATACTAGTTGAAACCTATTTGACTGTTTGTTGAAAACTTGAGATGAAAATAATTTAATCACCTAATACAAACCAATGAAAAGTTTGATATAATATCAGTTTCCAAACATGCCAAAAACCTTTGCTAGGGTTTTTATATAAATATCAGCAAGATCTTTACGGGTAAGGTCTTTGTCAGGCACATTCATCAGAACGAGTCAGTGTTTGTAATTTTTGCATTCATCCATGTAGGTGTTGGTGTACAAACTCCGAAGAAATAAGAGAGTATGGGAGGCGGTGGGCTTTGTAGGGAGACGGGCCATGGAAGCTGAATAGTGAGAGGTGATCGGTTTGAGGTCAGTAGTGAACATGGAAATGAGCGGTTTCAGAGTGGTGGTGAGCATAGAAATGAGTTTTCCGGCCATTAGAGGGTTGCGAAAATAGAAACATTGCTTTTTTTTGTTTAAAACTAGAGAGTTTGTTTTGACAGCCTTCTCTACCAAAAGTATCTACTAACATGTGTAAAAATATTATTAAATTAAATAAATTGCTACATATTAAATTAAAAAATAGAGGATAAACAAATTTCAGATACATATGGATGATAATCAACTTAATTAACAAAAATGAATAGGACTAATAAAAACCATATTCAATCATATCAAAATTTTCCCACATAACTATAAGATTTCTTTAAAAAAAAAATTATAAGACTTCAAAAGTTAAATAGCCAAACAGAATTGCACCTTCTATAAGCCTCCACTCACATATGAGCAAACAATAGCCCCACAATTTACACTATTGTGGAGTTGTCACTCGACTGACCTCGAAACAATACATGCATGCCCCCGTTCAACATATCAACCATTCACTCGACACCTCTGGTTGACCTTTGCTAAGTTGATCTATATCAACTCTCCATCGCCGGTCTATAGTCGACTCATTCGGTAGACTTTATGCTAAGATGATCTCTGTCAACTATCTATTGTTGGTCCACGCCAACCTCGACATAATCTGTTGGTTCACGTCGAACTTATCATAATCCATTTATCTACATCAACATCTGAATGATCAACTTACATATCTCCACGATAGAGTGCGTCGACCTTTTCGACATTCTCACATGGCTCTAAGTTGCTCTACATCTACCTCTTTGACAACCAACTCGCATCTTTATTGGTTATCTACATGCCGAAATGAGAACCCAAGCATCAAACATATCAAATTTTATCTTTCCTAGTGTGGATGAGATCACAAATCTTTGACCTTGGTAATGGGGCAAGGGTGTTCACCAAGCATGCATGCATTCTAAAATATTGGAACTTTCTTCGTAAGGATTAAGTTGTTTATATACTTATAGGACTTCCCCTCAATTCACTCATTTTTAGTTTCTCAATCCTTCAATTTCTCACAGTCATCCGGAATTGGGATCCCTTCCCGAAACTTTGATTTAGCTTTGTTCATAACCCAAATTTCTTGAGCTTTATAAAATGCATACGGATCAGTTGCTTGCCAATCAATAAATGGCTCCTCTAAATAAAAGACGCAACAACTAATTTAACCATCGTATTTTATATATATATATATATATAAATTAAGTGTTGTATTTACCTCCATAACTTATTTTTTCCACATCCAAGTATGCATCAGAAATAACATAACTCACTTCAAAAAGAACTGTAAAATCACAACAAATATATTTATGATTTTCCCATAAATCACACATTGGAAAATTTATTACTATATGTATATGCGTACCTCGGATATCGTTTGAAATTGATAGATCAACACGACATATTTGCATGGCCAAAAATTAAGTTTACAGAGTTGTAGAATGTATGCACTAGATGAAACCTATTTGACTATTTGTTGAAGACTTGAAATGAAAATAATTTGATTACCTAATATAAACACAACGAAAAGTTTGATACAAAACTAGTTTCCAAAGATCAGCAAGCTCCTTACGGAGTTACGGGTAAAGTCTTTGTCAACACATTCATCAGGATGAGCTTATGTTTGCAATTTTTTCCGTCATTCACGTAGGTGTTGGTGTACAAATTCCGAAGGAATGAGAGAGTATGGGATGAGGTGGGCTTGGTGGGGATACAAGCCATGGAAGCTGAAGAGCGAGAGGTAGGAATTTTAGGGTCGGTGGTGAACATGGTAATGAGAGGTTTTAGGGCGGTGGTTAGCAAAGAAATGAGTTTTTTGGCCATAGATTGACAAAAAAAAAAAAAAAGAGTTTTGGCTACTAAAAGTATATGTTTTTTTTTTTCAAACCCAGAGAGTTTTAGCTTTGACAACCTTCTCTACCAAAACCATAGCATGAGTTGTTGGCAGTTTCCAAATATGCCAACAACCTTGCTAATTGCTATGGTTTATATATAGAGATTATGAAGTTCCTTAAGGGTAAGGTTTTTGTTAAACATATTCCGACAAGATGAGCTAGCGGGCGGACACCAACCGGTCAATCCTTTTTAGCCAAATTGGCCACATTAGGCAGCCGAAGGAAAATCGACCAATTTGATTGGGAAAATCGAGCTAAGCGGAGTCATTGACTTCGTATAGTCGTTGTAAAGACTCACCGTCGATGGAAGACGTAACCCCGGATCACGTTCGAAAGCACTAGTATCGACACATTCACCAAGACGAGCTGGTGTTTGTAATTTTTACCGTCATCCACGAAGATGTTGGTGTACAAACTCCAAAGGAATGAGATGGGATGGGATGGGATGGGCTTGGTGGGGAGACAAGACATGAAAGCCGAAGAGCATAGGTGAGATGTTTGGCATTATGTTTGGCATTGTTTGAGAGAAAATATACGAAGTTCGCTAGGGTTCTAATTTCTAATTCTATAAATTAAAATACAAATAGTTATATCCTGAAAAACAGTCACCTGAAGAACTTTAAGCACAAGAGGAGGGGTGAAATACTGTTTTAGGACATTGCAACCATTTGCAAAGCTCTATCTACAATAATCAAGTTAGTATTTTAGTTTTATTGCATTATTTCTTTTATTTATTATTGTTGTCATTTTGTTACAGTAGTATTTCTACGTTGAAATATCAGTATATTCAAATTTGATGTATACATTTTATTGTATAAAATTTCTAGTCTTCTTCTATTTTCTATCACCGATTGTTGTGTCCCCAACAATCTAAAACAACATTTTTTAAATGGATTCACAATCGGTGAATATGAACGAAATTTTAGAACTTCATGAAAATACACTATCGAATTTGGAAAGTTATGACTTTTAACAAATGTAGAAGTGTATTGCAACTTGCAAGCACCAAACAAACGGCAATAAAGTTGACCTAGTTGGCAATGGTCAAACTCACAAGAGGAGAGGTGAAATACTGTTTTAGGACATTGCAACCATTTGCAAAGCTCTATCTACAATAATCAAGTCAGTATTTTAGTTTTATTGCATTATTTCTTTTATTTATTATTGTTGTCATTTCGTTACGGTAGTATTTCTATGTTGAAATATCAGTATATTCAAAGTTGATGTATACATTTTATTGTATAAAATTTCTAGTCTTCTTCTATTTTCTATCACCGATTGTTGTGTCCCCAACAATCTAAAACAACATTTTTTAAATGGACTCACAATCGGTGAATATGAACGAAATTTTAGAACTTCATGAAAATACACTATCGAATTTGGAAAGTTATGACTTTTTACAAATGTAGAAGTGTATTGCAACTTGCAAGCACCAAACAAACGGCAATAAAGTTGACCTAGTTGGCAATGGTCAAACTCACAAGAGGAGGGGTGAAATACTGTGTTAGGACATTGCAACCATTTGCAAAGCTCTATCTACAATAATCAAGTCAGTATTTTAGTTTTATTGCATTATTTCTTTTATTTATTATTGTTGTCATTTCGTTACAGTAGTATTTCTACGTTGAAATATCAGTATATTCAAAGTTGATGTATACATTTTATTGCATAAAATTTCTAGTCTTCTTCTATTTTCTATCACCGATTGTTGTGTCCCCAACAATCTAAAACAACATTTTTTAAATGGACTCACAATTGGTGAATATGAACGAAATTTTAGAACTTCATGAAAATACACTATCGAATTTGGAAAGTTATGACTTTTTACAAATGTAGAAGTGTATTGCAACTTGCAAGCACCAAACAAACGGCAATAAAGTTGACCTAGTTGGCAATGGTCAAACTAGTTTAGAACCATTTTTCAATTGGAATTAATAAGCCAAAAGAGATGAGAAAAATGGATGTATGATATAGTAATGATATCTATTCCAGGGAGCATGTATCCGCAAATCATTTGAATTAGAAAATTCGATTTTGTCTCGTGTAAGTGTGATAGACTGATAGTCAAGAATTTCACACTAATTCTTGTTATGTTGGCACCAAATTCTTGTATCTTTGAGAATATACAATTGGTTTTGTTTAATTGGGTCCATAGGACCAAGTTTGGTGTCTAAATTTCTTAATTAATTTTTCAAATTGGAGATGACCATAGCTGTGAAGTGTTCATCTCTAATTTGGTAAAGTTAAGAATTGTTGAAATCATAGATTTAGAATGTAAACTAACGCCTGACAGAGAACTGTAGTAAGGCATGCATAGGACAAAAATCATTTAAACAATTATATTTATCTTCTGACTCCCAAGTGCAAAAATGAGACATGTTCACTTTAATTGCCCAAAGTTGTCCAATTTTTTACTAATAGAGATTACTGATATCTAAATTGATCAATATAAAATCTGTTTGACCAAACTTGAGCTTGATCAATTCAGTTCTTGGGTCAAATCGAGACAGACTTTGATGTAATTTTGCATTCCAAAGTACTTCAATTAGTTGAATGCATTGCCAAGATCATAATTCAGAGACTGAAACAACGAATTTTGAGTATCATGTTCAAAGTACTAAGTGAAAATTTTATATTTTCATTTTATTTGGTTGATGGCTATTCAAACGTAATGTAATTATTACAAATGTATTATAATGTATATGGGTTTTCCACTTAGTTGACCATGAATGTAATTTACTTGGTCACTAAGCATAACAATCCAAGTGCCACGTGGTCAAGTACTTTGCCTATATATATATATATATATATATATGCTTGGCTCACTTGTAAATTACTACACACAAAATCTGAATATACGCAAATAACAAGTACTGCTCTCTCTCTCTATCTCTCGTTTTCTCTCATGTCTTCCATTCACATATATCTCTTTTTTTATTGTTTCTCACATGTTTTACTTATTCAATTGTTCTTCATGTTCTTCATATATTCTTCATCTAATTTATAACACGTTATCAGCACGATTGCATATAAGTAGAGAGGATTCCATGATAGGTGATTTACTTACATCTCAATATTCTGGATCTATTTATAGTTCCGTATACAAGATGGCTTATGCCGTCAACGGATCATCTATATATAGTTTTGGATTTATTCATATTGTTTAAATATTTGCATCCATTTTTATGTACATAACATGTGAGATCAACTTTATGGAACTGTTTTAATATTCAGTATTTATTTTTATATAATATATGAGACTGGCTTATGCTGTGTCTTGGGACTGACTTATGTTGTGTCCGCATATAAACTGTTTTAATATTCAGTATTTATTTTTATGCAATATATGAGACTGGCTTATGTTGTGTCTCGAGACTGGCTTATGCTGTGTCTCAGGACTGGCTTATGTTGTGTCCGCATATAAACTGTTTTAATATTCAGTATTTATTTTTATGCAATATATGAGACTAGCTTATGCTGTGTCTTGGGACTGGCTCATGCTGTGTCTCCAGATAAACTGTTTTAACTACAGCTCTGTATTTATTTATTATGCTCTTTTATTATATTCACACTAAATTTAATTTACAATTTAATTTACAGAAAAAAAGAAGCTGTAAGCATGCCTAAACTTGCAAATTTGAAGTTTGATGCACTCGAAGTATCGGGAGAAAATTATGTGTCGGGTTATTGATGCGGGGTTATACTTAAAATCTCAAAGCCTGTATTATACCGTTGATAATGGTAGTGAGGCTAATGAACATGATAGATCCACAACGATAGTGATACTTCGTCATCACTTACATGAAAATTTAAAAGCTCAGTATCTTACTATCATAGAACCTGAAGATTTGTGGTAAGAGCTAAAAGATCGTTATGATCATCAGCATGATGTAACATTACCAAATGCTAGATATAAATGGCAACATTTACGATTTCAGGACCATAAATCAGTTTCTGAATATAATTCTGCTCGTGAAGAGGTATCTGAAAAAGACATGTTGGAAAAGACTTTCACAACTTTCCATGTCTCAAACATAATATTACAACAACAATATCGAGAACGCAGATTCTCAAAATATTCAGAACTGATTGCATGTCTTTTAGTAGCAGAAAAAAAATAATGAGCTACTAATAAAAAATCACGGATCACACCCGACTGGTTCTACAGCATTCCCAGAAGTGAATGTCAATACTGTCGAATATCGTTGTCGTGGTCGCGGTCGCGATCGAGGCTGTGGATATAATCGTAATTCTAATCATGGCCGTAGTAACGGTCGTAATCATGATCGCGGTCGTGGTTATGGTTGTAATCCTAGCCGAGTCCGTGGTCGTAGTTTTAAAAGAGGGGATGGTAATCCTGGATCAGGTGGTTATAATCAAAACACTCATCATAAGTGGAATGTCTATGAGGCCAAACAGTATAAGGGAAAAAATGTTCAAAATAGGCCTAATGCAAATGACAATGTTTGTTTTAGGTGTGGCTGTGATAATCATTGGTCAAATGAATGTAAAACACCTAAACACCTGGTGGATTTATATCAAGCATCAATCAATGGAAAGGGAAAGAAACCTAAAACTCATTTCATTGAATATTCATATCCTAGAGATATTACACATCTCAATGTTACAGATTTCTTTCCAGACCCGAAAGATGTGTCGGCTGCTTCAATTGGTAATGGGAGTGTCCATACCAATTAAATATTACTTACAGTAGTTGTATTATGTTATTTTGTACATGTAAAATATTTCCCTATGCAATATGTATACTTTTGAATCACTTTGTTTGATATACATTTTATTTTTCTTTATGAAGCATACAGATGAATTCAAACGATAAATTGGGGATTATTGAAAAGCTAGAAGCAGAAGATATATGTTTAGTTGATAGTGCAACAATTCATACAATTTTGCGAAGCCAAAAATATTTTATAAATTTGAACTTGCTCAGAGCAAATGTTAATACAGTATCAGGTACAACGGATCTGACAGAAGGCTCTAGAAGAGCCACGGTATTGTTACCAAACAATACTAAAATATGTATTGATGATGCATTATATTCAAGTAGATCCAGAAGGAATCTGCTTAGTTTCAAAGATATACGGAGGAATGGATATCATATTGAAACTATGAATAAAGATAATATTGAATATCTGTACATTACTTCTCATGATTCACCCCAGAAACTCATTATAGAAAAGCTATGTGCTTTATCTTCTGGATTATATTACACTGTTATCAAAAGTGTAGAAGTTTATGCAGTTGTGAACCAGAAATTCTCAAATCCAAAGATGTTTGTACTTTGGCATGACCGTCTCGGTCACCCAGGATCTACAATGATGTGTAGAATCATTGAGAATTCTTATGGGCATCCATTAAAAGATCATAAGATTCTTTTATCTCATGAGAATTTATGTATTGCATGTTCCCAAGGGAAATTAACAATAAAACCATCTTTTTCTAAAGTTGGTTTTGAATCCCCATCATTTTTACAAAGGATTCAAGGGGATATATATGGACATATTCATCCACCAAGTGGACCATTTCGTTATTTCATGGTTCTAGTTGACGCATCTGTCAGATGGTCACATGTATGCTTATTATCAACATGTAATGTTGCTTTTGCAAGATTACTTGCATAGATTATTAGGCTTCGGGCTCATTTTCCCGATTATTCAATTAAATTCATACGCCTTGATAATGTCGGTGAATTTACTTCAAGACATTTGATGAATATTGCAAAGTGACTGGGATTGACATTGAACATCTAGTTCCACATGTTCATACACAGTGGCAACTGAAATTATAAATGATGATTATGAACCTCATAATCTCGATGATTGTAGAAAAAGGTCTGATTGGCCCAAATGGAAAGAAGCAATTCAAATAGAGTTGACTTCATTGGCCAAACATGAAGTATTTGGATCAATAATCCAGACGCCTGAAAACATCAAACCTGTTGGGTACAAATGGGTTTTTATACGGAAACGTTATGAGAAAAACGAGGTCATAAGATATAAGGCACGTCTCGTAGCACAGGGTTTCTCATAGAGACCTGATATCAAATTTGATGAAACATATTCACCAGTGATGGATATAATTACATTTCGATTTCTAATAAGCATGGCTGTCTTGGAAAGACTTGAAATGCATCTAATGGACGTAGTGACTGCTTATCTATATGGTTCACTAGATTCAGATATTTACATGAAAATCCCTGAAGGGTTTAAAATGCCAAAATCATGTAACTCAAGACCTCGTAATTTGTATTCGATAAAATTACAAAGGTCCTTGTATGGATTAAAACAATCTGGACGGATGTGGTACAACCGTCTCAATGAATATCTGATAAAAGAATGATATATTAATAATCTTATATGTCCTTGTGTTTTCATTAAAAAATCAGAATCTGGATTTGCTATCGCAGCAGTTTATGTTGACGATATGAATTTAATTGGAACTCCTGGAGAGCTTTAGAAAACTGCTGAATACTTGAAAAAAGAATTTGAAATGAAAGATCTGAGAAAAACAAAATATTGTCTCGGCCTCGAGATCGAGCATAGATCAAATGGAGTACTTTTCCATCAATCAGCATATATTGATAAGATTTTAAAAAGATTTCATATGGATAATGCTCATCTATTAAGTACTCATATGGTTGTTAGGACGCTTGATCCTAAAAAAGATTCATTCCGACCAAAAGAAAATGGTGAAAAGATACTTTGTCCTAAAGTACCATATCTTAATGCGATTGGTGCCTTATTATATTTGGCTCAGTGTACTAGACAAGATATTGCATTCTCTGTGAATGTATTGGCTAGATTTAGCTCAGCACCAACTCGAAGGCATTGGAATGGAATTAAACATCTTCTCCGTTACCTTAGTGGAACAAGAGATTTAGGATTATTTTATACAAAGTCTAACAATTTTTCAGGTTTATTTGGTTATGCTGATGTCAGATATCTGTCTAATCCCCACAAAGCTCGTTCACAAACGGGATATATTTTTACATATAATGGCACAGAAATATCATGGCGCTCCACGAAACAGACTTTGATTGCTACATCATCTAATCATTCTGAAATCATCGCACTTCACGAAGCAAGTCGAGAATGTGTTTGGCTAAGGTCAGTTATTCATCATATTCAAAATACTTGTGGATTTTCATTATCTATAAAAATGCCTACACAGATATTTGAAGATAATGCGGCTTGTATTGCTCAAATTAGATGGGGATATATTAAAGGGGATAGAACCAAACATATTTCTCCTAAATTCTTCTATACTCATGAGCTTCAACGGAGCCGACAAATTGATGTTAAGCAAATACGATCTACAGATAATCTTGCAGATCTGTTTACTAAATCATTGCATACATCAACTTTTGAGAAGCTAGTATATGGAATAGGCATGCGTCGACTTTCTAAATTACAAGATTAAAAACTGAAGTTTTATGAGGGGGAGAGTTCAATCAGGAGGAGAAAAGTTTTGAATTGACATATGTGCACTATACTCTTTTTCTCTTTTATCAGGTTTTTTCCCACTGAGTTTTTCCTGACAAGGTTTTTAATGAGATAGTTTTAATGTCCAACCCCACTAGATCCAGAAGACCATCGTATTTATTTTCACTAGGTTTTGTCCCATTGAGTTTTTTCCAGAAAATTACAATCCAAAGGGGTGGAAAATCCAAGGGGGAGTATTATAATGTATATGGGTTTTCCACTTAGTTGACCATGAATGTAATTTACTTGGTCACTAAGCATAACAATCCAAGTGTCACGTGGTCAAGTACTTTGCCTATATATATATATATATATATGCTTGGCTCACTTGTAAATTACTACACAAAATCTGAATATTTTATCTCTCGTTTTCTCTCATGTCTTCCATTCACATATATCTCTTCTTTTATTGTTTCTCACATGTTATTTTACTTATTCAATTGTTCTTCATGTTCTTCATATGTTCTTCATATATTTCTTCATCTAATTTATAACAAAATGTTATTGATAAAGTTAAAAAGAGTTTCATTTACTTTATTGAATATTTAAATATTTGGCTTGCAATATTAGAATATTTAAATTTTGAATCATTAATGCATAGAATGGTAAACGTAGGATTATTGCCAAAATATAATACAGTCGTAAGAGTGGAAATTATAGATTCCAACTTATAAGACCCTTAAAATGTGGGGTTATCTAACAAAAGTTTAAGTTCTTTTACCAAAGAGAACTAAACTAGGATCTAAGATGGTTGATTATGTTTTCATAGAATTTGCAAACATAAGTGCAACATATAGGTTCTTAGTTATTAAATTTGATGTTATCTAAAATAAACCATAAATTTATTAAGTTGTTGCTCTAAAATAGAGTTATATCCGTTAATTGAATATGTAAAGTCGAGAAGAAAATCTTGTATATCCTTTGACAACATTCCTATAGAGAGCAAAATTAAATTTACATCGAAGGGAATGAGTTTAAAGCCACTTAATGAGTCGAACTGGGCGAAAACCTAATATTGCTAATTGAAGATCTCATGGTCTAGGTTTAATAGGCAAACTAATTTGGTAAGACTTAAAATTGTAGAACACACAATTTAACTCATTTCTTTTATGGTTGGTGTGTTGTATGCAAATGTTAAGGATATGCTTTGTATTTAATGACACTAATATCTCGTTATCAAGAAGTGTTAAGTATAAAACTTTTAATTATTGTCACCTATATGACAGTAACTGTGGGGTCGCATTATGATAATGAAAAATGTTAAATTCTCTAAAGCTATCTTGAAAACTGGGATCTGTTCATAACCAAAATGAACAAAAACGTATGAATTAACGTATATTAAGTAATATGTGAGACATATTGTCTTGATTTATTGCAACGGTGAATAGTACATTTAAGATCATCTACATTCACTGCGTCATCAAGTAAATCTGATATGTCTTTACTAGGGTAAGTTCAAGTCCAAAATACACTTCTCCCGATGCATAACACTTCTGTTCCTCTAAAATGCATTCACTTAGTAGTCTAAGGTCGTAGCATAAATATAGGGCCTTGGATTTCGATTCAAATGTGTGGTATTGGTGGAATATTTAGTAGGATTAAAGGGTCATATCTTTTCATTAGTAAATTGTGTCTTTTCAACGAGAGATGCAACTCTTCTTAAAAGATATGTTTTTACCAAGAGACACATTTGAGTATATAAATTAAAATGAAATTCATTCCAAAACACATGAGTTTTTAAGAAGAGTTTGATATAAGTTCCTATTTAGTTAGTTTGTCTGCATAAACAATAAATTCACTGCATTAAGAGAGAATATACAAAGTTCTCTAAGGTTCTAATTTCTAGTGATAGAAATTAGAATACAGATAGTTGTATCCTGAAAAATAGTCACCTGAAGAACGTCAAACACAAGAGAAGGAGTGAAATACTGTTTTAAAACATTGCAACCATTTGCAAGCCTCTACCTACAATAATAAAGTCAATATTTTAGTTTTATTGCATTGTTTCTTTCATTTATTATTGTTGTTATTTTGTCGCATTAATATTTATATATTGAAATATCAGTATATTCAAAGTTGATATATACATTTTGTTGTATAAAATTTCTATTATTCTTCTATTACTATCACTGATTATAAAATTTCTATTATTCTTCTATTTTCTATCACTGATTATTGTGTCCCCAACAATAGTATTCAGCCAATTTGCAATTATGTTGGTTATCTACATGCCAAAATGAGAATTCAAGCAACAAACATACCAAATTTTCTCTTTCCTAGGTGTGGATGGGAAAATCTTTGACCATGGTAATGGGGTAAAGGTATTCACCAGGCATGATTGCATTATGAAATACTGGAACTTTCTTCGAATGGATTAAGGGGCTGTTTATATACTTATAGGACTTCCTCTCTATTCCCCTTCTGTTGTTTGGAATAAGGATCCCAAAGCTTTCAGTAACTTCTTTTATATACTATGATAAAAGCTACGGTTTTTCTCTTGATTGGTTTCTTTAAATTTTAAAATTTCCTTCACACTAAACCAATCGAATAATACTGTATCCACCCAAATTGGGAAAAGACAATGATGATTTAAAACTCCAATTTAGGTCAAAATCCTGGAGCATTTGCAACAGTTTCCATCCATTTCGAGTGGGTAGGATTTTTTTTGTTTATTTACACTTAAATGACATGTACCATTAAAAATGCTTATTTTACTTTGGCTCTCTTGACCTAATTTGAAAAGTAACTAGCTAGAGAGGCATCTCAATCCTTAAGTAAAGAATAACAATTGCCTTTCTCTTATTCTCCAACTAAAAATAAGAGAAGTTTGTAGACTCTTGATCGATTTTTAAATGGGAAAAATCAATTTACTTTTCATGCCGAATCAACAAGATCAATGAGGATAAAAACAAAATAAGTATGTGGTTGAACTCTTCTTTGGTGTCAAATTAATGAACAGTAATCAACTTTTGAAAGAAAAAAAAAAAAAAATTGATTAAAGAATAGAACCCTAAACCCTTAACGACTTTACGATGAATTGGGATACTCTCCTCATTTGTAGGTGATATCTTTCTTGAAAACTTGTTTGTGGAACATATGTAATGGGCCTACATAGACAATCAATAGAAATCCAGTGTACAAAAAGTTTGATATATATATGAGATTAGTATAGCTAGTTTTTGTTTTATGGTGTTTTGTTTACCATAAAATAACAGTTTTGAATGAAATAGCAAGAAAATGAAAAGCATTTGCATTACAGTTTTGAATGCCAAGATTTTACCCAATTAGAAAGGGTTTTGGTAGTGGCCATGGCACCACTGATGGTGATGTATAAATGTTTGTTAGATTGGAGTGATGCCATTGCCAATGACGAAGTGACGATTAGCTGACACCAAAATCCATTCAAAATAATGTTGACTTCGTCATCTTCCAACAATTAATCTACACAAATCCCAAATTTTTTATTACATTTTCAACAAGTTTCTTCTCTTTTGACTTAGCATTTCTGCCTTAACCTGCCTTAACTTATAAGTTAGAACTAGTACTTGCAAGATGATTAATTGTGTAAATATACTTTTCCATCCAAATTAGAATTAGAAATAGCACAAATACAATGGTAAGATAATCTAAGGGGGTATATTGGATTGAGATTTTAATAAACAAATTTGGATAGTAAAAGTCTGGTGGCATTCGATTAGGACTTTTAAGATTTTTAAAAAAAAAATCTATAATATATTATGATATTGGATCTAGACTTTTAAAAGACAGCAAACTATCTAGTGGTATTGGATTGAGATCAAGATTTGTAGGATTTCATTATAAAATAGATTGTTTCAGACTTTTTAGTGATAATTATAAATATCAAGTTTCCAAACTTGTCTTGCCCTCTTCCATCAGATCTTCTAGACTTTTCTCGCTCTCAAAATCATCTTCATCTTCCTCAACTCCCCCATCAGATCTTTATTCCAAATCTACCAAAATAATTTTTTTTTTTATAAAAAAAATCTCTCAAATCTGGTTATGGTGAAGCTATACTTTCATAAATCTCTTCACCAAAAAAAATAATAATAATAAAAAAAAAATAATAAAAAAAATTCCACCAAAAAATAATAAAAAAATGCCATGCTTTCAAAATCCAATTTTTTTATTTTTTTATTTTAAATATATTTTTTTTAATTTTTTTTTTGTGGTAGCTCTGTATCTGCATTCTTCCATCACCGCAAGATTTGGATCTGAAATCTTCCATTACCGTTTCTAAGAAATTGAAAAAAAAAAAAAAAAAAGACAAAAGCCTGGGAGCTTTTTAACTCGAGTTTCTTGAGATGGGTTTCGTTCCCCAGATTAAAAATTCAAACTTTTTAATTTTAGTTTTGCTTGTTTGTCTAGACTCTAGAGGTGTGAATTAAGGTACAATTGGCGGTTTGGTGCTTTGTGTTGTGTTGGAAGAGAGATGATGATTAATTGATTCACCTAATCGATCAACTGCTTCACTAATTCACCTTGCTTACATGGTTCTTTCATTGATTCCTATGAATAAATCTTAATAGTTTATAAATAAAGTCTAGATAATTCTAATATTATATAAATAAAGTTCAAAAACATTTTTAGAATCGTAAAAGTCTAGTATATATAATTATAAGGGATAATTACCCCAGTAATCATCATTTTGAGTCATCAGTCTAAATATGGTCATTGGATAGGAAATTGGTTTTAAAATAACAATTTTTGGTGAACAATATTACACTATGACCATTCTGTCAAACCCCGGTAACTTTATAGTTAAATATGTAGGTATTTTGATAACTTTCTCTAAAATTACAAAAATGATAGCTCAATAATTTATATTTTTAATATATAGGATTTTGGGAATACTCTAAATATTGTCTGTCCAAAATATCAAATGTGCATTTGTTCTATTCTTTTTTTTACTGTTCTACTATATTCTATATCTAAAAAAAACAATGTTCTACTATATTCAAAAATGATAAGTAGGTGTTGACTGTTGACAGTTGTGTAGATTTTTTTTTTTTTTTTTTTTTTCATTACAATAATTCATAATTTCATATAACCCAAAAGCCCTTTAAAGTGGGATTATTGTCAAAATTTTGTAAATGTCTTCTACGGTTTTTATTTATTTATTCCTATTATTTCTTTCTTTCTTTCTTTCTTCTTCTTTCCTTCCTCCTCCTCTAAAAAGGGAAATGAAAATGTAAATACTTTTGCTTACAAATATATACTTCAAATGCGAGTTTTTAGGTTTGAAATTTACAAATATATACAAATATGTGGATAAGTGGCCGCTAGAGTAATTCTAAACCAAAAATTAAAAAAAAAAAAAAAAAAAGATTATAATGGCTATTTTGATACTAAGTGAACAAATTGATAGCCACTAGAATAGTTCTTAGAAAAAGTTA
Source organism: Acer negundo (assembly GCA_035582765.1). NCBI lineage: Eukaryota > Viridiplantae > Streptophyta > Magnoliopsida > Sapindales > Sapindaceae > Acer > Acer negundo. The sequence goes on along the minus strand of CM069241.1, from coordinate 32,981,970 downwards.
ACGGTACTATAACCGAATGGCTATTAGTGTAATAGTATTCACTAAAAATGATCATTTTGAAATCAATTCGGTCATTTTGATAGTGGTGATCCAAATTGATAGCCACTAGGGTAATTATCCCTAATCATAATAGTTTTTAAAATCATATAAATCCGTAAATTCCTAACACTTCAAAATTATCTATTAAAATCTCAATCCAATACACACACTAAAAATAATAATGTCAGATTACGTACACATCCAAATTATAATTATCTGTCTAAATTTATATCAAATGATATGAAATTATGAGATAACATTATTAGTTACAACAACTCATATTTCATATCATTAGGACATGAATTTGGATGAATAATTTGTACAATCAATATTACTCTTTTTAGAATTTGGATTCTCCATGGATTTGTGATTTTATTATTAATACAAAAAGTAAAATGAAATTAATGATAAACACTCATTAGTAAATAATGCTAATCCAACAAAAAAAAGGACTTTGTCTTTGACAATTTAGCATATGTACTAGCACATTCCAAAATATCCTCCTAGTCACCTAAAACAATTTGGACACTAATTAATTCTCAAATCTCAACCAAATACAATAGTAATAATATATTTTTAACTCTACATGGTATATATTCCAGCTTTGATTTTTTTAGGAAGTTGATGGTATTTTATCCTCTAAAGCACTCTAGGCATTGCTTTTGATCATTCCAGAATCCAGATTATGCCATAATTGATAATTAAGATAGGTTTCTATATTCATGGGGAGCAGATAGAGATGAGTTTAGCTAAAGATATTTTAGAATCTTTATGTTTTAGAGTCTTGTGTGAAATCAGTTATCCAAGTCAAAAAATATTCCAAAGATTTTAATTCAATTGATCCAAGAAATCTCCTTCAAGTCTTCAATCCAATCTATTCAATTTTAATTCAGTTTGTCCACCTAAAAAAATTAATATATTTTACAATTATTACTTTTAATTCAGGGAGTTATATTTTAAAAATCTCCTTTACAATTATTTATTGACTATTGTTATAATATCTTTTTTAAATTAAAAAAAATGTTTTAATACAAAATTATAACACAAGAAACTTCAATTTAGTTAATTGAAAATAATTCTAAAATGGTCTAAATTATTTAATAAGTTTGGTGGGTCGTGATAATATTATTATAGAAGTACAAATATGTTCTGATCAGTGTCCATCCAAGATTATTATATGACTTAGAAGTTAGAAAGTGGACCGTTTCTTTTGTTTTGTTCCAAAAGTAACCTTTAAATGTAGGCCACCAGTCCATAAATAATTCCAAATTCCTTAAAAATCCAAATATGTATAAATAAATATAACCGAAGAAGGTCATTTTCTGTCATCTTCCAGATATAATACTAGGATATAATTAATTGGAAAAAATAACATTTTATTTTAACATAGATGATAGCTACTGAGCGTCTGAGCTACATCATCATCTTTTGGATTTTACCTTTATTATAATATATATTAGATATTTTGATATTTGGTTTTAAAAAATTGATCATCAATCATCATGACAATACAATTTAAATTTGATTTTTTTTTTTTAATCTCTTAACAAATCATAATTTATTTTCTATATAGACAACACTAGATAATTATTTATTATTTTCATAATTTAATTAAACCAAATGGATCATTAGGGATTCAAGCTACCTTTCTTTTTAGAGAAAATTCAACCTACCTATTATCTTATCTAACTAAATTATTTATATAACAAAAGAGATTATCAATTTGATCCCTAACTTATTTAGAAATGTCACTTTTTGATATGTTTTTGCATTTTTAGCTCACCTGGTTCCTAAATTTTTGGAAATTTATCAATTATATATGTATGTGATTGATCCAGTCAAAAGACCTTATTGATATATTTCCGATAATTTAAGAACCATGTGAGCAAATGATGTCCAAAAGTGATATTTCTAAATAAGTTAGGGATCAAATTGATAATTCCCAACAAAAAAAAAAATACAATATGATGTAAATTTTGGACCACTTGGAAAGATAACAACAAATTATAGCCCCCCCAACTGCCATCATGTGTTTGGAGAGACTACCTAGAGATAGAGAGAGTCTTCCAAACTTTAAAGACAAAAAAACAAGAAATACAAGATTACGTGTATGTGTGAAAAGTGACCTTATTCCAATTCTACTCCCACTCCCACCAAGTTGAAGTTGACAAAATCCACATTAGAGAAAATCAATCAATTATGTAATTGAAAAACACAGCCAAAATATTTATATATATATATATATATATATATATATAATCAAAATGATTGTATTTTTATGTAAATAATAGGTTTTGTAAGGGCTGCGGCCGCCTCAGGAATATCGGTATCTTCCATGCATCAACATGGAGGCCAATCAATCTCACTTTAGTCTATATAGATGGGCCTTTCTTTTTTTTTTTTTTTTTTTTTTTTCTCACTTTTTTGTACATTTGGCTGGAATGGAATGGAATGGAATGGAATGGAAGGTGTACTAATACGTGTTGGAAAGGGAATTCCATTAGAATGGTGTTTCCACCATTTTGGTGGAATGAGATTTCCATTTAAAAACCAATGGAAAGCCCTATCCAATTCCAAACTAAAATTTGTATTCCAAAAATACCCTCTTATGCCCTAACTCTATTCTAAAAATACCCTCATTTCCAATATTATATATATATATATATATATATATATATCATCTCTAAAAATGTTGAAGCTGTGGAAATGGTACCAAAACTGCTTAGCTGTCCAAGTGAAACCACAAGTCATTAGCTCTGGAAATTGGATTTCTCTCATCTATCATAACCATTGCTTCCGCCACCAATGGGTCTTCGATCTCCTCCCCAAAGTCTGGCTCTTGGCGGGCTTCCTCCCTGACTCTGTCGTCGAGTTGTCGAATACAGCTTCCACGGTGACGAGATTCATCTTTGTCTTCTTGGTCCAAAAGCAAAGACCAACTCTGGCTTTGGCTTAAATTAGAGATGAGGTTGATTTAGAGATGAGGTTGATTTGGTTTGTAGGTTTTGAGATCATGAACTGAGATTCTAAGTGCCAATAGGGATGGGGTTAGGTTTTGTTATTTTATTGTTATTAGAAAAACAGAAGGAAAAAAACAACATGATGGAGTCATCAATTTTTTTTTGGTTCCTTTTCCATAGTTTTATTTGTGAATCACTGAATATGATGTATAATGAGTGCTTTGTGAAATGGCTTTCTTCTTTTTTTGTTTGTAAAAAATATCTATATTTTATATAATATATATATATATATATATTATACATATTATATATAATATATATAATGTATATATTATATATATTATATATATTAAATATTATTATAATAATATATAATATATATAATATTATATTATTATATTATAATATTTATATTATATATTATATTATAATATATATGAGTTTTAATAAAATATACTCAACACGATTAAGGAGACTTCTATGCTAAGTGTCGTTAAGGTGTGAATCGAATTGATCGGTTCGGAGTAAAGATGCACATTTGAGAAATGGGGATGGATATAGGTCCCCTCATCCCCATCCCCATCCCCATCCCTATTCTCATTTACCAAACCCTTCCCCCCATCCCCTCATTTCTCCATTTGGGGAAAATGGAGATGGGGAATTTTGGGGAGACCTATATCCATCCTCATCCCCATCCCTAATTCTCCATTTTTCCCGTTTTTTTTTTTTTCGTTTTTTCCCATTTCTCCGTTTTCTCCCTTTCTCCATTTGACTAAAATTTACAAATTAAACTAAAAAACAAACATTCCATTACAAATACAAAACAAAATTCATTAGTGCATTTTATATAAAATGTGTATATATACTTAGAGAGTTACTGTTTTCAAAGAATAAATATATATATATATATATATATATTATAATTATATTTATATATGTTTGGGGGAAATGGGGAAATGAGGAAATGGAGATGGGGGAGGTGCCCATTTCAATATAATTGTGGAGAAATGGGGAGGGGTCCCCTATCCCCATCCCCATCCCCATTTCAATTTGGGGATGATTTTTATCCCCATCCCTCCCCATTTCCCCATTTTTCCATTTTTCCCCAAATGGGGATAGGGACGCGAAGAATTGAGATCCCGGGAAAAAATGTGCATCTCTAATTCGGAGATGAATTTTTATTAATGAAAATTATATATATTGATCGTTCGGTTCGGAGATGAATTGATCGGCCGTTGACCGGTAATGTAAAAACTAGATATATTAATGAATTTTCCGATTTTATTTTGGTGTGGTTCGCACCTAAATAATAACCGGTTCAAATGATTTTGTGGGTCTAATTCATCCCTCGTATCTAGTGACCCAAACATATGATTTTAACTGTCTACAAAACTTTTTAATTTTGTTTTTAATTTATTATTCGATGCATCTGAACAATAAATTACAAAAATTAAATCCAAATTTGTATCCTACAATCAAGACTCCAAATGTACCAGCCTACGTATAATATATATATATATATATATATATATGAATGACAATGAAGTTGTAAATTTAGAAGTTTGTAAGGACCACATTAGAAAAATAGATTTTGATGAAGGGTAAATTACATAATTACCCTTGTTATATGCATAATTATACAGAATCGTTAAAAAAATCATAATAATACTCACTGTACATTGACACGTTGAATAATGGTTGGCAAGCCTTTAACCACCATTAGTCATTTATTGGTTAAGGGCAATAAAGTAAGTATAATTAAATAAATGAAAAGAAAAATAATAAGTTGTCCAATCAAACATTGTCATCTTCATTATCATCACATTCTTCTTCTTCTCCTTCACATTGCCACATCAGTCTTATAAAAAATTATTAAAAAATAAATAAAAATAAAAAATTTCCTCCTCCTCTACCATCACAAACTCACCCAAAATAAAAGATCCCCAACATCTTCATCTTCTTCATCATCACCATTTCTTTCTCTTCTTTTTCTTCTTCTCTACCATCACAAACTCACCCAAAAAGCAGTAGTTACCCAACATGTTCATCATCATCGTCATTGTCATCTTCATTATCAATCATCCTCATCGTTGTCATCATGTTCTTATTCTCTACCATCACAAACTCACCAAATAACACATTCAATAAAAATTTATGTAAATACATGTACTAAAAGCTTGAAAATTAACGTAGAATGTCATAGTCCAATTTAGTCAACCAAAGGATGCACATAACTTATATATCAATGAACTCTACTACTAAAAGTGAAAGAAAACAAATAAACAGTGAAAAGGGAAGACAAATGAGGAAGAGTTTTAATAGCAACCTCGTTTGTAAAACATAGAGGCAGCTACGCTAGTTGGTAATGCACATAATAATATGGCCAAAGTTGAACCATGGTGATTCTAGATCTCATTTAATGGAGGTCATCGATATGGAGGAGATTTGGTTATCCAAATATGGAAAGCTAAATCTCTCCATGGAGAAATCATTTAAAAAAAAAAAAAAAAAATTGATTTTTTATATATTTTTTATGATTTTTAATTCATTAGTTGTATTTAATATAATATTTGTCATTTTTCAAATACAAGCGTAAAGGAAAAACTGATATTGCCTATTTTCCGTGATTGATGGGTTAAGGAGTGCCGAGTATTATTATGATTTTATTGTCGAATTTTTGTGTAGTTATACATATAATTAGGGTAAGTTAGTGTAATTTGTCTATAGGTAAATGAATGATGGTTACATGTGTCACTAAAGAATTGGGGGATCTATGCCGGGTGGGACCCCATCAGATACATTTGTGCACGTGCTTCATGTTGTGTTACGTGCTATTTATTCCCTTGGACAAAATTATTGTTAATGATATCTACAATATTATGAAGTGAGAATAATATTTTATGATTCTTGATAGATAGATAGAGTTATTGATATAGTACAATATTATGAAGTGAGAATAATATTCTACATACTTGATAGATAGATAGATATTAATAAATATATACAGTCAAGTCAAAGTATTTAAATTTGATGGTTCATATATAAAGAACTAATATATTTTATATTAATTCGAACTGACAATAGAAAAACTTCGTATATATATATTATGTTCTATGTATAAAAAAGCTTTTACATTGAAATTTTAAATTTATATATAACACATACCGTATAATTGGATATCCATGTGAAAGTAAATTAATTAGTATTAAACACTAAGAGAAAATGGTTTATTTATTTATTTATTTTTTTTTTTTTTTGTAGATTTATAAAAAAAAAGTTAAATTTTTACAATTTTTTTTTATAAGAGTAAGAAAATTATACTTGAATTGAAATTTTTCGGTTTCTTTATCATAAGTCTTCTTCCTAGTGTTCGGTTTTGCATGAGTTGATGCAAACTGTGTATCATTTCGAGGAATAATCCAATTCAACAAAATCATTAATTATATTCTATGAAATTCATCGATCCAATCTCGCCAAACCGATGAGCTGGAACAATTAATTCCATTTTTATATTGCATTTAAGCTATCATCGACCGAAGATTTCATCGAAATATCTAGACCGAATAAACATTGATATTTGGATTGGTTCACAATTGACTCAAACCCAATCAATTCAAAATTGTGCTTGAACATATGGGAAATTAAAAGTGCATTGGTTCGGGTGAAACAAGGTAAAATAGTGAAATACACATTGGTTCGATTTGACTCAATAAAATAAGATTTATAAAGTTGTTTTTCGATAAATTTAGAATAATACTCTAGAAATGACAGGTCAGTATCAACCAATAGAAATGTAGCACGTGGTTTAATTTATAAGATAAACATAAAAAGTAAAAGAAAAAAATTTAAATATTACACTCTCATTGGTAGAGTCAGTACTTTAGGTACGATCGGTCCATACTCAACCATTATTCATAAATTTTTCCATTAACACCGAACTAATAAAATATGATTAACTTGATGACCTCGGTCTATGGTGGACCAAATCCTAAATCAAAGCGTGAAGTCAATAAAATTCATGAGCTCAGCGTCTAGATAAATTAATTTTTAGCTTTTTTTTTAATCAATTTAAGAATCTCAAATCTTAGTGAAATTGTTTTTATTTTCTATTTAAACCATGATCAGAATAGCTAATGTAACTTTTGATTAATATTAAAAAAAAATCGTATCTTTACATTAAAAAATTTCTTGTGAATATAGGAATCTCGCCTTGTCGATTAAAATGATTGATACTATTTCTATATTAATTTCATTTGTGCCTGCATGGATTTATTTATGTTTAATTATATAAGTGCCTCAACATAAATATGTTTTCATTACTCATAATTTAATGTGGCCAAGTTTTTTTTTTTTTTTTCTAATATAATAAGCAATTATTTATTTATTTATTATTATTATTATTATTATTATTATGAAAATAATAGTCTTTCTCTATCCACATAATAATAATTATTATTTTTGAAAATTTATCCACATAATTATAAATGCTTAGAAAGGGAAACAAAATGAATGATGAAAAATTGATTGATGGTTTTGTATAAATTTTTTGAAAGAGAAACGCAGGAAAAGACCAAACCACCCTTGCATTCCATTATAACGCTGACGTGTTGGATCGTGATTGGCCCTAATCCCTTTTAAGAAAAAATAAATTCATTTTCACCGTCATATCCGTTTGTTAATTAACCACGTGGACTAGATGCTTGCCGACACCTTATTAATTAATTATAAAAAGTTTGATTTCAATTTTTATTAATTTTGAAAAACAAATAAATAAATAAATTCAAACATTCAAGACCGCCCACCACACTTTTTTATAGAATTCGACATGTTTAAAGCCAAAAAGTCAAACAAATCTAACCAACACATAAACCAAAACGACCAAAAGTTGAAACAAAAATGGCCCACTAACATATCGCCACGTTGGTTTTTTAAATTTATTATTATTATATTCTTTTTATATAGTATTGATTATCTACCTTTGCCCTAGAGAAAAACTTCAATTACAATCCACTTCCACTTATATTGTGTTACGTGGAAGATATAACCTTCCAAAAATTAGATAATTTCGTTTGATTCAATCTAATTATAAGATCTTTTCAAAAAAAATAAAAAATAAAAAATAAAAAAAAATTCTAATTATAAGCGAATAGACAATAGCTTTATTATTATTATTATTATTATTTTAAAATATTACAATATTTTGAGATTATGGAATGAGATATGGCTGAAACCCACAACCTTTTTGTATAGATGTGAGAGGTTTACTATCTATATGTTTAAATTTTTCAATGAGCAGCTATTATTTTGTCAATTACTAAAAATAAAATTCCTCATTAGGATGTTATTGATCTAATAATTTGTAATTCGTTAACAATGTTTTTCATAAAATCCATCTATGAAAATAATCAAGATTTTAAAAAAAAAATCTTTAAATTGAGACTATAGATGAAAAATGTAGACTTTATGATTTTGATAATTTTGTTAATAATTTATAAAATCATAAATAAAATTATCCCGTTTCAAAAATAAAATAAATAAAATTATTCCAACTCACTACTTAAATTTAACTTTATTTTGAAGAAAATATGAAATGGATTGTTTTTCTGTTATGATCAATTTGTTTGATTTATGATGTTTTATTACTTGTTTTTCCATGGTATTCCTCATGTTGTTTGGTAGAGAGATGTTTGGTCCCGTTTTATTCCCCCTTCTCGCTTAGCTTTGACATGAAATCCTATGTTGAACATGCTTTCTACTGTTGATCACCTTTGTAAGTCAAGCCTCTAGGTTCCAGTTGGCTTTTTGTTGCAGTATTTGTGGGGTTAGTAGTGAATCGGCATATCATCTTTTTCTTCATTATCCCTTGACGGTTTCTTTTTGGGAGGCTATTTTCTTAGCTTTCCAGTGACATGTCTCTGTCGAAACTTGGCAATCCTTGTTGTTGTAGGTCATGTCAGTTTTCTTTAATGAGTAGGTTAGGATTTTATGGAAGACAACTATCCATGCAATTAGGGGTGGGCGTTGAATGAATTAGTTCATTTTTCAATAGAACCGATAAAGTTCGATTTCTGAAAATATGAATCGATCCAATAAAATTTATAAATGTCAACCGATCAAAAACTAACTGAATTGGACTAGTTTGGTTCGGATAGATTTTTTCGGTTTTGATCCTTCTGAGCCAAATTCATGAGATTTCATTATTACACATAGTTTCATATTTAAATCCTTTTGAGCCTTTGACCAAATAAAATTATGGGCTTGAACAAATTGAAAATACTAGTTTAAAATAATATTCAACAAAAAAAAACAAAGAAAAAAAAATATGCTGTGACACACTTTCATAGTTTTATAGTTTTATGGGCTGTTGAACATTAAACTAGAGTTTTTATTTTATTTTATTTTATATAAGTTGGATCTCGGTTCGATTTTCCGGTTTGGGATAGTGAACTGGGAAAAAAACTAATCCAATCAATTTTCAAAAAATGAACTGAACTGAACCAGCCAGCATAAGAAAACCGAAAAAAAGCGATTGGATCAGTTGGTTTTTTGCCCACCCCTACATGCAGTGATTTGGAGGGTGTGGATTGCTCGTAATTAGTGGATCTTTGAAGGGAAGTCGGTGGACTATAGATCTGTCCTCTCTTTGGTTGGGCATGCGGTTTCAAAGGCTAATCTCCTAGAGATTGGTTATATGCGTAATTGTATAGACAACCTTTTGATTCTTCATCAATTTGGTCTTTGGGGTCGCCTTTCTAAAGTCTCAGTGATCAAGAGTATGGTTTAGTCGCCTCCGGCTTCTGGTTGAATCAAAGTGAATATAGATGATGTTGCTTTGGGCTCTCTAAGGGTTGGTGGTGTTGGTGATATCTTTTGGAACTGTATAGCATTTGTGAAGGGTTACTTTGCTATTCCTCTTGGTCAGGTTTTCACTTTTGAGGCCAAGCTTCTAGTGGCCTAGTTGACCATTAATTTTGCTTAGAAATATGGGGCTTAAGAGCGATTCTTTTTATGTGGTTCAACTTCTTTCTTCTCGTTCTGAGATGGTCACTTTGAGGGTTCGCTAGGTGTGGTAGCTCTGCATCTTCTAGATCTCGTAAATGAATTTTCAAGTTTCCCATATTTTCAGGGAGAGGAATCGATTTGCATATGTGCTTTCTAAGCATACTTTGGAGCTTCATGCTGATTCTTTGTGCTTTGTTGCGTTTTGTCACTCTTTACTTTTCTTTTATCTTTTATAAATATATATAGGGGTGGGCAAAAAACCAGTGAAGCGAACCGAACCGGTCTAATCGGTTTTTTTTTCCGGTTTTTCATTGTTTATTGGTTCGGTTCGGTTCGGTTCATTTTTTAAAAAATCGGATATTCCGGTTTGGTTTCCGGTTCAAAGGTTCGAACCGGTGAACCGAACCGAGAACCGGTGTATATAATAAAAATTCCTTACATTTTTACAAATCCTATCGGTATCTACTGCCTCTTTGCTATTCTTTTTTTTCTTATATAGAAAATATAGCATACCCAAACACAATATTCTTTGTAACTTGAATGTCTTCTTAAAACTAATGGGTCTGCACTCTTGTTCACTAGTGACAGGAATACATGCTTCTAATTTATCTTACTTCATTTTTCATAAATCCTTATAACAAATATTTATACTGGTGCATTTTATTTTGAATTTTTATCTTAGTTTAAGCAATTATATCCCTTGTATTTGTTTGTACAGACACTTGTTGACAAGGGTTAGATCATTTCAATTTATCAATTCCCATTAGTACTTTTGCTTGCAATTAAAGATGGAGACTTGTAGGACAGCGGTAGACCAATAGTTTAGCTAAGGAGAGTGGTTTTCTTATTATTATTTGACAATTTTAGATGGCCCAAAATCGAAAAAACCGAACCAAACCGAACCGATTCAATCGGTTTTTGATCGGTTCACACTTTTAACTTTTATCGGATCGGTTCACTTTTTTCAAAACCGAATATTATCGGTTTTTTATCGGTTCACTCGAAAAGTGAACCGATCCATTAAGCGTCCACCCTTAAATATAAATATATATATATATATATATATATGTATATACTGCTTAGGGTTTTTCAGCATATGATCGTTTATGATGTTTTTCCCCTTAAGTTAGTTCAGTTTTATTATTAAAAAAAAAAAAAAAAAAGTATTATTGCTTGAATAAAAAAAAAGAGTAGTCAGTGGATAAGAAATGAATATTATTATCCTTTAATTCTAATTATCGGTTAGATTACTCGAAAAGCAATTATCAGGTTAAAGACGCAATGTAGCCTAATTGTTTTTTTGGAGTCAAGAAGGGGATTTATCTTTATCATTTTTATTCAACTTAAATACCTAATCCAAAAAAAAAAAAAATGCTTCATGTGCCAACAACCTAAGCAAACCTAGTTGTTTCAGATTTTATAAACGCATCGTCTTTTTTGTTAATTGTGTTTTTGGTTGACATAATTATAAGGGTATAAATGTAATTTTAAATTTTAAGGGTAAAATTGTAATTATCACTTTATGGATTTAGATATAATATGAAACCCTAAATAATAATAAATAAAAAACAAAATAAATTCAATATACAACCAAGTCGTTTCACAGTTTTATTTAGAGAGTTTAATCTTATTAGTAAATTTATCGTATTCGTGTTAGGTCACGATCCATAAACCCAAATTGTCAGTCCTAATCATGTAGTTAAATAAGTTGTGTACTTGAACGTGTAATCAATTATCAAAATCTTTTGAATTATCCAAAGTTGCATGATCAATTTAGAGGCCATTTGTTTTTGTCTTGCATATGAATTGATCTGAAAATAACACAGTAAGACTTTTTTTTTTTTTTTACAAGATGAGGTTGAATTAAGTTAGAAAACTCTACTTTTGTCAGAAGAATGGGAAACTAAACAAGTATTTAACACCTCATTCCAAAAATGCCCCCACAAAATATAACATTTGCAACAGTATTTTATCAATAAATCTGGAGTTTGGACAATGAAGGAGTTCTTCACTTCTTCTCTAGTTTTTTTTTTTTTTTTCTTTTCTTTTCTTTTGGAAATTTTCTTCTAAAGGTCTCCATCGACACCCATCAAATATCTTTCTATACCATGTTTTAATGAAACCTTTTTTTTTTCCTTTGTAAAATACCCTTACATTTAATTGTTTAAAATACATGGCTTGATAATTGAAAATTAAATTTACTTTCTAAACTCATAAATTGAACAACCAATGTGTTATAAACTCTAATAATATATATTTAATGAAACCCAATATCAATAAAAAAATTTAATTTTTTTCCTTCACATATAGTCAAAGAATGGATGAACTAAGAATTATTTCATAGATTCCAACTGCATTCGGTTATGTTGCAGTTGTAGTTTTGTAGAACTATATATATTTTTTAAAATGAAAAACTTGATTTGTTCGGTGATTGAATTTTTTTTTTTTTTTTTTAAGACAAAAGAAACGGCATATTGTTGTTTGTTTAATTATAATTATCGTTGTTGTTTTCTATGATGATATGATTAAGTGAAAATCATCATGATTTCATGGTTTTTTTAGATAATTTAATACATTGATTCCGTAAATAACAATAAAAAAATATAATTAGTTTTAGAATTGAATTTGTATTTTATTAAAGGGAATGAAAGAATCGTACATATAAGAATTTAAAAAGAAAAAAAAAAACATTGGTGAAAGCAAATGAAGAGAAATTAATGTTAAATGATAGTTTTGGTATTTTAAAGGGTGATATAAACAGTAAAATTAATAATTTTAATTTTTTAATATGGTCGTGATATAGTAAGATATTTTATAGGTGAAAATAAAACTAATTTAATAGTTTTAAGAAATTAAAAATCATAAATAAAGAATAAACGTATTATTTAGATATTAGATTTTAGTCCTTTCGACTTCAAAATTATTAAACAGATAAAAATGGTGCCGAGGATCTAAGATTGATAAATAAAGTAGACATGTAAGCTAAAACAGAGAAAAGTAAACAAGTCAAATAAAAAAAAATAAAAATAAAAAAAGTTGATAAAATAAGCACCGCATATACATAATACGGTCACGTGTCGGTGCTCTTTGAAAATGAAGTTATAACCGAAAGACACATACACACACACAACAAATACACTTCTTTTCTTCTTCTTCTTCTTCTTGTTCTTCGTTTCTCTCACTCTTTCAAAATTCCAATCAACAAATTCAACACCTCTCTCTCTCTCTCTCTATATGTCTCTAGATCCTTGTATATACATATAAATCTCTCTCTCTCTCTCTCTCTCACTGTTACGAGTGATCGGCGGAGACGGCACAGCTACAGCAGCTGGCCGCGAGTCTGGAAGGAGGTCTGGCCGGATTTAAGAGCGTGGCGATCAGGCTGATCGGCGGCGGCGGTGGTGGAGGAATTAGTAATCGGAAGAAGAAATCGAAGAAGTTGATGGAGTTGTGGCACAAAATGGTCTTCCCTGTTCGAAGAGTTTGGCTAGCTGTCTCTTCTCGCGTCAAGGCTCGAAAAAATGGTATGCTTTCTATTTTTTTTTATTATTTTTTTAAAATTTTCAGTTGGAAGATATTCTTAGATGCAAATTTCGGTTACAATTAATTATTATTATTATTATTTTTTTAATATTTGGTAAACCACAAAATGATAAATTCAAATTGTTGATTGAAACGAGTCTTTTGTTTTTTGTTTTTTTTTTTAATTTTTTTTTAAATATTTATTAATTATGAAGAATGCTTGTTAATTGCTTCTCTACGATCATTAAAATATTTTATTTTATTTTATTTTAATAATAAGTTCATTCATTCAAGTATTTTTAGGATTTCATTTTTAAAGCTTTTGATTTATTTGAATCAAATGGATTTAAATCTAATCGATATCAACTGTCGGCATAATTTAAAACAATATTTTTTTTTTATTTTTTTTTTAAAGAATTATTTTCGATTTTTTTTTTTTTTTTTTTTGAATAATCGATAGTTGGTTATGGAAAACAACTCTCTATAATGTAGAAAAAAAAGGGGAAAAAAAAAGTACACAACCACTTAGCTACGAACATACGCACAATTTATTTAGTTACTTTATTTACTGAATTTCAATTTAAAACTATTTAAATCCCAAAATATATATAAAAAACCATTATTAATTAATAATGAATAAAATCTTCTATAACAAACATATATATATATATATACTTCTCTAATCAAGGCCGTTCTGATCATCCTGACTTTATAATTTTAAGACGTCCAACCACAATCACACATTTACAGTTTGTCAATAGCCCCATACTAACAAATACCCACACTCAATATGAATATATGGATGTGGATGAACGTCATTAACTTATAATTTCAGGACGTAAAAGAACCACTATATATATATATTAAACATTTTTTAATTTGTAGATTTAAAAATAATAGTAGGGTGCATAAATATAAATAGGTCCAAAGATTCCACTTATTATGGTGGTGGGCTACGTCCACTAGGCTGATTCCACTCAAGGACAATACATCACAAAACAAAGAAACTTCTATTGTTCGGTGAAACCCTAAATAAATAGATTTAATCTTATTTTTTAAAAAAAATTTAAATGATAATGAGTTTCACTCTTACAATTACTATGGCATATCTCTTAGTAGCATCGAATCAGTTTGTTTTTAACTGTTTGATTGAAATAGGATAAAAAACATTTAATAAACACTTAGCCAATTACAACATTTTTGTTTTTATATAAAAATTTTATATGCAATCGTACGGTCTAAATATCTATTTACTTGATTCATATCGTTTATTTTATATAAATTAAACTTATCCTATGAAAACAAAGTGTTTCTGTCGATGTTTGTACTTTGTAGTCTTACTTTGAAAAGACTTTTTTAATTAATCATTTTCATTGTTCATTTTTATTTTACCAAAAATAGTATCAATGCTTATATTTAGAGTAAATTGTAATAAGGTCCCTGATTTTAGATGAAATAGATAGAATGAATATTGTCAAAATTACAACTTAGTATCCTTACCTTTAATTAGAGTTAGCGGTTGATAGGTCAAACACTATAAAATGTGCAAATTTACAGTTTAGCACCATTGACTTAAGGAATTTTCTTTAACTTAAATCCAGTGTTAATGACAAATGGTAGGATCTTTTTATGTAGAAAAAATAAATAGTTTTGTTTAAAAAAAAAAAAAAATAGATGCATAAGATCTCCTACGTACTCATTAGTTATTTTTTATTAATTTTAAAAAATAAAATAAAATACTAGTTATTTTTTATTAATTTTAAAAAGTAAAATAAAATACTTGCGATCTCCGCTATAATTTTGATAAAAACTCATTCTATCTACAATATTATCCGGAAGTTGGGGAGCCTTATTGAAATATGCCCTTTAAAGAATAATGAATAAAACAGTTATCTCGGGGAAAATTCCGATATTCTGTAGTGTTTGAGCGGTCAGAGGAGGTACTAAGCTGTAATTTTGACAAAAGTTCCTATTGGCAATTTCAACTAAAGTTAGGGAATTTGATTGCAATTTGCCCATATATTTATTATGTTTTCACTAGATATTAAGAAACAAAGAAAGATTGCTTTAAAAAAAAAAAAAAAAAAAAAATCCAACATTTTTTTAGAAACATTTAAAATTAAATTTGAACTTTAAACGGATGCCAATCCATTTGCCGAAAGGTGAAAACCCCCATGAGAAGGGGATCAACATCTTTTTGAGTGCAACTTTATCCTCCAAAGTTATAATTTAGTTAATGGGTGTGATAGTAACATCCATTGCTTCTTTTCTTTTTTTGTTGTAAAACAAAAACTGATGAGGACCACTTGTTTAATCAATCCTCTTTTAACTCAACAGCTTTTAATTATTCTTAAATCCCCAACTAACTTTATCATTAATCTTACTTTAATAAATTAATCTTGTTTTTGGATTGTGACTAATCACTAATCACTAATCACACACATTGGATACTTGATTGAGAATCTTTTGGCAAAAAACAGATATTTTTTTTGAAGGGTATTGTTTGTTTGATTGTTTGTTTATGGTGAATAATGGTGGTGTGTTGTTGGTTGGGCAGGTGGTGGGCTATTGAAACTACATAATGATGTAGAAAGTTGTGAATATCAAGACATAAAAGTGATGTGGGAGATGCTGAATCAATCAGAAACACAACTAATTACAACAACAACAACGACGAGTAACAAGCGCAGGCTGAGGCCTTTTTGGAGGGTTTTTGTATGGCCTAACCACTCCTCATCTTCATCTTCTTCTTCTTCTTCCTTCTCTACCCAAAATCACTGATCATACATACCTGATACTACCACCACTCCACTTTTTCCATACTACATTTACGACAATAATAATCATAGTCAAAATAATCATGATGATCATGTGTTGCTGCTGCTGTCTTGTTGGCACATATCTTCTTATTGTAATCTTCTTGTTGCAATCATCTAACGCTTCACATTTTGCAGTGGCATTGTATAAAATAGCCTCTTGCAATTCTGATCATAATCGCTGTAAGATTTCAATATGTATCATCCAGTCTCTCATTTTTGTGATAGAGAAAATAAAACAAAAGAAGAAGGAAAAAAACTGTCTAATGATATATATAGTCTTTCTAGTATCAGTTCATTCTGATAAAAATATATATCAAGACGAAGAATGTGCATCATAGATTACAAAGAAGTTTTGATGAGTGCATACACTTTGAGTCAAAGTATGTAAATCTAATAATTCACGTTCTTCGTCCTGATATATAGGTCTTTATATATATAACTAACTCTGACATTAGTTTCTGCCTTCAGAGTTATAAAGTATCATAAAATTGCTAACAATCTAACAACTGTTGTAAAAATAAAAGAAGTAAATAAAATGAATAAATAAATAAATGAGAGAGATAGAGGAAGAAATAAATGAGAGATGAGAGAGAGAGAGAGAGAGAGAGAGAGAGAGAGAGAGTAATCACTTTGTATTTGATTTTTGAGAGCTTCAGCTAACTTGCGTTTACAAAAGAGAACCCAATATTTATATAGTGAGTTTGGTGTGCAAGTGGATAGGCTGTTGTGTGTGTAAGTGGAGCTATCAAGTGGATAGGGTCAATTGGATCAAGTTGAGAGTTGATTGGGCAGTTGAACATGTGTAGAAGTGTTTAGACACTTAAGCAGTGGAAATCTACTCGATCACAACACTCCCTTTTAGATTTTCACCGCTTATAAAAACAAATAATTCACTTAATTTCAAAATGTAGTTTTAGGTCTGCTTAATTCCTGATTTGGGTCTGAAGTCTATGTAACTTGATTTATAATAGTTTTTAGTAAACATTGCAAACACAAATTAGGAATTAATTTCCTTTCATTCGTTAAGCCGTTATTTAGCACACACAAACCAGTAGAAATTATTACATGAGTGGCAGGGAGAAAATATTTCAGTGCCTCATGAATAGGTTTTGGACAGTACAACTCTGCAAGTAGACACTATCTTATGATTCTAAACTTTTGTATTCTTAAAAAACTATTCTTCGAAAATAATGAAGCAACAAGAAATTTATCCCATCTTAAAAATTCAACTTTACAAATCTTCCAAAGTTTACTCAGGTACTGTGAGCTCCCTCACTGACTTCAGCCATTATGAGAGGAATCAGCCTTCTTCCTTTTTCTTTGCAAAGCTCCCAAAATTCAAACTCTCCTGTGGCAGACTCAACCATATTCTTTGGTTAAAATGAATACTGCTTGTGTGTGTGTGTGACTATAGTGGGGATATTTTGGGTGGTTTTTCAATGAAGTTTGGGTATTCAAACCTCCTAGGCAGTGACACTAGCTGTAAATATTGATATAGAGTTTGCTAACAAGAATTCCCGGTGATCTTTTTGATCGGAAAGTGATTCTTAAAGTATGCAAGCATGCAGTCGAGACTCGAGACTGTATGTATGCAAGCATGCAGTCATGTAACCCTAAACTATAGGAAATACCTTTTCCTAATCCTAGGGACCCGGCTTCGTCACATAAACTTGGTGGCAACTTCTGACAAAAGGATCTCCCTAGTGAAATATGTTTCGGTAAGGACATTCTTCACATTCGGTTTTCCGTCATCTTTTGTATTCCGAACCCAGTAGAACAACTTCTATCACTTCAAATATATATACTTCACACATGCCTAATGAGTTGATATCAAGTTTAACTTTAAAGAAAAAAGATCATAACTTTCAGTTAAACAACTTCTTATCAGTAATCCCAGAAAAAACAGTCAAGAGGCAATCCATGAAACTGATTCTCAGTAATTTATGCATCTCTATTGTTTAAAGAATGATAAACCTAAAGAACAGTAAAATAAAAGCTAATTTAAGTAAACATTTTCCAGCAAACACAAAGATATATCTCACTTAGCAAACAAATTTATAAGTGGAAAAACCTAGATGCTACTTGTACAATAAACTTGTCACCTTCGATATTCTATATGACTGAGAAAGATGAAAACCATACCTTGAATTTACCTGAATGACTGAAGAAGATGATATGACGATTTTCCTATTGGAAGAGAACAAGTTTCGTCTTCTTGGTTATGGAGTAAACTCCTATGGCAAACAGTTAATTTTCTTCAAGTAAAAAAATCTTATCAAAATTCATTACAAAGAGCCAAAAACTTACAGCACAGATTCTTATGAAAATTAAATCTTGAATTGATTGTATGAGTTTGAAATAAAATCAGCAAGAATAGTCTATAGGTCATAATTTGTTGATATAGAGATTCAAACTAATTATAAGTGTTGAGACCACATACACACTGGAATTTTCTACAGATACAATATTTCCTTCCTGCTATGCTAGATAAATTATTCCTGCAAAACTGTTTCTAAAGTTCCTTATCATTGGCTATAAGTTACAGAAAATGCTGAAATTAGACAGTAAGTGAAGTAAAAACTAAGCTACTGATACAATACCAAACACGGGTCTTCTTTTCCGTCTTGTTCCTTTCGATCGGTCAATGTCAAGCATAATATTCCAGAACTGAAATAGTACTCGCTCTTAAGGAGAATATCCTGCTCTAGATCAAATCTTCTTGCACGGGGATTGCAATGGAGCAGAATGGTTTAATGAGACCATTAAAGAGCGTTTACTGCTTGATCAATACCCAAGCAAAGCTGACCGTTTTTGAATAAATTTTGAGCAGTAGTGATCAAACTAATCACATATCAAACACACCAAAATTTGCTATAAAAACTTATTCAACATGTGAACATGTGCAGATTCTTTCCAACAACAACGGCCAGTCTTCTCCAAGCTGCTGCGGTTTCAGTCCCATCGCAACCTTGAAATCTGGCAAAGATATATGAAAATCATAACCTGGAAAGCCACCGTTAACAGGTTTTACATAAGAGTGGTGCTTGTGGACATTGCTTCCCATCAAGTCATGTCCAGACCTTATTCCTACCAGTTCAACAGAAGACTTTATTAACCTCTTTAAATAAACATGCAATCCATTGTTCAACAAACTAGCACAGTCCACCGATACGCCTTCCAGCCCATGTGCTACGACAATCTCTTGCATGCGTTCCTTCAGCATCTCGGTGTCAAGCAGTCGACCACTATCATATGAGCTATAACATCTACCACCCCGAGCCCCGCCCACACTATCTGAGCAAAATGGTATTCCAAGAGGTGGTTGAATTGTACTTCTAGTAAATGGTTCTTTTCCATCTCCAACAAATAACACTTCACTTTGTTGACTGCTGCTATCTACAGAAAAATCCCCATCAGACCCAACAGTGATTCCCGATCTAGACCCCACAGGAGATGACAGTAAAACCTCCCCATTTTGTTCATCATACTCACCACTTGTAATTTCAAAGCCATTTTCATCTTGAGTAGATGCTAATGGAGGGACATTTGCTTTACAAGCATTTTCCAAAATTGAATGTATCAATTTATTATGAAGCTTAACATTTTCTCTCCCAATAACCCTTAAACAGAACTTATTGAACTCAACCTTGCTCAGCTTCAAACCGAGTAACTTATTCAAATAATGAAAATACAGCTTCGACCTATCCGGTCCAAGTCTCTTAGCTAACTGAGCTTTCAGCTCAGCTAGGTTGATCCGCAAATGCGACTGATTTGGCCGTTGCATTTCTCACTACAGAGAACACATATCAAATTTATCTCCAATGTCACCGAGTTTCGATTCACCTTAACCCAAAACCCCAACAAAATTTCAAGGTGTTGAAAATTTTCCATTCCATTTCACAAAACCAATCATGCTCACATTTGAAGTACACATACTTGTAACAGTAACAAAAACCCTTCAAAATTCAACTTCACAAAATTTGAATTCCAATTAAACAGAGCTAAATACTAACCATATTTACACTCCCATAACAACAAATTGCACCAAAATCCTCCCTTTCTTTCTATTCAAATCAAAAATGGTAAGAGTATAATAATTTACACGGATCACCAAAGCTCAAGAACTAACTAAACCGTTAATGGGTTTTTCTCATCAAAGATGGAGTCTTGATACAAAATAGATTCTAGAGAGAGAAAATCTATGGTCTGACCTGTTTGGAACTCGAGAAAGTGCAAGAAAATAATGGGGCTCTGCTGACCTTAGTAGCTTCTTCTTCTTTCATTGAGCTCCTCCTTCCTTCTTCTACCTCTAGAATATCATTTGTTATTTATTTCATTTTCAAACTTTCATATGAAATCTTTGTGGTTTTTGTTTTCTTTATTTTTTTACATCACAATGTTTTCAGGATTCAGATTCTTCGATCTTCATCTTCTTCTCATACTCTCTCTCTTTCTCTCTCTCCGCCATTTTTAAAGGGATATTATTATTTTGTCCCTAATGTTTGAGGGAATATCGTTTTACCCTCTATATTTTAAAAAATATCCAATTTCCATGCTATTTATCGGATGTTAAAAAAGGGACTTTGACATTTATTTTGAAGGGCAATTTCGTACTTTAATTTATTAAAACAAAACGCCCTTGGTGCCGGACACTGCCTAGGCCACGTTAACTTCGCCTAAGCAATGCCTGTCGCCGATTAGACTGTCGACCAACTGCTTAGACTCGCCAATTAGGCGTGGCCAACGGGTAGTGGCTGCCTTGAATGCTTTTTAGAACACTGTTCTTCCAAGAATTGGAGGAGACCTGACTAGAGGAGACCATCGTTGATCTCCTCTCCATCAATGAAGATTCAACAAAGTTTTTGGATCTTCACTAACAACAAAGCAACATTAATTTTAATTTTAAATGTAGTACCATGGCTAGTTATGGTCACACAATATATTTTTTGTTTATTATTATTATTTTTTAAGTAATGCTAGATTGGCCAAAATCATACCCAAATAACGTGAAATATAAGTTGTCAGAATCCTATTAATCATGAGATTATATGATAAGTGTTGTCTAATGATTCAAGTTGAGTTAATCGGTTTAATTAAAACATCCCTAGTGCCGACCCAAACCAAACAGGTTGCTTTTGAGCAATCCAATGTGTTTATTTTATTTTCGAAAACCGAACCACCTACTTAAATGGGGTTTGGTTTGGGTGGGTCAATTGAATTACCGGTGGATAATACTTGGGTGCTGATCGGTCAGCACCCAAAATACTGACCTAGTGATGTGGTCTAATTGAACTGTAACATATATCCTTTTTTCTTTCACCTATTCCAAACAGTTAAACCCTTATCTTCACTCGTTTAAAAACACAACCTGAACAGTTAGGCAAGAATTCAAACCTATATGCACTCGATACTTTTCAAACCACCATCCATTAACACCAGCGACTGGCACCCACCCAAACCGAGGACCAATGACCGACACCCACCCATACTACTTCAGAAAGAAACAAATTAAAGAAATTGTTTGGTAAGATATAAGTGCTAGTAGATAAAGATTTGATCCTCATCACATTTATATAGTAAAGAATTAACTATGCTTGTTGCAAGAACCATCATTACTATTATCACCCAAATAATTGATTGAATGAAAAAGAATCATAACGGCAAATTCAGGCACGGATAAGAACTCATCGGCGGAGATGAAACCTCCGCCATTACGATCGAGCTGACAGAACCTCTGAGACAAAGAACCTGCTACGAAACTTCAAATTCAAACATAGATATGCAAATCAAATCAAATCAAATAGTTCTAAAACACTAATCTCTTTAATCCGCAACGAGGCAGCAAACAAAAACATAAAAATGGCAAATGGATTAGTAAGTTACATGTGTGATTACAGTGCTCTTGGAGTTCAAGATGTGTTGCCCATGGTAGCCAGGAAGTAGCAAAAGATCGGGGATGCATTAAAGTCGGTGTGCTCGGCAGCGGTGGCTGCTAGTCGCCTATCTTATTGGGTGGGCTGAAGTAGTGATGACTGGAGTTTTAGAGAAGTAGACTATTCAGCTTCTTTGGGTTTGAACAGGTGGGTGAAAGAAAAAAAATACATGTGTTACAGTTCAATAGCCCATATCACTGGGACAGTATTTTGGGTGCTGATCAGTTAGCACCCGAGTATTCTCCTTTAATGGTTTGGATGCGAGGAAATAGGGGGTTTTGTCTCTTTTTTTAGTTGGTGTTGTACGAGTGTCATCACTTTAATAACTTAAGTTTTAAGGTACCAAAATAAGTGATTTCCAAAAATAGCCTTATTTACTTTGTGTGTGTTGTTTTTTTTTTTTTTTTTTTTTACTTTCTTTACTCTTTCTTCAAGCTCAATACCTAAACTTCAGAAAACTTTGATCTCTCTTCTTGACATCTTGGAAAACAAAAATGAATTTTCCCACCCCAAACTTGAAAAAGAAAGTCAATATTTTTTTTTGAACATAAGGTTTTATTAAGAGACCAAACAGAGGTCACGTAGCAGACAACAGACACAAACACAAATAAAGACAAGAACCTAAGAATTAAGTTGCCCAAACATAGGAAACAACAACAGAAACAGAAACAGAAACAGAGGAGCACAGAAAATCAATCTAAAAGTCTCGAAAACAAACACAAAGTCTCGAAAACATGTGTATGTAAGCCTAAAGTCTTAGAAGCTGGAGCATTTATACCAACCACATGCAAACCTAAGGTCTCAACACCTAGATGGAGGTGTGCATGCAAGCATACATGTGTATGTTATAAATCTTATATTTTCCTAGTCATTATCTCAAGATTTTATGCTATCCAACCACATGTTCAATTCAACTTGCTCTAAACACAAAGTCTCGGAACATAATCACAAAGTCTCGGAACACAAATACAAAGTCTCGGACTTCCTTTTCATTATCTCAAGATTCTATGCTATCCAACCACATGTTCAATCCGACTTGGTCTAATGGCTTTTATTTCCGATTAGAATAATACAAATATGTATATTTGTCTGTGTGTACGTGTATTTTTTTAAGCAAACCTTGGTAGAGCAAGAAAAAATTACATACTTCGTTTTTTCATAGTCACTATTGTGTTTGGTTATGGTCGTCGACAGCAACGTACACGTGTTCATGGTCCACTGTGGTCATCGATGTACATGTCTTCGTCGACATACGTCTGTTCATCGATTGGTCAATGGGAAGGTTTCTCTCCCTAGTGTCAGGATTTCACTCTGTAAAAGCTGAAAGTTAAAATTAACAAAAAAAATGGTGTCTGACGTGGCCCTACTGTGGAGATATTTTTGGAAGAAACCCATTTTAAGTGCCATTTAAACTCAACTTATTAAAATAGTGACACTCTTATAACTCAGTGTTCAAATAGTGCTATTTAATTTTCCGACTCATTTGGATGCCTATCCCCTAATTTTTTTTTTTTTTTTTCCTTTTAAGCTGCCCACCCTTATTTATAATGGTTCAAATTATATTATTTAAAAAAAAAAATACCAACCGTTGGTATAAATAGACACATAATTGGTACAACATAGAAAATGAAAGCTTCACTCTTGGCATATTGTGTCCAACATATAGGGTTGTTTTAAGGACTCCTAGTAGGATGTTAAACTGGCCAAAATGAAAGCTGAAACTCTTTAAGAGAGAATTGCTTCAACACATTCGGCATATTGTGTCCTGCCACTAAAATAATGCTACTTGACACATTAAATTCTCGTATAATTTGGTTATCCATACAACATGACATCCCATCAGGTCTCGATATAATCGGATATACATACCACATGACATCTCATCTCAAACAATAATCAAAGGCTTGAAACGAATCTAATCCGATCCAGCAGTTATCAGACATACAAACTGAATTTGACACTTCGATAAAATATGAATACAAACCAACTTGGTCTAGTCTGATTGCTATAGATACAAACCAAACCAATCTAAAATCCAAAAAAAAAAAAAAATCCCTTCTCTTGGGACTGAATCAGTCCTATCGGACAAATTGACAGCCAGTGCCCAGAAAGTATTGAAGCTTTTCTCCTAAGAGGAATATAAAACTAGTCACAAAATGCTCAAGACATTCCAAACCGAACGATATTTAACTAATTATAGTGTTGGAAACTCAAATATGTCATATCCTTTGTGTTAATAGTAAATATTTGTTTTCCTTATGTATTCCCTGATTATAGTTAGTATTCATGGAGCTTTGCTGTATTGTAGCTGTGATAGCTTAATTGTAGGTAGTAATGGACTTGTAGAGAAAGTTAGCAAGTTGTATATATTTGCACTCTGACATCAATAAAATCAATAAAATTATTCTAGCAAATTCTCTCTTCTATTCACTTTTACATGGTATCAGAGTTTGACTAAGATCCCAACTCATCTTTGCACTCTAATCTCTCGTGTAGGCATCTTCTCATTTTTTTAACTATCATGGCTAATGATGAAGTTCCACCAACACCTCCATCAAATTTCGGCAAAAATGCTGCCTCCTCCGGTTCATCTAAGTTGGAGTTTTCATGAAATTCTTCAAAATCTGACATCTCGAATCCTTATTTCTCTCATCACTCGGATCACCCAAGATTGGTTCTAGTCTTCAAATCTTTGAATGGAGACAATTACTCTAGCTGGAAAAAGTCTATGACTCTAGCCTTAAACTCCAAGAACAAACTCGGATTTGTCAATCGTTCTATCGAAGCTCCTTCAGAAGAAGCTGATCCTGAAGGCTACGTGACTTGGTCACGATGTAACGACATGGTTCATTCCTGGATCGTCAATACTCTCAATCCAAAAATCGTAGACAATGTGATATATTATTCTACCGCTCATGAAGTTTGGAAAGATCTCTGTGAGCGATTCTCTCAAAGCAATGCACCTCGCATCTTCGAGATTCAGCGAGTTATTGCTTATCTTCGACAAGAACAAGTCTTTGTCTCTGCCTACTACACTAAATTGAAGAGCTTATGGGATGAATTGGCTTCATATTCAGACGCAACACATGGAGCACAGACAGATCAATAAAAATTGATGCAATTCTTAATGGGTTTGAATGAGACTTACTTTACAATTTGCGGTCAAATCTTTCTGATGAATCCACTGCCTTCCATTTGCCAAGCCTACTCTTCAGTTTCTTAAGAAGAAAAACAAAGACTCATCAGTACCACACAGACCGCAACTGAGCTTGGTGGGCGCGCTGCTATGGTGGTGCATCACAACAACAACGGGGGAAAATCAAATTTTTCAGCAGGAACAGATCACCCATATTAGTCCCCAACGAACCGTACATCTTAAACTCAGGATGTTCGATCGCAAGGAGAATGACACTTTAACCAGGATCAACGTCATTTTGGATCAGGAAGGGGACGACCTCAGTGCACTCATTGTGGAGAGATGGGCCATTGGGTCCAAAAGTGTTTTCAATTACATGGGTACCCATCAGGTCATCCCAAGGCAAGAATGAATTCAGGCCCAAATTCAAATCAGCATAAAGGATTTTCTACTGTTAATAAGGTATCTAAGGTGTCACACAACGATGAGGTAAGGCCTGTAGTTTCATTATCAGAAACCCAACTCAAGCAGCTTTTGTCACTCCTTAACAATCAAGATGAAGGCTCTAGTTCCAAAGCGAATGCAATGACAAAACCAGGTTTGTCTAAAATCGATTCCCGCAATTGGATTACTAATAGCGGGGCGACGGATCATATTACTTTATCATCTAAACTGTTATATAAAGATTAAAATTGCTCGTTACCGCCTATATTGTTGCCTAGCGGGGAAAAAACGAATATTACTGCAAAAGGGTCTTTGCCCTAGAATTCCGTCTATTATCTGCATTATGTGTTATCTGTGCCTACATTCAAAGTTGATTTGATGTCAGTTATTCGTTTGACAAGAGGTCTAAACTGTTCAGTGACGTTTTCCCCTTATTGGTGTATTTTGCAGGATCTGGCTACGTGAAGGACGATTGGTTTAGGTAAACAACGTGACGGACTGTACTATTTGGTGGCACTTGCGACAGAGAAATCTTTGACCAACCATTCCTCATCTACAAACCGACTTGCCTACAACCTCACTGTTTCATCCACCGACCTCTAGCATAGTCGCTTAGGTCATGTATCACCCTCTCGCTTAAGATTAATTGCTAAGAATTTTTAAAATTTTTCTGTTGAGTCAAATAATGCTTACTATACATATCCTTTTGCTAAGCAGAGTCGTTTACCTTTCGTTACTAGTACTAGTTCATCTATAAAGCCATTTGATTTTATACATTGTGATATTTGGGGTCGTTATCGACATTATTCTCTTTCTGGTGCTAATTATTTTCTTACCATTGTTGATGATTATACATGTTTCACATGAATATTTTTAATGCTCACAAAAATGAGGCACAATCAATTTTAAAGCGCTTTTTCAATTATGTTTTCACTCAATTTGAATCTCGCATTAAAAATTTTCGAAGTGACAATGGTGGAGAATTTATCTCACTTTGTTCCTTTTTTCACGATAATAACGTCATTTTTCAACATTCTTGTGTTTACACTCCTCAACAAAATGGGGTTGTGGAACGCAAATATCGTCACATCTTACAAGTGGCTCGTGCTTTAAAATTTCATGCTCAACTCCCTTTACAATTTTGAGGAGAATGTGCTCTCACCGCTGTCCACATCATCAATCGGTTACCTTCACCGGTTCTCTCTTTCAAAACTCCTTTTGAACTTATTTATTCAAAACCGCCTTCTTATTCTCACCTCCGTGTGTTTGGTTGTCTTGTTTATGCCACCAACGTTAACACTTCTTACAAATTTGATCGTCGTGCCTTGCCCTCTATCTTCATCGGTTATCCCATTGGTCAAAAAGCATACAAATTATTCGATTTATCAACCAAAAATGTTTTTACTAGCCGAGATGTGAAATTTCATAAAAATACTTTTTCATATGCCTCTGTCCAGCCCAATTCTGCTGCATCTCTGTTGGACCATTATTCTGGCCCAATTCCATTATTGACCCATGACTCAGCTTTTGACTCTACCTTTCCCAAAACTTCTCCACCTCCTCTCGACCACATAATTCCCACTTCACCTCCTGCACCACAAACAGCCTCCGACTGACCACCATCGAACCAATGCCTTCTGACGCACCATCTCCGACGCTGGGAGCCTCGCCCATTCTCTCCGACCACTCTCTTCCCTCACCCGAACCATCCCTCTTCTCGCCCGAGCCTCCCACTCCACCATCCGAACCATTCTGCCGTTCTAGCTGCCAGACCGTTATTATTCGATTTATCAACCAAAAATGTTTTTACTAGCCAGGATGTGAAATTTCATGAAAATACTTTTCCATATGCCTCTGTCCAGCCCAATTCTACTGCATCTCTGTTGGACTATTATTCTAGCCCAATTCCATTACTGACCCATGACTCAGCTTTTGACTCTACCCTTCCCAAAACTTCTCCACCTCCTCTCGACCACATAATTCTCACTTCACCTCCTGCACCACCAACAGCCTCCGACCGACCACCTTCAAACCGATGCTTTCTGACCCACCATCTCCGACGCTGGGAGCCTCGTCCATTCTCTCCGACCACTCTCTTCCCTCACCCGAACCATCCCTCTTCTCGCTCGAGCCTGCCACTCCACCACCCGAACCACTCCGCCGTTCCAGCTGCCAGACAGTTCCGCCGATCAAGCTCAACGATTATGTTTGCTCCAACGTTTACTCTGACCAATCGACTTCTTTCGTTCCGGGTCCGACCAAAGGTACACGCTATCCACTGAAAAATTATGTTTCATATCATAGATACAAGCCTGCGTATCACTCTTTTGTTGCTCAAATTGGTACTGTCACAGAGCCTAGGTCTTATTCTGAAGCAGCCGCTCACACTGAGTGGCGAGAAACGATGCATTCCGAATTACAAGCTCTTAAAGCAAATGGCACTTGGTCTCTCACTCCTCTTCCTGCTGGTAAAACTCATATTGGTTGTTGTTGGGTTTACAAGATCAAACTTAAGTCTGATGAATCAATTAAACGGTACAAAGCGCGCCTTGTGGCAAAAGGGTTCACTCAATTGGAGGGGGTTGATTATCATGATACTTTTTCTCCAACAGCCAAGATCATCTCTGTTCGTTGTTTATTGGCTTTGGCTGCTGCCAGTGGCTGGTCCCTTCATCAACTCGATGTTAATAATGCCTTTCTCCATGGTGACCTCCACAAAGAAATTTAAATGTCTCCACCACTAGGTCTTCGACGATAGGGGGAGGAACACTTGGTTGTCGCCTCCACAAGTCATTATATGAGTTGAAACAAGCATCTCGTCAATGGTTTGCTAAATTCTCTGAGGCCATCTGTTCAACTGGGTATGAACAATCAAAAGCTGACTACTCTCTGTTCATCAGGAAGCAAGGCAAGTCCTTTACTGCTCTTTTGATATTTGTTGACAACATTTTAATTACTGGCAATGATCCTATGAGTATAACTGATATCAAAAAGTTCTTGCATAATAAATTTCACCTTAAAGATCTTGGTGAATTGAAGTATTTCCTTGGTATTGAGATTTTTGCATTTAGGAATGGCATTTTTATTTCTCAATGAAAGTATGCATTGGAAATCATTAAGGATGCAGGGTTATTAGGGGTAGCTCCCATCAATACTCCCATGCAACGTGGTTTAAAATTGTCTGATAATAGTGAACTACTCAAAGATCCAAGACAATATAGGCGATTAGTTAGGAGATTAATATATCTCACAGTCTCAAGGCCGGATATTACGTATTTTGTCCATATATTGAGCAGGTTTAAGCACCAACCTCGAAAGGATCATTAGGAAGCAGCTTTAAGGATTGGGTAGGATGCCCACTTACGAGAAGATCTACTACATGGTACTGTGTATTTCTAGGCCCCTCGTTAATTTCATGGAGGTCGAAGCGCTAGAAAACAGTCTCTTTTTCTTCAACCGAAGCAGAGTATCATGCAATGATAGGAGCTTGTTGTGAATCGACTTGGCTTCGTTATTTACTCAGAGATTTGGGAGTTTTGCATCAAGAGGCTGCATTGTTGTATTGTGACAATATGGCTGCAATACAAATAACGGCAAATCCTATTTTTCATGAACGTACAAGGCACGTAGAGATGGATTGTCATTTTATAAGAGACAAGATTCAAGATGGTTCTGTGGTAACAAGATTTGTGAGTTCTACAAAACAGCTAGCTAACGTTTTGACCAAGGCTTTGGGAAAAGAGTTTTTTTATACCTATGGTTCGCAATTTGGGAATGCAAGACATTCACTCTCCAACTTGATGGGGAGTGTTGAAAAGTCAAATATGTCATATCCTTTGTGTTAATAGTAAATATTTATTTTCCTTCTGTATTCCTTGATTATAGTTAGTATTCATGGAGCTTTTCTGTATTGTAGCTGTGATAGACTGATAGCTTAATGTAGGTAGTAATAGACTTGTAGAGAAAGTTAGCAAGTTGTGTATATTTGCACTCTGACATCAATAAAATTATTCAAGCAAATTCTCTCTTCTATTCACTTTTACTATAGTTCTAAATAACTCTTCCTCCATCTGCATAGCACATAAATCCTTGATCATCTATGCCAGATTGTTGATATGCTTCACTAAAATCAGTTACGACTACATTGAAGAGAAATAAAAAAGAGAGAAAGAAAAGACAATTAAACCGAGAACCAAAGAAAAACGTTATCTACTTGCCAAAAATACCAGTTTGGCAACTTAAATTTTACCAAAATAGTTTACAAAACTTAATCTCGAATCAAGATCACATATAGAAACCAAATTATTATTTTTGTTTTCTTTTCCTGCTCCTTTAACTCCTTTTATATGCAATACCATAAGTACTAAATTTCACCATTTAAAAAATGAACACAATTTTCCTAAACAAAAGAAAATATTTTTCAATTTTCAATCATTTTATAAGGCGAAAAAACAAAATAAAACCTAAATGTTTAACATTCTTCTGATCTTCCTCTCATTCTTTGTCAGTCTGGCAGAAGGCCGAGAAATTTACAAAATACCCAAGACCTTTTAACTGCCTCTTTTTTGCTCTCTTGAACTCCGCCCTCCAAAAAATCCTGGCAAGAATCCACTTACTGCATCAAATGAATGAAGGTGAAGGAGCTCCAACAATAATTTTTGAAATTCCAAGACAAAAAACTGCAAGAGCATATCAAGATCCTCTATTAAATCAGATTTACTATAGTTAGAATTTCAATGATTTGGACAAAAATATAATTCAAGATCCCTCATAGTTTCACTACTGGAATGTGCAAATTTTAGAGAACACCTAAAAATGTTAAGATCATACTCTGCATGGAATAAACTTGGGGCAATATAGATGCCGACAAAGAAACTATACAGAAGCCTAACTATTCACATATCAACAAGGTTCATTAACTAATAATTAAAATTCATCTCGGAATAATATAAGTCAAGGAACTACAGGAGAGTATCTCAATCTATTAATTTGTTTGTTATGAATGAAGTTATGATCTATAAAAAGTGTTTTAAGGGTTTACAGTTTATTTCTATTAGAGTTCTTAAATACTACAGCTTCGACCCTTACCTATCAAGTCAAAGCTTTTGGTCTAATGATTACTTAACATGATATCAAAGTCACTTTTATCAGAAGTACATAGGTACTTGCGCTCCTATGTGAATGTACTTGTATTTGTTATAAGAGTTTGTTCTACATCTGAATATGTAAAAGCCTTAAAAAACTATTATTTGGACCCTTACTCGTCAATTTAAGCTTTTGGATCTAGTTGTTACTTATCAATTATTATGAAGATCAGGTTGATAATAACATTTTCACATCTAATGTTTGAAAAAGCTTCCTTGGTTGATAATCATTTTTATCAGCTTTATAAGTGTACCTAAGATTTCTTACAACAGGAGCTTCTCTAGTGTGGATGTTTGGTACAAATTTCAGGATTCTAGTTTTGTATTGGGACAAAACAGTTCTGTAACGTTACAATTGTAGCAATATAAAACTAAAAATCCTGAATTTTTTCTTGCAAACGTCTGCACTAGAGAATTTCCATTCTTATAGTTGGCTGAAAAGGTGTTTCTCAGTTTGCTATGAAGGTCTAGTTCACTTAACCTCCTTGGTGATCAAAAAGGAAACCAAAGCAATTATAGGAAACAAACAAACAGCCCTTTTTAGCTTAAAATCAAAAAAGCTATCCACCCGTCAATATCTCAACATCTACATCTACAACCATTTTCAGACAATTTCTTAGGGTTACTGGAGGGAAACAAGTTTATAACTTAAGAGTCTAGAGCTAACCAATAATTGTTTGAGTCACAATAAATAATTTATAACATAAAAAAGACTTGTCAAAACATCTAGGATTCCACGGGACCCCTAAGTATAAATCTTGATAAAAAGTTACATAATGTTTCACTGCCTTTTTTTAGATAAAATCGGACTAACTTGGAGGGAAAAAGCATCACATACGATCATATGCTGAAAACCCTTAGAAAGAACCATATATAGATAAATAAAAAAGAAACAAAAGAAAAAACAAGAGGGGGAAATGTCAGAAACTATTTAAAATTATTTTTCCTTCCGATCTATCTGTTCTGTTTAACATAAATTACTACTAGGACTTTTAACAAATTAACTAGACAATGGAAACAGATCAAATTTGACAAGGAAAAATCAAAACAAAAAAGTCTATAAGATAAATTATTCAAAGCAATGTAGGTCCAGTCGTTAACATATTTAACTTTCGGGTTCTTCCGCAATGCTTAAATATGTGTGAGCATGTGTAAGGGCAGGATCAACATACTCAAATTTTGACACAATTTGTTAGTCAGAGGTATGCAACTTCAATTGTCAAGATTAAAGCATCAAATTTTTGTTTCAATTATGGAATTCAATTTACTCATTCTTCTCTCTCTCTCTCTCTCTCTCTCTCTCTCTCTCTCTCTCTCTCTCTCTTCACTCAAATGTTCTTGCTAATTTTTCCTCTCCCATTTTCCTCCTTTATCCATCAGACTGAAAATTTTATGCACAATCATCCATGCATCTCAATATGTAGTCATTTGCACACAACTAATGAAATTTTTTCAAAATGTAACCAAAACTTCAGGAAAGTCTCTTAATGTTTTCCTATAACATTAAAATCAATAGGGGGATGACTTCTTTGGCAGGGCATTTTCAAATGCTATTAATAAACTGTTGAAATACCAAAAAACAAAGGAGTTTTTTTATATAAATAATATCAATTCTATCTCAAGAAAATATCATGTAAATTTCAAGGGGCATTGCAATACGACAATAGAAATATCCAAAACTTCATAAAATTATTATATCACAAAACAGTAACAATATTTTGGTATAAATATAATGTTTGAAATAATTTCATTCAAGTTATGAAAAAACCTAAAATTACATAGCTTCTCTGTTCAAAAGCACTTCCTTATTCTTCTTATACACCATTCCTTTTCAAAACAGGAAATGGTTACTCTATAAGATTTGTTCTTGATTTTTGAATTTCACAACATCTTCCTTCCTAGTCTGCTGATCTGATCAGAATGTGAAGCATGGTTATCAATTTGATGTCGAAAGATTGCATCGATATTAACAACTTATATTGTATAACTTGATAAACATTCCAGTAATCTACCCTAAAGAAAATATTGTATCATCGTTCTACAGAAGTATATCAAGGTGGTCTTGATGCCATGCAAGAAGCTATCTATTTTTAATAAACATGATTACAAGAATTTTAATTCAACCTATTTAGGAATAAAACTTACGAGAAAATGAGAGAGAAGGAAGTTTATGAGGAAAGTGGAGAAAGGTGAGAGAAATGAGGTCGAAAGATGGATGGAAGATAGCGAAAAAAAAAAAAAAAAAGAGTGAGAAATTAATAATTAGAGAGGAGATAGGTGGTTAATCCAAACCATCCAAACTGAACAAATCCAAGGGTGATAAACCTATGTGAAAAACTATTTCAAAAACCAGGGCTGCTGATCCTTCCTGTTAATTAATATATGCATGTTTCTATAATGATACCTCACAGTTTCTACTTCTTCAACATTTCATTAGCATTCTTTCATCTCTAATTAGGCATAAACTGCAATAAAAACTTATAATTTAGGGGACTTCTCACAGTGTATGAAACAAGATGCTGACCATTTGATATAGACAAGACCTGGCTCAATTTTGTAGTGCAACAGGAAAACCCTAAAAAATAGTCTAAACTTGAATAGATGGAAAGTAGAAAGATTATCACGGCAAAAGTCAAATACATATTCTAATACCTTTTTTTTTTTTTTCCTTATGTAACATTGTGGAGGAATTCAAAAACAGGAGTTCACAGCAGCACATAAAATCTTAAGAGGTTGACTAAAATGCTTTAAGATACCACAAATCCAAAAATTAGATTGCTCAGAAATGCATTCGCTTCCAACACATAATAAATGTCAAAAGTGACTTTACTTCAGAAGCTGCGTATTGAATTCACACAAACATAACGGACATTATCAATGCAACAAACCCCAATTTGATAGTAAGGTTTTGTGCCAGTAAAGTACCTGTAGGTGAGACGCACCATAAAAACCCAATCTTTCAATCACAGTATAATACTTTTTGTGGGTCAAGTTGTCCGCTGCAATAACTGGAAGGAACAGCAGAGATCTCCTGTCTTCCTCTCCACTCTTCACCAGGCTTCAATATGATGGGCTTTTCTACACAGGCAGCCTCAACACACAGCATATGCTTGTACTCATCATCACCAAAATCAGGCATTGCCTTTGCTTTCTTATCCCAAGGATTCCAGACAACTGCAGAACAAAAGAAAGGCACTATTAACAACTAGGTACAGTGCTATTTTGCAAGCCATACTACTGGTCAGTGGCGAGAACTAGAACATTATAATGATGGTAACACATTGTTCTTGCACTGTCCCTCCATATTTCATCTCCTATTTTGATCTAACTTCCATACAGTATTGTATGAGGGGAAACTAAAAGAAAGATGGACCATATAGTCATAGCTAACTTACCAGCATCTGGAAGTCCATCCTTCCGCAATACAAATGTCCGTTTTCTCTCATGGTCTAGAATAGCTATTTTTGTAGGTGTACTCAGATATACTTTATCCACCTTAACCATGAAAAGAATTATAATAGTTAAAGACAAGAGACACATTTTCTAGAACTTAAAAATATAATACTGAATAAATAAAAAGCTATAATCTACATTAAAGCAGTCACTAACTTCTGATTCAAATGTTATTGCATCCCCTTGTTCGGTAAACCGCTCTTTATCTTTCATGTTGTCCAGATAATCCAATGTCTCTAATCCTTCTACCCGCACTTCACTAAAAGGGAAAAACATGAAAGTTAGGTCGGCAAAGAATGAATCATCAATTACACAGATGTTAATCACAGAATTTGGGCAATCTCCCATACTAATTACTAGGACCCTCAAGTAGATATATAGGTTAAATTGACATGTTTAATCCATAAAAGCCCTTATAATAAGATATTATGATTATGGAAGTTAAAATATTTTGGTACAACTCTCCATAACAAAGATCAAATTGGCATTTTTATTCCATAAAAATCCTGATTGTCAGACATTCTAATTCTAATGGAGCTAGGTTTTAAGCAACAAATATTATAGTTACTCCAATGATTTTAGTATTACTATCTCCATTCTCCTCATTTCGTATAGTTACTACCAACTTCATTCTGATTTTAACAATTTCTCACAATACTATCATGTCAAGAAGTTTGTAGTGCAAAAACCTTATTCCCAGCAAACAAAAAGTCCATTCTTAAAGATAAATACCTAAGATACCCAAATATATTATTTTATCATAACTCGTTTTTCACTCTGTCCATTTGAGTATGTTAACATCTTTGGTGTTGATAAATAACAGTCACTTCATTGCTATGATGACTGTTATCCCAAACACCACCCCTGCCTTCACTCTCACACCAATTTAATCAAATCAACAAATTAACATAATAAGAACACGGGAAAACATATTTAGCCACTATAATGGAGGGGCAAATATTTTGAAGCGGCAATAATTCATAAGAGTAATTAAATCTCAAGACCCATGAACTAGAAGTACATCCTTGCCCACAAGATTCCACCAATACACATCGACAAACTGACACTTAGATCTCTTTTATCCAAAAAATTCACTCTACTTATTGTCAAAGGCATAATACAAAAAAAATTGCAGGGCTCATTGGCAAAAAGATAAGATGAATTCATATGACCTAAAACGTTTATGACACTCAACTTTATATATATATATATATATATATAAGAAACAAAAAACTTATTTCAAAGATGAAGAAAGTACAAAGGTGAACGAATAGTCCACCAAAACAACAAATTGAACATTAAAAAAAAATATATATGGAATTCAATCAAATAACAACCTTTTTGATTAATCAAGTAAAATATCACTTTTACTTGCGGTCAAAAGTATAACACAAAAAATGCAAAGCTCATTGTTAATGACTCAATATGACTAGATGGGTTAATCTGATCTCAATGTGTTTGTACTTTTCCAAATTGTTGTATGGGGCAAAATCAACACAACCAGGAGCACACGAGTGGTACGAAACTTTTTTCAACACCAAATAGGTGCCCACCTTCATTTACCTTTAAGGAATTTAATAATGACAATAAAAAAACCACTTAAGAAAAATTCCAATGATAGCTAAGTAAGAAAACTATTGTTAAAAAACCTGATATCTGAAACAGCCAAATAGGTGTGATAGGCAAATGTGAATGCAAATGATTTTCCATCGGTATTTGTATTTCGAATGCGAGAAGTCAGCATCAAATCTCCTCCAGGTCCAAGAGTAATCCTTAAGCGAAACTCATATCTGTAAATAGTTGTCATATGTCACAGACCAATCAATTCCAATAAATAAATAGAAGGTGAAAATATACTAACATCCAATCATATACATTTGAAAAGGTGGCCCCAAGATATTTTTTTTCTTCTTGGGCAGTGGCAAGTAGAAAGATTAATACTTGTGAGATCATCATAGAAGATTCACAAATATGAGCCTTCACCGTCTTTTTGCATCATGGATAAAGGGAATGGGGAAAGCATCAACTACCTTTTCCTTCGTTATATTGTTGCATATAATCTTTGTAATAATTTAGTAAAAGAAGGTGAGAAGCTAAGATATTGGGGGCTGCTCCGACATCTTGCAGCCCATGATGCAAAAAGATGATGAAAGGCTCAGTTTTGAGCTTAAGGAATTTTTGTCTTTTGCTGAAGGAGATAAAGCTAAGATTCTGTAAGACTGCACTATCCTGGCTTTGATTTGGTTCATTTGGCAAGAGATAAACAATAAAAATTTGAAGGGATGACTGAAGAAAGCATAGAATTCATAAGGGATCAAGTTCAGTATTTAGCATCCTTACTGGCCTCCATCTCCAAGGAATTTAGAGAAATTTCTTCTTTTTTTTTTTTCCACTCATAACAGAGAGGGGGTTGTGGGGTAGTTTTTCACATATACTTTTGTAATGAGACAGATTTTTGCTTAGTGGGTAGTCTATCAATGCTTTTTGTATATTGTTTAAAATTATAGTCAGTAGGCTCTTTTAGGTAGTCAAGGTGGACTGCTTGTTCATTATTGATACATTTTGTTATCTACAAAATATTTGTTTCTTTCCCATCGCAAAAGGTTGTTGACATGTTTTAAAAACTGTTACCTAACTCCATATCAGAAAACAAGTTTACTCCTAGAAAAACACATTTGCCAGAAGAGAAATAGATGCATTAACTCAATAAGTCACTAGACTATTTCAAAATTATAAAAATAAATAAATAAATAACAAAGAAAAGAAGAAGTCATAGAAGAACTTGATATTCATAAAACTGAACTGAACATGTCACTACTAAATATGAGTCATGCACCTGTGAGGCCAGATCTTCATATCTTCTTCAGAGTGCTTAAGTATCAAATCAACAA
Source organism: Acer negundo (assembly GCA_035582765.1). Classification (NCBI taxonomy): domain Eukaryota; kingdom Viridiplantae; phylum Streptophyta; class Magnoliopsida; order Sapindales; family Sapindaceae; genus Acer; species Acer negundo. Next base: position 32,944,627 of record CM069241.1, on the reverse strand, counting down.
AGGCCTTGTTGGGGTTATTTACTGGAAAAGGTGGGGGATCTGGATCAATGCTCCAAAGCCTGTTCCTTGCAAATCCATGTTGTTCAAGAGAACCTTGACTTCCAAACTGCATGTACAAAAAAATTATTTCAAAATGAAACAAATGAAAATCAGTAAATAAAAAGGGAAAAAAAAGATTTAAGTAAAGTGAAGCACATACTTGAGGAAAACAGATAGGAATACCCCCACGAATAGCCTTTGGAGGCTTAAAAACAGCCTGCAAAAGCATAAGTAAATTTTAGAAATGAAAATTATATATCTAGAAAACAGATACAGTTAGCAAAGGGAGAAAATATCTCTGATCTGCTAAGTGATCATAAAGGTAAATAAGCAGACTTATCATGTTAGCGCAACAGATCAACCCTATTTGAGATAGAAATCAATTTTATTAGTCCAAGCCATGTTCACAAATTATTGCTTTTGGAATTATAGGATTTACAGTATTAACTTCTAGTCCTAACACATAACCAAGAGAAAAACAAAATCTGGCCTGCTTCACACACACACACACACACACACACACACACACACACAGAGGAGCAGTTTCAAATTCTTTTTTTTTTTTCTTCCCCAATTTCTTTAGATTTTCTTTCGTGTTTATTTTGTCTCTCAAGTCCCAGCTAGCTGACACATAAACTTCTCTTACTTAATACTGCCCTTTTCTTAAGTATGACTATCTAGAAATCTCAACACCAGCTCCTCTACAAAAAAAAAAATAAAAATAAAAATAAAAATAATAAAAATTGATAATTAGATCATGTAATGGCTCTAGAACGATGAATACTGATGATTGCACACGTCTACATTTTAATACATCTTGACCATATGGGCGCTAGAGTGTCGATGTAAGCAGGCATGTCTTCATTTCTTAAAACTCACTGGCACATACACTTGGTGTAAAATTTTGCAGTGTATGTGCCAGTGAATTTTGGCACCACAGAATTTTGGCACCACAATGTTTCCCGTAAAAATTTTCTATCACATCTTCATTAAGTAGTCAATCTGTGATCATGTGCTTAAAATTCATAGTTATTATGACACAGATATAAGCACAATTAATTCTTAAGACAGAAGGAAGGTCCTCATATCCAAGTCAAGATAAACTTTTAACTTTGTCTTGTTTCTTACACTGAAAATGAAACAAAATAATTAATGTAGTACCTTACTACTGACAAAAAGTAGTTCTTCCCCATATTCATTCTTCCAAGATATCACTTGTCCTCCATACAAATATACCTGTTTTAACAAGAAAATTATAATTATAAAGTAGAAGAAAATATAAATTCCTCAGCATTTAATCAAATTTTAGCTTTCTTGATAAATAAAGAAAAAAATCATCAAAACTAAGTAAGAACAAAACCAGCATATATTAAATATGAAGACATATATGATATATCACAACACCCCCATTCCCCTTATGAGAAACCAGGCAAATAAAATGCTAGATATTAGATAGTTTGTTAATGATGTACATATAAAAGCAAACTGGCTCACTTAAATCATAAATGGGCATCCTAACCACAAGATTGCAAAGGGAAAAGAGCTTTGTCACAGTGTGAGACTGAGAATTAAAAAAAAAATAGAAATCTAGTGAATAACACCAATGCAACATGTTCCCTAGAATCCTATAAATACTGTGCACATTCTTATGTATCTGAACTAAGCATTACAAACACCCTATATATGGTGCATACGTTCAACGTATGCTGATTGGGATAAGATGGAAAAAATCATCGGAGATTGTTTCATTTCATGATTTTCATCATATGCCTTTAATTCAATTTGCAGGCTTTTGACAAAGGAAAAGAAATAGAAACACATGAAACATAGTAATGAAAAAACATATGATAGCCCGCAGTTGACTATAAGCTTTGGTCCTGTGTATGGACATTAGATAATTAAAAAATAAATAGAAAACGAAAGCCTTCAGAGTTGATTGTTTTGGTGGCTGGTGTGATCTATGCATTATGTGAAAGAATTAACTATTTCCATAATCTTATTTCAGTTCAAATTTTGTATGACTTTAATTGATTGAAGAGCACAGGCATTGTTCTCAATGATTTTTACTCTAGCTTTTGTTTGCTTTATAATGGTGATTATCGTAAACATAATTGTTTTATTACCTCACTTTTTGATTTGTTCAAATATTTTGCTAAGCATGTTTTACTAATGTTAGCCAAGGAATGTTATAATTATTAGTCATTAAGATGAGCTTGTGTGTTAATTTCAAAAGCTATGCACTAATATGGAGATTTAGGCAATGGACTGTTGACTCCATAAAATATCCTAGTCAAAGAAGCTTAAATCAAGAACCAAACCCAATTATTTTTTAATAAATAAAAAATAATCCTATATTGATTATTAATAAAAACACTAACCCCATGGAGATGTAAGGGACTGATTAATAATAATAATAATAATATCCTATATTGATTTATTGTGATATTGTCTGAGCTCGTGCCAATGACAATGGTTTGACTGCAAATTTTTTTTAATTTTTTTTTTTTTGAAACTTGGTTCGACTGCAATTTGATGCCAAAAGTTGTTGAAGTCAAGTCATTTAAAGATGAACATGCTTACCAAAATCTATGAATAAATAAATTAAGTGATAGAAAAAATTAACGAGTAAACACAATCGTAAAGCAATCAAAAACTAAAACAAAGTAGATGAAATCATTGAAGACAATGTTACTACTCTTCAATCAATTAATAAAAAAGTTTAACAAAAATAAAATCATGAAAATAGGCATTGATTCATATAATGCATAAATCACAACCAACTACAAAACAAACAAAGAGTGAATTCTGATGAAGTGTCGGTCAAATTGGATTTCAGATCTACTACTGAATACACAGGACAGTTGAAATCTATCAATATTAAGAACAATTTGCAGAACTAACACGAGATAAAACATAAGATCACAAACAAGTAGGAACACTTAGAGTCAGAGAGAGAGAGAGAGAGAGAGAGAGAGAGAGAGAGAGAGAAAGAAAGAGAGAGAATATATACCTGAGCAGAGCAGCCACGGACCTCTCTCAAAATGACCTTGTCGATGCCATTTAAGCCCTTGCAAAGCTCAACGAACGGCTTCTCTTTGTCCCTGTCTTTCAGTCTCTGTCCCTCCCTCTCCTCCGCAGAATGCATCTCTTTCTCTCTCTATCAAATCGTGTGTGAGCTTTTACTTTTATAGCAGATGGGGACAGCAAAAATGAAATCCAATTAGATTTGATAGAAATATAGACGTAAATATCGAACCACCGGAAACAAATATATCGATATTAATGAAAATACGGTAATACGATTTGGTGAAAATATCGATGAAAATATCGTTTTTCGTATTATAATTTAGTGGAAATGTCGACGAAAAAAATAACATGGATGAATATATCGATTTCCACAAAATTATCGTACTACAATTTGATAAAAATATCGATGAAAATATCATTTATGTACGACGATCTGATGAAAATATCGATAAAAATATCATTACTGTATTATGATTTGATGAAAATATCGATAAAAATATTATTTATGAACTACGATTTGATGGAAATATCAACAAAAATATAAATATCAACGGAAATTAATGTAAAATTTAATATAGGAATGAAACTTTTAAAAAAGTTAAAATAATCAATAATCTAACAAAAAAAAACATATTTTTGGTTTAAAACATATAAGATTTAATAACTATATGATATAAATATGAACATAATGCACATATAAGTCATATAAAATTGAAAATATTCCATTAAAACTTTATTCTCTAATAGTCCATACATATAAATTTTAATACCGAAAGGAAGATATAGGTAGAGCACAATCCAAAATGCAACTCCCACTCAAGGGAAGCGGTCTCTCCACACTTTGTGATTTAATAGTTAAATGTGAGATTATATTTACAATAACAAAGTTTGAATCCTATGGTGGAGCTTTTTTTTTTTTTTTGGGTATCCATTGGTGTCCAGGCTAGTTTGCGCGCACCTCGACCAATCACATGAGGCTATGAAGTTAACAGCCGAGTAAACCTCCAATGACCCCAAGAGAAATGTGGCTGCCATGGATCGAACTTAAGACGTCCGAGTTTATGACTCGCCCAAGTGACTAGTGGCACCACCCCTTGGGTTTATCTATGGTGGAGCTTCATTTTGAATTATCAAACCACTAAGAGAATGGACCTTTAATCATAAGAACTAGGTGGTTCAAATATAGTATGGTTACTATCTTGATTCATACAATATTGATACGACTTAGAATTTGTATTAAGAGAAAAACAAGTATGTTACAGTAGAAGAAGATAAACTTTTGCTTTTGACTTTTGACAATTAGAATGAGAGAAGTAAAAGTCCGAACTTTTAGGTAACTGTTTGGATAGTGTATTTTTTTTTTTTTGTTGAAATATTATGAGTTTCAACTATTACAATAGGATTGTCGGGACCTGCCAAAATAAGTCAATACATGTGCAGTCCGGATAATTACTCTCACAAACCGAGAGAAAACTCATCACACATACTTATAAAATACGTATGGTGGGACTCGAACCTCTTACCACCACTATAGAATAGTGGAAAGAAGGTGCATTACCATCTCCGCTAAGAGGTGATGAGGTGATATGAGTTTGGATAATGTATTTTAAAAGAGCTTTTGAAACGGTTTCGTTTGAATATTTTAAAAGTTTGTCTAACCATGATATGACAATTTTATCCTTTTAAAAGAGTTTTTGAACCTGTTTGGTTATAACATTTTAACCTTAATTTGAATAATTAACATATGTATATTTTTTATATGAAATAAGATATAATATTTTTCTTTTATATTTCCTGTAAAAAAATAAATAAAATCAAGTGGTTGTAATAGGAGATTAGTTTATTTCCTTTAATTAGACCATCTCTTCTTACAAACAACAGGAATTGATTTCCTTGGTATGTAAAGGGGCATATGAAGTATATACATATACACAACACAACATCATGATGATGATCTTATACAATTGCAACACTTATCCATCTTTTCTCCTTCCTCTAGAGTCCCTTTCTTTAAACAACTAGACTATCTTTTTTCGTTTTTTAAAAGTATTACATAAATTCAGAGTTTTTAGCAAGTGAGGACTCAACCTACAACCTCTCGTTGTAGGTGTGATGGGTTACCACTAAAACAACATCATCGCGCCAGACTCTTATTTTTCCACTCCGGTTAAAATTGGTGCACTCAAATTACTCTCATAACTTGAAATTGCATCTCTTTCATTCTCTTCAACGACCTTATTATGACAAATAACAACAATTACATAAATAGCATAGATGGAAAAGAACCCAATTGCACCCCAAATAATGAATTTGCCAAAGACCAGTATCACAATTAAATATGAAAGAACCAAAATCAAGAAGCAAACTTCTCTTATAAAAGCACTTTGTTAATTCAACATGTTTTTTACCAACATAAATGCTTATGATTCCAACCACAACAATACAAGTCACAAAGGAAGCCCCTCCTAACAATGAATTGAAGCTAGTGTCATATGTCCCACTACCATGAACGAAACCAAACTAGAAAAGATATCTTGGGCACCAGTGCCAAGAGACAAGAGTGTGACACCATCAATTGCAGGGGACAACTTCAACGACCTTAATAGGCTTTTAAGGGAAGAACAAAAGTATTCAGAGGTCGTGTTCCCAAACAGATAGAACAGAACGAAAAAGCCAAAGAAACAACAAACAATGACCCAAAAGCAGAAATCTTCTCAAAAAGTTCAAAATATTTCTAGCACTCTTTAAATAGGCCCTTTTGGGATTGTCACCAAAATTATAATTTGAGTTAAATAACATCAAAGTATGGTGAGGGACAAAAATGCCCCAGTTAAAAGTCTGATACGGCCCATTAAAAATCCAATCTGGCTCGATCTCTTGGTATGCCTTATGATTTTTTCTTCTTCAAAAAAAAAAAAAAAAAAATTGGCCCGATCAATTTTGATTTTTTTCTTCAAAAAAAGTATGATTTTTTCTTCGATTAATGTCCGATCAATTCTGATATGGCTCGATCAAATATGGTCCGAATAAAATATGAAATCGAATTCGATTCGGTCCTATAATCGGATTTTTCAACATTTTTAATTTATTTCATGGGATTGGCCAAAAAAATGAAGGGCCAAAATCCAATCTGTTCCGAACAATGAAAGAGACAACAAATTTCAGGCCAATCTAGCCCGATTCGGTTTGATTAACACGTCTATTTATAAAGGATTCAAAATCCTAATACGATTAAAACTATGCTCACATATATAACACGGTTCATACCAACTCAAACACACAATAGTATACATAAGATGCACCAAGCCCAAATAAACCAATACTGATTATACATATATATATTGCCCCCATTTCCTATATTTTGTGTTTGTTTTTCAGGTAAAATTGGGTATTTAATGGTTTAATAAGTGTTTCATGTGATTTTGGGAATTCAGGGGCATTGGTGTAATTTGGGATAAATAAGGGTTGAAAACATAAATGCTGAGCAAAGATTAAGGTTTGTGTGATTTTGGAAGAATGTAGGGGCCTATAGATAATTTGCCAGTAGCCCAAGTTAATTTATTGAAACGGTGTGGTTTGGGAGTAGTCCAAGTGATGCTACTAAACGCACCTTAGAAGGCTTCTAAATAAAGGCCCAAAGAAGACAAGGTCCAAGCTGCTAAAAGAACCCTTGACTCTTGCTAAGCGCACCCTATCCAAGCACTTCGTCCTCCCAACCTCCATAGTGTACCACCATTTAGACCTTGCAAGGTTCTGGTTCGAACAGTGAAATCGGAATCGAAAAAATCAGAACTGGAACTGGAACCAATTTTTCGGTTCTAGTTCTAAATTTTTTCGTACCATTATGTTCGAACTAGAAAGGAATCGGCGGTTCGGGTTCGGTTCGAACCGGATGGTTCCAGCCTTTTGAAATTTTTTTTTTCTGGGCTGGCCGTGACAGCTACCCCTATTTTTTTTTTTTTCTTATCTATAAATTACCACCCCCCCCCCCCCCTTCATTTTTCCTCACACCAATTTCCTCACAATCTCTCTCATTCTCTAAATTCTCTCTATTCTCTAAATCTCTAATTCGAATTTGTCTCTCAATTCTCCTAGACTTTCCAACACTCTCCAAGTCTCCAAGTTTCCAAGTTTTCAAGGTTTTTATTATTTATTTCATTTTGCAATTAATTTTATTTCCAATATATTTTATTTTATTTCCAATTAATTTTATTTCTAATTTTATTTTCAATTAATTTTATTTTAAATTTATTTCATTTCCAATTAACCAATTACTAAGTTTTCAATTTATTTTATTTGCAAAAATACTAGTTTACTACTTAGTACTTACGTCTTACTAAACTATTATTATAGTATTATTCTTCTAAGTTTCCAAATCTTTTTTTTTCTCCCAAATTTATTTTTAAATGGCAAGTGGTGGAAATGGAAGGGGTCACGGCCGTGACGATCCTAGGCGTTCGATTTCGTTAAAAGATAAGGGTCAAATGGTCGATAATCTCGATCATAACGACACCACCTATCACGATTATCTACAACGCCAGATATATGCTGAAGATCTAGGCCTAAACTGTCCTACCCCCATCTAACAATTTCAGAACTCGATCCTAATGCCACCCCAAGCCCCAATTTGACAAGCCAATCAGAAAATATGTCTGGCATTGATACACCTCCAGATTTCGATTTGATCCACCGAAACCAAAGGAGGACGATCTAGTATAGAAGCAGAACAAATCCGATCTCTTCGTCAAACATATGAGGAAAGTTATGCAAGAAGATGGAAGTTATGTAGCGGCTTGCAATTATTGCAAAAAAAAGTATATAAGTGGTCCAAATCATGACACTTATCGGAAGCATATTCAAAGCAAACATCCAGAAGCAATGACGAGATCGATGTCACAAACACAAATTCTCAGGTATGCTACTCCTAACTAACAATTATTTTGTTATACTGCTGAACAAAATAGGGAAGAATTAGCTAGAATGATAGCAGTAGAACACTTGTCATTCAGTTTTGGTGAAAAGGTTGGTTATATTAATTATTATCGATGAACATTAAACATTGTTGCATGCCATGTTCCTAGATCGACGCTCACATGTACACTTGAAAAGATTTATGTAAAAGAAAAGAAAAAGTTAGAAATTCTTTTTGAAAAATATAATAGTCGTGTTTCCGTATGTGCCGACATATGGAGTGACCATTGGCGAACGCATTCATACTTGGGTGTTACTTGCCATGTTATGGATGATGCATGGAGTATCCAAAAAAGAATTCTTGCATTTATAGTTTTTAATGATTCACACACTACTCAAAATATTTTTAGAATGCTTAGAATTATTTTTTTAGAGTATAAAATTGAAACCAAGATTTTTGCAATTAGTTTTGATAATGCTTCTAGCAATACTGCTACTATTCCATCTTTAATTGATTTATGCAAATCATTTGTTGATGGTGCTTTTTTTCATCAAAGATGTGTATGTCATGTTTTCAATTTATGTGTTCAAAAATTATTAGAAACTCTTGAACATTTTATTTTACCTATTAAACAAGCCCTTCGGTTTTTATGGAAACATTTTTCTACAATGTATGCATGGGTAAAATATTGTAAACAACATGATAGACGTCCCGTTAGATTTCCTCGTGATGTTCCAACACGTTGGAATTTTACTTATAATTTGCTTGCTCAAAGTTATGAGTATAAGGATTTATTATTTTATTTTATTCAATTGTTGTGAATCCGACATAGCAATAGCGGAAGCCGTTAATGCTATGAAGGAAAAATGGTTACATTATTATCGTGAGTTGCCAGATATTTATTTGATTGCCATAGTTTTTGATCCACGTTGTAAATTAGAACATTTTTGTTATTATCTCAATGGTTATTATGGTATCCGAGGTTTTAAAATGGTATATAATGTTGATGCATGTTATGATAGAATTAAGAACTTATTGTATACTTTATATGATCAATACCTTACAGTTTATGGATCATCACTGAACTTAGATGCTACACAAACACAAACAGCACAGCCCCATCATCATCTTCATCATCCGGATTTTTGAATTTAGGGTATAGTCTATTATAAAAAAATAAAAAAATAAAAACCAAAAAACCTAGGTCTTCTTCTTCATCAAGCACCGATAAGTATTCCGAGCTTGAATCTTATCTAAATGCTTCTTATGAGTTTATAGAAGATACGCCAGAAAAAAATTTTGATATATTACAATATTGGAAAGAGTATGAAAAGTATTATCCAATCATGGCTATGATAGCCAAAAATTTATTTTCAACACCAGTTTTCATGGTGGCGGTGGAACAAGAGTTCAGCGCCGGAGGGAATATCCTAGATGAAAGACGTTCATGCTTAACTCCGAAAGCACTCTAGATATAGGTGTGTGTAGATGACTGGACGAAGGCGTAATACAGACAACAAGAAATCGAACAACAGGTAACATATGACTTCTTCCAAGATGACGAACATGAAAGTGGAGCAACAAGTTCAACGGGGCCAGAATAGAAGATCTGGATCACGTCATCAACAAACCTAGAATAAAAGGTAAGAGAATTACGTGGTCTTTGATTCCTCTAAACCCCCTAAGAGGATACATATGCAACTTAATTGTGGTAAAAATTAAGTGCAAGGCTAATAACTTTACCTTTTTTTTAGTTTTATTTTAATTTAATTTTGTAATCTCTCATTTATTTATTTTATGTTATTTTCGAATTTCGGGTGATCCAATTTCCAAATATCCAATGAAATGTAATTTGTAATTTGTAATTTTACATTTTGTTTAGTTTTATTTTAATTTAATTTTGTAATTTGTATTTTTTTTCATTTGTTTATTTTATTTTATTTTTGGCTATTCGGATTTCGGGTGGCCCAATGTCCCAATAATATCACCTAACTCTCAAACTAATGAATTTTATTTTATTTTGTAATTTTAAAGGAAAAAAAAGGTTCAAAACCACCGGTTCCAAAAACCGGAACCGAAACCTCCGGTTCCACGTAAACCTGGAACCGAAACCGTCGGTTCGGAACCGTGCCAGGTCTGCCACCATTTCATTCCATTAACTTGGTGCGGTTCCCAACATCTTAGTGAACTACAAAATTGCACCTAACACCTTTGAGGGTATTTTTGTAATTTTCCAATTTCATAGGTGTTTTTATAATTTTCCAATTTCGAACCTTGATTTCGTGGACACTATAAATACACCATTTTGAGCCCTAGAAGGGGCACTTTTCAATCTTCAACCATATCATTTTCAACTATTATTTAGCCACCAAATATCCAAGAAGAGAGATGAATTTCCAAGCCACCAAGGAGACCATTCTCCTTGGTGGTGGTCTCCTTGGTGGCACAAACCACCATCACCACACATCACTTCAACCGTACATCTAGGAGTTAGAGAGGCTTAGAGGGAGAAAATGAAGATGTTCTCTTGTCTATGAGATTGAGCATGCATCAATGAAGGAATGAAAAGATTGTGGAGGAGCCGCACATCTTGTCTATGAGGAGTTGTGGATGCTTCATGCGTTTTTATTTTATTTTTTAATTTTTAAAATTTTTTTATCTTTATTCTTTTTCTCTTAGTTTATTTGATTCTTTGATGTGTACTATCACCTCTAGGGATTTGATGTAAACCTAACAATATTGCCATTTTTTTTATTAAATATGTTTGTTGATTGTTGAGTGGATATTTAAGTTCTAAATACTTCTGGGTGGATTAGCTACCATTTGAATGAATTTTTGTTGCTGTGTTAAAGACGAAAAGGTGACGCACACAACATACTCGATTAAATGTCCAATACATGTTGAGTAAAGTAGAAATACGTGAGGTAGTCATTAAATGTAAATCATTGTTTGTAATGAACTCGTATATATTTCTAATAGTCATCGAAAGAAAGATTATTGTTGTATGTGAGTATATCCTTTGTTGCTCGAGAGAGAATATTGCTATCGTTTTGTGTTTGGGTTTCCTTTTTCTGCTCTGTTTCCTTTTTGCTATGTTTTTGGGTTGTTTTTTGGTCTTGCTTGGTGCTGTTGTTTTTGGCTGGTTTTTGTCTGGATATTTGCTTTGTTGTAGGCTTGCTTGTTTGGCTGTTGTTTTGGCTTGCTGTTTGGTATTCCTTTCTTTGAATAAAACTTACGGTTAAAAAAAAAAAAGAAAAAAAAGAAATATATTAGTGAGCTTGTTTTTATGAATTTATGTGAATGTTATGGTGAAATTATTTACAATCCAAGAGACATGGTTACATTAAGTAAATAGTAAATAACCCTCACAGGTGTTGGGCGTAATTTTACAGTTCACTAAGATGTTGGGAACCGCACCAAGTTACCGGAATGAAATGGCGGTACGCTGAGCGGTTTGGGAGGTCAAAGTGCTTGGATAGGGTGCGCTCAACAAGATTCTGGGGTTTGTTTAGTAGCGTTGACCTTGTCTTTTCGTGGGCCTGCAATTAGAAGCCTTCTGGGGTGCTTTTGGCAGCATCATTTGGACTTTTGTTCCTTGCATTCTTCCAAAATCATAGAAACCTCAGTCTCTGCTCGACATTTATGTTTTCACCCCCTATTTATCGAAAATTACACCAATGCCCCTGAATTCCCAAAATCACCCGAAACACTTATTTAAACTATTAAATACCTAATTTTACCTGAGAGTCAAACACAAAATATAGGAAATTGGGACTATATATATATATATATATATATATAAATAAATGGTGCGATCAAAGCATGTAATGGGCTAATCCAGTTAAGTCTTTAATAAATAACATTTCAATCAATTCAGTTTTTGTAAGCTCAATCAATATATAATGAACTATGCTTCTCACAAACTTAGAAAGGTTCTTACATTCTTCTCCTTGAGCAGCATAGGACATTATCGTTTATCTTTATGTTTTTTTTTTTTTTTTAAGAAATAAAAGTTACTTTTAGTTTTTATATAAAATCAGTTTTTTTCATGAATAACATCTAATCATTTGATGAAACCAAATGCCAGTTTTGAATTTCCTAAGTTTTTTTTTTTCCATTAATGCGAGGAGAAAATAACTATATATATATATAATTTTAAAAAACGACATTCTGAATTGACATACAAACATGTGGGCACTGAACAAATGTTAAAGAGACTAACATCGTATAAACCTTCCCTTTAGTGCAACAAAGCCTAATATATACAACTACATAGATCATTGTATCTATATTCGACATAAGATCGTACATAATCAAAACTCTCTTATCTCTAACGACCTAGATAATATTGGTATGCAATGTATGGTATAGAAATTACGTGCAAATGTGATGATTATGCCTATTTCCATATAGGCCCAAGACACTTGGGTGTGTTTGGTATAGAACTAAAATAATATTGTCTCTTGTTTAGTATAGCATGGAATTTGGTAAAAAAATAATTGAAAATTTTGTCTTTTGTGAGAGGTCGGCATAACATTATATTAAATTATTTTTTAAAAAAACACTAAATTAAATTAAATTAATTTTTAAATAAATAAAATCATTTTAATTCAATTCAATCAAAGAAAAATAAAATTATTTTAAATATTTCAAAATAAAATTGGTTAAAAATATTATTATTTTTTGAATAAACTAAATTATTTAATAAATAAAATTATTTAAAATTAATTTGAAATAAAATAACATTTATTTTAATTTATTTTAAAAAAAGGTAAAAAGACACAAGTAGTTTAATCTCTAAGATTCTCATAACATTGATTTTTTCTGACCATGTCATTTATCATATCATCCAATGATTTGTATGGTAAGGACAACCTATTATTTTAGTTGAATTTTTGGTTAATTTTTTGGGTTGTATAGTATTACTCAAATAATATAGATACTACCACATTTTATTCTATTCTTTTGTTTGTGCTATTTATTAATTATTATTTTTTTCCTTTTTTTATCAATTTATTACTGTTATTTATAAATAACAAAATTTATATATATTTCTTATGGGTTTAGTGTTGACTGATTGATTAGTTTATTATTATTTGTATAACTTTACAATAGAAAAAATAAATTGGCCAAATATTTAACCAAAATATTCTATAATTTTAGGTTATAATGTAAAAATAAAATAAAATAAAATGCAAACTTGATATTTCATTTTTTATTTATATTTTTAGTTATTCTAGCGGATGTGTTTTTATCATTTTCATTTTCATATACAATTTTTAGCATATGTATGTTACCGTACGTGTTTTCTGGTTTTGAAAATAAAACAAAAATATTGTTTTCATATTCATTTTCTTTTTCAAAAAATAGCAAATTAAAAATGCTACCAGATACACCCTTACATTTATTGGTCAAAATTTTCGTACCATATTACATAATGGTTATGTTCGAGTTTTGTTCCATAAGTGACATCTTACAACTTGTTCCTCTGGCGTAAGGTGCTTTTCTAGTAACTGTCGGATTGTCCTCTCAGGGCCCGTTTGGTGCACGAGATTGGATTGGACTATTTTATGGGATTGAATTGGATTAAGATGAGACTGAGATTAGATGAGATTGGACTGGACTGGATTGGACTAAATTAATATTATACTGTATTTGGAGAAATATGGGATTGGACTAAAATAATCCAATCATATGTTTGGATAAAGCATGAGATTGTACAAAATAAAAGTTTTATCTTAAAAATAAAAAATAAATAAAGACCAATCACTTCCACCTACTCCACCAACCCCTACATCCACGTTCAACATCTTCTCTTCTTCTTCTTCTCCTCTGTTTCTTTCTATTTTTTTCACACAAATCCAAATCTCCAATCAACAATTTTCATTCACAAATCCAACAATCAACTCCATCTCCATCTTTATCCCTTCTCTTCTCTTTCTCTTTCTTTGTTACCTGGAGAAAATTTGAATCTTCCTCTTCTCTTTCCTCACATCTCTTTCTCTCATTTATCTGTTACAAAAATGGTGGAAAAAAATTCTAGATCGGTGAGAGGAAATCGCACCGGCAGTGAGAGGTGAGAGGTGTGGCGGCCGGCGAAACCCATACTATGTGAGGTGCGGCGGCCGATGGTCGGAACAACGGTAGTGAGAGGTGCGGCGGCCAACGAAAGATGGAGGCATGTGGAGTGTGGACGTCTTGTGGTGGCCGCTGATAGAGGGAGTAAACAGTGAGAAATAGTTCCGGGATAAATAGAGGTGGGGAGGGTGTTGGGTTTATTTAGTCCCATGATCAAGGGACTAAATTTGTTTCTGGGATTTGTAATCCCTTGTCCAAAACGATGCCAAACACTAGATTGAGATTAAAATAGTCCAATCCCAGTCCAATCCAGTGCGCCAAACACGCCCTCAATCTCTAGATCATATGGTACACGCTCAAGACTCCAAGGACGAACTTGCATAAACTATGTAAAATTACGAAAAAAAAAGGAAAAGAAAAATAAGCAATAATTAAAATTAAAATTAACAAAATTAAGACAAGTACAATCTAATTGGATAAGAATTTGTTCTCGTGGTTTTTTTAGGGTTTTTCCACACACAAATTTTGTGTCAACTCTTTCTCTCTCGTTAATTTTGTTATTTGATTGAGTTATGTTTTTATTTATTTATTTATTTTATTTTTTTGTGTTAAACCGAAATACTATAGAAAAAAAATTATATCGAGTAATACTATACAACATAAATACTGTAATTAACCCAAAATTTAACTTAAATGATGTGGCAAATGAGTTGTTATTACCACATAAATCATGGAATTATGTGGTCAATGAACAAATCACTTAGCACATCATTTGAGTTGGTATTTGAGACATTTTTTTAGGTTGTCTAACATTAGTGTAAAAGATTTCCCCTCCCACCCTCTCTCTATGTTTATCGTGCTTAATTATTGACATTTTAGAAAAGAATTTTGTTTATTTATTATTGAGATTATGAAAAACCCCAATATTAAATTAAATTAAATTTTACTAAATATGGAAGATAATTTATTATGCATTGACCAATAATATTTAAAAAAAGAAAAAAGAAAAAAGAGTATAAGAGTAAATTGAACTACATGTGGAATTCAATTAAATATGCATTTATTATTGAGATTATAAATGACGCAGCGGGGTATGGCGGAAATAAGAATGATCGCTTTATCGAACCCTGATGCACACTCAGACGAACCTTGACGCAACGACCGGTAGTTACCCAAGCATGGACTGTCATGCAGGGGCCATCATTCCCTAATTTACGTTAGAAAACGGCGCTCTCAAATCCTCAAAGAGCATGTCGAATCCACGACAAATAAGTGTTCCAAAGAACGATTTTATTGATTATCAAAAAGTTACAATAATAGGAAATAATAAGACTATTTATAATAAACTAATCCTAATACGACTCAAATACGACATTTCTAAAAAGACTAAAACATGAAAAGATAAAAACTAATCATAATCTTCTAAGATTTATGATTCCTAACTTGACAGAAAAACAAAGATCAAATCTTACCTAAAAAGTAAGTTTGATTTATTTCCAAAACCTAAATTTAATTTATAATCAAATTGAAATTTATAAACTTGCTAAACAAGAAACAAAGACCCAAATTAATAAAATAAGAAACACCCAAAACCTTATGAATCTGAAATTAGGCACGGTTGGGCCGTAGGACATCGGTAGCGGCATGTGCCATGATTCCTCCTTCTTTGTCCTACATCAGTCACCCCTTCTTAAAAAGAACTTGTCCTCGAGTTCGGTTAACGTACGAGGATTGACAAGTAAACAAAGAAAACCCTTATTTGTCTTGTGGGAGTGGTAGACCCCAACTGAAAAATCTTTTCGTAGTCCATCCCAAATCAACAATGGCACCATAGTAATCCTCCAACGAAATGTAAAAGATGCCCAAGCTATTTGCCATTGAAGATGCCTATTAGTCGCGGCTTGGGCCGTTGGACACCTGCGAAAATTTGGATGGCATCGATTCCTCGCTACTAGCTTTTCCCATTCCACATAGTATTCTCATCCTCTTAAAAAGAACTCGTCATCGAGTTTGGCAAGGTTTTGTTTAGGTGGATAATACTTGAGATGTACCACTTTGTCAATTA
The DNA here is from genome assembly GCA_035582765.1 of Acer negundo. NCBI lineage: Eukaryota > Viridiplantae > Streptophyta > Magnoliopsida > Sapindales > Sapindaceae > Acer > Acer negundo. The sequence continues at coordinate 32,928,506 of CM069241.1, read as the reverse complement.
CCGGCTTGAATGAACTTTCTTCAGATGGTAGGAACAATATTGGATCTTCAAAATCCAAATGAAGAGAAGCAATCTTCAAATTACCCCTGAAAAAATTGTGTGGATTTTCAAATAATTTGTCACCCTCGGAAACTTTTTCAATGGAAATTGATTTAGCTTCCAGTTGTGCTTCAACCACGGTTAGATCACAGTCTTCAACTTCTAAGATCAGTTGATCGTCTTCAATTCCTTCGACAGTTTCCACTTCATAAGAAATATCTTCAGCTATATTTTCTACATAACAAAAATCTTCAAAATAATCATCTGGAAGATATTCCTCCTGCATTACTTGTTTCATAACAAGCCATGATTGAATCCTTTCTATTCCAAATCTATTTCGATCTTTTTGAAAGTCTTCCCACCAAATTAATGCATCGTTTTTCAAACAATCTTCTACACATAAAACTTTCAGACTTTCTGTGATTCTTCGATAGTTAAAATATTCTTCAACTTCTTCCAACCAATTAATAAATTCTTCAGTTTTCATAAGTCCAGAAAAAAAATCTAAGTCTTGGTTGATAATCATTATAGCTCGAAAAATAATTATTGTAACCAAGTGAACCTTTGAAACCCATTGAGAACTGAAATTAGAGTCTGAAAAAAAAAAAAGTACCAAAAATTGAACCTTGAGAACTGCTTACGAAAATAAATCCACTCGCGGCTTCAGGTGCGTGAGACTTTGATGATTGAGAATGTGCAGCTGTCTTTAGGGCTGATTGTGAATTCTTTGAACTATCACACACCTTTTTTTTTTTTTTTTTTTTGGAAATATGGACGGTGAATTTGGTGGCTAGGAAGGTAGTTTGTTGTGATACGTGGACGTTGAGCCTAGCACAGAGGTAGACTTGATAGCTCTGATACCAATTGACGCAGCGGGGTATGGCGGAAATAAGAATGATCGCTTTGTCGAACCCTGAGGCACACTCAGACGAACCTTGACGCAGCGACCGGTAGTTAACCAAGTATGGATTGCCATGTAGGGGCCATCATTCCCTAATCTACGTTAGAAAACAACGCTCTCGAATCTTTAAAGAGCATGTCGAATCCACAACAAATAAGTGTTCCAAAGAACGATTTTATTGATTATCAAAAGGTTGCAATAATAGGAAATAATAAGACTATTTATAATAAACTAATCCTAATACGACTCAAATACGACATTCTTAAAAAGACTAAAACATGAAAAGATAAAAATTAATCATAATCTTCTAAGATTTATGATTCCTAACTTGACAGAAAAACAAATATCAAATCTTATATAAAAAGTAAGTTTGATTTATTTTCAAAACCTAAATTTAATTCCTAATCAAACTGAAATTTATAAACTTGCTAAACAAGAAATAAATACCCAAATTAATAAAATAAAAAACACCAAAAACCGTATGAATATGAAATTAGGCACGGTTGGGCCGTAGGACATCGGTAGCAGCATGTGCCATGATTCCTCCTTCTTTGTTCTACATCAATAAAATATCTAGAGTTTGAAAGTAAATTAAAGTAAACATGGAAGTCAATTTAATATGCATTTGTTGTTTTGAGAGTACAAAAAATGGATAAGATTTTTATATTCATTTTTGTTGTAAAATGAATAATAATAATAAACAAGAACACAATAGCATAAACATAAAGTATGAGAAGAGAGAAAATAGTAGCTAAAGAAAAGAGATTCTTTTATTCTTCAATACTTCTCAATTGTACAAATACAACATGTAATGACTCCTTTTATAGCCTTACAATCTAATGGTTACACAAATGAAAAGACAATATTATAACACCTCATAATGATCATAAATCATATGGGTGTTATAAGAGAAGTTAGGAAGATGATAAGTTTGATTTCTTAATGTGGACATCCACTCACAGTAAAACATTGAATAATGTTTTTATAATATTCCCCCTTGGATGTCCATAATATAGAGAATATGCCTCATTAAAACCTTTACTAGTAAAAACCCAGTGGGAAAAAAAAAAAAAAACTAGCAGAGGAAAAAGAGTACAGTATTCATCTACATATCAAATTAACCTCTGAAGGAATTTGGGGTACAAAACTGCCTCGTTAAAACCTTACTAGGAAAATCCTATAGGATAAAACCTAGTGAAGGAAAAAGAGTACAGTATGTAATATTTTCTCCAAAATCAGTACAGTATGTAATATTTTCTCCAAAATCAGTAACTCCCCCCTAATAAAGTGATAAATACGCTCCCCTTCAATCTGACGTGGATGCTTCAATATTTTGCAAAGATATTGCATCTCAATATTATGTACCAAGATTTAGTTTTTTGCAATTGGTACTGTATTTATAAATAAATCTGCAGAATTGAAACTTGTGTATATTTTTTATTACCACCTTTTTGGAGATCATATGTAAAGAACTTTAATAAAATCAATTTTTGAATTGGTCCAACTTGTTATATACGACATCATACAGTTTGATTATAAAACACAAGTTGAACTTATATTTGGTACTTTAGGACCTAAAGTTCTTCAATGATAAGAGGAGATCATACACTACTTTAAGTTATGGAATAAATATCGAGTAATTCATTCGATGTGTTTTATTCATGGAAAGTACTTCAGGACATTTTCCTTATATATGTTGACTCATGTATAAAATCAAATTCATTAGCCGAGACTAAATATTATTTTCCAAGACTTTTCATCTTAGAAATTATTCCTCTGATATATATAATTTATAAACTTAGCATAATTTTTACTAAGCTTTACACAATCAACATATAATTATTTTAATAAATATTCACCATGACGAATACACTACATGCATTCTGATTGTTTAATTTTCACTATACAAAACTTCATGTAGCTTTGAATAACTTGCTTAAGACATTTAAATCCTTCGATGATTTTTATTCATTGTCAAACTAGGTTTCTGCAATAAATTTTTTATCTTAATTTGTACAAAAAATATTCAATAAGTTTGATGTTATCAAACATGTGAACTATAGGTCCAAAGATTTCAAGTTTCACATGAATATGGCTTTGTTTTTTATTTGCAAATACCTTATATGTTGACATTACTATAATTTATAATACAAGTCCCTTATCATTTTTCATAATATGCAAAACAAATAATATTTGATCTCAATTTCTATACTAATATATTTCATTATGATTATGTAATTCATGTGTCTCTTCAAGGGCTTATTCTAATAACTTTAATGTTAAATATACACTATACATGTCTTTCTATACAAATATCTTTCCATGAGAAGTATAATCACATTAAATTTAGTACACATGCCTCTACTGGGACAATTGAGATTTTTTTATTTTCTTCAACGGTCTCATAGGGGAGATTAACATTTCTATATGACTCTTTAGAATTTTTTTCATTTATGAGACTAGCTCTCTGAGAGCGTTATATGACAAGGATTTATTTATCACTCGAGTATTATTTTAAAATATGATCATGATCTTTTAAATTATAGTTCTATGAACCATATCTTTTGAACCAAAATCGTCTTTTACGACTTTACTGTCTAACTTATGATTTTTTCTGCCATTTCATAAATTGTTCTACAGGAACAACCACCCGGGTTTATATATTGGCAGAATGTAATTGTATTATTTTATTTGAATCATCTGAAAATTTGTTTGCATATCATGCAATTCATAAGATGATGCATACCTTGTAATTTTATGTTGTTTATCAACTTATGATAATTCTCTCCCTAACGACGATAAAATTTACTTTAAGAAATTATATGCATCATAATAATTTTCCACATAAAATCATTTATTTTGTCATACTGTCCTTTAAGGACTAATTTACATGGTCTTATTGTCCTTCTGGGACATTCACTAGCAAAAATAATTAGTTATGAAATGGATATCCATATAAAATATTTCAATATTTTGATGCATTGTTTACTATTAATAAAGTTTATTGTCCTTCGGGGATATTCACTAACATGTAATCATATAATATAAGAAATATGATAAATTATTTTGGCACGAGACAAAATGAATGAGATAGAATATTATTAAATAAAAGAATATAATAAGAACTTCAATTCCTCAAATTTTATGTTATGTCAAGTTCTTAAAAACTCTCATATATATATATATATATATTTGGGAACTTCTGGTTCATGTAGGAACTGCTGGTTCATTAATGAAAAATCACATGTTTAAAGCTTCGGGTTCTTAAAATAAAATCACAATTTTGCTTTTCAAATGAAAATAATTGTCATTGGATCAAATTTAGAACTTCTAGTTCTAATCACATTTGATATCAACAATTAAATACCGAGCTACAAGTTTAATTAGTTTGGAATTAATAACATCGGATTCTTACAAGATAATTATTCAAAACTTCAGATTCTGATTTGTATTAATATTAAGAGTTTTAAACCTTTGTATTTTCCATTTCAAATATTTGAGTAGCCAAATATTCATCTAACAATGGAAATTTAGATCCTCTTTTGATTCAAAACTTCAGGTTTAAATTTCAGAACTTCGGGTTCATATTTAACAATTTATATTCAAATTTAAAACGGCATATTCTCAATTGGATTTGATTTTGAAACTTCTGGTTCTATATATATCGAACAACTCTAACAACATTAAGAACCAAAAAAAATAATAATAAAATAAAAAAACTAAATTTATTTTTTGACGTGGAAGATCCAACGTAGTGGCAACCACAAAGCATACTCATAAAATTACTTGTGTGGAATAAATAACAATAAGTATATTTTATTGAAATACTTACTTGGATATAATATTCTTAATTATTTAGAGACAATTTCTTATATAGTAGATCTTTCAGATCTAACCAAATACAAAGTGTCAATTTTCATATAATTTGTTTTCACTTTATGTCATATATTAGCTCTTCTTGAGCGTTCATTGTTCTTACTATAAATCAACAAAATATTTTAGATATAGTAAGCAAAATTTTATAATTATTAGAAGGTGTATTTTACATCCTTTCAATTTTCTTGCTTTTTTTGCTAAGGTGTTATTCCATTTCTGGTGGAACAATTTAAATTTCTTTATAGTGATCATTTTAACATCAATAATTATTTGATTACAACAATATCCACAATCATCATAATGACTATATGTAACATTCACTTCAATGAATAATATTAATCAAATTGGATGATGTTAATGATTTTATAATCAAAACTAATTATTTTGTTCAACCATGAAAACCATGATATAAACTAATAGTATGCTCAAATACATACCTTATTAATATTGTCACTTCTAGAGCAAATTTAAAGCATAAAATAGTGAAATATATACTGCTACTTCTGGAACAATATTTGAAACAATATAGACTCATTATATTTCATTAATTATATTTTCATCTACTTGGTGATCAAAGCCCTTTTTTAAGCAAATATATATAAGGACAAATAATTCGTTAATGATAAGATATTTCTATTAGAAAAGAACAACTAGACCTTTTTTTTTTTTTAACAAATAAAATAAAATATAATTCATGATATATCATACAATTTACTGAAAACAACAATAAATATCTAGCATGACATGAAGTTGTTTTTATGATTTGTTGCAACTTGCAATTACAAGTTTAATGCTAATATAAATCAAAGCAATAAGGAAAATCTCATCTTTGAAAGAATAATGGAATATAAATGTTATATTACTAAAACCACATGAATGTAAATCAACTTAAAATAAAACCATCAATTTTAAATTAAAAAAATCAATGGACCGTAAAACTATATATCACAAGGTGAATAAATTTAAATGTTAATGAATAAACAATTAAGACATTTCATGATTAATAGATGTGTGAAATATGAAAATTTATATTTTTCTATTATATGAAAATATAAGATTTCACACCTTACATACCTTAATAAGGAGGAAGAAATAAAGAAGAAAAAATATTTCATTTATAGTAGTTGGGTCTCTTAATGTGAAATATAAATAACCAATACAAAATAATAGATCAAAAATGTCAGATTCATGATCATGTGAAATATAAATAACCAATTATAAGTAGATAGATCAAAAATGTTTGAAAACAAAAGGCACTATCGAAACTTAATGTTCTATTATATAATAACTTTATAGTTATGAGTTGCAATTCTAGAACTCCAGGTTCCAAACAAAATTCATATTTGATGAAAATTTATAATTTCATTATAGCCTCCGGTTCATATGTAAACTTCATGTTTATAATCGAAAATCATGAATTGAGAACTTTAGGCTCCAAAAGTAATCACATCAATCGAAATTAGAACTTCAGGTTCTTATTCGATAATTCAAAATTTCATATTTTGATTTTATTGCAATCCATAATTTCTAATAAGATTATGTTAACCTTCTGGCTTTTTGATTTTGTAATCTCAAAACACTAAATTGAGCTTCAGACATTTTTTTTTTTGATTTAACAATCTTCGGACATCAGATCAAGCTTCAGGCTTTTTGATTTAACAATTATCAAATATATATCAAATCGAGCTTCAAACCCTTCGATTTTGCGATCTTTGGGTTGTAATATAATTAATTTCATTTTTACAATCTTCTAGTTGCAATATGTAAGGATTCTCATTTATTGATTGGTTTATTTCGTGGACAAACCACATATTGGGGCTTGACGTAAGGGTAGCTTAGGTATTTGATGGTTAGTGTTTTGCACAATCAAGGCCCGTTCAAGATCTCAAGAGAAGAAGCACCAAAGGTATATTCTAGTGTTTACTTACTTTAAAGAGATCTAAGTGCACACACACACAACTCATGGATATTTCTATTCTTGTAAGTTGTGTGTTTTTATATGTGTGCATGCATGTTCTTGAACATCTCTTCTTGCATGTTTTAATTGATTGCATCTAGTTTATTAAAATGTCATGACATGTTTAGGCATTAGGATGCAAAACCATGAATTTTATTCATTCATGTTGAATTGATTGCATCTTATTCTATGATAATGCCATGACATGATAGGCATTAGGATGCATTCAATTCCCACACTTGCACTTCATGTTTGTTAGTTTTAAGTGTGGTGTAATTCATTCCCGAAGATGATCGGAAACGTTCGTGTTTGCACAATGGTGTGCATGTCTTAGCACGATGGTTGACCACCTTGAGGTCTCATTCTTCTCTTGGATAAGTGTTAGATTCGGTTTCGTTATTTGGAGTAAAGTGTCTAGTTTCAAAAGATTGGATTTCAATGATTTAAATGTTTTTCAAAACTGACCTTTGTATAGTCTTCAGACCATAACTTTTTATAAAAAGATTGAAATTGAGTTTTGTAAAATTCTAGGCAAACTAGACACTCATACCTTTTCAACGGTATATTATTCGTAATATTTCATGACCGTTTGGATTGGGTTTGAAATCTCCAAAGTAACCACTAAAACAGGGCATCACTACTGTTATCCGAATCTGACCATTGGTCACCCAATTGACCATAACGTTTTCTACGGACATCAAAATGTCATTCCATGAATTGGAGTATTAAGTAGACTTCCATATCTTTCCAACAATATATTATATGAAAGGTTTCGATGTCGTTTGGTCATGTTTTGAGTCGTTTGAAAATCAAGCTCTGTACTGTGACGCTTTGCCGCTGTTCAAGTGCCGCTCGTTGGGTGACAGCGGTATGCTAGCTGCAATCCCGACCCTGTTCATAATTTGACCATATCTCACTCATTTAGAGTCCGATTTAGCTCATTTTTGAATGGCAAGTCACATAATTTATAGGGCTCTCATCTTAGCACTATAAATACATCTTTTTCTCTCATTTGTATTCATGGAACTAAAAGATACAAAACCCTAGAGAGAGATTAAGAGTTCCCTAGTGAGAGAAAGCACCAAGATTGCTTCTTTAACTCTCCAAACCTATTTCCATATGCATAAATCATCATCTAAGCATCATCTAGGTTCATCTAGTATGTGCTAATGCATGGTCTTCTTCAACACACATGGTATGGTATATTGAGCACTATTATCTTACATAATTAGTGTTTTTACTTATCAATTTTATCTCATCTATTACTTGTATGTGTTTAGATTAATTTCTACATACATGATTGGGATTATGTGTTGATTGGGTTATTTTATGATAGCTAGGATTTGTCATGTTTATCTAACATCTAGCTAATTGATCTCATTTATTGATTAAGATTGTTTTTGATAGCTTTGTATTTAAGATTGGTTATCATTTACTTAGCTAAAGTTGTATGCCATGACATATAGCTATTTTCATATCTATGATTGATTTTATTGTCATCATATAATCCTAGGTAAGCATCTAGAGTACCATAGCTCTATCTTGCATATTTGGATATCATTGCATATTCACAATAGGGTTTGATCTCTTCGGAGAATGTAAGTCTTGTGAGATTGACTGGGATTAGGTGGTCACTCAAGCAAATTGGACTAGGTCCGCTATAAAAGGCATACGGGTAGTGGTAGCGGGATATTGGCCGGGATTAGGCCGTCAAACTGGTATTAAGTTGTATACGCTATCGCATATAGTGGATTCGAGGTTCGACTGTAGCGCACTCACCAGCCCGTGGTTTTTCCCTGTTGAGAGTTTCCCGTAAAAATCAAGTGTCGTTTATATTTCCACACCTTTACACTTGATTATTGTTTTGTGAATTTTGGTTGTATTTGTAATATTGTCTAATCTGAAAAATTTGATAACAACGGATTAACAACCCATTCACACACCCTCTATGTCATAATTAAAAGACACGCACGCGTATAATAGTTAAAATTATACACTTTCACAATACAATAATTTTTATTTTCTTCTTTTATTGGCAACCCAATGAATATTAAAAACAAAATTAAGAAGAGAAATAATATAAACCATTTTTTTTTCTTAGTCCAAAATTAGAGAAAGAAATATTTTACAATTTCTTGGATCTCTTGGTCTGAACAAGAAAGTGTTATCTCTTATCATGTATCGAATTTGGATCATATGAATTTTGTCTTCATGCATAGCTCTTTCAAATCTGAAAATTGAAACAACAATATTGGTTAGAGTCTCGTGTTGATAACGTGTTATAAAATGAATAATAATAAACAAGAACACAATAGCATAAATATAAAGTAAGAGAAGAGAGAAAATAGTAGCCCCAGAAAAGAGATTATTTTATTCTTCAATACTTCTCAATTGTACAAATACAACATGTAATGGCTCCTTTTATAGCCTTACAATCTAATGGTTACAATATTATAACACCTCATAATAATCATAAATCATTTGGGTGTTACAAGAGAAGTTAGGAAGACGATAAGCTTGATTTCTTAATGTGGATATCCACTCACATTAAAACATTGAATAATGTTTTCATAACAATTTCCATTTAAGTCGTTATTTATAAGCCAATAATTGAAATATCTTTAATGATGATGTAACACTAAGAGCTTATTTGGTTGAGTTTTTGAAAAACCTCTATCGGTAAAAGATCTACTTGTAGTAGATCTATTAGAAATAGAGTTTTTGAAAAAAAAAAAAATTATAGATGTTTGGTTGGTAGATTTTTTTTATAAAAAAAGTCTATTTGGAGAAGCACCTCCTTATGAGCTTTTGTCCAGTAGAAATTTAAACTATACTAGTCTTTACTCAATTTAAAATAGACAATCTCAAAAACTCAACCAATAAAAACTCAAATAGACGTTGGTAGACATTATAAGCCAGTAAAAAACTCAACCAAACAAGCACTAATACACTATGGGTATACACTAGGGTAACAAACCTTGTTACTGTAATACTTTCTTGATTTCTTCTAAAAAAAATTGGTATAAAAAAGAAAAATAATAACTAAAATGTACATAAAACGTGCGTGTGACATGTGACAAATGTTCCAAATCATGGAAAGGATTTGTACATTTATTACTGAGATTACAAAAAATCCATATCATACCTTTTTTTTTTTTTTTTTATACCTTACGACGGAGGATATACACTGCGTCATTTCTGAAAATGGAATTTTACAGCTCAAATTTTGAAAATGGAATTGTACAGGTCAAAATCAGAGAAAAAGATCTTTTATTATATTGCAATATTAATGGCCAGTATTACCTTTCATCACAATATAACTAAAAGCTCATTGTGTAATCCATTGCCACTCACAGAAAAAAATCGCTTATTAGTCCCAGAGTTATATCTTCTTGTTTTTGTTCTTTATGGTTCCATAGAGTCTCATAATACAATTATGAAACGATATGGTGTTCTACTGTTAATTAGAGTTAGAGAACAAATTATTCTCAAAAAATAGTTTATTGAGAGAAATAACTGACCAGGATCAGATCAGCAACCTACCAAAGTTTCACACGTATGGGAGTGTCGTCAGAACACTGATATTGAGAATACGGTTGATATTGATTGACACAACATGGTTCCTCAATTAAGATGAAAGAATTTCGTGGAGGACCGGCTACTATGCAGTGAAATACAATCATTGCATCATGCAGCAAAAAAAAGAAAATAGTGTACTGCAATGAACAGTACCAGTTTCTAACCTGCTATTGCTTTTCTCTTATTAAAATAATAATATATATTTATTGATTTGACTTTACTAATAATAAAAAAAGATAAAATAATAATAAAAAATTATTTAATCTTAAAAAATAATAAAATATTAATAATTTTTATATTAAAATAAATAAAATTATTTTATAATACTTTTTCATGGTAACTATGTTAACGGTTTTGGTAACTACTCTTATGGATTAGTAACTACTTAAGGGTTTCTTCCACAAAATTAACTTGTAACTACTTTTACGGTGGTGGTAGCTACTTTTACAACTATAGTAACTACTTTTACGGCTATAGTAACTACTTTTACGACTGTGGTAACTACTTAAGGGTTTCTTCCACAAAATTAGTTTGTAACTACTTTTACGGCTGTGGTAACTACTTTAACGGCTTCGGTAACTACTTTTACGGGTGTGGTAACTACTTAATGGTTTCTTCCACAAAATTTGCTTGTAACTACTTTTACGGCAGAGGTAATTACTTTTACGGTTGTGGTTACTACTTTTATGGCCGTGGTAACTACTTAAGGGTTTCTTCCATAAAATTAGTTTGTATCTACTTTTACGGCGGTGGTTACTACTTTTATCGTCGTGGTAACTACTTAAGGGTTTCTTCCATAAAATTAGTTTGTATTTACTTTTACGGCGGTGGTTACTACTTTTATCGTCGTGGTAACTACTTAAGGGTTTCTTACAGAAAATTAGCTTATAATTATTTTTACGGCGGTGGTAACTACTTTTATGGATGTGGTAACTACTTTTATGGTTGTGGTAACTACTTAACGGTTTCTTCCATAAAATTAGCTTTTAAATACTTTTACGGCAGTGGTTACTGCTTTTACGGTTGTGGTAACTATTTTTACGGCTGTGATAACTACTTAAGGGTTTCTTCCTTAAAATTAGCTTGTAACTACTTTTACGGCTGTGTCAATTGCTTTTACAGATGTGGTAACTACTTTTACGGGTGTGGTAGCTACTTAAGAGTTTCTTCTATAAAATTAGATTGTAACTACTTTTACGGCAATTGATGTAGGACAATTGGCGTTGGAGTTTGAAGAAGAGATGGACCGAAAAATGGCTAAAAGAGCTGCTCCGAAGAATCGGGCATAATTTTTAGCTCGGTTATCAGATTTCCTATTATAATATGTTTTCGAAAAGGGTTTTCAATGTTCCATATTGTGGCAACATGGGTTCCCATGGTTGACGTCGTTTACACCCTCATCAGAGCTGTTTAAGTTAGGTTGTCGGGTGATCGAAGATTTTAGTGTTTTTATTTATTTTCCATTTTTTATTGACTTTTGTTTAGTATGAGGATATTTTAGTCTTTTTGCTTATTTTAGGGTTTTCAGAGCCTATTTAAGGCTCTTTGTTATCAGTTTCGAAGTATTGAATAATATTATATTTTGGTTTTCTAATAATTTTGCTGGTGGATTTCAGTTGGTTTACTGGTGGATTCCAGTTTATGTTATCTTAGGGTTTACGCTGGTAGCCCTAGAACTTTCGTTCTACGTCAGCAATGGTAACTACTTTAACGGCTTCAGTAACTACTTTTATGGGTGTGGTAACTACTTAAGGGTTTCTTCCATAAAATTAGCTTGTAACTACTTTTACGGCGGTAGTAACTACTTTTACGGCTTTGGTAACTGCTTAGAATTTTCTTCCATAAAATTAGCTTGTAACTACTTTTACGGCGGTGGTAACTACTTTACGACTTCGACAACTACTTTTACGGGTGTGGTAACCACTGAAGGGTTCTTCCACAAAATTACAAGTAACTACTTTTACGGTGGAGGTAACTACTTTTACGGCTGTCGTAACTACTTTTACGGCTGTCGTAACTACTTAAAGGTTTCTTCCATTAAATTAGCTTGTAACTACTTTTATGGTTGTGGTAACTACTTTTACGGCTGTGGTAACTACTTTTACGGCTTTAGTAACTACTTTTACGGCTTTAGTAACTACTTTTACGGCTTTAGTAACTACTTAAGGGTTTCTTTCACAAAATTTACCCGTAACTACTTTTACGGCGGTGGTAACTACTTTTACGGCTGTGGTAACTACTTTTACGGTTACACAAAATTAGTTTGTAACTAGTTTTACGGCTATGGTAACTACTTTTACGGCTTTGGAATTTCAGCAAACTTTAGTGGTACGACAGCCTCGGTGCGAAAATGGCAGAGGCGGCCTCGAGGTGACCGTCTCTTTTCGAGTTTTAAAAAAATGGTGGTAACTATTTTTACAGCTTTAGTAACTACAATTACGGCTTCGGTAACTATTTAAGTGTAACTACATTTACGGCTATGGTAACTACATTTACGGCTTCAGTAACTATGTAATTGTTTCTTCAAAATTTTACTTGTAACTACGTTTACGGCTACCGTAAATACATTTATGGCTTTCGTAACTATGTTGATGGCTTCGGTAACTATAAAATGGTTTCTTTAAAATTTTACTTGTGACTACGTTACAGCTACCGTAACTACATTTATGGCTTTCGTAACTATGTTGATGGCTTCGGTAACTATACAATGGTTTCTTTAAAATTTTACTTGTGACTATGTTACAGCTACCGTAGCTCCATTTATGGCTTTCATAACTACGTTGACAGCTTGGGTAACTATAAAATGATTTCTTCAAAATTTTACTTGTAACTACATTTACGATTATGGTAACTACATTTACTTGTAACTAGCTTTACGGTTTTAGTAACTATGTTTACAGCTTTGATAACCATTTCATGGTTTCTTTAAAATTTTACTTGTAAACTACCCAAACTAAAATAGACATGATATTGACATGAATTTTTTATTATTCAAAATTTGAAACCAAATTAATATTGAATCATATGTTTTTTTTTAAAGATAATTGTAATAATGCTCAATATAAATCAAGTCCCAACTCTTTTCTTTATTTATGAAATATATGATTTTGCAAATTGTGAACATGGAAAGAGAAAAACGAGGATATAATCATATTGATAATTGAATGACTCAAACATCCCCTAATATGGTCATAAAAAAACATGTTGCCGCAATCTTCCTTGTGCTAAAAAGGATGAAAAAAAAAAAAAAAAAAAAAAACTGCTTCTAAACTATAATACCATCAACAGACTTAGAAATGCCCAATTATTCACACAACTAAAAAAAAAAAAAAATAAAAAAATAAACAGATTATGTGTTATTCTTTTGAGAAGGAATTTACAAGTTTCAAAGTAGTAAAGTAATATAATATTAGGAAGCTTTATCAATTGTGTTCAACTATTAATAAAGTGTGAAGGTAATTTTGAAACGTTTGGATACTATAATTACTCTATCGTTATGACTGCATATCTTACTCTATCCATTCCTCTAAGTATTAAGTTTTCCTTTTTTAAAAAAAAAAAAAAAAATTGGTTGTGTTAATAATTTAAGTGAGTTTATAAATAAAATATTTAAAATGAATACATTCATTTAATTAAGAATACTATTCACATTTAAAAACTACTTAATCTTGCTTTAAGAACCCGACGAAGTTTTTAGTCGTTGACGTGACTTGTATGCAAGATCATTTCGCACTAGGAACTCACTTTTGTTCCAATATTTCAAATATTTTACTTTTGCCCCAAAACTCTTCACTTTATGATCAAATGCCCTTGGAATCCAATAATGGATCTGAACTAAAAATACTAGGTTTTTTTTTTTTTTTTTTAAGTTGTTCTACTATACATTAATAATAGTAATCAATATTAGATACTGAATACATACAAAATAAGTACTGAAAAATTGTACATCATTTTGGATTAATCGAAATTCATTAAAGCAAACAAACATCGTCCTTACAAAAAATAATCCAAGCTACTAATGTAGTGAACACAATTACAATATTCTCACAATAATTAAAAAAAAGCGACCATCTTTCTTCAACCCGCCATTACCTGTAAGAATACTGTAATAAAATTATAAATAAGTAATTTGAAAAACAAGCATTTGAATAAATTAGAAATTATAGGAAATTAACCTTGGACGTAACATCAAATACAATGGCTTTCACCTCTCATTAAACCAAACATATTTATTTCTCAATTGATTCAATCCATCAATCTACAGAAACAGAGAGGCAATAAGAGTTAAAAAAACAAAAAATAAATAAAAAATTAAAATAAAATAAAATGCATTCAAGCTCTAAAGAATGTGGGTTGATTCAATCAATTCACAAACTAAGACAATTTGGCAATTCACAATTACAGGTATTCAATATCCACCAGGAAAGGCTGACACAAAGAAAGAGTAGTTTTCTTCGGTTTTTAGTTTATTACCTCTGAACCACACCTGATTTCAAAATGGAAAATAAGAGAAAACAAAGCAACAAAGGGCTTGTTTTTCTTTGGTTTTTAATCTACTACCTTTAAATTAGTGCTAAATTCAAAACAAGGCCTCAAACTAAGTAACAATGATTGTAAATGTGTTAAGACTTAAGGGATAAAAATAAAAATAGAATAAGGGAATTTTGTTTACATCACACATAATGACCTGGAAATGCAACATCCATACAAGTGAACAAAAACTGCATACAGACTCTACACAACAGATTTATCATTACTTCCACTCATAGAAGGGGCATGTTGAGAACCTCAGGAAACCAAACTGATATATTCAACTTCCAAAAATTTTCCCATTTTTCATTAACAAATAGTAAAGATATATAATTGCAATGGATATATATATATATATATATATATATATATAATTGTAGTATTAACTAAAAATCCACGATATAAAGGTTTTTAACTGGTGATTGAAACTTACCTACAATAAATCATCCTGTTTAAAAGGGTCTACACCAGGAGATGGGTACCAAACCTATGAAAGAAAGCTTCCAACAAGGATCTTTATGAGACAAGTAACAAAAACTAAAAATCCAACCTAGGCTTGTCTTTTGTGATACAAGCACACATACGAAGTCAACTGAGCACTTGTCGGCATTGAAACATAATCCAAAGACTCCAAATCACTTTCGGAATAAATAGTAGGAAGTGAGTTCAATGACCTGGAATTTTGCAAGTTTCCCTTACGGTTACAAGTTCTCATTGAGAATGAGCAGAAGCACATGTTGCCAATGCATGCCATCTACTTGCAAACGATGCTATGTTTTGAGCTCTATGATAGATTTTCGTGGCTGCGTGAAGGCAAAGAATTATACCAACCACCTGAACAATTGTGAACACCAGGAAAATTTTCAAGTCAAATTTAGTACACACAATTATTCAGACAATGATATGAAGAAAAAGGGTGCTGAGAACTTGAACTTACTGCAAAATCGCCGCCATTTATGAAAGTGACTATCCCAGTATACTCAGTAGTCTGGAAAAGAGTCATGCATTGGCTAACTTTGACAACCAAGAACTCCAAGACAAGATAAATTCTGAAAATGTGACTTATCTTGGAGAGATGGTAACGTAAAGTGAAAGACTTGCAAATTGCAGACTACTGATAAAGATATTGTACTAAAAAAAATCTAGGATAGAACCAGAGCTAATAATACAGCAGTAGACAGCCACCATGATTCATTACGTACATATAAAATTCGAAGGATTTCGCGTATAACCTTGAGAATTAAACATGGCAGTGACCACAACAAAAGGAGGCATATAGAACCCTGCGTAAATAGATTGATCAGAGCAATTCTTTCATTACAATATACAAATTGGAACATTTTGACTTAAAACTAATTGAATAGAAATTGAGAAAACATGATACCAACATTGGAGAAAAATCGAACATTTGTAAGAGGAGGTAGCAAGATACAAATTCAATAACTTTAAGAGAGAAAGTAATGTTTGCCAAATTTGGGGGCACAAAAATTGATTTTGGGATTGAACTTATATCCTTTTATGTGTAGAAAACATTGAAACCCTTTTATACCCAATTATCAAATCACAATTAACAACACACAACTTGATGATTTCCTTAAAAATCCAAGCAAAGTTGCAATTTTTATCTATCAATGAACTGCATCAAATTCCTAATTAAGCAGAGAAACAATGATAGCTGATACAAATTTGTTCGCTCGTCACCTCAACCGATCAAATAAGAAGACAATCGAATCTTCATAGCATGAACATTTCTCTGAAAATGAAGAAATTAACATACACGATTCATGATAATTGTAGCAAATAATTAAATTCCAAAATTGAAATGTAAAATTGATCCAAATCATGAAATAGTTGTGAAACGAAACAAGATTCAGATTCGTCAAGAAAGAGAAGTTTAGAGGGAACCTTAATGATTCGACGGAGGTACTTAGGGAACATAGGGTTTGCTCGTGAATTTGAGGACGAAGAACGCCCTTTCGACATTGATGTAGGCAGCATCTCCTCTCTCTATATGTTAAAGTTCTTCTTTTATGTTTCGATTTCAATTTTGATTGTAGATGTTTTTCAATCCATGATCTGAAGATCTTTTTTATAATTTTCGACGATGTTGACCTCGAACTTGGCAAACTAGGTGTCGATATCCTCGACGCGGTGGGAGGCTGGACCTTGGAGGTGGCGGTGGATTTGTAGTGCTAGACAGAGAGGACGGAAAGTGGGGTTCGACTTTGTTCAATTCTTACCGGCCACTACTCGAGGGTGTTGAAATCGACTTGGAGGAGCAGCCGTCGATCTACTCGACGTGGTGGGAGGCTGGATCGATGTGCAAAGGTGGTGGATATGGTAGAGAAGCAGATGATCAGGGATTTGGATTTTGGAGTGGTGGAGAGAGACGAGGGCAGCGACCCTTGTTTTTGTTTGTTATTTAATTGAGTTTTTTTTTTTTTTTTTTTTTTTTTGTTTTGTTTTTGTGTTAAACCGAAATACTATTGAAAATACTTATTCACCCTCCCCCTCTTTAGGTTTCTCGTGGTTAATTATTGTCATTTTAAGGGCCAGTTTGGTATTACTGTATCTTTTATAATAATCACTATTAGATGTGCTGAAAAAATAAACAACTGTGAAGTTAATCAATAGATGTTTGATTAATTATACTTTTAAAACTACTGTATAGCTTAAAAGCAGTATACACATATGTTTAGTAATTTTATTTCAAAAGTGCTAAAATTAGTTACAATGACTAAAATAGACATAATTTTAGAACCTTATTTTATTTTTTTCATTAATTATATATATTAAATCAATATTTAAGTAGAATATTTAAATTAGAAAAAAAAAATCCATAAGAATAATAAAAAGATTTTTAAAAGATTTTATAAATCAAATCAATTTTTAATTAGAATCTTTAATTTTAAGATGAAATAAGAAATATAAATGATTTTAATTTAATTTCATAAGGATAATAATGATATTTTAAAAGATTTATTAAATGCTGAAATAGATTATTTCATAATCACTTCCAAAAAGTAACTCTCCATCTACTTCTCAAAATCACTGTTAAAACTTGTCAGATTATCCATTAATCACTTTTGGAAGTTTTACCAAACATCATTTTATGTCAAAATTATGAAATAATCTGATTTTAACTTTTAAAAGTAATACCAAATTGGCCTTAAAAAAGGATTTTTTGAAATTTATTATTGAGATTATATATGGAAAACCCCAATATTAAAATTAAATTTCACTAAATATGGAAGATAAATTATTTTGTATTCACTAATATTATTACAAAAAAAAAAAATGAGCATTTAACTAAATGAATGTTAAGTCAATTAAATATGCATTTAATATTAAGATTATAAAAAATCTCAAGTTCATGGGGGTGTATTTAATATAGAATTGGTTAAAATTTAAAAGATTTTAAAAGTTGTATTCAATACAGATTTTTAAAGAGTTTATCAAAATCTGGGTCTATTCAATCTAGATTTGTGTAATCAATTAAGGTATGTTTAAAATTTCACTGACTTTGCAGATTTTGGTTGAGTGATGTAATTAGATGGATTTTAAAATTAAATTTATAAACAAAATGGCCTATAACAAATCTTTCTCAACCCTTGTATATTTTTGATGGATTTGACTTT
This sequence comes from Acer negundo, assembly GCA_035582765.1. NCBI lineage: Eukaryota > Viridiplantae > Streptophyta > Magnoliopsida > Sapindales > Sapindaceae > Acer > Acer negundo. Next base: position 32,909,986 of record CM069241.1, on the reverse strand, counting down.
AATAATGAATTGAAATTAACCCCCAAAAAAATATTTTTATTTAGTTATTTGTATCATATCAAGTTAGAATACATAACAATTAATAGTAATAAGGATATAAATGTCAAATAATTTATTTTCAAACAATTTTATGTTGAGAGCTTCTCCTTACAATCCACAAATTATCTACTTACACTTCAATTTAAATTTTTTTTTTATTAATGACAATTTTAACATGAATTAAAATAACTAAACAAGACAAAAAAAATTCTAAAGACACTCTAAACTAATTAATTTTTTTTAAAAAAAATTTCTCTCTCATAAATCATTAGATTAAATATTATGTATTAAACTCTCTCTCATACATCTGTTATTACCATATTAAACATTATCTCCCAATAACACTCTCTCTCCATTTTTTATTTAAAAAAAAGTCTTATTTCCATACTTTCTCGAGATTAATAGTTAAAGAAAAAAAAACTTATGAATATTTTAGTTTTTTACTAACCGTAATATATATATATATATATATATATATATAAAAGTCAATACAAATACCTTGTTTTTCAAAAATATAAAAATAGATATACGAAAACTTAATTTGTTGCAATTAGATTCGATTAAACTTAAATTTTTTAAGACTAATAAAAAAATTAAAGTTCTCTAGGTACTTGTTTTTTGAGTTATTTATTTATTTATTTATTTTAATAAATACATATATACGGTTCATAAAAATCAAGTTTATTCATAAGTTTTTTTGTTTCTTAACTATTAGTCTTGCTTGAGAAAGAATGGAGATAGAAAATTAGAGATATGTATTGGAGGAGAGAGAGTTTAATATGGTAATTAAAAATTTAGGCGAGAGTGTTTATTATGTAATATTTAATTTAATGGTTTATGAGAGATAATTTTTTTTTAATAATTTAATTCAAAAAAAAAAAAAACTCCTCAAAAGAATCCAAATGCTATGATGATTCGTCCTAACTTTGATTAAAATAAAATGGGGTGTCTTTAGAAATTTTATTTTTAAAATGGAGTGTCTTTAGAATAGGAGTGACAAAAGATAAAAAGGATAATATTAGAACAAAAGGAAGTGTCTTTAGAATTATTATAAATTAAATTTTTTGAGAATGAAGTGTCTTTAGAAAAGAAGTGTAAAAAGAAAAAAAAATGGGATTGTCAAAAGAAGCTCTCTTTTATGTTTCAGTTTTCAGTCTCTATTAAGGAGTCGTTTGTTGTTTTTGTCTGAAGACTGAATAGTCCTGAATTTTACTGAAAACTAAATAGTGACTGAAACCTAAATCTGAATGACATGTTTTTTTTTTTTCTCACATTTGAATATACTATCAACATTTTTTTTTTTTTTATAAAAAAATAAAATTGTCTGAAAATAAGTAATTTTACATCTATACACATGCTAAACAATTATAAAAATAAAAACAATCAAAAAATAATTATTATTATATGAACACATATGATTAAGATCTTCTTATTCGATTACAAACAAACTTTTTTTTTACTAAAAAAAGAAAAGTTTTTTTTTTCAAAAAATAAAATGGGGAGCATGAAAACTCACACAAAACACTCTAAAAATAATAATATATAAATACATTTCACTAATATCATAATAAAATATTGATATTAAACACCAATATGAGAAGTGATTAGAGTTCTTTTTTTATTTTTAGAGCTATTTAAAATAAACAATATATTAAAATAAAGATTTCTATACAATATATAATTATGATGAAATTTGAGATATGTTATATATGAAGGATAGTATCGGAAGAAAATATTTTGAATTGCATTTAATTCAATTTAGTGATTTACAATTAAGTGAAAAGTCATGATTTTTTACTTTTTATTTTAAGTTGTTTTTTTTTTTTTTTTTTTTGGTATTTTTAAGTTGTTTGACCACTTAAAAAAACAAACAAAACAACTTAATAATTATGATTCAGACCCATTAAGTTATAAGTGAAAAAAACAAATGACCCCTAAGTCTTCAGATAAAAAAACAAACGACTCATAGATCTCCAATAATATATATATATATTTTTCAAGGTTATTGGAGATCGGAATTAACCTCATCCCAACATTTTATTAAGAAAAAAAGAAAAAGAACGGAAAACAAAATAAGTCTTGAATTGCTTAAAATTAGCCTCGAAATAGTTGCAAATAAGTCTCGAATTTCTTAACTAGCCTTGAAATAGTTGCAAATAAGTCTCGATCAATCAACAAAAAACTCGCGATTATTACGGCCAAATTATTGTTCATCTTCTCCCCATGAACACAGCCAAACAACAAAAATAATAATAATAATAATAATAAAATAAAATAAAATAAAAAAAAAAATAAAAATTGAAAAGCTCGAAACAAACCAAAACTCACCTTTGAAAATTAAATCTCGAAACAAAGGAAATTAAAAGAAACTATATTAAATCAATCACAAAAATAGTTTCAAAAACTATAAATCTATAACCCAACTAAACACAAATATTTTAAAGGTTTTTTTTTTTTTTTTTTATGTTTTTATTTTTTTATTTTGTTGTTGTTAGTCTCTCTAAATTGATCCAATGGATGACTGGATTGTAGATGAACAACCGGAGAATGGAAGGAGTTGAACTAGAATGAAGCATCAAGTGAAGAATAGCAAGAGCCCAGCAGATAAGCAGCTAATGTCATCTAATTGTATATCATTGAAGTTTACAATGAGAAGGTGATGGATAATATCATTGAATTTTTTATATATTTAAAATTTTAAGGATGTTCAATTGGGAAAAGAAAAAAAAAAGAATGGTCTTCACCCAATATCTTGTAGGGATCTTGTATGGATATTGGGTGACGTCCATTCTTTTATTAAGAATTTAAAATGACAATATTGATTTGTCATAGCATGCTTAATATTTAATAATAATATGATTTGATTTTAATTTATATATAATGCAAAATATTTTTTTGATTCCAAAATTTGGTGTAAAACTTGATTGAATTCTTCAAATGTAACACTTAAAAAGCTAGCTTGGAAGAAAGTTAAACTTTACTGGAAGTCACAAACTTTAGAGTTTCAAAAGTTTTTCATTCAAATTCAAACTAATTAATTTTAAAAAACAAAATAGACCAACAAAATAACAAAATAACAACATATATAGTTTGCTTGACCTAAATTTTTATTATCGAAGATCTCGTAAGAGTAGATGTGACTATTCGGTATAAAAATCAACAGTAGAATATTATAATTTCTAATATCATGTCTTGAGACTAGATGGAGTTGGTTCGGTTGTAAACCTCTTATACTTGCACCACGGGGTTGTGGGTTCATGTCATCTCACTCTCTAAAAAAACCCGAATTTATGTACCTCAAATCAATTTTTTTTTTTTTTTTTTCAAACAGACAAAACAATCAGAGAAAACCAACTCCAAAGCAAACAAAGGAGGCTAACACCCAGAACCCCAACAAAACAGAGGAACTCAAAAAATAGTGCAAACACAAAACAAATTCACCAACAACAAAGAGAGCAGATAAAGAAAACATCTAAAAGACAAAATCAAATATCTCCCCACTCAATGATATCACCAGACATGTTAGTAGCCCAACAAGAACTACTTATTCTCCATTTTTAGCTTAGCACCCTTCAATTTCAAAATTGCTCTAGCATCCATCATTTTCAGCTTATTCTCCATGATGATTAACACTATGTTAGGTTTGAAGGAATTAGAGAGAAAGGAAATGAAAGGATTTGGAGGAATTTCTAATTTGTTGTTTGGATGGTTAAATGAGAGGGAAAGGAAAGGAAAGAAAATAGAGGGAAAGGAAAGGAAAGGAAATGAGCTTTTATATTTTAAACACTTTGGTTTCCATCCAAATTTGGGAGGAAATGGAGGGAAAGAAGAGGAAAGCAATTCCACTATTAAATTTTTTTTCAAAATCCAAAATATAACCCTGTATATTGTTTGTATTCATATCGTTAAAATTAGGATATTTTCGTAAATAAAATAAAACCACTATCTTTTTCTTTCCTTTCCTTTCCATCAAACCAAACATAGTAAAAACTACACTCATGTGACATGTCAATGTTTTACAAACTCAACAATTTCTACATTAACAACCCCAATGCATCTTTGTGAAGTAAATTAGTTGCTATATTTGAATGCCAAGCAAAACTAAATTCTTCTAGGTTAGTTGAAACAAAACTTCTTTTCAAAGTTTTCTATCAGAAAAAAGATTTTATTGGATGTTCTGCTCTCTATATTATATACAAATCTTGTTCTCAAATTATTTCTCAGAGGCTTCAAAGGAGGAGAACTTTCGCAATCTGGAAACCCACATCACGAAAGTTATCCTCCGCGATCTAGTTCGTTCGTTCAAGAGACTCTAATGCTTTTAGTTTTTCAATTTTTGGTTTTATTTTTTGTAAAAGAATATATATATATATATATATATATTTTATAATTGCAGTAAAATATAAAAACTTTTTTTAGTATGAGTGGTGCTATTGGCACACTCATTTATACTCTATTTTTTTTAATTATTTAGTATTATTTTTTTTCCTTATCAAAATTACTAAAAAAGACAAATAATTTGAGAAAAAAAAATATTCTATAAAGTAAATCTAATAAAACCCCACATTCCTTTAAAATAAAAAAATAAAAAATAAAAAAATTAAAAAAAAAAACGTTCTTTTAATCTTCTTCTTGAATTTTTTTTTTTTTTTCATAACTCTCAAACCTTAAAAATACTTATACTGGATCCTATTTAAACAATAAATCAAACACTTTGGGTGTATTAGACAGATGAGATATTGATTATTATTTAATCTCATTACTCTTTTAGAATATGAAAGTGAAATGATGATAACCAACACAAATATTTGCTCTTTGCTTCTTGTTTCGTTTTGTTTTTGGGCTGTTTCGTTTTTTTCTCTATATGTTTTGTCTTGAGCTGCTCTGTTCTTTTCTTTTTTCTTAATTGTAGTTGTTTGCTTGTTCTTTGTCTTGTAACTTCCTGGTATTTTCTATAAAACTTGATGTTAAAAAAAAAAAAAAAACACTAAAAAAGAAATAAAAAGAAAGAAAAAAAAATTCGTTCATGGAAGGTAAGAGAAAGACAAGACCAGAGATAGAGAGATCTGAGATAGATAGAGATATTAGAGATAAGGTTTAACAAGTTTGAAAAATAAGTAAAAGGGTAGTTTTATAAATAAAATAAATAAACTAAATTAATAAAAGCATTTAACTTAATTTAATTAAATCAAAATTTAAAAAAGTGGGACATAAATAGATTAGTAGGGGGTGTGCCAATAGCACCACTATTTAAGTATATGTAGAAAAAAAAAAAGTGTCAATTTAATATATGGTATATGTGTCGGTTGATGAAATTTTATATTAAAAGTACAATTTTACCCTTCATGTTGTTAAGTTTGACTAACATTCACCGGTCAAAAAAAGTAATTTGAAACAATTTAAAATGTCAGCACCAATTTAGTCACTTTTATAAATTTTACAAACTACTAGGAATTTTTTTTTTTTTTTTTTTAAAAAGTCCTTAAAATGTCGGGGACCAATTTAGTCACCTTTATAATTTTTGCAAACTACTTGCAATTTTTTTTTTTAAAAGGTCCGGATCTTATTCGGTAATTATCCCAAAAAAAATTTTGAATTGCATGATTCTTAATTTTAAGAAAATAAAACTCTACAGAACCGACAAAAATTATCCCAAAAATCAACAAAATAACGTGGAAAGTGATTAATTGATGTTATATCACTCACAATATCACGCTATGAACTACCGGATAAAGTCACATGAATACATGATTATAGAAATTTGTTTAGTTTACAAATTTACTTTATTGAAACAAACAATTTACAACTCGCGTGAATTATATATATATAGCGATGCACACGTGAACTAAATTATTACTAAAGTCTAGTCTCAAATGAAATTAATATGAAAATGACCCAAATTGAAAAATTATAGACGTAGCCTAGATTACTAAATAACTACTAGTTAATTAAGACGAACTTTTAAAAATGCATTAAAAAAATAATTAGAAATAGAAACTTCTATTATACTCATGGGGATTCCATAAATAATCCATTTAAAAATTAGAAAGTTCGAAACAATTGAGTTTTTTTTTAGAGATTGGATGCAGTTACTAATTCATATTCTAACATGTATAGAATGAAAGCTTCATTCTCGATTCTTTAAGAATTTTTATGAAAGCCTTTCATTTTCTTCTTTTTGATGAAAGTTTTATTTTCTCAGAATGTATCATAATTTTTAGCCTAATTATTCTAATGATCAATTCAACCTTTAATCAAAAAGATATACCTTGGTTATATTTAATCTCTGCAACAAGTTTAGTAAAGAGCATAATGGTCATGTTGTTCCAATGGAGAGAAGAACATATGATTAGATTTTCGGGAAATTTTCAAACGAATAATTTCATCGAAATCTTTCAATTTCTTATTTTACTATGTTCAACTCTATGGATGGCGAGAGTTCTCGCTATTCCGAAATAAGAAACCATACACGTGACCTAAATTACTAAAGCAACCAAGTTAAGACAAAATGTTCTACATAAATAATAAAAGTCAATAACGGATTTTTAAACATGTTTGAAAAAAAAAAAAAAAAAAACAATTATAACACAGAAACATACGTGGGAGTTATGTGACCAAAATTACCAAACCAATCAGTTTAAAACAAAATATTATAAATATAGAATAAAGGTCAATAATAACAATAACAAATTAAATAAAAGCACAACTGTTGGAAATTTATTAAAAAGAAAATTGGTGGAATTTGTAAACTATTATAAGAATATTAAAAATAATATAATCATTCATACCCAAAACATTTGTTTATTTTACTTTAAGAAAAACTAAAAAAAAAAAGCACATTTTAGAGAAGCACTTTTCAACTAAAAAAGACAATACACAAACAGAATGTTTAGTTTTTCAACAAATCACATAAGATAACAAAAGATTATAGCTTGGATTCAAATTGGGTACACAAAAACAAAAAACACGTGACGGGAAAAAAAAATCTGAGGCTTACGTAACAAGTAACAACACTATATAGTTGGCTTTCAAAGTACAACAATTTAGGGCCGGCTAGAATATCTTCAACATAAATTTGAATTGAAAATTTCTCAAAAATTTTTGCAAGAGACCAAAGCTTATTTTATTTGAAAATCTTCCATGAATTGAGAGTACGTGCTATCTGATGGTGTTCTTTGCGATTCCATGGAGTTTCATATCTATTATGAAACCATAAGGTGTTCTATTGTTAAGAGTTGTTGAGAACAAATCATTCTCAAAAAATATTTCATTGAGAGAAATAACCTACCATGATCAGATCAGCAGCTGTTAGGTTTTGGTCTACTCAAAACCCTAACAACTTGTACCTATTCTGAGTCCTGCAAAAAAATTCTTACAAAAGAATATAAATACAAAAAATACCAAATAGAACAGTGCTAACAAATTTAGATCTACCATAAGAAACCAAATCACTAAAACAGAGAGAATATCTAAAAATAAAAGACAAAAAGAAACAACACCGGGATTTGTCATGGTTCAGCTTATTAATAAGTCTACATCCACGTTGAGTCTCACAGGAAAGCTCTTTCCATTATATGAGTGTCTTACAAACAAGAATACACCAATAGAAACCTCAATCAAACCCAGCCAGAAACACTACTAGAAACCTAGATCTACGGTTACAATTGAAGATCTACCTCAAACAACCCTTGATCAGTTAAAGACTAACAAATCAATCTCAAAACCTCTCAACAATGTGAACAAACACTCTAATCACTCTTAATACACAGTAATCTCACAAATATTACAAAGAACACACTTGGATTCACCAAGATTTACATAGATCTTCGAAAAAGAAGAACAAAGAACTTTTGAGAGAGAGAGAGCAAAAAATAAACCTTAATCATAAAATGCAAATCTGATCTCTTCTTTTCTCTCTCTTCAATTTATATAGCCTTATCAAGTGAGTCAGCATCGACATCTCCATCAACCAATAAAGGCTTGCCAAGTTAGATTCCTTCTCATGATCAAATGACTCTTATCTGATAGCATAAAACGCACCGTTTCACTTGTGGTCAACAGAGGTCTCAAATGGTTTTGGATTGGGCTTCTAGATCATGCTTCTATTGGGATTCTTGTTTAGGCCTAATTTGTAATAAGATTCCACCTTAGGCCATCTTCATCACATAGCATAGAGAGATTCCTTGCAATACTTGGCTTAAGACACAAATAAAGCAATCAACCATAATCACCTATCCTAAGCAAGTTCAAGAAATGCTTGAGCTTACTGTAAGGAACTACCTTAATGCCCATATCCACTGGATTTTCCTTGGTGAGAATTTTTTCCATCTCAACAATACCCTTAGAAATTTTATCTCTTATAAAGTGGCATTTGACCTCTATATGTTTGGTTCTTTCATGGAACACAGGATTCTTACACAAGTGTTAGGCACTCTGGCTGTCAGATAAGATAACAACCTTTCCTCTAAAAACTTTGATCTCCTCTAAAAAGCCTTGAAGCCAAATGGCTTCCTTAATGGCCTTTGTTACTGCTAAGTATTCTGCTTTAGTTGTGGACAAGGCCACAACAGATTGCAGTTGGCTTTTCCAGCTTACGCAGCAGCCTGCAATGGTAAAGAAATATGAGGAGGTGGATATCCTATTATCTCTATCACCTACATAGTCAGAGCCTACATAACTTATTAAATCTACAACAAAATTAGCACAATCGTAAATCAGCCCAACTGAAGTGGTTGAGCTAATATACCTCAATAGCCATTTCATGGCATTCCAATGGCCCTTACCAGGATTGGCCATAAATCTAGACAAAACACTAATACCTTGTGCTAAATCTGGTCTAGTACTTATCATGACATACATTATAGACCCAACTGCACTAGAATAGGGTATTGACTTTATAAATCTGCTCTCCTCTACAGATCCGAGAGAAAGAGCAGAAGACAACATAAAACTAGAGGAAAAAGGAACATTAGCAGGTTTACAATTTTTCATTGCAAACCTGTCAACTAGCTTCAGCAGGTAGTTCTCCTACTTAAGGCACAATCTAGACTCTGCCCTAGTTCTTACAATTTCTATTCCTAGAATTCTTTTAGCATACCCTAAATCTTTCATATCAAATTCTGTTTTCAACTTCCTTTTTAACTCTATAATCCTAGTCATGCTCTTACTAGCAATTAACATGTCATCAACATATAAGAGTAGATAGATAGAATTTAAAATATTTTCACTAGTAAAATAAAAACATGTATCATATTTACTCTTATTGAAACCTAAGCTAGTAATGAAGTTATCAAACTTCTTGTACCATTGCCTAGGGGCTTGTTTCGGCCCATAGAGGGATTTTTTTTTGTTGAGAAAACAGACATGAGTGCGTTTTGTTTTTAACTCAAAACCCTCGGGTTGGGACATGTAGATGGTCTCATCGAAGTCCCCATGCAAGAAAGCTGTCTTAACATTTAATTGCTCAAGTTCTAAATCATAAAGGCTCACTAAGGCAAGAATGATTTTAATGGTTTTGTATTTGACTACTAGTGAAAAAATCTTATTGTAGTCAATTCCTTCTCTTTAGGTAAAACCCTTAGCAACTAACCTAGCTTTATATCTAGGTGGATCATTCTGCCCTAGACTTTCCTTTATCTTAAATATCCACTTGCCAGCAAGAGAATCCTTTATCTTAAAAAGACCAGGTCCCATTTTTCTCAAGAGAATCCATCTCTCCTCTCATAGCATCCAACCATTTCATTTTATCAATGGAACTTACAACTTCTTCAAAACTCCTAGGTTCAACAGATTCTAATTCTTGGTCAGTGCACAATGCAATAGAAATTACATCTACATAGGCATACTTACTGTTAGGTTTAATTATTCTTTTAACTCAATCCCTAACTAGCTAGAGACTTATCAATCTTTGGCTGATTCTGATTCTCTTCCACCTGATGAGAACCATCAGAATGGGTAGCCTCATCATCCTTAGTAGGATTATGATGAACCGAGACATGACTTAGTGGTGGGCTACTAATTTTCACCTGAATTTGATTTTCAACATCTTTTGAAAGATCTAGTCCAGATGCAAAAGGTAGGTCACCATTTTTATAACAAGGTATTGTAGCCTCATCAAAAATAACATCTCTACTAATTATAACCTTGAAACCCTTTTGGTCTCCAAGCCAAATTATGTAACCCTTTACACCTAGAGGATAACCTAAAAAGACACCTCTCAGGGACCTAGGTTCTAACTTGCCCTTGGAGTGGTGTGCATAAGCTGCGCACCCAAAGACTCTCAAATGCTTCAAGCTAGAGGGCCTACCAGTCCAGATATCTTATGGAGTTTTCAAACCTATGACAATAGAATGGGACCTAGTAAAGAGGTAAGTGGTTATAGCAACAGCCTCACCCCAGAAATTTTGGCTTAAACAAGAACTGATAAGAAGACACCTAACCTTATCTAGGATAGTTCTATTCATCCTTTCAGCTATGCCATTTTACTGAGGTGTATACCTCATAGTCATATGTCTCTCTATGTTATTATCACTACAGAATTTGTTAAAATCTTCTTTACAAAACTCTAGGCCATTATCTGTTCTTAGTACCTTGACTTTCTTAAAAGTCTTGTTCTCAACTAACAGTTTCCAAGCTTTAAAGCTTTCAAAGGCTTGGTCTTTAGACTTTAATAGGTACACCCACACCTTTCTAGTAAAATCATCTATCAAAGATAGAAAATACAAATTTCCACCATGAGTTGGGACCTTTAAAGGTCCCCAAAGATCTAAATGTACATATTCAAGAACCTCTTTTGTGCTATGTTAAACTGTACTAAAACTTAGCCTATGCTGTTTTCCTAAGATACAGTTTTCACAAAAGTCCAGCTTATTAACCTTATCTCCACTAAGAAGATTTTGTTTACTTAACTCTATTAAGCCTTTTTCACTCATGTGGCCTAGTCTCATATGCTATAGAGATGCATTGATATTGATTTTAGTTGCTACATTAGCAGCATCAACAGTAATAGACTCACATTTAAAGACATAAAGACCATTCCTTTTATCACCTTTCAAGATGACAAGAAAGCCACTAGACACCTTTAAGATACCCTTTTCAGCTTTATAACAGTATCCCTCTTCATCTAGAACATATAGGGAAATTAGGTTTCTTTTCAACTTTGGTACAAACCTAGCATTCTTGAAAACTCTAACCATCCCATCATACATCCTAATAGCAACTGATCCTATCCTTTCCACTTGGCATTGCTAATTATTTACCATTAGCACACTACCTCCACTGAGTTCTTGGAACTCAATAAACCAATCTCTTTAAGGACTCATGTGGAAGGAGCAACCTGAATCTAGAATCCACTCAGATTTAACATCTTCAGTGCTAACTGCTAGGACTTCACTAGGTTTAAATGATTTGAATGCAACAATTGCATCACTTACTAGTGTTGTTTGTTCTATTTCTAGGCTGGGATCTATCATAACTGGGTCTTTTACTTCTGCTTTTATTCTTCTGATTACGGTTATTATAATTGTTAGCTTTCACAGAAGACTTACCTCTAACAAACAAAATTTCCCCACTATCATTCCTTTTAATCTTGAGTTCTAAGTCTTTAGACTTTAAAGCAAAGATAACACTCTTCAAGAGACAAGGAAGTTCTACCATATTTAATGGTAGCTATGACATCCTTGAAGGAGTCAGGGAGTGAATTTAGGAGAATGATAGCCTCATTCTCATCACTCAGTTTTTTATTGTCACCAGCATTGGCCAGTTCAATGGTTATTTTCTTAAACTCATCTAAGTTTTGACCTAGGCCTTTACTAGCATCCATTTTAAAACTAAACAACCTTTATTTAAGATAGATTTTGTTTGTTAGGGATTTATTAAGATACAAGCTTTCAAGCTTCTTCCAAACGTTACAGGCAGTGGTTTTATCATTAACCTCTCTAAGTATATTATCAGATAAATTTAAAATTATTGTACCTTGATCCATTTCTAGTTGTCATCTTTCTGTTCTACAGTAAAAGTATCGGGTAATTTTTTAGGACCTTCAATGGCCTTGAGGATTTTCTACTCGGAGAGAAGGGCTTTCACCTTTCTTCTCTAGATGTCAAAAATCCCCAGTGCCATCGAATTTGTCTATATCAAATTTCATAGTCATATATGTCGAATTGAAATTACGAAAGTCAGAGTGTGTTACCTCCTCATGAATGCTAGCAGTTTCACTGCTTTCCTCTTCTCCGGTTGGTTCTTCTGAGGTTGAAGAATACAAGACTAGAGGATCTTGATTCTCATCGTCTGCCATTGGTACTGTTCTAAGGCTCTGATACCACTATTAGGTTTTGGTCTACTCAAAACTCTTACAACTTGTACCTGTTATAAGTCCTGCAAGAAAATTCTTACAAAAAAATACATATACAAAAAATACCAAATAGAATAGTACTAACAAATTTAGATCTACCACAAAAAACCAAAGAACTAAAACATAGAGAATATCTCAAAGTAAAAGACAGAAAGAAACAACACAGAGATTTATCATGCTTCAGCTTATTAATAAGCCTATATCCACGTTGAACCTCACAGGAAAGCTCTTTCCACTATATGAGTGTCTTACAAACAAGAATACACTAATAGAAACCTTAATCAAACCCAGAAACACTACTAGAAACCTAGATCTACGCTTACAACTGAAGATCTACCCTAAACAACCCTTGATCAGTTAAAGACTAACAAATCAATCTCAAAACCTCTCAACAATATGAACAAACACTTTGATCACTCTTAATACACAGTAATCTCACAAATATTACAAAGAACACACTTGGATTCACCAAGATTTATAGAGATTTGCAAAAGAGAAGAATATAGAACTTTCGAGAGAGAGAGAGAGCAAAAAATAAACCCTAATCAAAAAATGCAAATTGGATCTCTTATCTTCTCTCTCTTTAATATATATAGCCTTATCAAGTAAGTCAGCACCGACATCTCTATAAATCAATAATGGCTTGCCAAGTTGGATTCCTTCACGTGGTCAGATGACTATTATCTGATAGCAAGAAACACACCATTTCACTTGTGGTCAACAGAGGTCTCAAATCGTTATGGATTGGGCTTTTAGATCAGGCTTCTGTTGGGCTTCTTGTTTGGGCCTAATTTGTAATAAGATGGGCTAACCCAATTACTACAGCAACCTACCAAATGTGTTGGTTTTGCCTCCGAGTTTTCCATATGGTGGGATGGAGAATCCTAGGACGGTGTTCTTGACGCCAACTATGCTCAAGGGTGATGCAAGCAAAAGGTATGTGGTTTGTGGGATTATTTGTTTTATAGTTTTTGTCCTTCAATTTATATAATAAGTGTATAGGTGTTATTACATATGTAACTGTGTTTTTCACTTTTGAAGCTATGGTTTACACATTTTCATAGTCAATGTGGGTGCATTTTTGTATTTCATTAGAGTAATTGATGAATTTATTGAAAAAAGAATACCGAGGAGAGATAATTAGATTGACTAGTTGTTTTATTATTGAACTTTGTTTTTATATTATAGCTCTCATGATCACATTAGCCAGGAAATCCTTGAGCTGTTTCTATCGGAAAGACTTTTAAGGACAAATTGGAAACCTCATAACGGAAGATAGAAAATGCTAAGGATGAAGTTGATGTTTCTCCGGGTTTCGAAGATGGAAAATGCTATGGATGATTTTCCCAGAGTTGTCCACCAATATTGTTGATTAGGCTCGAAACCAGGGGTCCTAACCTTGTCTGATATATTTATATATTTTTTTTTTTTGAAGTGAAAGTGATAGTGATATCACTTCACAGAGCCAGAGAAGAAGAAGAAGTTGATCTCATTTATGTATATTCCAATGTAAATGAGTTTTAGGGGTCTAGTCAACAGTTACACCATGACAAGTGGTGTCATTGTTAAGTTTCCCTTCGATTTATCCTTTGTATGCCAATGTATCTGCTTGTTGATCTCTGTTTTCTGTTTGTTTGATTTATAATCTTAGTTTATTGCTTTGATGGAATTTTTGTTTAAGAAGAATAAAATGGAAGGCGAAGGAGAAATGAACTTACAGGGTGACCATCTTGATCCTAATTTTTAGGGTTAGAACAGATAAGATAGGGACGAGAGCAGGTCCGAAAGGACAACTACATTGAAGGGGTTGGATCCGGTAACATTCATGATTCCAATGAAAATCAAGAACCACCGAGTAAAACGTACCATAGACACACAACACAACAGATTCAAGTTCTAGAATCCGTTGTGCACCACTTGTGATTGCCAGAAGGCGATGACTAGTGGTGGTGGTGGTGGGATCGATATTGAGATTGAACGGACACTACAAAAAAAAAAAAAATGTCTATTAGTGATGAACTATTTCCGATGGTGGTAAATGCCATCAGTAATGAAACCTTTTATGACGACCATATTAGTGCCGTAGGAAATGATTAAAAATGGGATACCATATTTCTGACGGCCAAATGACCGTCGAAAATAGTCGAATAAACCGTCAATGTTGTTCCCATTTTCGACGGCACAAAAAGTGCCATCGAAAATGAGTAAAAATGTGATGCCACATTTCTGACGGCCCAATAATCGTCGAAAATAGTCCTTTTTTCCGTTGGAAATGAGGAAAAGGTGATACAACATTTCTGACGGCCTAATGGCTATCGAAAATACTCCACATTTTGACAGCCCAAAAAGTGCTGTCGAAAATAGTCATCAATATTACACACTTTTCTATCAACATAAAAAATGTTATCGGAAATGCTAAAATTTAATTGGAATTAATTTTAAGGGCTATTACCTTGTCGATACTATTTTCTACATTATTTGCTATAGCATTGTAATGGGAAAAAATAATTAATTTAGTATCATAATATTAATTAATAAATTATAATGAAATATATGTGATAATTTATACACTACAAAAAAAAAAAAAAATGTGACTTGTAGGTCAGTATGTTAAATGTATCCCTCTGTCAAATGTTTTGACAAATATTTTGATTAAATTTTTAAATTTTCAAATAATAAGTCATAGATAATGTAAAAAAATTATAAAAAATAAATTTAAAAAATTAAAAAAAAAAAAAAAATCACTACAAGAAAATTGGGCAATAGGGACCATACTTTAGGGGCAAAATAATGGTGCTAAAAAGAAGTATACTTTATGGGAACATCTTACTAAATTACCTAAATACAAAATATGGCAAAATTATTAATAATTACAAGAACATTTAGTTATTTTTTAATTATGTTTAGTGAAACTACTATATAATATTTTTTTAATAAAAAAACTCTAATAATATTTTTTAATATCTATTTGTTTATCATACAAAATAATTACAAATTTTACTGAAATAAGTTTAAATTATTAATTAATAAAAATTAGTAATTTTTTTAGTAAAATGTTGATTATAAAAAAATAATAAGGATATAATATATGTTTCCTATTTAAAGATAAAGTAGTAGTAAAATGTAATTCCCTATCAAATAAGGGAAATATTTTAAAAAACAAACAATATCCCATATTCTCAATAGCTTATAAATAACTTAAAAAACAAATTCTCAATATTTAAATAGTATACAAAAAAAATATATTTCATTAGATAGTATGTAAACATATCAGTTATAAAGTTATAGCAAAATAGTAAGAGTAACATATCAGTTCAAACCACAGGAATTGCATGCAATTAAAGTGGTTCAAATTGGACATGGGTGATGTGGCACCTGTCAAGTTGCTATCGCGTCAATTTTTTTTTTAATCCTTCGACTATTTTCGATGGTCATCCCCCATCGGAAATAGCGGTAAGCCGTCGGAAATACAAGTAATTTTGACCACCTTGAATTACTATTACTGACGGCATGTTTTTTTTTTTCCGATGGCTATTGCCGTCGGAAATGGTCGTATTTGTGATGGCTCATTGGTAAATGGTTATTTGTGACGGCCTCCAACGGCTTTTTCCTGTTGAAAAAACGTATTTTCGACGGAATTATCTTTTTCGACGGTATTTAGCCGTCAGAAATGACCTTCTTTTTTGTAGTGGGATGAAGTTGGAGAATGCTCGATGGAAGGATGAATTCAACAGAATTTGTATCTTAGCAAGTAGGTTCTTGGGATTTGCACAGTAAAGCTTAACGTAATAACGTGAGTAAGGTGTTTGATACTTGTATTACCACCTTTCAAGCTAAGGCACAGGTTAACACAAAGAAAAATTTTATAAAAGCAAAAAATTATTCAACTCAATCATTGTAAGGTAGAAATAAAACATTAAATGTTTTCTTTTTATAGTATTACCCATATATGCTTTAACACTACTCTTGAGAAAATGCTTGAATTAACTTTCAAACTTGGGAGAACGACTATGAAATTCTGGAAATTTGTTTTTCATTAAGGGTGTGTTTGGTACGCGGGACGGGATAGGACAACGTGGAACAATTTCTTCTTGTCTCACGTTTGGCGCGGTTTTAGCATAAGACAGAACGGTGCAAGGTGGGATAAAAATCACCAAATTCTGTCTCACCCAAGACCCTAGACAAGACTTGTCCCATCTCAAAAATACCATTTTACCCTTAAATCTTTAAAAAATCACAAACTTATGCAATATTATATATATATATAATATATGTAATTATTATAATTATATATATATTATTATATAATTTATGTATATATATAATATAATATTATTATTATTTGATATATAATAATAATAATATATATTATATTTTATTATTATAATTAAGTATTATTAAATATAATAATATATGTAAGATATTATATATATATAATAATATTTAATATATCATATATATATATTATAATACAATATATATTGTATATATTATTGTATATGTAATAATTTTTAATATATTATATATAATATTATACTATTATAATATATATATATATATTATAATATTATATATACATATGAGGGGCATTTTGGTCATTTGAACCTCTTGTCTCGTCCTGTCCCATCCATACCAAACGCATAATAGTACAGTTAACAGTTTTATCTCAGACATTCCAAACACAATATGGAACAATTGTTCCGTCCCGTTCTGTCTTGTCTCATCCCACATTGTCCTGTCCCATCTCTGTACCAAACGCACCCTAATTGACTTAAGAACAAATAATAAGAAAGTATAAAACAATGAAAATCCAGAACCTTCACATAGAAAATTAGCTAACATTCCTAGAAATACGGAGAGCTAATAACGATGCCACTTTAGATAATATTTGTAATTACAAATACTATCAGATAAGGTTAATTATTAGCACCTGCCGCTATTTCTTCACTTAAGCTTATCCTTGAATCTCGATACCTTTTTAACATATGGCTGAGATGGTTGTATACTTGTATCATTGTAGCTAGCAATGTTCTGTTACTTTGGCTTGACCACAGTCTTTAGCTGGATTCTTGACAAACCTTGAGCTTGAGCTGAGGTAAGCCTTGGGACTAAAGTGGTATGCCTTTTACCACTTGTACCGTTGATGTTTACACAATATTTATATATAACCTGATTTAGTTATTAAATTAAATTTTTATTGATTATTTTATTTCAAAATTTTTTAAAAAAATTTTTTAAATAAAAAAAAACTTTAATTTCAATAATAAACATAAATTAAAAAATGTTTATTGGAGCGTTTTAATAAAAAAAAATTTTAAATCATATACAATCGAATCAGGATCTAGAACCTAGATCATCGGAATGCAACTACCATCATAGGGGAGATGCTTATCTATATCTTGTAATTTAATAAACAAATGTAAAACTCATATTCCTATCACAAAAGAGAAGATAAAATGTACAACAACATTTTTTTTTATTTTTTTAAATAAGAAAGGTACAATCACTTTCCTAAAAGTTATTGTGCATTATAATATTTAAGGTCACACATAATTAAGATTGTTATTATTATTTTACAAATAAAAATGATATATTTTTTTCGTAATTTTATGAATTAATATAAACAGGTGAAAAAAATTAATTAACATTCACAACAAAATCAATGAATTATTAAAATTTGAAATAAATTAACAAGAAAAAAACCTCTTGGAACTAAAAGTAATTGGTCATGATAGAGAGCTTATTGTGACAAAACAAAATTTATCTCGATAGAGAACCATTTGGGATGAACAAAATGGTTCATATTGTTTAATTTTCTAATTTATATGGTAATTGAATTCTTAATGTATATGTTAAGTAGGAAAAACTAATTAAGAATTACAATAAAATTAATTAATTATTAAAACTATAAAAAATAAAATAAAATAAATATTCTTGGAACTAAACAAAAGTCGTCCCGATAGATAGCCTATTGGGACTAAACAAAATTGAATCCGATAAAGAGCTTCTTGATACTAAAAATATAGACTAAATAAATTATCATTAGCAACGGATATTAATTTTGTCCCAATAAATCCCAAAATCTCAAACTTTTTAGAAATGAATAATTTATTTCATCACAATAGACATCCTATTGTGAGAAATTATTTTCGCCCCTAAAAGTCTCAATAGAAAATCTATTGGGAAAAATGTTTTTCGTTCCCAAAAGCATCGTCATTTTTGCGACGAATAATTTTTTTTGTTCCAATAGAGATTCTATTGAGACGAATTCTTTTGTCTTTAAAAGTCTTATTAGGTTTGCAGTTTTTAAGGACGAATAATTTATTGTGTCCCAATAGACAATCTATTGGGACCATTTTTCGTCCAAATTTTTATTTTGTCCCTATAGCACATTTTTGTTGTAGTGCATGTTTAGTTTGACCCTTAAAAAGATTAAATGTTACTCACAAATTTGAAAGAAAATTGCTTTTTTTGAAGATTTAGCACTGCCGTTCACATCGCTCTTGTTTCGTACAGAGATGTACTTAAGAATGCACGAGATGATTATATTGATTTAATTTGAAATCCTTAGATTTAAGAAGATTCGAGGCAACCTTGTATGTGACTAGGGCACATTCTAAGTGGACTCGTGATGTGTCGGACACATCACAAATTGACTCGGTGCTCACCTAAATTGGCCTCAAGTCGACCCATGACGTGCATGGGCACGTCACAAATTTGACTCGGATTGGGATTAATCGAACCTCTGAAATCCTTTGATGTTCTAAAATTTGGAGTAAAACTTGACTGAATACTTCAAACGCGACACTTAAAGAAGCTTGGAAGAGATTAGAGAATAAAACTTTACTGGAAGTCACAAACTTTAGAGTCTCGTTCAAATTAAAACTAATTAATTTAAAAACCAAAATAGCCTAGTCTATAAATTTAGTGAAGGACACGTGACCTAAATTATTACTAAAGTCTAGTCTCAAATGAAATTAATATCAAAATGACCCAAATTGAAAAATTACAGACGTTGCCTAAATTACTCACGTAACTACTAGTTTAACACGAACTTTTAAAAAAGCATTAAAAAAATAACTGCAAATAGAAACTTCTATCATAACCATTGGAATTCCATAAGCATTCCATTAAAAAAAAAAAAAAAAATAGAATGTTTGAAACAATTGGAATTTTTTTTTTAATTTTTTAATTTTTAATTTTTTTTTTTTTTTTGTTTTTTTTTTTTGAGATTGGATGCGGTTACTAATTCATGATCTAGCATGTACAAAATGAAAACTCCATTCTCGATTTTTGAGAATTATTATGAAAGCCTTTCATTTTCATCTCTACGATGAAAGTTTTATTTTCCCAGAATTTATCTTGATTTTTTGCCTAAATCTTCTTCTTATGATCAATTCAACTTCTAATCAAAAAGATATACCTTGATTATATTTCATCTCTTCAACAACTTTAGTAAAGAGCATAACGGCCCTATTGTTCCGATGAAGAGAAGAACTTATGATTAGCTTTTCAGGAAATTTCCAAATGAACAATTTCAAAGAAATCTTTCAATTTCTTATTTTACTATGTTCAACTCTATGAAATTTCCAAATGAATAAAAACGGACTTTAAAAAACGTTTAAAAAAAAAAAAAAAAAAAAACAATTATAACACATAGAAACATACGCAGGAATTCTCGTTGGATCTAGAAACCGCACATGTGACCTAAATTATTAAACTAATCAGTTTAAAACGAAATATTATAAATAAAGAATAACGGTCGATAACGAATTTTTAAAAATAACAATAACAAATAAAAGCACATACAAGAGTTTGAAATTCATTAAAAATAAAATTGGTGGATTTGTAAACTTTTAAAGAATATTAAAAACATTTTTTTTTTTTTTTTTTGAAAAACTTAAATAAATAAATAAATAAATAAAACTTTTTAGAGAAGCACCTTTCAACTAAAAAAGACATTACACAAACAGAATGTTGATTTTTCACCAAATCGCAGAAGAAAACAGAAGATTTTTCAATATAAATTTGAATTGAAAATTTCTCAAAGATTTTTCACAGAGACCAAAGCTTATTTATTTGAAAGTCTTCCATGAATCGAGAGTGCTATCTGATGGTGTTCTTTGTGGTTCCATGGAGTTTCATATCTATTATGAAACTATATGGTATTCTATTGTCAAGAGTTGTTGATAATAAATCATTCTCAAAAAATATTTCATCAAGAGAAATAACCTACCATGATCAGATCAGCAACCAACCAAATCTGTTGGTTTTGCCTCCGAGTTTTCCATATGGTGGGATGGAGAATCATAGGATGGTGTTCTTGACGTTATCTGTGATCAAGGGCGATGCAAGCGAGAGGTATGTGGTTTGTGGGGTTATCTGTTTTATAGTTTTTGTTCTTCAATTTATATAAAAAGTATGGATGTTAGTTAATACTTAAATATGTTTTGCACTCTTGAAGATACATTTTCACAGTTGATGTGGGTGTGTTTTTGCGTTTCATTAGAGTAATTGATGAATTTATTGGAAAAAGAATACTAGGGAGAGAGAATTAGATAGACTGTTTGTGTTTTTATTGAACTTTGTTATTATTATTATTATAGCCCTTATTATAGCCCTCATCATCATATTAGCAGGGAAATCCTTGAGCTTTTTCTGTCAAAATGACTTTGAAGGACTAATTGGAAAACTCGTAACGGAAGATGGCAAATGCTAAGGACAAAGTTGATGTTCCTCCGAGATTCTAAGATGGAAAATG
The DNA here is from genome assembly GCA_035582765.1 of Acer negundo. NCBI lineage: Eukaryota > Viridiplantae > Streptophyta > Magnoliopsida > Sapindales > Sapindaceae > Acer > Acer negundo. Next base: position 32,888,834 of record CM069241.1, on the reverse strand, counting down.
CTATGGATGATCTTCCTAGAGTCGTCCACAGATATTGTTGATCTGGCATGAAACCAGGGTCATAAGCTTTGTCCTTGAGGCTCCAAATATGATATATATTTTTTATTTTGAAGTGAAAATGATAGTGAGATCACTTCATAGAGCCAGAGAAGAAGAAGTAGATCTAATTTATGTATATTCACTGTAAATGAGTTTTGGGGGTCTGGTCAACAGTTACGCCATGACAAGTTGTGTCATTGTTAGGTTTCCCTTCTCTTTATAATTTGTATGCCAATGTTTCTGCTTTTGATCTCTGTTTCTGTTTGTTGGATTTATAATTTTATTTTATTGTTTTGATAGAATTTTTGTTTAAGAATAAAAAAATGGAAGGCAAAGGAGAAATGAATTTGCAGGTTGATCATCTTGATCCTAATTTTCAGGGGCAGAATAGAGAAGACGGGTACGAGAGCAGGTCCGGCAGCGACAACAACGTTGAAGTTGTTGGATCCAGCGACGATCATGATCCTAATGAAGATCAGGAATCACCGAGATGGTACCAAGACACACAACACAACAGATTCAAGTTCTTGAATCGTATGGCCTATTATTGTGTGGTTGATTTGCATACTGAGTTTGTGTGTTGTTTTTGTAGTTTCTTCAAGGAGTTTCCTCATCCTGACGACAAACAAAGGAATGACATCGGCGCACAGCTTGGCTTGGATAGTAGACAAATCAAGTTTTGGTTATAGAACAGTAGGACCCAAATGAAGGTAAATTGATTCAAAAATTGTTTTATTATTTGAATTTCTATGTGGGGTTTTTGTTTTGTTTAATGATGAATTGATGAGAATGATGTTCTTATTGAACTAGACACAATCGGAACGTCATGAGAATGTGATGCTGAAACAAGAGCACAACAGGATTAGAGGAGAGAATAAAATGTTGAAGGAGGAGGCTATGAGGAATCCGCTGTACACAATACAAAAAAAAAAAAAAAAAAGTTTAGTCCCAATAGCCCAAAAATCGTCCCAATAGGTTTATTGAATAGATTCTTTGGAACAAAAATTGAAATCTATCCCTTAAAACTACATATAGAGACGATTTTTGTTCGCCCCCAATTGATTATGTATAAGAACGAAATTATTTTTAAAATAAAATTAAAAAATGGTTTTTTTGCCGCCAAATGACAACCCACCCACGATATATGCCCCACACCCCACCATACTGAAATCACTATTTAAATTGTTATAATTAATGGGCGTCAAACCTGAACACCCATGAGAGATGAATGCCTTATCCACCTTGCTGTAGCTTCACATGTGATAATAAAAGCATAAATTTTATATATAACCTCTCCTTGTTATTAAATTTTTATTGATTATTTTTCAATCAAAATTTTATTTGTAGATCGATTCTACTAATTTAATTTTTATTTTTATATGATAAACAAATTGATATTAAAAAAATATTTATTATAACATTTAATTAAACTATTTTATTAAAATAATATATTGTCATATCAAAGAGTCAATCGTTAGTCGTACTCGGAATTAGACATGACTCCCGTTCTGGTTCTCGATTCGGAACCAGTGGTTTCAGTTCCGACAGTTCGTTTTTTTTTTTTTTTAAAATAATAGAAAATCTCTCAAGACTAATATTTATTGATCCTTAAGAATAACTTATTGGGAAGAAACAAAATTCATCTCGATAGAGAACCACTTTGGACAAACAAAATAATCCATATTGCATCATTTTCTAATTTATATGGTAATTTAATTATTAATCTATCTTTAAGGAAAAAAAAACTTCAAACAAATATCAAGAATTTTCAACAAAATTAATTAATTATTATAATTTTAAATAAAAAGAAAACCTATTGGGACGAAATTTATTTCGTCCTAATAGGCAAGCTATTTGGACGAAATTGAGACGAATTATATATTTCGTCCCAATGGGAGGTCTATTGGGACGAAACAAATTCGTCCATAAAGGTCAATAAAATTAATTAATTGCTATAATTTTAAATAAAAAGGAAACATATTGGGACGAAACAAAATCTTCCCTAAAGGTCAACAAAATTAATTAATTATTATAATTTTAAATAAAAAGAAAACCTATTGGGACGTAATATTCGTACCAATAGGTAGTCTATTGAGACGAATTATGTATTTCGTCCCAATAAACGTCCTATTGCGACAAAAAAAATTCGTCTCTAAAGGTTTTACTACATTGGACAAAAATTGTCCAAATAGCCAGTCTATTAGGACGAATTATATATTTCATCCCAATAGGCCTCCTATTGGGACGAAATCAATTCGTCCCTAAAGGTCAATTAAAATTAATTAATTATTATAATTTTAAATTTAAAAAAACCTATTGGAAAAGCAGTCTATTGGGACGAATTTTGTAGTTCGTCCCAATAGGATGTCCTATTAGGACGAAATACAAAATCTGTCCCAATAGACTTCCCTATTGGGACGAAAAAAAACTGTCCCAATAGATTTTCAACTAAAATAAAATTCATTAAAAATAAAATTGGTGGATTTGTAAACTTTTATAAGAACATTAAAACTAATATAATCATTCATACCCAAAACAATTGTTTTTTTTTTTTTTAGAAAAACTCTATAAATAAATAATAAAAATAAAATAAAAAACGTTTAAGAGAAGCACTTTTCAACTAAAAAAGACAATACACAAACAGAGTGTTGACTTTTCACCGAATCACATAAGAAAACATAATATTATAGCCTGGAATTCAAATTGGGTACACAAAAATAAAAAGAGTAATGCTACTATGCTCAAATCTGGTGCCCAAATGGTGTGGCAATACTCTAATCTATTCATTTAAATTGAAGTAGATTTGTATGCTTTAAATAAATGGATTAGAGTGTTGCTACATCACTTGGGCACCAGATTTGGACACCATATTTGAACAAAATAACATTGCTCAAACAAAAAACACATGAAAAGGAAAAAAAAAAAAATATATATATATATATATATATATATATATGAGTCTTACTTAACAACACTATTTAGCTGGTTTTAAAAGTACAACACAATTTAGGGCTGGCTAGAATATCTTCAATATAAATTTGAATTAAAAATTTCTCAAAGATTTTTCATAGAGACCAAAGCTTATTTTATTTGAAAGTCTTCCATGAATCAAGAATGCTATATGATGGTGTTCTTTGCGGTTCCATGGAGTTTCATATCTATTATGAAACCATGTGGTATTCTATTGTCAAGAGTTGTTGAGAACAAATCATTCTCAAAAAATATTTCATTAAGAGAAATAACCTACCATGATCAGATCAGCAACCTACCAAATATATTGGTTTTGCCTCCGAGTTTTCCATTTGGTAGGATGGAGAATCCTTGGATGGTGTTCTTGATGCCAATTGTGATCAAGGGCGTTGCAAGCGGGAGGTAAGTGGTTTGTGGGGTTATATGTTTTATTGTTTTTGTCATTCAATTTATATAAAAAGTGTATGGATGTTAGTAAATACTTAACTGTGTTTTTCACTTTTGAAGATACAGTACGTGTATACATTTCCATATTCGATGTGGGTGTGTTTTTTCATTTCATTACAATAATTGATGAATTTACTGAAAAAAGAATACTGGGGAAAGAGAATTAGATAGACTGGTTGTGTTTTTATTGAACTTTGTTATTATTATTATAGCCCTCATCTTCACATTAGTAGGGAAATCCTTGAGCTTTTTCTATCGGAACGACTTTGAATGACTAATTGGAAAACTCATAAGGGAAGATGACAAATGCTAAGGACGAAGTTGATGTTCCTCTGGGATTCGAAGATGAAAAATGATATGGATGATCTTCCCAGAGTCGTCCACCGATATTGTTGATCTGGCATTAAACCAGGGTTATAAACTTTGTCCTTGAGGCTCCAAATATGATATATATTTTTTTATTTTTTAAGTGAAAGTGATAGTGAGATCACTTCATTGTTGATCTAATTTATGTATTTTCACGGTAAATGAGTTTTGGGGGTCTGGTCAACTGTTACACCATGACAAGTTGTGTCGTTGTTAGGTTTCCCTGCTCTTTATCCTTTGTATGGCAATGTTTATGCGTTTGATCTCTGTTTCTGTTTGTTTGATTTATAATCTTAGTTTATTGTTTTGATGGAATTTTTGTTTAAGAATAAAAAAATGGAAGGCGAAGGAGAAATGAATTTGCAGGTTGATCATCTTGATCCTAATTTTCAGGGGTAGAATAGAGAAGACGGGGACGAAAGCAGGTCCGGCAACGACAACAACATTGAAGGTGTTGGATCTAGCGACGATCATGATCCCAATGAAGATCAGGAATCACCGAGAAAATGGTACCATAGACACACAACACAACAGATTCAAGTTCTTGAATCGTATGGCCTATTATTATCTGTATCATCATTTGCACTTTTTTTTTACTATATTGTGTGGTTGATTTGCATACTGAGTTTGTGTGTTGTTTTTGTAGTTTCTTCAAAGAGTTTCCTCATCCTGATAACAAACAAAGGAACGACATCGGCGCACAGCTTGGCTTGGAGAGTAGACAAATCAAGTTTTGGTTATAGAACAGTAGGACCCAAATGAAGGTAAATTGATTCAAAAATTGTTTTATTATTTGAATTTCTATGTGGGGTTTTTGTTTTGTTTAATGATGAATTGATGAGAATGATGTTCTTGTTGAACCAGACACAATCAGAATGTCATGAGAATGTAATGCTGAAACAAGAGCACAACAGGATTAGTGGAGAGAATAAAATGTTGAAGGAGGCTATGAGGAATCCGTTGTGCACCACTTGTGGTAGCTCGGAGGCGATGACTAGTGGTGGCAGTGGTTGGTTCGATTTTGGGATTGAACAGCTGAGGTTGGAGAATGCTCAAATGAAGGATGAGTTCAACATAATTTGTATGTTAGCGAGTAGGTTATTGGGATTTGTACTGTACATGTAAAGCTTAGTGTGAGTAAGGTGTTTGATAATTGTATTAACACCTATCAAGCTAAGGCACAGGTTAACAACTAGAAGATTAACAACTAGAAGAAAAACAATTAAAAGGAAAAAGTTATTCAACTCAATCACTGTAAGCTAGAAACAAGACATTAAATGTTTTCTTTTTATAATTTTTTTCTAGATGTTAACCTGTGCCTTTGAGAAAATTCTTGAATTAACTTTCAAGCTTTAGATAACAATGTTGAAGGTTTTGGATATATTGGAACCCTGTGACATCTTCGAAATACAACTCCCACTATAGGGGAGATGTTTCTCTACATCTTGTGATTTATTGAACTAATGTAAGACTCGGATTCCTATCACAAAAGAGAAGAGAAAATGTACAGCCACATTTTTTTGAAATAAGAAATGTACGTATAACTATAAAAGTTGTCGTGCATTATAATATTTAAGGTCACAACATAATTAAGATTGTTATTATTGTATGTACAATTAAAAATAATATATTTTTTCATAATTTTATGAATTAATATAAGCAAGTGAAAAAAAAAATTAATTAACATTTTCAACAAAATTAATTAATTATTAAATTTTGAAAAAAAATAAGGAGAAAAACCCTCTTGGAACTAAAAGCAATTGGTCATGATAGAGAGCTTATTGAAACGAAACAAAATGCATCTCGATAGAGAACCATTTGGGACGAACATAATGGTTCATATTGTCGCCTTTTCTAATTTATATGGTAACTGAATTCTTAATGTGTATGTTAGTAGGAAAAACAAAAAAACAAAACAAAACAAAACAAAACAAAACAAAATTGAAAATAACTCTAAAATGTGTCTAAACAACTTAGAGAGAGATGGTGAATGAGTTGTTAATCAATTAATTACCAACTTTTTTGATTAGTTAAGATTAATTATAAAATAACAATAAAATCACGTAAAAGTTCAGAATATACGAGACACTTGATTTTTGCATAGAAAACCCTCCAACCATGAAAAACCCACTGGACTAACCTCGCTAACCACTTTGTCATAGAAATCCATTATTTGAATATTTGATTACATCCTAAGTTGACACATTATCACTCTTCTTAAGGATCGTAACTCAACATATTCTAACCGCATGCCTTTAATAGTGGGTCTAGACAATGCTCGCCAACCAACACCTTTAATTTGATTGCAAGACTTCTATTGCTTGTGCAACCACCACAAGACTTGGACTCAATGAATAGAATTAATGTACAAGTGGACATGTAACAATGCTCAAATGCAAATGAGTGCTAGACAATACTAAATGCTTAACTAGATGTAGAAAATGCAAATTGCTGTAAGCTAACCCCAATCAATATCACTACTTCAAAATATATGAAATAAAAGTTGAAGCTTTGTAATAAATATGCAATAAATGTGATGTCTTGGCTAAGAAGAACAATAAATAAAGAAGAGTGTTTGTTCTAACTTACGAAGTTAAGAAAAATGATGAAACATGCTAAAGATGATTAATTATGCTTAGATGCACATGGATTTGGGGAATGGAGAGTCATTAAAGATTACTTGAACCTCTCTCTAAGAACTCAACAAAGCTCACCAATTACGAAAAATTTGAAGTTCTTGGTAAACAATAAAGTGTCTTGGGCTATTTATAGGGATCTTGCAAAACTACTTCGTTTTTGCAAAGACGGTTTTTTGCAGTCCCATTTTTGCGGTTGACCATGACAAATAACCGTCGCGACAAAGGCAACTCAAATGTCGCCGAAAAGTCGCGGTCCCATTTCGCGATGGATCGTGACAAAGTCACGATCGTGAAAATCATTGGAGAAGACTTTGTGTCTAATTTTCGCAGTTCTCCATGACAACAGCAAAGCAGCAAAAACCACTGGAAGATTTTTCACATCCAAACTTCACAGTTGTCCAAGACGACACTTGGACCGTAAAATTCTCTAGAAGGAATGTCGCACACATGTCACAGTGGTCCAAGATGACACTTGGACCGCGAAATCCACTGGAATGTTTTCACGGTTCACCACGATGACACCAAGACCGCAACAATGAAAAGAAGAGGCATTCTCAAGCGATCTAACACACTAACCTATATACACTAAGTGCAATTGTGAAAATGGTGAAATGCACACTAAAATGACAATAAATACACAAATGAATGAGTTGTATATGTGTGCTCCTAATCTCTTCAAGAGTACAAGTCAAGTGATATACCTTTGAGGTTTTGAGGCTCTTGATCTTGAAGCACTCGAGATGCTGGAAAGCTTTCCAAACATGATCATAAACTTTGATGACCACATGAAGAATCTAAGCTACCCTTGCAAAAGATCCCACTGTATTTTATCACAGAAATAAGCCAATCACAAAATGATGGGACTTACAATCTCCTCATTTGACTATTTCATGACAAAACCACTCATCACATAAAACAACAAAAAGGAAAGAAGCTTTTGTCAACAATTGTTCTCACTACATTACAAAGAGATACCTAAATATCTAAATCTTTGATGTCTTCAATCTTTTGAGCACACTTGTGAGAAAAAATAGCAAGCAACTTTCCAAAACAACTAGCACATGTTAGGTTTAAAAACAATGCAATGCAAGGTATGTATACTCCCCCTAAATTGGTTACTCTCCCTCAAAATGCAGTTAACCCTTTTAAATGCACAAGAGCATTAAATTATAATTATTCCCCCCTAAATCCCAAACTCCTCCTCCTCCTTTTTGTCATGAGATAGGCAAAGGAGTTCCTTAATCTGGGTAGCCCTGGCAAAGAAAGCTAATCGCAAGCCAAATGCATAATAATATAAACACACTTTATGCAGCTCAAGTTAATGAGAGAGATTCAAGAAGATTTTATTCAGAAAATGTGTGTGTGTGTGTGTGTGTGTGTGTGTGTGTGTGTGTGGATGAGAATTAATCAAAGCAACAATCAAAAGGATTTCAAAATGAATTCAAACCAATCTAAACCCTTTTGTTATGTTTAGAAGATATATATCCAAGCATTTGTATGCAAAGTGAACTAATCACATTATATATATATATCATCTTTATTCATTGTAAGATACATCATCATCATCAATATTCTAACGAATTCTGTTTTTCTCCTTTAAACCTAGAATGCATGTATTTATGTTTTTCATGCATAAGTAGCTCTCTTGATGGCTTACACTCGATTTTACACAAGTAGTCTTTTCCTACATTGGGTGGCTGCACGTTATGTGCCAGTAGCCCTTTTCAAAAGAGATCTTAAGAATGCATATCATAAGAATCATAAACATGGAGAAAATTTTGAGGTCAATCAAATATACTATCGAGAAGAACATTCGTAAAAAAGATAAGCATACCCAAGCAAACATAGAAATCATGCACTTACATACTAAACAACTGTGCATGGAATCATAAAAACCATTATTCAATGTTTTTCACCATGCAACTTAGAGTTGGTGTCAAAAGAGAAACATATCCTATAATTTGAGGTCCCACTCACAAATCGAATAATCTGTTTCACATCTGAGAGATGGGAGTCCAAGGGATCTGCTTAGTACCTAGCATACACACTCACACTAAAGGTTATATTGGGCCTACTTGCAGTCAAGTAAAGCAAGCTACTAATTATGCCACGATACAAGCTTTGATCAACATTTTTACCACTAGCATCCTTGCTTAGCTTCAAAGTTATGTTCATAGGTGTGTCACAATGTTTGACATTTTCAAGGCCAAACTTCTTTACTAGGAAATCCTATCATGCATTTGCTTAGTTTGCAAACTTAGGAAGTAAGTCAATTCATACACCATGCTCATTTCAAATTCATTAAACATAACATCTACAAATTGCTTAACCTTAGAGTCATTAGTGGATCCAAACACAATATCATCAAGATAAATTTGAGCTATAAAGAACTCATCTTTGTCACTTTTGATGAAAAGTGTTTTGTCAACATTACCCCTTGAGTAAATTATTGTTGACAAGGAATTGAGTGAGGTGCTCAAACCAAGACATCGATGTTTGTTTCAACTCTTATAACGCCTTCTTGAGGCGATAGACATGTTTAAGGTGGTGTGGATCCACAAACTCCTTGGGTTGTTCAACAAACACTTCCTCATGCAAATAGTCGTTGAGGAATGCACTCTTAACATCTATTTAAAATAATTTGAACTTGTAAACGCAAGAAATGGATAAGAGAAGCCTAATGGATTCTGAACGGGCAACTAGAGTAAAAGTCTCTTCAAAATCAATACCCTCTACTTGAGAGTATCCTTGTGCTACAAGTCTAACCTTGTTTCACACAATGTTGCCATCCTCATCAGATTTATTCCTAAAAACTCATTTGATACCTATGACCTTAGTGTCATTGGGTCGAGGAACAAGAGTCCAAATATCATTCCTTTTGAATTGGTTCAACTCTTCTTGCATGGTAAGAACCTAAAACTCTTCACTCAATGCCTCATCAACCTTTTTAGGTTCAATTCGTGAGGTGTAACAAGTGTAGCTAATTTAATTATCTATTTGACGGCTAGTCCTAACACCCATATCGACACCTCCAATGATATCTTTTTGGTCATAAAGATGTCTAACCCAATGAGCGGGTTCTGAAAGGTTCAAAGATGAAACCATATCAAGAGGTTAAATATCATCCTCACTTTGGTTTGACTTTACTTCACTTGAAGTCTCACTAACTTTCTCCAATGGGAGATCATTAACAACTCCCTCATCTCCTTCATTATCAGTAGCACTATGCCTAGACTTTTTTCATAATTCCAAGTAGTTTGCGACTTTTTTATTTTCGACTAAAATAGTCCCCAACTTTTTCACAATTGTCAAATTAATCATTGACCTTTCAAAAGTGACCAAGTTGGTCTATTTGACCGTCAATTCAAATCCTTCACTTAAACTAAAATTTTGAAAGTACCTATTGATGCCCCTAATTTTTCTTATCTATATAAAAACATTACAATTTAAAAAAAATAGATTTTCATTCTACATAATCACTACTTAGTGCAACAAATTCCTTAATTAGAATCAATTTTACCCTTACAAATATAATTTTTCCTTAAAAAAAAACTATAAATATTTAATGCAATGATAATTTTCACATTCATATTAAAACTAATAATTCAAAAAAAAAAAAAAAAAGGGAAAAATCCATTAAATTATTTATTCAATCTGATAAAAAATAAAAAAAATAAAAAAAATAAAAAATAAAAAACCTTTTTAGTTTTTAATATTAAAATGATTTATACAATTAAATTAACAAAACAAAATTATTTTCTATAAAAAGAATGTGTGGTTTGGTCGCCCTCGGCCCTAGGATGGATCAAGGTTAACACTGATGGTGCTGTTTTGGGTTCGCTAGGGGGTTGTGGGGGAGTTTTTCGAACTTGCAAATCTTTTGTTAAGGCCTATTTCGCGGTTCCTCTTGGTCATAATTTTGCTTTTGAGGCTTCTTTAGTCATCAATTATGCATGGAAATTGGGATGGCATAGGATCTGACTCGAGAGTGACTCTTCTTATGTGGTTCAGCTTCTTTCTGATAGGTCTGATCAGGTTACTTGGCGTGTTCGTCAAGCTTGGCAACGTTGCCTTTATCAGATCTCGCATATGGAGTTCCAGGTTTCTTATATTTTTAGGGAAGGCAATCAAGTAGTGGATTCTCTCTCTAAGCATGTTTTGGGTATTCCTTCTGATTCCTGGTGGTCCTTCACTTCTTCGTTCTGTTCTTCATTGGTTGGTAATGACTGTATGGGTTGAGAATCTTTCAGGTTTTCCTAGTTTTGTTTTTCTTGTTTGGCCTGCGTACCTCTAGTTTTTTTTTTTTTTTGGGCTTCGTCCTCTGTCTTTTGCTGTTTCGTGATTACTTTTGTTACTTTTTTTCCTTTATTTATATATTTCTGGATACTGCCTATAAGTTTTTCAGCATATAATCACTTGTGATACTTTATCCCCTTAGGTCAGTCCATTTTCATCAACAACAAAAAAAATGTGATAATTATAAAAATTAAAAAAATTAAAAAAGCAAGAAAAAAATTTATATAGATCATGAAAAGTATATTTTTTTTATTTTAATATTTTAACTTAAAATAGAAAATTAAATCTAGTATCAATATTAAATAGGGCTAATTGCACAAACATCCCCTAACATTAGATCTAATTGCATGCATATGGAATTTTTATCCAAAATTACACAAACCTCCCCTACTGTTACTGTAGCATAGTTAAAAGTTAACTAGTGGGGGGCAAAAAGGTCTTTTGGTTTGTTAATAAAGATAAAATCATTAATTATATATATATAATACATAATCTCTGCCATATAAAAAAAATTATCAAGATTCAAAGCACAAATTAATTCATTAAGAAAAACAAAATAATTATTAAAACACAATATATATATATATATAATAAAAATAAAAAACTTATCAGAGATCCAAAAGGAATTTTCAAGATCTCCATCAAACAAAAACATCTTTTAAAAAAGAAACCTAGAAGAAGAGATCTGATTTTATCAAAAATCAAAATGATTAAAAAAAAAAAAAAAAGCTTAAAAGAGATATGTGAAGATCTTTCAAGAGCTCCATTAAAAATTAAAATATAATAAAACAAAAAGAAAGCTAGAAGAGATCTGGAAATCTTCCAAGAGCTCCATTTGACATGGAGATTGTCCATCTCAGCAGCACCATCTCCCTCTTAAGGGCGGAAGCGCATCCTGGAAGCACCTCTCTCCTCTCCGACCGCACACCAACAATGATGCCCGAAGATAGAGCAACGTGGACGACGCCGCACACCAGTTCGTAGCCGGATTCCAGCCATTATTCTTCTTTCTCATGGTAGCATTTTTGTCTTCAGCCATTCTGTCTTTTCAAAGCTCCATCAATGAACCTTGGTATTGTGAAGAGAGACGATGCAGATTTTGTTAACAATTTTTTGTGAATTTTTGTTAGATGAAGGTACTGTGAAAATGTGAAGACAACAAGGTCAACATGATGTATTGGTGATAGTCATTACAGATTGCAGCCTTTGGTCTTCAACAAACTCATTTTGATTGTAGATTTAGGCGAGAAACCTTGGTTTCAATTTACCAAAAATTGGCCTCAACAATTTGTGCAGCTCTATGATTTTATTTTAATTTTTTATTAAAGATTTCTGGGTTATTTTTTCTGCAATTTGATTGAAGATGAAGATCGAAGAATGGGTTGAGTTTGCTTGCTATTTTTCAACATGATTATTTCTTGAATTTAGTTGAGGATGAAGATTGAAGTTTATGGAATTTCTATAAATGATTTTTGCTCAATCGATTGAAATGAAGATTTAGATTGTTTGCTAATTTTTTTATTTTTTTATTTTATCATAGAAATTGTGTTTTAATATGAGTATGATGAACAATTCATCGAATCTATGTTATTTTTTAGATTCAATCATTGAACACAAATCAATTGTTTCTAAGTTTGAATATGAGAAAAAAAAATCGGGATTTTTTAATTAATTTTTTAAAAATAAATAAAATAGTTACAAATAATCAAATAAAAATAAAATAAGTAACCAGGGTATTTTAGTGATTTCGTACTTATAATCTGGTCAATGGTTAGTGTTGACGGAAGTCAACTGACGGTAGGGTATGTTAGTGTAATTTTAAGCAAAAGCTACATATGTGTGCAATAAGACCTAATGTCAGGGGTGTTTGTGCAATTAGTCCTATTAAATAATATTAAATAAAAAAATATTGAAATTTAAATAAAATAAAAACAAAGAATAAAAAAACTAGAGGCCATAGTGACGGTGGCCTCCAGTAGAAAGATCGCGAAGAGGACCGGTGCCTCTTGATTTTGTTTCGAATATCAGATAGCCAAGTCCGACGCCCCTGCGATCTTGTTCTGGAAACTAGATCATGAAGTACCAACTGCTCCAGGACCCCTAAACCATATCGTAGAGGAGGAGTATCTCCGTGATCTAGAAACCCAAATCGCAAAAGTTCAGCTCAGTGCAGCTCCTCATTATTTGGTTTGATCATTCAATGGTAGCATCTGTTACTTTTAGTTTTTCAATTTTTGGTTTGGTTTTTTGAAAAAATTAATTTTTATATGACTGTAAAAAAAAATAATAAAGTATTTAAAAAAAAAATAGACATGTGTCAATTTATTATATTGTACACGTGATAGGTGATGAAATTTTATGTTAAAAATACAATTTATAATACGGTACAATTTGATTGACTAACATTCGTTAGGCAGACAGACCAATTTAACACAACTTAAAAAGCCAATGACCAATTTAGTTACCTTTATAAATTTTGTAAACTATTTGGAATTTTTTTAATTAAGAAAATGTCAGGGAGTTATTTGGTAATTATCCAGAAAATTGAATTGTTTGATTGTTAATTGAAAAAATAAAATTCTACATTACCATAAAAAATTATTGTAAAATTCTACAAAATAATGTGGCAAGCGATTAGTTCTTGTCACTCTCTACATGACGTTATGAATTATATGATAATTATAGAATTTATTTTTAATTAACAACTTTACTATTTTAAAACACACGACTTACAACTCATGCGAATTATATATAGCGATGCACACGAGACCTAAATAATTACTAGAGCCTAGCCTCAAATGAAATTAATATCAAAATGATCCAAATTGAAACCAATAATAACAAATATACACATACGCGGGAGTTCTAACCAAGAGGCAAAACACCGATCTTGTGCGCAGTTTTGATGTGTTCTTGCTGGTTATAATTTGTAAGGCACTCACAGGTAAAAGCACTTTTGATTGCAAGTGCTTTTAATGTGTTTTCAGCTCACAATTTGCTTGGTTTTTGTGTTTTTGTTTCTGAAGAGACCGAGACAAGTTTCAGACCAAGACAATCTACTTCATTTCAGTGTTTTTGTTTTTGTTTTTGAATAGACCAAAAAAGATTCGGACCAAGAAAAAATGCTAAATTTGACAGAGAGCAGACCAAGAGAAGAAACATATCAATTATTCAGCTGTTTATTGAATGCGACCTACGAAAAAATGAGGTCACCAACCAAATATTTTACTTTGAAACTTTTTGGTCTGTTTCAAAAATATATAATTCAAACTTTTTGCTTCAGAATACTCGTGCCATACCTCCTAAGGCTCTCCATGACAGTTCGAATTTGCTCTGAAACGGAAGAGTACAGACATTTTTGAGCTGCTTCATCTAGTCCACAAGGGGAAGTTACGGGCCATCCCCTGCTAGGAAGTGAATGATCACGAGACACAGAAATTGCCTTCTCCCTCATTTTGGGGAGGTCAAATTCTATTGGCTCGCCGACAACTATGTTAATGCTCTTGTTAAATAATGGAAATGGAGGCCTTTTGCCAAACATAAAGTTCTCAGGCATCACCTGCAAATCATAAAATAGATGTCAAATGAGTAAAAAAGAACAAATAGACCAATTATGATGAGAGCAAACCATGCTCTCACCAAAATTAACAAAAATTTACAATTTTCCAAATTCAATTTTCTTTCTTCTTTTTTTCTGGTTTCCTTTTTGAGAAAACAGAATTCAAGTATCCACAACTAGAATGTTTAATAATAATTTATGTTCATTTAAATAGGAATTGGAATATCACATGAACCAAATATGTAAAAGATTGCCGGTACTACACAAGCATGACATGTTTTCCATAGGCATCATCCATTTTTTAATATGCCAGATCATAAACTATCGTAAAGCAGAAGTCAGTGATAAAAAGACTAAATGAAACAACGGAAGTAATAGTGACAATAATCAATGTCTTCATATGGATAAAATATCAAATAAAGACAATTATTGCATTTACATTAACCAAATAGAACAATTAACCTTGCCCATCGAAGTCACATCAACTGACAACAGCATAGACACTAAAGTTTTGCGTATGTTTTAGTCATTGTTGTAAAAGGCGCTAGACGCTAGACGCTAAGCACTAGTCGGGCGGTGTGCCGGCACCTAGCTGGAGACTAGAGAAGAAGAAAGTAGTTTAGGGTTTGTCGTTTTGGGGTTTTTTTTTTTTTTAATTAAATCAACCCCAAAACAACGTCATTTTGGGGTTTTAAAAACCAACCCCTGGTTTAAAAAACCCTAGACTACTTCTCTAGCCGCCAAATTCTTTTCTTATTCTTCTTCTCTGGCTTCCAACCCTAGGTGGTCAAAGCTGCCTAGGCTGGCCAATTAGGCCATAATCGGGACGGCCAGCAGCCGCCGAGCACCTAGGCAGCCTGGACTGATTTTTGCAACAGACTTTTAAGGTCTACTGGACTAGCTTTGCCGGTACACTTTTAATACACATAATTTAGATATATTATTCACTGCATTTAGAAAGTTTTACTTCCGGATGGAAAAAGCTACATGATACGACATGACCATGAGGAATCTGTAACAATGCATGAGATATAACATTATATCCGGTTATAATAAGTTTGCCCATATCTACCAGACTAAAACTAGATTACCAGTTAAGAGGCCAGATCCAGACCACTTTTCAACTGCTGCACATCAACCAATATGGCTTAAACATAATAAGGTTAAACTGTAAGTATATAAGAAAATTGCTGCATTTTATGTCTTAAAGAGCAAAAAGGACAGCAGTCAGTCTTTCAAGCACTTCAGATTATGAATACCACAACCTGTCCAGGCTCAAAAGTATAGTGCATGTTACAATACAAATGTCTGAATAAAAATAACAATATTTGAACATATATTATATATATACCTCTTCAAAACCTTGATGAATAATCGGCAGAACTATTGGTGTTACTGGGGCACGAACAATGAGACTAGCAGTTCCCCATTTCAACCGTCTAATAGGTGCATCTTCTTGTGATACTTTTCCTTCAGGAAATGTATGTAGCTGTCCAAGAGGATAAGAGCAACCTCAGAACGACTAGAAAAATGTCACCCTCTTAAGCAAGAGAAAATAACTGAAAATATGATCACATCACAAAAATTTAAAAATTGCAAAATAAAAACACTAGTCCGCCCATAGTTGTGGTGCGTTTATCCACCAAAACAGCAAATCTAAAACAATTGCTAGGTACCAACAACAGGGAACAAGTTACTTAATAAAGCACCAAACCATTTATTTACACGCTATTAATATCTCCTAAAACAAACATCGACTTAAGTTTTTCAAATATCAGTGCTTTGAATGTATGTACTCCCTGAACTGTGCAATATTAAACTATGTGTATGAGATTTACATTAATAAAACCACGAAACCTAAGAACCAAATTCATCACTTTCTTTTGTTATTAAATTAATTGTTTAACATCATATCGTTCCAACCAATGTCCAACAAGAACTCGACTGGCCATTGTCGGTATCAATATTGCATTTACAAATTCTAAACACAGACTGTGGTTTGACAAAATAAGACAAGGCAACATAAAACCAGTGAGAAATAAAGGATATAGACACAGCAAAGTTACATTAATTATATATGATAACATCACATAAGATTTATTCCATTCTTATGTCTGTGTCACTGATCCCAGAATCTCCTGATGTCATTCCACATAGCACATAACAAACTGTTTTGCTGAGCTGCCAATGAGGAGAAAGGCAACATGGTTGTTGGGAACAAATGAATTAAAACTTCAAGGTCTTCAAGCAAAGAATCACAGCCATTATAAAATTAATCATATTCAACTTATTTTTTCCTAAATTTCAAACCCTTGGAAGTGCAATTATGTCATGATCTATCCACTTAGGAGAACTTCAATGCATCTTAAAGTGGGAGGACTATCCAAATATTTAGCAAGAGTTGATCTAAGTGAACCAAACAATATATCAAATGTGTCACTGCAATAAGTGAACAAGACAATTTATCCAAGTTGTCAGCCCAATGTGTATGCATTAGCAGAATTTTCCAAAAACACAGAAGTAAAAGTGTGTCAAACCATAGATAATAAAGATTGAGCAATAATTAGAAGGTACCCATGCTCCATTGTTTAAACGCTCGAGAGCTTCAGTCATGTGTTCCTGATAAATTCCACCACCCCTTGTAATTGGTATGCATTTGCCTGCATAACGTACCATGTTTCAGTGAATGATTTACTGGAAATGGCATTAGACATATACAAATTACATAGCAAAAGTCTTTTAAAAAACATAGCAAAAGGCTTATTCTAATGAAAAAACACAGATAACTATAATAGAAAGTGAAGGACTCTAAAGTAACTCGTGGGTTTTCCAAAGTTAAGAGCAACAATACAGTGATGAAAATGTTACATGCCTAGTCGGAAGAAATAAGATAACAGCGAATTTTTGAAGCAAATATCTTCGGCGGCCAGTACCCATCGAGCCAAGTTAGCATCAGAGGTGGGAAAACCCTTGAACCCCCACATCACTGGATCATCCAGCCTGTTCATTCATATAATATAGTATGAATAAGTGTGGAACGAACAAATACAATTATATTGTTTACATAATAAAAAGAAAGAAAGGGAGAGACCAATGACAGACGTGGACATGTGATTGCTAACGGTGATAAGAGGGACACCGGGGGGTCTGGATCGAACAAGATGAAGAAGAGTATCAGCATTGTGAACAGAGGTAGTGTTGAGTAAAGTGGCCACTGCCTTGGCAAATGTGCCAACCGCCATGATAACCAACTTCCTTGGTATCCCTCCCATGTGCTTCTCTCTTCCTGCCCATTCCATTTTCCAATTCCGCCTGTAAATCAAAATGACAAGGTTTTGTTATGGCCTTCAGAACTTTCACGTGTAATTGTGAGTGTCCAGAAACTCTAGATATGTATTTTTATTTATTAAAATTTGTAAGTAGAAGGGTCTATTAATATTACAAATGGGGTGCCAATAACTCTGCTCTATTAATATCAAGACCACACATCAATCCAAAACTTTTGGAGAAGGGTCTCTTGATAATACAAAAGGGGTTTCCGAAAACATGTTTATATATTTGTTATTTATTAATTAGGTTGAGGCGAACTTGATGAAGCCCATTTATAATCTACTAATTTTGAGTAATGCCTGTTTTATGTTAATGGACCATATTGAAAATTTCCACCCTCTCGGCTGCTCATGAACAACAAACACAATTCACTAGTTCAAATTACAAGAAATTTAAACTGATCACTTACGCTTAGATATGAAATCTGTGATCATGTCCTTCAACTACATCACAGTATCACACATGCAAGACAAATTATTCAAAGAAAATAATATATATATATATATATATTAATAATGTTAAATATATCAACCCAAATCATAAATGGAAATGTGACAATTTAATTCAATTTATATTTCCTAAATGAAATACATTTTAATTAATATATATACATCACAAGTTGATATATGAATTATAATATCTAGCATTATTACAAAATTATACAAACCGAAAATTTATGCCTATGATATTAAGTTAATTTATTTTGCACAATGTCCAAAGCAAATGCCACTTTACTCAACACTACCTCACAATGTCAATACTCCTATTCGTCTTGTCCGATCCAGAACCCCCAACGTCCCTCTTATCACTGTTAGCAATCACATGTCCACGCCTGCCATCGTTCTCTCTCTTTCTTTTTTATTATACAAATATATGATTTTGTTCGTTGCACTCTTGTTCATACTATTTTATATGAATGAACAAGCCAGATGATCTAGTTATGTGGGGTTTCAAGGGTTTTCCCACCTTGGATGCTAACTTGACTTGATGGGTACTTGCTGGCTTGCTGCCAAAGATATTTGCTTCAAAAATTCACTCTTACCTTATTTCTTCCGACTAGGCTTGTAACACTTTCTTTGATTGAATTGTTGCTTTAACTTTCGAAAGCCTATGAGTTATTTTAGTGCTATTTTAGAGTCCTTCACTTTCTATTGATAGTTAAATATATTTTTTCAATAGAATAAGACTTTTGCTATGTAGTGTTTTAGCTTAGTTTGTAATTTCTATATGTTGAATGTCTTTTCCTGCCTTTTCCAGCAAATCGTTGTCACTAAAAAGATAGTTTATGCAGGAAAATGCATAGCAATTATAAGGGGTGGTGGAATTTATCAAGAACATTATGTGACTTAAGCTCTAGAGCTTTTAAATGATAGAGCATGGGTACCTACTTATTATTGCTCAATCTTTATTATCTATGGTTTGACACACTTTTACATAAAAGTAAAACAAAAATAAACAGAAATATCTAAATTAACAACCATTTAATTAAAAGGCCTACAAACATACATGAACATAAGCATCTTTTTTTTTAAAGGAAACATAAGCATTATTAAAACCACGGATTTTATATTGGCACGCAGTAAAAACGCTAATAATTCAATAAAATATGAAAATAAAAGGCTTAACAAGCATGAACAAACAAACAAAAATTCAATTCAACCACAAACATAAACAAAAGATGGAAAGGAATGAACAATGGTATGGTTTAAAACTCAGAAAAATAAACAAATTAATTTCACTTTATTAGATCAAAAAACTAATGGATCCCAAACTAAGACCTTAAAAACTAGAAATCAAAATCAAAATGAATTTGATTAACAATGATAGAAATCAAATGATGAGAGACAAAGGGTTGTTGAGTGAGAGAACTGTTAACTTTTCAGTCCAGTCGGTCACTGATGAGGAGTTAAAATTTAGAGACAATACAACTACATATCCCAGAAATGATGGTCTGTTAAATATTCTCCAATTAATATCGAAAGGAAAAAGATAAATAAGACATACTTGTGCTTTTCCATTAGTCTTGGAGGTTGACCAAGAAAGAAGTTTGCAAACTGAATGCTTTCACTGTCATGAAAACAAATTAAATTCATCATCAACAACAACAACAACAACAACAACAACAACAAAAAACAAAACTTTCCCCAGTAAATTCCATTTATTAAGACTTCATCTTCTACAAATGAAGTTAAAAAAAATAAATAAATAAATTAAAAAAAATTTAAAAAAAAATAAAAATCAAAGGACAGTTGAATGATGCTAAACATTTCTTGATTAGGAACCACATTGACTGATTGAACATTAAAGCAACAGAGGAAACCGAAATCAAAACCTAATGCGAAGTATAATAATATCTCAAATTACAGGATCCAGTATGAATAATACCTAATATCTGACGTCAGATTGAAGGCGCATAGCTTGGAGTCATAGGCTGTCTTCTTCGAGTATCGAGAGCCAAGACGATGAGCAAAAACCTATGGTCCTGTATTTTATATATAAATCATGGGCTTTTTTTTATATTTTTATTATTGGACTTTTTAAGTGAAGGACTCCATTCTATATGGGCCAAGATAAACCATCAAAACTTCACACAAAACCGATATTTGCGGTCCGGCAAATCGTATGCCTGTTAAAAAATTTTAAAATTTTGTAATCTATAAGTATATCCATGTGTGGTAGTCAAAAATGGTTCTTGGACTCAACGCTTAAAGCCTATAATCGATATCATATTGACCCGGTTTAGGCCCATTGATATGGGTTGACCTAAAGACCTGTTTGACTCAGCATTCACACGACTGTTATCTAGTAACAGAGATAGAGGTTGAATGAGTCATGGATTCTATATCCCATGAAATCTGGCTAAGATTTCAGGGATCAGATACTCCACGAAATCACGAACCAACTGCTCCCAACACCTATAAATACAACAATCCTTTAACGAGCAAAGGATTCTGATCACTCTGAATTCAAAAAAAGCCTTTTGCATGCCAAAACTCTGCTCAAACAAAAGCTCCGGTCATCGAAATTCTTGAACTTTCATCCGCTTTACGATTATTCTTTTAATTCACGTTCAGTCCAAGTAAACGTAAGGCTAAAAACGATCACCACTATCTCTTTTCTTTTATCTGTTAGTTTTCATCTTTTTTGCGGGTTAAAGTAGTAGTCAGGAGTATTCGATAAGTTAGATCAACCATCTACTCCATGTATTACCGAAAATATCATTGCTTTTTGTTTTTGATTAAATATCGTAAACAGTAAACTAATCAATTATACAATAATAAAATGAAAAACATGGGAGGAGGCGTTTTTTTTTTTTTAGTTAAAAATGTAAAACTTGCTATTCGGGTTGGTGTATTCATGGGTCGGCGGGTCGAAATACAAACCCAAACCCGAATAAATTGACGTGTTCATGGATTCCAAAACCTCAACCCGCGAAATTATTTCTCAAGTCTAACAAATATCTAAATAAAATATAAATTTCTTATTGCTTTTCGGGGAATCAAGTCTAACAAATGTCTAAATAATCTGTTAACAATTGTCTAAAAAATGTCGAAGTTGATGCCCCGAAAAGCAATTAGACGTTTGTCAGCTGGCAATTAATAAATAATTTCTTAGGCATCAAATCTAACAAATGAATCATCAATTTGGGTCATATATTTAATTAAATTCTAAGAGTAATGCTTTTTTATCCGATTTGGAACCTAAATAATTTGATATCATTAGACATCATTAAAATTTAATGATCTCAATCATCTGATTCTAATAAAATTTGAATAAAGTAATATTATTTAAAATTTTAAAAATAGCATAACATTATTTTCAAATTATTAATTAGATGTTAAATTAAAGATTTACACATCACCACTTAACAGAGATGATAGTGCACCCCCCTTCCACACTTGGTGGTCAGGGATTCGAATCTCACAATGTATATTTTAAAATCATTTATGAGGAGTTTTCTCCTGTTTTGTGGGAATCTCGACCCTATTTTAATAGGTAAATGTAATACTTCAACAAAAAAATTAAAAAATAAAAACTAAAGATTTAACACAACACAAATCTCACATTAAATTATATAGATTTTAACTTTACAAGTTATAATATACATCATTGCCTAATGTTACTAGATAGTAAATGCTCCTCATTCAACTTAAACAATTTTACATGGTCGAATCACTTCACATTTGGGTAAAAAATTTTTTTGGGGGGGCGGCATTAGTGAATCATCCAATTCTAATAAAATGTGGGTAAAGTAACATTATTTGAAATTTTAAAGATAGCATTACATTATTTCCAAACTATTTAATTAGATGTTAAACTAAAGATTTGCACATCACCTTTTAGCAGAGATAGTAGTACACCTCCCTTCCACACCTGGTGGTCAGAGATTCGAGTCTTACCATGCGTATTTTACAAATATGTGTGAGAGGTTTTCTCCCGGTTGGACTTTCGATTGGTGGGCCTAGTTATCTAGGCCATCTTGACAGATCCCGCCAACCCTATTTTAATAGTCGTAAATGTATTACTTAAATAAAAAAAAAATAAAAAAAAAATTAAAAATTAAACCTTAAATTTTTCCTAGGCACATACTATTTCTATCTTTTTAAACAACACACAATTTTATGTTACAAATTAACACGCAATTTATAATACATCACAAAACTCGCATTAAATTATAGAGATTTTACGGTTACAAGTTATAATACATTATAAAAACCATTGCCCGATGTAGATCGATAGTAAAGGGTCCTCATTCAATTTAACAATTTTACAAAGTCGCTTCACACCGTATGTGATATTAAAATAAAACATCATAAAATACGCATTAAATTAAAGAGATTTTGCAAAACTATAGGTTTAAGTTTATGGAGTTGAAGTGGACTAATAACATGCATAAGAAGAATAAAAACACAAAAATGAAAATATAATAAACATCATATTTTGATAAATCAATCAGAGCTCAGAAAAGCTCTTCTTAACTTTCTCTTTGGTGTTCCGGATTGTTTTCCCAGTCATCTCTGCTGCGGATCTGGCGGAGCCCTCCATTGTTGCTTTGCTCTTCTCCATACTTTTCACCGCCGCATCTTTCACCTTCTCTCCGCCTCCTTTCGGGTCACCAACTTCACCACCACCCGGTCCACCCCTAAAGCTATATCCATTCATCTCCTTATTAAAAACATCAAAAAATAAAATAAAATAAAAACATTTCTAAGATGGATTTTGTTACTATACATAATATTATAATTAGAGCTAAAATATTTATTATTAAAGATTCCAGAAAATGCATGTTGAACAGAAAATAAGAATTAAGAGAGAAACTAATAATTACTCTAGATTTGGAGGGGAGGAGAAGTAGAGATTGGCTTGATTAAAAAGCGCTTTCAACGTGTCCAAATATCTTCTCGAAACACATACTCCCTTCTCTCCGCCTGCTTTTTCTTCCTCTTCCAAGCTGCTGCTGCTTGCCGATGTTATCAAAAACACACAAAGTGAAAGTATAATCAAAACTACAACACCTCTGTGTTTTCCCATTTTTCTTTTCTCTGAATTGAGAGATATGAGGAGCTGTGTGCATATATATTTTTTGAAGAAGAAGATTTATAGAATGAAAGAGAAAGTGCTTTTGTTTGTTGACACGTTTCGAGAAGAAAAAAAAAAGCACCGAAATGAGAGGAAAGAAGAAGAAGATTTGTTTAATTGGAGACAAGTCTCTGTTTCTTGTCTTATTGACACGTTTTCACTTCGCAGTGCCAGATGTGTCTTGGACTTGGTGGCCTTTTGAAGCCACTTGGATCAATCATTTTCAATGTTCTTTTAATTACAAATTTACCGATTTGTTTAACATTGACACTCTTGAGGTTTAGCCTAGTTACACCTAGATGGTTAAATATGTTTATTCTACCAATAGATCCTTGGGACTTAACGGAGCTCCAATAGTAACTAACACTGTAAGGGTATTATGGTCTTTTAGATTATTAAATAATAAATAAATTGATGGAATCGGCAAAATAGGTTTGCAGCCGCCGCACCTCCTCCACGGCTCCACCGCTTATTTGGGATTTCATTTAAGATTTTTATAATCAATGTCATCGATCACCATAGCAACAGAAATCCGCCTTACCCACTGCAGTAGTGCAGTTATTCTCCCAATTTTTTCTTCTGTTGATACTTGATACTCAAGGGAAGATAGATTTCAGTCATTCGCAACAAGTCCAATTTCAATTTTTCTTTTACCTTTTTTTCTTGAAAATTCCAAAGATAAAACTTGATTATGAGAGGTGTTTGCTATGGAATAATGGTGTCAGATCGTTTAATGAGGGAGGGTCAGCGGTGATTGGTTTTGGGATTTAGATGGATTTGGAGTACGTGATTTGATTTTGTTTGTTTGAAAAAAAAAAAAATTCCCAACAGAAAAGACAGAAAATATAAGGTCAATGGAGTGTTAGGTGTTGTAGAAATTGGGTATGTTAGAAATTGGCCTTGTGAGTTGTGACTGAGTTGCAGAGATGGAGAAAGAATTGTTTGTATAAGAGGTTTTAGCTTGTAGCCTTTGGGTGGTATACACTATACAGACGACAACAATAGTAGACAGAAGAGGTTTTTTTTTTTTTTGTTTTTTTATTTATTTTTTTATTTTTTTATTTTTTTATTTTATTTCCCTTATGTAGAAGGGCATTTTTGACCTTTAATAGTTCAAACTTTGTTAGCTTCACATAACACTAACTATCGTTATCTTTTCTGGGCCTCTTTGTAGATGAAATATCTTTATTCTAGCTATCGTTATCTTTATTCTAAAAAAGTTTGCTTCACAGAACACTAACTATCGTTATCTTATTTGGGTCTCTTTGTAGAATAAAGATATTTCATCATCAGAGTGCAACCAGGCCAAACCTCAAGGGTTACAGTGCAATTTCCCCTTGTTTAAATCGAACCAAAAGCCCTTCTTTTTTTTTTTTTTTTTTTCCTTTATTTACATTATTGCAATTGTCTTCCCCACCCATATTTTTCACTACATACTGCTTTATTTTTTTACTTGAAAGGGAAAAAAAAAAATTATTTAAATGAATTTTGTCAATAAATTAGCAATTTACAGCATCTCCGAAGTAAATTTGTATTTTTAAATTTCTAAATAATGACATATCAGTATTTCTATTTATTATGATCCACTTGAGCAAAAAAAAATTGGAAATACCGGTTGTTCTCTTTATTTCACTCTCTCTTCTCTTTTATTTTACAATTAAATTAGCTATAATATTATTGATGGAAAGAATTAGAAATCCTTATCAACATTTATAGAGGGGTTTCTATAATTAGAAACTCTAATTGATTAACACTAGAAGTCAAATCCCTATTTCCTTTTATGTTGACTCAAATCCGTAATATGAATAGATACTTTGAATGAAACTCCTACCTATTTAATAAATATTAATTTCAAGAGTTATTTATTTATATCTTATTTAATGAATTTATCCATCAAAATCTCTCACTTTTTAAAAATTATTTTTATTTTCCTATTTTTTTATGAAACTCCCACCATTTAATAAGACTTTAATTTAAAGTGTTATTTATATTCTATTTAATGTTTTTTGTACATTGAAATCTCTCACTTTTTCTGTTATTTTTTTAAATTTTGAGATAAATTCTTAGACCATTTTCAATACATATGTCAATGCCAATATTAAAGTTGATACAAAAAAGAGCAAAATGTTATGTTTGACACATCAATTTAGTATTGTACTTCAATGCACAATTCTATTTAAAATGTTATTTTTATTATTTTATTAATTAAAATTATAAAAATAAACACTTAATATTAATACATTCATTTTTTAATTTATTGCTTCAGTGCAACAGTTCTATTAATAAATTTATTATTTCATTTTAAAAAATATATATATATATATATAATAATATTTTTGTAATTAAAAAAAAAAAGCATTTATTGATGTGCCAAATTTGGGACACAAGATAATATGGATCAGGATCCTCTCCTTGGTCCTTGTTTTTCCTTGGCATTTTTTCAAGTGTAATTAAAACATCAAGTTGCATGAGAGAGAAAAAAGTGATCAAATATTGACCATGTATTTTTTATTTTGCTTAGATATCATTAGATTATGAAAAGTCAAGAAAAAACAAGACAATGAGAAGATCTTGATCCATATAGTATATGTCAATTTTAGCACATAGGATCTTGATCCATATAGTATATGTCAATTTTAACACATCATTTGACACTGTATTGGAGAATAATTTTTACACCCCTGTACTAAATTTTAGCATTACACAGTATTAGAGATGCTCTTACTTTAGGATAAGATATTAATTTCAATTTTCAAGTGCTATTTTGTTGAGAATGTCAACAATTACTTTAATAATATCGTTACCTCCTCGTTTTTGTCTCCCTCCCTTAATCTATATATTTCTCTTCCCTTTTTTCCGGTTTCTACATATATTGATGATGGGTCAAAAAATTCA
Organism: Acer negundo; assembly: GCA_035582765.1. Classification (NCBI taxonomy): domain Eukaryota; kingdom Viridiplantae; phylum Streptophyta; class Magnoliopsida; order Sapindales; family Sapindaceae; genus Acer; species Acer negundo. Next base: position 32,862,713 of record CM069241.1, on the reverse strand, counting down.
CTACAAGAGTCCTTCTCTTCTCACCTGATTTCATTATATAATATTTCATCTTTATTTAACATTTTTTTTTTAATCTTTTATTTTTAAAGTGAGTATCGACTAGATTTTTATCTTTTTATTATTTCTCATGATAATATATCTTTTGTTGTAATTTTTTCATCCATATCTTTCTTTGTGTGTGTATAGTTGGTTTTCCATATTTTTTTTGTTAATTATATTAAACTGAATTTTTTTTATTTAATTTATTAATTTTGATCATGATAAATCATGGCAGTTTTCGGTTTCAACAAGACCATCATCATTGACCTGGATAACGATAACTAGGTTATTGATGAGTTGGGTTGGGTGCCACTGAAATTCTCTTATGGTAAACATCCTCTCTGTTGTTGTTTGTTGTCTGTTGTTAATGTATTTCGAACTCCTGTCTTACCTGACATAAACATTATGTTTCATGCTGTTGTATCTTGGGATAGGGGGATAGGACGACGAAAGAGCTTCACTCACAAATTTGAAGAAATTGTGGAGATTCTGAAACAAGTTTTGATTCATCCTAGAATCATCCTTGCCATTAAATCAGCACATGCTCTAGGGTAATCTTGGAAATAAAAAACCCTTAATTTTCTTGCTCCGGATATTTTCTTGACTTTTTCCTATTCTCCTGGAAAAGAAAACCTGGTAATGTCATGTGACTGATTTCCATTGAGGTTTGATTTATTTTTTACAGGTGGGAATTTAGTATTCTGAGTGATGCAAATATGTTCTTCATTGAGACTATTCTGAATCATCTTGGATTGAAAGATTTATTTCTCAGAAATCAACACAAATGAATGGGTTGAATAACTGTTTTTTTCTGGTCTAATTTCAAACAAACTAATTATATAATGCCAATGACAACAATATTGCAAGAAATTATCAAAATTTGAAATTTGAATCAGCTTCCTTCGAAATTTGAAGATTCAATCTCTACCTTTAGATCTTGAAATTCTCCAGCGACCGATCTGATCTGCCGTGGCGGCCGCCAACGCATCGGTCTCGACTTCGGTTCCGTTATGAATCAGACGGGTGGATGTTCGGTGTTGGGGTCTTGAACTGGTACCCGAACTGAAACCCATCATAGGAAATCAAGAGAACAACCGGTATGTTCAGCTTTTTGAGAGTACGAGCTGTGGATTTGGGAGAAGAAGAGAACGATGAAGAGGAATTGGAAGATGAAGAAAAGAAGAGAAAAGTGAAAGCAGCAGCTGCAGAGAGAGCAATGCAAGTGACGAGTACAAGAGCAATAAAGATGATTGTTGAGGTTGGTTTCTGAGGACGATTTGATGAAGAATCGATGTTGAAGGAGAGTAGAGTTGTGGATTGACTTAAAGAGTCTTCTTCTTGTGTAGGTACAGGTACTGGCTTCGTTGAAGGCAATGAATCAGATCATCAGTTTTTGATTTTTTTTTTTTTAATGGGATCGCGTCAAGGTTTGTTCAAAATCTTTATCAATTTTTTTATATATTTTTTCGTTTCAGGAAATTTTAAATGGAAATTGAATTGTTTTCAGGAAGTTGGATTGAGAGGATTGATGGGTAAAAGTCACATGAAAGTAGTGTTGAGATGGATGAGGGAGAGACAAAAACTCGGGCTGATGAATGATGGTGATCTGGGTTGTGGTAATGGTGGTGGAGCTGGTGAGCGATGATATTTGAATTACAATTGTTTTTTTTTTTTTTTTAAATTTCTTTGGGTTTAATTTTTTTGTTGTCGATCTGGGTTGTGGTGTTGTTGATCTGGGATGGTGATGGTGGTGGATCTGGGTTGATGAAGAATATTTCTGGAAAATCTTGGTTAAATCTTGGTTTTAAAATCATAAATATTTTTTATCATAAATATCATAAATTTATCATAAAAAATCTGCAGAAATGCTTTTAATTTTTTTAGTTTAATAGAATTTTTTTTCTCAATTTTTTATATAATTATTTTTTATTTTTTAAATAAAGAAATCCCCACAATTTTTTATTTATTAAATATGATTTTAATTTTTAGTTTTTTAATTTTAATTAAGGGTAAAACGGTCTTTTCATTATTGTCAGAAACCTTCAGAGGTATTATAGTCATTTAGACCAACTGGCATGGCAGAATCTGTCTTTATTCTGTCATAGAAGGACTAAACGTTACAATACCAAAAAAAATGGACTAAATACAGATTAAGAAAAACTACGAGGGCTAAAATGAAATTCTCCCTTGAATATACTAGCTAATTGAGATCTTTCATAGATAAACAACCCATGCGGTCGTTTTTGAAAATACATATGGGGTCTCCGGGGCTTGTTGACCTGTTGACTTCATTAATTGAAAAGAGTCGTCGTTTATGAGTAAACCAGGAAAAAACCTTATCAATTTCACTTTTTATGTTTTGAGCTCATTCACCGAGACACATTGGTAGTGGTTTTATTTTTTCTTTCTGTGCTTACTACTCCATGAACGCTTTAATCAGAAGTTGATTGATGCTCGGTAATATCTTCGGATCTGTTCTTCTTTAATCATAATTTGCACTCACTACTTTATTTTCATCGTTTGATCTTCAGATCTTTAGTATACTTTCTCATCATCCTGTTATCCTAATTGTTGTTTTGTTTTTCAGCTTTCTTGTTCTCTCTGTTTTGGTTTCGTTTTTGTCTGCTTCACAATTCTTGTTTTTTGTTTCAAGAATATTTGTCGTTGTTGTTTCCCTGTTAGGTCTCTGTTTCCATTTTGCTTGAAATCCATTTGTCAATACTTCAAACCAAAAAAGAAAAAAAAAAAAAAAAGTTGAACCTGCAATTCCTTAGTTTGGTACTTGTGAACTATTAATATTCTTGATCATTATAGTTCGAATCCTTTTTATTTTCATCCTTTGATCACAAACAAATTTACTGTTATTGATTCAGAAGTTGAAATATATCCGATTCCGTGCCTAATTTGCCATCAGATTCTACTGTTTGATCTCAAAAACACTTTGCTAATATTGTTAAATGGCTGAGATTGTTGTTTCTGTAGTGGCAAAAGTTGCCGAATACTTGGTTGGTCCCGTAAGAGATGGACTCATCTATTTCTGGAAGTACAAGAGTAACTTTAAGAATCTGGAGAATCAAGTTCAGAAAATCCAGGTTCAAAGAGATATAGTACAACATCAGGTTAAGAAAAGGGGAAGATATTGAACAACATGTTGTTGATTGGCTGGAAAGAGTGAAGGACATCATCGATGAGAAATCTGAGATTTTCCGAGAAAATGAGGAAGCAAACATGCGATGTTTCAATAGGTTGTGTCCTAATTTGAAGAAACAATATCAACATAGCAAGAAAGTAGCAACCAAGGCTAAGGATGTTGCTCAACTCCATGAACAAGGGAAATTCGATAATAAAATTTCCTACAATACCGTTCCAGAGGAGATATGGCATTCATCTACTAAACCTTACGAGGATTTTGAATCAAGAATGTCCATTCTGAAAGATATACTAATTGCATTGACTAGCGCTGATGTCAACACGGTTGGAGTGTATGGCATGGGCGGCATTGGAAAGACAACATTGGCAAGAGAAGTTGGTAGACAAGCTGAGAAAGACAAGCTCTTTGATGTGGTTGTTTTTGAAGAAGTATCCCAGAGAATAGACGAAGAAAAGATTAAAAACATTCAATATGCAATCGCTGATAAACTGGGTTTGGTATTCAAGGAGGATAGTGAATCCGGAAGAGCAAGAAAGCTACATAGAGAAATGAAGAAATTGAAAAGCATCCTTGTGATTTTAGATAACATATGGGGAAGTCTTGATTTCCAAAAGGTAGGAATTCCTTGTGGAGACCATAGAGGATGTAAATTGTTGCTGACGGCAAGCAGTCGACAGGTATTATCAGATAATATGGAATCTCAAGTTAATTTTCTTGTTGGTGTTTTAAATTACAAAGAAGCTTGGAACTTGTTTAAAAAGACAGCCGGTGCTTGTGTAGAAGAACCCAATTTCCGATCTTTAGCAATTGACATAGTCCACGCTTGTGGAGGTGTGCCCATCGCCATTATTACAATAGCGAAAGCATTGAGAAACAAGCATGTGTGTGAATGGAATAATGCCTTGCAAGAGCTTAGATGTCCTTCCACGAGAAACTTCGAGGGAGTGGCCAAAGAGACATATTCAAGTATAGAGTTTAGTTACAAACAATTAAAAAACGAGGAACTCAAATCAACATTTTTGATTTGTAGTATGATGGGAAATACTCATGATGCTTCCATCGGAGACTTGCTAAAGTATTGTATGGGTTTGGGTATATTTAAAAGTATCAATACGGTGGAAGAAGCACGGAATAGGGTAAGTACATTTGTTCAAAAACTCGAATCCGCTTCTTTGTTACTTGACACCAATAATGAAAGCTTTTCAATGCATGATGTTGTACGTGATGTTGCTAGATCAATTGCATACAGAGATCAACATGCATTTACTGTAACAGATAACGTCGTTCCAAGGGATTGGGTGGACAAGGATACATTGAAAAATTGCACTGCAATCTCCTTGCACAATATTAGTGAGCTTCCTAATGATTTACAATGTCCGCAACTTAAATTTTTCTACATGAAAGCTACAAATCATTCATTTGAAATCCCTGATAATTTTTTTTCAAAGATGCCGGAGCTTAGGGTTTTACACATAATTGGAGTGGATTTATTGTCATCGCCTACATCACTTTGTCTACTAGTAAACCTTCGAACACTTTATTTGGAGCGATGCAAATTGGGTAACGGAACAATTGATGGAGGCTTGAAGAAGCTAGAAATTCTTAGCTTTTACGGTTCTAATATTGTGCAGCTGGCCGCGGAAATAGGTTCATTGTCACAGTTAAGGTTGTTGGATTTGACCAATTGTTCAGAGCTCACAGTTATTCCCCCTTATGTTTTATCAAGCTTAACACAGTTAGAAGAAGTGTGTATGGGTAATACTTCTATCAAATGGGAGGTTGAAGGACTTTACGTTCAAAGAAGTAATGCTAGTCTCGATGAGTTAAAGAGCTTGCCTCGCCTAACTGCTTTAGAATTACATATTGGAGATGTCAAGATTCTACCGAAAGGCTTGCTCTCTGAAAAGCTGAAAAAGTACATCCTGGTCATAGGAGACGAGGGCCACGGTTGGGTTAGTCATACAACTAATGACATTTCCAGAACACTGATACTTGAGCGCATAACCAGTAATTGCTATGGGGATGTCGTTGCTGAAAGACAGAGTGTTAACTACTTCCTTCATGTATTAGATAGAGAGGGATTTTCAGAATTGAAGCATCTCAGAGTAAATTACAATCCATGTTTTTTTTGTATTGCTGACTTTGTGGAATCAGTATCATGGGATCCCTTCTCTCTCTTGGAGTCATTGGTTCTTAGCCACTTGTTCAACTTGGAGAAGGTATACAATGGCCACCTTGGAGCTCAGTCTTTTCACCACTTAAGAATTATAAAAGTTGAATACTGTGATGAATTGAAGAATATCTTCTCATTTTCCACGGTTGGAGGTCTACAAAAACTAAAAGAAATTGAAGTGGCTTGTTGCGCGAATATGAAAGAGATTTTTGCTATTGGGAGCGAAGAAGATATCATCAAAAATGAAGTGATTGATGAGATTAACTGCTTCAATGAATTACGCTCCATCACTCTAATACGTCTTCCACGGCTCATAAGCTTCTGCTCTCGACTCATTTCGGAGGGCGAGATCTATACTCACTCCCCATTTTTTAATGAAAAGGTATGTTCACAACAACCTTCATGTTCTCTGCCATTTTTATTCTTTTTGCCTATTCTCATCTATTAACAATTATAGAAAATATTCTTTAATATATATATATATATATATAAATTAAATCTCTCAGAAAAGAAAAAGGAATGTCGGTTGCTCACCTAGATCTTATTCTTGTACTTAAGGTTTGAGGATTTTTAAAAGAGTATTATCAATTTAGTCCCTAAGTTTTGGCTAATTGTGTTTTGGCTAAGTTTGGACTTTTTGTAACTAATTGTGTTAATAACTTTAAGTTTTACTCTTTAGTTTTTTATCTTTTTCTCTTTCATACTTTTTTTAGATCACTTCTCTCAAACTTTCGAGAATTTTTCTTCTCCATGAGTCCTCAATGCACTCCACTCAACAGGGACGGAGGTAGTATAGAGCCAAAGGGGGGCAGTAAGTTTTCAAATTTTACAAATTTGACTCTGTCAATTTTTGTAAAATCCTTATTTTTTAGATATTTATGCTTTTAGCTCTATTTCATTTTTTATTTGTCTAATCTTAATATTTTTTGAAGCAATTTTCTAATATTTCTATAAATTAACTGGACATTTAGAAGCAATTTTAAATGTTATACTTCTGATATGATATTTATTTTAATCAATATGAGAAAATTGTTTCTCACTCTAATACCATGTTATACTTTTGATATGATATTTATTTTATTATAATCAATATATGTTAATTTATACAATTAAAACATGTCAACCAAAGATATATAATTTATATTTAACTGTTAAAATATTTTAGCAAACAAACTTTTATCATTTTTTAAAATTAAATTAGTTTTTGGATGTTATAAAAATATTAGGAGTACAATTTAAATTTAAATTAGTTTAATTTCTAACTCTTAAGAAATTGTTCAATGGCATGAACATTAATTGCAGGTTGCATTCCCTATTTTAGAAAGATTAAACATTTCGTTTGTGGATAGTTTAGAGAAAATATGGCGCAAGCAAGTTGGGGTGGATTCATTTTGCAATCTAAAATCAATGGAAATTACAGGGTGCCATAAGGTACGGAGTGTAATTCCACTAGATATGTGCAGAAGGCTTTCAAGGCTAGAGTCACTAAGTGTTAGTGATTGTGCTTCACTGGAAGAGATTTATGATCTCCAAGAAATAGATTTTGAAGAATCACATAATTCTACAATAGTAACTCAACTAAGAGAACTCCGTTTGTATGATCTACCAAAACTGAAGCACATATGGAATGTATGTCCTCAAGGAATGTTTTCCTTCACAAAGCTACACATAGTAAGAGTTTCTACATGTCAGAATCTGAAAAATCTCTTTCCGGCCTCCATCGCCAAGGATCTTTTGCAACTTGAAGAACTTGACGTAAAAAACTGTGGAGTGGAGGAGATTGTTGCGGAGGAAACAGAAAACACACCTACTAGATTTGTTTTTCCACACCTAACCTCCTTGAAACTATGGGATTTACCTCAACTTACAACTTTTTACCCTGGAATACATACATCAGAATGGCCAATCTTGGAAGAGCTGTATTTGAATCGTTGTGACAAAATGGAGATATTTGCTTCGGATAAGGATCACGGACTTGGTATCCAAGGGCAAAAACCGTTGTTTTTGGTTGAAAAGGTACAACCCAATTATTCTTTTTAACTGTGTGCCCAATACCAAATTTTGTTGATTAGGAAGCATCAGAAAATGAGGTGAAAAAATGAAAAAATGAAAAAAAATAGTTATAGTTTTGAAAATTTTATAAATTTTATTTACAAGTATATTTTATTGAACTTATTATCCATAAAATTATTAAGAATCGAGGTCTTTACTTTATGTTAAAATAAGGGCTCCTTAGGAAAGAATGTACACCACTATATATATATATATATGGAAAATTGTTTTGTCCATTAATGTATTCATGCATCTTTACAATTTGGTATTGTTTTGTTATGGTCACATGCAACTCAAGTGAATTAAGGCATGTAAGCCCAAAATTAGGCCAAATTTTAATGGTATATCGATACATTAATGCTCTAAATGGTATCTCATATATAAATACGGTTAGGTCGGTCAATCCTGATTGAAGTTACGCAATGCTGTGGAACTTTGGTCTTAAATTTTATTTTTTCAGAATTAACCTGACTATAAATTTTTTATTATATATAAAGTGGGGATCTCTGCTAAGCTTAGTGATTGTTGATGGGATGCTGTTTTTGGAGTGATTGGAAAGTGGGTTTGGTGAGGCAGGAAACATTTAAGTTCCATTCTTTATCCTTAAATTCCCCTTTTTGAGAGCTCCTTATTAAGTTTCATTTTTTTGGTGTAATATACTATTATTATCAACTAGAATTATATTGTAATTTGGTGTGGCTTGAACTCTGCAGGTTGCATTCCCTAGCTTAAAGAAAATGGTAATGTCCGGTGCAAATAAGCTACTAACAGCTTTTCAGTTTAACATGTTTGAGAGATTCTCAAGGCTAGAGTCACTTACTGTTAGTAATTGTGACTCACTGGAGCAAATATTTGGACTCCAAGGAGAACATATTGAAGAATCACATTCACATTCTGCATTAGTAACTCAGTTAAGAGAACTGCACATTACTAATCTGTCAAAACTGAAGCACATATGGTACAAGGATCCTCAACAAATGTTCTCCTTCCAAAAACTACAGCAAGTGAGAGTTTCTCATTGTCAAAGGTTGAAAAGTCTTTTTCCGGCCTCAATTGCAATGAATCTTTTGCAACTTGAACATCTTCATGTCCATAAGTGCGGGTTGGAGGAGATTGTTGCGGAAGAAAGAGAAGCAAAAGCAATTCCTAGATTTGTCTTTCCACGGATAACTGCCTTGGCGCTTAAGGAATTACATGAACTTAGAACCTTTTATCCTGGAATAAATTCTTTAGAATGGCCGGCCTTAAAGAAGTTGGAAGTGCTTGACTGTGACAAAATAGAGATATTATTCATGTCAAAACTATTCGACTTCCATGAAAATTATGAAGGCCAACTTGGCATCTCAGTTCGGCAGCCTCTCTTCATGGTTGAAAAGGTACGAGACTCATTTCTTTAATTTAACTTACAGACCAGTTTTGAATAAAATGTTTATTGTTATTGTTAATAACAAAAAAGAATGTTTAATTCAATGGCTTGAGCGCTGCAGGTTACATTCCCGAAATTAGAAGAAATAAAAATTCGCGGTGCGCATAACTTAAAGATAATATGGCAGAAGCAGCTTGCTGAGGATTCCTTTTGCAATCTAAAGTCTATCGAAGTTGAAGGGTGCAATAAGCTATGTACTCTTTCTCAGTCCAATACACTGGAAATATTTTTGAGGCTAGAATCATTATATATCGTTGATTGTGACGCAATAGAAGAGATATTTGATCTCCGAGGAATAAATTTTGAAAAATCAGATCATTCACCAGCGGTATGTGAGTTAAGGGAACTGAATATTCATAAACTACCAAAATTGAAGCACATATGGAATGCATATCCTCAAGGGATGTTGTTTTCCTTTCAAAAACTACATAAGGTGAAGGTTTATGAATGTCAAAGTTTGAAAAATCTCTTTCCAGCCTCCATTGCAAGTAACCTTTTGCAACTTGAAGAAGTTGATATGTATGATTGTGGAGTGGAAGAGATTGTTGCAAAGGAAAGTGAATTCGGAAAAGCTGCTACTATTACATTTGTTTTTCCGCATATAACATCCCTAAAACTAAAGGAATTACCTCAACTTACAACTTTTTACCCTGGATTACATTCTTCAGAGTGGCCAGTCTTAAAGAAGTTGCAAGTTTTTGGTTGTGACAAAATTGAGTTATTAGCTTCTGAACAAGAGAATAATATCGACAGCCAACTTCATATCTCAGTGCAACGATCTCTCTTTTTGGCCAAAAAGGTACGGGACTCGACTCATTTCTTCTTTTTGTAATTATGATTATGAACACACTTATTTATCTTTCCATTGTCCAACTTAAAAAGTTATATATCTAAATCTTTGGTCAATCTGGATACACATTTTTGGTATACTTTGAGACATCAACGTAAAAGTGTGATGTGTATTATTATATTCAAAATATACCTTAAATGTATACTCGTGAGAGAAAAATTGATATTTAGGGTGTGCAAGATTTTCAATTTCAATCTTTTAAGACGAATCCAAATTAAAAACTGTTTGCTGCCAAACTTGTCCCGTCCGTTCAACTTTTTCAAAATATATAAACTTCACTAAAATTAGTTAAAATTGTCAAATTTGGCCTACCAAATTTTCAGTTGTTAATTTTTAATAGCTACACTTTTATTTTGATTGTTTATAACCAATTTTCAATATTTTAGTTTAAAGAATAGCCAACAAAAATCCAAAGTGCCCTTAATGAAATTTCATTTTCTTCCTCCCAATTTGTCTTACATCTCTATTATCTTTTCAAGCTTTCTCACTTTACTCTTTCTCTCGCTCAACCTAACTAAATCAATACTTTTTTAATCAAATCCTCTTAAAACATAAGATCTTATACTCACAAAGTGATATAAACAAGATATAAACAAATAATTGTCTCAATTGGTGACTGATCAACACTTCTGACCTATAAATACCGTGATTTGAAGTTTATGTACGTTAATCTCTCACTAATTAAAATGTGTATATAGTCTTTGCAATATGATACATTTCATTTAATTCTATTATTTTGTAAATCAAGAACATGCACCGTCGATTATCATATATTAGAAATAATGGGATTCTTGGTTTAAATAAAAGTATGAGAGAGCATAAGTGTTTCTTACAATTATTTACCGTGTAAATTAATTTCCATAAAATATAAAGTTATGTTGAAAAAAAATTTCTCTAAGGATCTGGATCCCCTCCTCAACTTAAGTATCATCATCTTGTCCTCACTTTCATAATTTATTTCTACGTGTAAAAACATAAAAATCAATGGTCTAAATTATTTCTATCTTTTGGTAGGGTAAAGACATAAAAATTAATAGCATTAATATGGAACATTGTTTTGTTATACAGTATTTGACATGGAAATTTATTATAAAGGTGAGGATAAGGTGATGATACTTAAGGTAAAGAGGGGATCCAAATCCTTTCTCTAACTAATAGACATGTGCATAATTTGGATAACTGATCCAAGCGTTTAATTTAAAACTTAATTTGACTAACTAATCACACATTGATTTAAGAATTAAATTCATAATTTTTAGTTATTAGGACCAACTAAATTTTCAAAAGTGGCTTAAAAAAGTTAGTGACAAATTTTTGTGGCTAATAATAAATTTTTACTGTAAAATTATTTGAGCCCTAAGGATATAACTCTAATTTATCTTAGATTGGTCCGCAGGGTTCTTTCCCCAAGTTAGAGGAATTGGAATTAAGAGGAAAGGGTATGAAGATGATATCGGACCAGTTTTCAGAACACCTCTTTCGCAAGCTAAATTTTCTTGAGGTCTACGACGTCTCATCCGCAGTTTTCCCACTTGGTATCCTTCAAAAATTTCTCAGTCTAGAGAAACTTGTACTGAATTGTAGTTCATACAAAGAGATATTTTCATGTGAAAAGACCGAGAAACCTGCTAGGATGATGCTACCACAGATAAAGGCTTTACATCTCCATCACCTTTGTGAGCTGAAGCACATTTGGAAACAAAACTCCGAACTTGACCTATTTCTTCAAAATCTTGAAAAGCTGAAAGTAATGAATTGTGACAGTTTGACTGATCATCTAGTGCCATCCGGGTCATATTTCCGAAATCTAACAATTCTGCACGTATGGAATTGCAATGGATTGAGAAACTTAGTAACATCCACAACAGCTAAAAGTTTGATGCGACTTGTAGAAATGAGAATAGGTGATAGCAGGATGATGGTAGAAATAGTAGCAAATGATCAGGGAGATATTGTAACAGAAGATGAAATTATTTTCGACCAATTGAAGAATTTGTCTTTCTATTCTTTACCAAGTTTTACAGGCTTCTGCTCTGCAAACTACACCTTCAAATTCCCGTCTTTGGAACAATTAACTGTGACGGAGTGCCCAAAAATGAAGATTTTCTCTCCTGGAGTCTTAAATACGCCGATGTTACAAACATTACAAAAATCGAAATCAGGAGACTATATTTGGGAGGGTGACCTTAATACAACCATACGACGGATGCATGAAGAAAAGGTATGCATGCATCGGTTAACTAGCTAGATTAATTTATTGTTCCCTTTTGTGGATTCCTTATTACTCTAGCTTGTCCAGAGTTTTCCTAACAATTTGATGATGACCTTACCGTTTGATGTTTTATTTTGGTGGTTCTATAAAAGGAATTTCGAGTCCGTTTTGCAGATGCCTAGAGGTTTATACAAGAATTTGGAGGAAGGAGATCGATTTTCCAATGAAGTTTGAGAGACATTGGGGATGTTTAACTCAGCTGCTCCTAAAAATAGGACGTTACAAATTACACCCATATTCCCATTGAAGTCACGGTTTGCTCCAGCTTATTAACCTCTTATATATTCTTCTTCTTGTTTATTACTTATATATATATATAATCAGCCTGATAATGCGTTTGGGGAAGTGATTTTTAAATATTCAAAATTGTGATGAAGAAGCACTTCCTCTAAATATATATGTTTATAAAAACTGCTTTTACATTAAACTATTATAAAATGAACTAAATTAAGATTATTATCATTGAAGAACATGATAAATGGTTGCATTGATATTCATTTTAGGAACTGATACCACAGATCATTCACATTTATTAGTTTGATAGCAAAAGTCTATTTAATTGACTGCTCACATTCACGTTATTGCTCAGGTCTCGATAAATTACATTATATTATATTATATAGATCGGGCTATATCAATTTAAATTTCTAACTTAATTTTTATACTTTAACCCTTCAACCATTGGATTAAAGAGCACTTCAGTGGTTGAGATATTGAAATCAAAAAACTAATCAGAAATTTAGGTTGGTATAGACCAACCCATATTATATATATATGTGTGTGTGTGTGTGCATGTTGATTGCGAATTCGAAAATCCAATTAATCTAGCTTGATGATTACTTTCTCAACCCATTTCTTGTTTAGTTGCCTGAAATTCAATTATAAACTCAAACCATAATGATCATTATCAACAACATGCTAAACACAATATGTAGCATAATATATGTACTTGTCATGATATGAGCATGAATTATTGTTGACTTGCCATTTGCTTTATTCAAACTTGTTTAATTACGTCTACTACTGATAATTGCAATTGCTTGCACTATGATTGTCCTTCCAAGTACTATTTCCATTATATATGCAATATCTTCTGAACAAGCTTGCTATTGAGCATGGCTAATTTAATTTTTTTCTTGCGTCTTTTGGAAGGTTGGTGAACTCAAGAAACTAATAGATGAAGGTCAAATAAAGTACATAGGTCTATCCGAAGCTTCCGCTTCAACAACTTCAACGATCAGATCGAGGAGCTCATGTTGCTCATCCGATAACAGCTGCATGTACAGATGGAATGGTCCTTATGGTCATGAGATCTAGACACAAAGAAATTGTTCCCCAAAATTGGTCATATATATGCTAATATAAATACATGTCCTGTTAATTTCTTTGAATACAGATTGGATTGTTTGGAACTGAGAAAGTGGGATACACATTTGCTCCCATAATTTGCATTTGGTTCGTCCTGATTGGTGGCATTGGTGCCTATAACATTATAATGATTAGAGCTGTAAATCCATGATACAAGCTTGGCAGGATGGTGCGGTGCACTTGCATGGTGAGAATGAGGTGGTTGAAGTAGGAGCAGGAATTTTGAAGAGATTGATGATAAATTATGTATACAATTTCATCAACAGAAAATTTGAGAAAATATTGAAAATTTTTTTGATCACATTCTTCATAAGAGCATTCTCTAAGTGGGAATGACTTATGAACTTTGAATGCTCTAATAGTTTTTGGATCTGTGTTATTTGTTCAAGTTATTTTAATAATGGTTAGTGAGTTTTCTATTTTATGCTTGTAATGCTTATGAATTTGTGGCATAATTTATTTGGGAGAAGCAACAATCAATCCTGACTTTCTGCAGATATGGTGCAAGAGTTGATATAAATCTCAAATTTTGGTAAACCATTTTTCCAACTTTGAGTGCTCTAACAGTTTTTGGATTTGTGTTATTTGTTCAAGTTATTATACTGATCATGTAAAATAAGTTAAATAAGTAAACAAATTGAGAAAATGGTTAGGTGAGTTTTCTATGCTATTCTTAGCGGTGGGCAAAAAACCAATAAATCGAACCGAATCAATCCAATCGGTTTTTTTTCCGATTTTCTTATATTGGTTGTTTCAGTTCGGTTTATTTTTTTGAAAATCAATTGAATCGTTTTTTTTCCCAGTTCGCTATCCCAAACTGAGATCCAACTTACAAAAATAAATAAATAAATAAATAAACCTTTTTTTTTAATTTTTTTATTTTTATGTTCAACAATTCATGAAACTTTAAAATTATGAAAGAGTGTCACATAATATATATTTTTTTCTTTGTTTTTTTTGCTAAATATTATTTTTAACTAGTATTTTCAATTTGTTTAAGCCTATAATTTAATTTGGTCAAAGGCCTAAAATGATTAAAATATAAAATATGTATACTAATTAAAACCTATGAATTTGGCACCATTTGACCAAAACCGAAAAAACTGAACCGAACCAGTCCAATTCGGTTAGTTTTTTATCAATTGACATTTGTAAATTTTTTTGGATCGGTTTATGTTTTCAAAAACCGAACTTTATCGGTTTTTTATTGGTTCTATTAAAAAATGAACCGATCCATTAAATGTTCACCCCTAACTATTCTTGTAATTTTTCAACTCTAATTTATAAATGGGTTCACATCTAGATTTTGGATTTTAGTGTTCTAATTTATTTGGATTTTTTCAGAGATTTAGGATAATATATTTTTGAATTGTATCTCTCAATTCTATAACCTACCATTTCCAATCTCCATATCATCTAATAAATTGGGTGTTTTGTAATTTTGAAATGACATGAAGTTAAAAATGCTTTACAATCCAGTTTTACCTTTTTACACTACTTTTCTAAATCACTAATGCTAGACCATACCAAAATTTAGTCCAAATTTCAACTCAAATGATGTGGCAAGTGAGTCGGCAAGTGAGATGATGTGATTAATGAAAAAACTATTTGTCACATCATTTGAGTTGAAATTTGGGTTAAATTTTTGGGTAGTCTATCATTACTCTTTCTAAATACACTACATTATAAAATTTAAATTTTGAAATTTTGAAAGGACAATTCATTTTATTTCAAAATTATCTTTTGACACCACTTTTTATAAACAAATAATGATATTTTGTCCAAATGATGTGGTATCACTATAACCCATTCATTTAAGTTGTATTAGATTTGCATGATTTAAATGAATAGATTATAGCCACATCACCTCTTAGCATAGTTAGTAGTGCCCATCACTTCCACATAAATGGTGAGGGGTTCAAATCCCACCATGCGTATTTTACAAGCATGTGTGGGGAGTTTTCTTCCCGGGTTGTAGGAGTAGTTACCTCTCGTTATAGGAATAGATATCTGGGACACACATGTATTGTTTGATCTTAGCATGTCCCATTGGTCCTATTGTAAAAGTTCTTGTAATATTTCAAAAAAAATAAATAATAATAAATAGATTATAGTATTGCCATATTATTTGAACACTGGATTTGAACATCAAATTTAAGTAAAATAGCATTAATCTTTTATTAAACATATCGTCATAAAAACTTATTTCAAAAAAAAAAAAAAAAAACCAAAATCATTTTGTTTCAAAATTATCTTCTTTTTCATTAAATACTGAAATCGAGAAGTTTTTTCTACTCCATTTAACTATTTTTTTTAAAAAAAAAAAATTAAGAGTCAAACAGTTAATTAAAAACATCTGATTTTTTTTTTTTTTTTTTTGCTTATTGTTTGTTTATGCAAAAATCAACTCTTTAAAAAAAATGTTTGTTTCTTGTTATAAATCATTCTCACATCATTTTCAAATCAAATAAAACTTTAATGATATTAAAACAAATGTTTTAGACTTTTAGGGTTTGTAAAACGTAAAAGAAAAAAAAAAAAAAGTAAAGTTGGATTGTAATGTATTTAGAATTCTTGGTCTGTTTTAATAATTTTAATTATGATAAAATTGTCATATAATAAAATAAATTAAACCGGAGTATATAAAGAAGATAGAGATTTTCTTTTTACAATCCAATTTTATTTTCTCACATCTTTTTCTAAATACACTTCACTCTAAAAACCAAATTGAACCGAACACCTTTATCTCGGTTCGATTCAATTCGGTTTTGGGCATATTGTGTTTTGAAGGTTTTTTTATATGTTTTTTTTTTAGTTTTTTGGGCCTTTAACCTACATTTTTGGCATTTAAGCTTACACTTTTTAAGAAAACATAATATGTAAAAAATAATTTAAACAAAATACAACCCAATTTTATTTAGTCCTATTATTCAATCAAAATATTAAATCTTCATAACTTCTATAAATAGAAGTCAAAAAATGTAGTACATAATGTAGTCTAAAATAAAACATCATTAACAAACAATCCATAATAAAATTGAACCTTATAAAATAATTAATTAAGACAATTCGGTTTATTCGGTTCAGTTCGGTTTTGTATGTCCAAAACCAAAACCAAACCAAATTCAATTCGGTTTTCAAATATCAAATCTGTTTGAACTGAATAGAAGCTATGAACCAAACCGAACCGAACACCACTTTTCGGTTTAATTCGGTTTCCGTTTTTATGCCCACCCATAATTAAGATTTTATGATTTTCAAAAAATTTAAAGAAAAAAAAAAAAGACTACCTTCTCCCTCCTCCCTTATCTTTCTCTACCTTCTCTGTTGCAGAGGCGGTAGATGGCTCAACGGCAGTGGGAGGCATGCGGCGTTGGTGAGGCTGTAATGAAGGTGTTGGTGATGATGCAGATATTGTGAGGGGATTGGTGATTCGATTTCGATCCACACGTAATCTCAAAAACTAAAACAACAATCTAATTTTAAGAGACTCACAAAATCAACTCTAATAGTATTGATGTAATTGTCAACATAGAAATTATATAGCAAAAAATTAAAAATTAAAAAATTAATTTTTTTTTTTTTTAAAGAATGATTGGGTATTGGCCTATTGGAGATCTGGTGACATACCAGATCTCAAATGTTTTTTTTTTTTTTTCTAATAATTTTATTTAAAATATATTACTTTAATATTTTATTTAAGGAATATAACAGACTTTTAATAAATTTTTAAGGGTATAATAGTCTGTCAAATAGTCAACTGAAGTCCATCTACAGAGTTCTAACTGACGTTAGATCTGAGGAGAAGTTTCTGAATAAACGCATTTTTGTATTCCCATCCAGCAATAGTTAAAAGATCAAGGATATTTTTGATTTTGACCCTTTAAACAGACACATTCAGCAACTCAGTAATTTGTTGAAAAAGAAGCAAGGGTAAAACCGGCAAATCAGCAAAGCTTTTTGTTGGATCAACCCCCACTCGCGTTGTGAGCTGCACAGCCAAGTTGACTCGGCACGCGCAAGTAATACCCCGAATCAACTCGGGACGTGACTTGCATGCTCCGAGTTGACTCGGGAGGCTGTAGCTAGCTGCCAAGTACCAACTCGATTACCGAGTCAACCTTGCTGGTTTTGGAAGGAAGATATCATTTCATATTATTTTTATATATATAATCTCTTTTTCTTTCTTTTTTTTTTAAGGGAATATATACACACAAGTAATCATCAATACAAGAAATCGGTACCGGTAAATATATTGGAGATTTGAATTTATAAATTATCATTGGAAATATTTCGATATTAAATACAATTGGAAGAAAATTATAAATAAATACAAAGTTAAATAAAAAATTGGTATAATTAATTTTTTTTTTTTGAGATTAAAAATAAAAATATATATGGTAATATTCAACAGAGAATTCAAGCTAAGTAAAAAAAATATAAATAAATAAATAAATAAAAATAATAATTCCCCGGAGAATAAGAATATTTGGATCACCATTTATGCAATGACTAGAATTGATATAAATCATATAATATTATTGAAATTAGGAAAAAGAAAATTGTGATCATTTAAAAAATAAAAAATAAAAAAAAACAAAAAAAAAAAACTAGAGCATCAAATCTCGAAATATCCGAAATATTATTGATGTATCCTAATATTTCCCTAAGATTTAATATTAATATCATATATTCTAAAATTATGGAAATACTGTGATATTATTGATATTTACTTACTTAATTGAATAAATTGTAACAAAATAAAAAAGAAATCTTTATTGATGGGTTGATATGTATTCAAAGTTTTTTGAAATATTGAAATTAATAATTACCATACTCTTAGATGGGCATATAAAGAAATAAATAACAAAAATTTGAGAATATTCAAATTTAGATAAAAACAAATTTACACGAAAAAGAAAAAGAAAAAGAAAATTTATTTAAAATTTAGGAGTCCAAATCTTTCTTGATATGTAATAGGTAAATGTTAACGAACCCTATAATGAATAATATGAATATGGAATAATTAAGGATAACTTAGAAGTGATCATGATTGACATTAATGGATAATGATGACAATTAACTCTTGTTTATGATTAATTTGGAATTTTGATGGCCAATCCTTATTATTTACAGTTAAAAGCGATGATTATTGGAGTGTGGAGATCATATCTACCTCTATAAGCTATATGGCTACCAAATAGTGATTATTAGTAGAGAAAGGTAATAGCGCATCCCGTTTTTTATTTGCTATTTTTTGAAAAAAAAAAAAAAAAAAATATGAAAACAGTATTTTTATTTTCAATTTTAAAATCCGAAAACACATCTGATAGCATACATTAAAAGCTGTATTCTAAAAATGAAAATAAGAAAAACGCGTCTGGTAAGATAACTGAAAAATATCAAAAAACTGTAATTTTTCTATTATCTTTTTTTTTTTCCTATTTTAATTTTTAAATTTGAATAAAAAGTGGGTCAATAATTCATCACAAATAATTACCAACTAACTCATAATTTAAAAATAAATTTTAATTTTTTACTAAGTGTAAATTAAAATTTCTAAATTAACCTCCACTTATATATATAGTTGAATTGCGGTTTCATAATCAATATACTGTATTTATAAAAATTTTAAAAAAAAATAGGAGAATTTTTTTTATAAAAGAAATAGACGTCGGAGAAAGATCTTGATAATTACAATTATTTAAACTCTACCTAAACAGGTGCAATGAAAGTGATCGAAGTTACAAAAAAAAAATTAAAAATTAAAAGCTTTCATAAGAAAAAAAGAAAAATAAAAATAAATGAGCAGATCAGATCAGCGGCTCCAAGGTCGGAAGAGGATTTCACCTCCTCCGGCCTTGTTGGAGCAGATCGGTTGTTCCTCTGGTCTTACTTTCCATCTTACTTTCATGGATAATAGGAAAAAGAAGGAGTAAGAGGAGAAGAAGAAAGAAGAAGAATATGAAGATGAAGAAAGAAGACGAAGAGAAAAGAGATGATGAAGAAGAAGAAAGTTTAGGAGAAAAAAGGAAATTTTAGAAAATTTTAAATGCTTTTGTCACATGGGTAAAAGACTTCTAAACCATACAATTGGATATAACAATCTAAATCACAAATAAGTATTGGGTGGGATTGACACCCTTCTAGTGATCTAATAATACCCAATTTTTTAAAGTTTTGGTTTAATTATATAAAATTAAATGGTTTTATTAAATTTTATTGATTTATTTCAGAAACTAATCTTCCTAATTATTTTTTAAACTTAACTCATCTTAGATTATCTTCAGTGTAAGAGTGGTTTGTAAAAAAAAGAGATGACACGTATAATAAATAGACAGTCTGTTAATAAATGTATTTACAATACAGTTGTGTATATTCAACCTCAAGCTGATATGGTAAAAAAAAAAAAAATTAGACATTGTCGTCTATTTTCAGACGGTCTGTTGTAAAGTTATTTTTTCGTTTGAGTCAGTAAGTATTTAAAATTGATATTAATTTTTTTATCTATTTTCGGTAAGGAAATAAAATAAAAAAGAAAACAAGAAAAAAAAAATTATACACGTGAAAAAAAAAAATGTGTTTTAAACAAAAGCATTTGAAATAATGATAGCAATTCGAGTAAGCCCGACTTGGCCTGGCCCGACAAAGGTATGCCGGGCCGCTATGCAGGCTGGGCCAAAAAGGCTTACCAAGGTAACAGGCTAAGCCTAGGCTCAGCCAAGTAAGAGGTAGGGCAGTCTGGCTTGGCCTGAAGCACTTCAATAGCAAGCCGGCCTGCGGGCATTAACAGGCAGCCTGTCTATTTTATTATTATTTTTTTTCAATTCAATTTTAAATTTTAAATATAAAATAATAATAAATTAATCATTTTTTTTTGTTTTTTGTTTTTATTTTTGTTATATATTATTTATCTTTTTGACTTAAAAATTTATATATTTTTTAAATATTTTAAATTAAATTTTATTTATTATTTTAACTTATATATTTTAATTTTAAAGTTTCAAATTTATTTATTATTTTATTTAATGTTAAAAATTTATTTCTTATTTTATTTTAGTCTAATAAGATAATAAGTAATGAAATAAGATGTAAGAAATAGATTAAATTATATTTTATTCTTTTACTAAAATTATTCAAAGAATAAATAAGGTCATAAAGATGTAAGAATTAAGAAATGGCTGAATTTTATTTACTTATTCACATTTCAATTTACATGATTTGTGATTACCTCATTAAAAACCTTACCAAGAAAAACTCAATAAGATAAAAACTTTGTAAGGGAAAAAGAGTGTAATCGAATTACAAAATTACAAATACATGTATAATTAAAAATTAAGTCTTCCGTCTTGTCGGTTATTGTCGGAACCAAAAGCCTCTTTGAAGTATATGTTGGAAAAAATTTGAATCGGTTCTTCATTCACCGGTTAACACTGCATCATCATCTCTGCATGCTCTTAATCATTAAGGCATGTTAATACATTCACCATCTGAGGGGTCAAACAAGATCTTCGAAGTTCGATTATATATCCACCGGTGATGAATGCCTGTTTTGAACAGTGGACACAGGGATGATGAGTACGTCCCGTGCTAGTCGAGACAATATTAGATAACTTCGTGTTAGAACTCTAGTTGGTATTATTCTACATCAAAACGTTATTTTTCCTTTGTATTGATAAATTGTCTAAGTTGTATGTTTTATCAAGCTTTAAAGAAGATGGACAACAATTCAAGCAAAGTGAAGCTTTCATGAGAGGAAAACATGATTGACTACAACGGTAATAAGACCTCTTTCCTCTTACAAGGCTTAGGTGCACACACACACATAGTGTACATTTGTGTCCCTACATCGTAGCGCTAAATTGGTATAACACATTCAAACACGTGTTGAAGTATGCTCATGCATTAGTCTTAAATTGTCAAACATTGTAGAAGTGCATATACTAGAACTATTTCTATAAAATTGCATACTTGTGTGATCTTGTGTTTATTTGTTTGTGTTTTAGTGTTTTGGACTTGGTTATGTTCTCGTATGATTCTTTGTTGAGTTCCTGTCATTTTGGTTACTTACTCATTAGTTTTCGAGTTCAAATTATGAAGTTATGAAAGTTTAAGTTCTCTCACAATGCATTGTCTTCGTCTTCGTGTATTGAGTCGAGTTCATAACTTTTTATCAAAGTTTTGTAGTCTTCCTCGTGTGTAAGTGAGTTACAGTTCATAATCCGAAAGAGAATTTGAATTCGGAGTTCGAAGGCCGAAGAATGGTCGAAGAACATGAGGGATGCACGAGGAGAAAAGTGAAGAGGAGAAGGAGCAACAAGAGGTCCTCCCCGTGGAGGTGCGTGGCCACCACGAGAAGGATACCTCCCTATCCCCATGGTGGCCACGTGCCTCCATGGGAAGGCAAGGGGTTGCCCCCTCTTATAGACCTCATTCCCCTTTTCACTTTCCCTTACATTCTCCTTTAAATATTTCCCTCTCTCTCACTTGTTCATTGTAGAAGAAAACGTGTAAAATTTTCTTAGTGATTATCTCAACTTCCAAACACCATATCTCTCTCATCTTTCATCCGATATGAGTGATTCAAGTAGGAGAAACTTCGTATTGGAGTCCTCCCCAAGAAACCATAAGGTCATTTGATCGAGTTTTCTTTTGGTTCCACACCAATTTTCAGACTGCACTTCTTATTTTAGGTAATTGTTCAATCATTTGGGTTTTGAGCTTGATGATCTTCATTTACTTTGAGATTTCTTTATCTATATGTTTATGTTACTTGATCAAATGTTATTAGGTTTGTGAGCTTCAATTAAAAGCTAATTGTGCTTAATTAGAGTCTTGATTGTGAGTTATGTTTTTCTAAAACCTATGTTTTCACATGCCTATGAATTGTATTGTGATTAGCTTTATATCTAGGACTATTTGTGTATTGATCATGAATATTCTAATGATTAATAGTTCCTAGTTTTGCTATGTATCTTTGATTGATCATATTTTGGAATAGCACAAGTTGTTGTATGTTTAGAGCATTGATTAAACTCAATTGATTGATTAATGAATATATGCTCTAATTGATTTCTAGAGAAGTTCGTAGATCTAATCTCATTTCTCTAGCATTTTAGTTTTTGTTCTAAAGTCTTGAATATGTGCTTTATGAACATGTTTTATTTCAAGCTTTAGTTGTATTAATAAAATATACGATTAAAGTATGTTTGGTGATTTGACATATCTAGATTTCGGTTTTTCATGTATATAAGATCTAGACTATTTTTGTTGTGAACTTTGTTGCCTAATTCTAGTTCTTCATGAAGTGTACATAATCCATACATTTCATACGTTCATGCATCATTTTATTGGATTGCATATTTTGGATTATAAAATAAAAAATCATACATTGTGTGCTCATTGTCTAATTCTAGTTTCCATAGTTCATATTGATCATATGTTCTATGTTGTTTGTGCTTGTATCATTTGCATCACTTAGATCACTTGTCTTGTAAAAGGTGGAAGTCTCATATTGGAGTGGATTTTTTGATTTAAGCAAGTAAATCTTGGCTAAGAGCTAGAGGCTCCGAATAGTCAAACAAGTAAGTCTTAGCTAAAAGCATGCGGCCCCGAATAGCAAGGAAGTTCTATCTAAGAGCATGCAGCTCCGAATAGATAAGCAAAAAAGTCTTGGCTAGAAGCATGCAGCTTCGGTTAGTCAAGCAAAAATGCTTTCTAGAGGCATGCGATTTGTCTCGGCTAAAAAGTAAGCAAGTTTCTCTCTAGTGGGATTAGGTAGGAGGGATATCCAATAGAGTGATACATGTGATTTGGTCACTTTTAAGGGTGTACTCTTATTTAACTAGTGAAAAACATTTTGTCGGTGGTTGTGGATTCAACAGTGGATGTTTCCTCTTCGGAGGTTTACCACGTAAAAAAAATCATATGTCAAGTTTCTCTATCCTTATCTCTGTCATATTTGTTTATGTGAATCACATTGATCTTGTATGTACTCTTATCGATAATACCTTTGTAAGACAAGATTTTTGATTAACATTGTCTTCTTTATTTGTATTTGACTATATGTGCCATTTATAATATAATACAAGCACTTGATGATTTATGTTTTAGTATAAATCTCTTCATGCAAATCATAGACTATGTTTGATCTTACAATTTGAATATGATTATCAATAGTTTATATGTATTTGTTTGTGCTTATTGAAGTGTGATACAAGCTATCTAGAGGGACAAACTTTTGTTTGTTCCAAGGGATTGAAAAAGTCTTTAAAACCTATTCACCCTCGCCACCCCCCCCCCCCCCTTCCCCCTCTAAGTTAGCTTTAGGCAATTTAACCGTAATAGTATTTACATCTTAGTATGGTTCTTCCACCATAACAACAGATCAAATTCTTCGAAGTCCCCTTGATGAGATATGTCGAACTTAGTTTCAAAGAAAGTGTTCAGTTTGCAATGTTGAGATGATGAAGATGAAGATGAAGACTCTTGGTTGCCGGTTAGGATTCTCATACTTCTCTTCATCGGTTGGGTGTCCAGTTGTTTTGACCGTTGCATGTTTCTACTGCTAAACCTGGGCTCATAAAGACAATAAACTTCGAACATCATGGAGTATGGGTTAGTAAAATGTTGAATAAGATCTAAATCCAAGTAATCACCAATATACTCAGTAAACGATTTTAAACTATTTAATTTAATCCTAGAATCTATTATACAACGTAAGGCATAGAGTAAAAGAATTTCTAACCACTATTTTTGAAGTTTTTTCACCATCACCACAACTGAAGTGCTTGAGATGGCATCATCTCTATAAGAGTCAAAATTTTAGACATTCCTAAAATTTGATGCAATGCAAGATAAGATGTGGGGTAATAGACCCCGGAAAGAAGTACAGTTGAATCTTAAACAATCTTTAAAAATTTAATAAAAACTTCTGCCACATACCAATCGTTGTCGAATGTGGTTGGACCGCCCACTAGGGTCATTTCCATATTATAATAACATATAATTTCAGTAGAATAATCAATAGCGCTTTGCAACATTAAATAAATGGAGTTCTACCTTACCAGCATATCTGTTTGGAACCTCCTAGGTTGTTTGTCGAAAGTTTTACAATATCTAGAAAAAAAAAATCTCTCTTTGATTAGAGCCGCTGATATAAGAAATGGTTTCTCTGATGCAATCTATATGACTACTTACAACCTTCAAACATGATTTCACAACTAAATTTATGATGTGACATGCACACTGTTGGTGGAAGAGATAACCCCCGACTTGATGGGCATTGTTAGCTAAAAACGAGTTAATGGATACCGTGTTTGATGATGCATTATCTAATGTGAGGGAAATGATGCGTCCATTTATTTTAAAATCATTTAAAAATTCAGAAATAACGTCATAAATATTTTGAGTGGTACGGGCGAAATTCATGGGATGAAAACTAAGAATTCTTTTTTGGATCTTCCAATCAGGATCTAAATAGTGTCTCATAACACATAAATAGTCATGTTTGGAACATGCATTCTGAATATCTAAAGTTAGTGCAATAGAAACACTTAAACGCTCTAATTGAGTGAACGATTTGACTCGACTGGATTTAAAACATTTTAGTAAATCACTTTTAGTGGTGTTTCTAGATACTGTTGTAAGTTGGGGGTTGTATGCTTTTTTGATAAAATTTTCAAAAAAAGGACAATCACCGAAACCCATCGGTTGATTGGTTTGTGCAATATAACGTGTCATGCATTCCCTAGCATTATCATCGTCATATCTCCAACTGATAAAGAACTCATTTGGGTTCTATTGTAATTGTGTTTGTCTAGAAATATCTACCTGACCGTGTTTAAGCATGCATGATTCCCTATGCCTTTTCAAATGTCCCGTTCCTTTCTTAGAACCGGTCAACAAACTCTTACAAAATTTACAACGAGCCTCAGATTCTACTTGACCGTACATGCCGGTTATGTCTTCTGGGTCAAAACAATCTCATACTATATATTTCGTCTTTCTGGTTCTTGGTCTTAATGTGGTTGACCTCGGTGTGGAGGTGGAAGGACCAGTTTGTCCTTGAGTATCTTGCCCGTCTTCCGCTTCCGGTGACAAAATATGAAAGTCATCATGATAAATTCGTCTTTGAAATAAATAGGAATTCCACTAGGATCCATTTCCTACAATGTATAAATATAAAAATATTAAATTAAAAACTAAGCCATAAATATTGAATATACTAAACGTAAAATCATAAATATTAAAATTAAAAACTAAGCAATAAATATTAAACATACTAAACATAAAATCTAAAATATTAAAATTAAAAATTAAGCAATAACTATTAAATATACTAAACATAAAATCATAAATATAAAAATACTAAGCCATAAATATTAAATACACTAAAAATAAAATCATAAATATTAAAATTAAAAACTAAGCTATAAATATTAAATATATACTAAACATATAATCATAAATATTAAATATACAAAGCATAAATATTAAAAGTAAAAAGTAAAAAATATCCTATAAATATTTACTATACTACACATAAAATCATAAATATAAAAGTTATAGCAATATCAAACTGGCCTTAAGCATAAATATTAAAATTAAAAAGTAAAAACTATCCCATAAATATTTAATATACTACACATAAAATCATAAATATTAAATATACTAAGCATAAATAATAAAATTAAAAAGTAAAAGCTATCCCATAAATATTTAATATACTACACATAAAATCATAAATATTAAATATACTAAGCATAAATATTAAAATTAAAAAGTAAAAGCTATCCCATAAATATTTAATATGCAAACATAAAATCATAAATATTAAATATACTGTTGACGGTGATTTTTAGATGGTCAACCGGTCAACCGGTCAACGTAGTAGGTCAATGAAAACCTGCAAACATGAATGTGATAATAGAAACAATAAATTGGAAAGTAAAAAGAAGAGAAAATATGTGGTAAAACTCCGGTGATCGGAGAAACATCCATGGGTCGTTGCTTTAGCAACTGAGCCAAATTCACTATTTTTATGGGAATAATACACACACACACACACTCTCTCTCTCTCTCTCTCTCTCTCTTTCTTTCTTTCTTTCTTAGAAAACTTGTTTTTGTCATATGCTTTTACAAGTGTATTTATACTTGACGATGCCAGGGTTTTGGTGTACCGCTAGGGTTTCGAGGAGTGGCTTACAAGTTGAGGATTACAGATTTGGTTTATGATTCTTTTCCTATTTGATATTTTGTCACGTGTTTAGTGCAGTCGAATCCGAATCTGTTTTGGACTCTGATAGACAGGTAAGGAAATATGTTTGTTTCCTTGTTGAACTCTTCTTGCCGTGGTGGTTGACATGTGATCAATCTCTACGGTTATACTGCTTGTTGAATGTGGAATAACCCTTGTGAAAATATTTTTATGCGCGCCGAACAGGTCTAGTCAAGCATTCCTTTTACTTGGCTTACTCGGCTACATTTGGCATGGATATTGCCGGTGTTGGTGCCGGGTAGCTTATCTATGTGGAGTGGTCATGTCTTTTGGGACTGATCGTTGACTTTGCTTACGTGGCTACATCGACCTGTTCTTCCTAATGACGTGTCTTCTCAGGTGAATTTTACATATAACAATACCCCCTTAAATATCCGAGCCGAGTGGACCTGTTTCTTCTAGCTTGAGTCCTGTTTGTTTTTGGCATTTCTACTCAATGATGGGTATTTAAAACTCGTTCGGCTTCATTTGGATGACGTTGTCCTCGACTTTGACTCCTTGGTTTTTATCCGCATTTCTTTTTGTTTTTGTTCTTTCCTTCCCGATACACTCTTCTTTGAGGTTAGTTTCCATGGAGTCCATGTCTAGGCATCCCGACCAACGCAAGGCACGCAAGATTGCCACTAAGTTTGTCGTGATCGATGCTTAGAAAGTCAAGGAGACAGATATGGAGGAGGAGGAGCACCGGGAAACTCACATTCATTTTTCTTCAGAGCAAGCTTGTGCTTATAACATTGAGCTGAATGTAGTTAGTGATAAACAACTTCATCAATATGCGTCGAGATTCGAGCTGGATAAGGATCTTGTTCAACTGGAGCTGGCTGGAGATAGGGCTTCATGGAAACTTCCCCCAGGGATGGTGGCAATTTATGGGGCAATATTGGGCTACAGCGTAACTCTCCCCCTTCAACCTTATATTACTTGGTTTTTAGCTGAGGCTCAAATTTCTAGATCCATCATTTTTATACCCTGAGGCAATCGGGAAAATCAGGGACCTATTTCCTTCTCTCTAGTCATCTTGATTGTAAGATTCCAGAGGGTGTCAGGATTAATAGACAGGTTAAGGTGACCATGGACGACAAGAAGAAAGACTTTATTTGGGGGTTCCCATCCTCCAACAAGTACTGGAAAAACAACTTGTTCTTCGTGGGAGGTGACTAGGGTCAATCCATCGAATTCGATGTTGATGGTGCTCCGGTGTTGCGCAGGGTTCCCCACTATTTTTGCTCCTTAGAATATTCCTGAAACCAAGCCACTTTATCCTTGACAGATGGAGAGTTAAAAAATTCTAAGAAAGGGGGAGAGAGAGAGAGAGAGAGAGAGAGAGAGAGAGAGTGTGTGTGTGTGTGTGTGTGTGTGTGTGTGTGTGTGTGTGCGTATGTGTGTGTGTATTATTCCTATAAAAATTGTGAATTTGGCTCAATTGATGTAAAGGGGAAGCAGAAAGTTGGAGATACTTCTGATGCTGTTTTTAAGTCTTCTCCAATCGAGGGTGAAGTTATCGACCTCGATGCTCGAGGGAGGCAATCTAGGAAAAGGAGAACTTTCTTCTCACCCGGCCAACCAATTCCTAAAGTCCCGCATGTGTTCGTCTTCGTTAATTCTTCCTCGGGTAATGAAGAAACCGACGTTGGTGATGAGGAAATAGAGGTGCGAGCTCCTCCAGATGCCTGAACTCACACGGAGCAATTCTCTGAATGCCCTACCGACTGGTCCAACAGGTTGGACCCAGCCAAGGACTTAAACTTCACGGATCCACCCGATATGCGTAATGCCGGTGTCGATGGGTCGGGGTCTTCGAGTCAATTTGAAGACCTTCTCTACAAGCAATGTTAAGGGCCATGTCCTCGGGTAGTGCGTTTTTTGGTGGTGACTGTTGGAGCCGCTTTAGAACCAACCCTATATCAAACCGACTTCAAAACTTTTTTAACAGTGCCTCTTTCGTAAGTTACTTGCTTTTTTCCGGTTGCTATGACTACTATCTTTGTATTTCATTCTATTGCTTAGTTATGCAGATGATTACCGAGATGTCTGAGGCTTTCCAGGCCAACCAAGCTCAGTTAGACAAGATAAGATGCCTAGAAGCCCGACTGAAGAAGATCGAGGATAGCCGTGCTCGGATTGAGATGGCTTGCCAAGATGAGATTAGTTCTCACCAGGAATTTATAAGCCGGTGCTTAGCGCATCAGACGGAGGCTGGGCAAAGAGCCTTACTAGTTGGTGAAGAGATAAATAATCTCAAAGACTTGATATCTTCTTCTTAAGAAGTGATGCTCTAGGCCGAGCAGAAGGCGAAGGAGGCCCAGCTGTGTTATGAGCGAAAAATTGATGACTTAGAGAACCGTGCCTTAATCGCTAACTCCCTGACGAAAGAGGTCAGGTTTGAGGTGGAGATCTAAGGGGTTGACCGTTTTAAGAGGTCTCCAGCTTATGCCGCCTTACTTCTCAGAGAATTTCATTTGGGGATGGTCTCGATCAAAGAATCTTTTAAGTTGAGGAATAGGGCAACTGATCGAGCCAGGGCTAACTGGAATTTATCGGTTGAGAAGCATGTGGCTACATCTTTGGAATCCTTTCGATACTAAATGAAGTTATGACGTGCATACTGTCGTAGTAAAGGCAAACAACCTCACCCTATGCATTTGGAGGTACCCGATGAGACTAATTTTTCTACTTTTCATGCATGTCATAAGGCCGAGATAGATGGTGAGGAGCCTAATGTTGGGCTCGTGCCTGGGAAGGATTACAGTGCTTGGATGGATGATATTGAGGATGAGATCGCCTGGCCATCCAACGAAAGCTTGCTGAATGAGTGTAAGATGACGCCAGACCCGGACATAGGTGGTAGTAGCTCTCAACCCTCGGTGCCATCTTCTTGACTTTGATTTTATTTCCCTTTTTTGGTCTCAATGGACCGGGATTCTTTTCATGTGTATACTCATACATTTAATACATATATATTTTTGTTGACTATTCTCGTATTTCCACGGGATGTCTGCTTTGTATCGTAAGACCTGGACATTGAGTAAAGTTACAAACAAGAAAAACTAAGAGAGTTAAGGTGGACTGGCTAGTCTCTTATTAAGTTCTGAATGCTTCTCAATTCAAACGAGTATCTTTAGACTGGCAACTAGTTGGGTTTCTTTTTTCCCGAGTCATTTATGTCTTTAACCGAGTCGTTTGGCTTCTTTATTCCCGAGCACACCATAACTTAGCCAAGTATCTGGATTCCTTTACCATGACTGAGCCAAGTATCCTTTTAGGTTGGTTATTAGTTTGGTTTTTTCACCCAATTGTTACGCCGAGGCTCACCACGACCATACAATTGGATCCCTACAGAAGTGATTTAGAACGTCTCTAGATTTTTCCATGACAGTGGTTCGCTGTATTGTTGGGATAGAGTATACTGGCCAACACAGCTGCGCATGTCACCGGGTCTTCACCGGTGGTTCCCCGAACATATTCTTTCCATGTAAACTAGCGCTCAGGTTTGCCTTTTTATTGGCTGATGCGTTCGCATTTATCCAGCTAGGCGGGCATGCTTAATTAGTTTCTCTGCCCCTTCGGACACTTTCGCTATGTTTTTTCACAGTTTCATTGCGCCCGAATTTCTACCTAGACAAAATCTTTTTGGATTTGCTAGGTTTTTCATCGTGTAGTCTTCCAAGCTTGCCCTTTTAAGACGTTCGGTCTTTCTTAGGGATACGTGAACTTTTGGAAACCTTTACTGATTCTGTAAAAATTGGTCTGGGCATGTAAAATTTTAACAAATCTGCTAATTTATTAATAAATATCTAAAAAGTTTTAGCAATTGAGATAATAAAGTTTTAAGCAGCTAGATAATAAAGTTTTAAGCAGTGAGATAATAAAGTCCCCCTTAAGGATAGAACGTCTTCAAATACTGTGCATTGCACGGCCGAGGCAGTACACCACCTCCGGGCTAGGCAATTATATAGGCCCCATGTCTTGTCACCCCGTCTATGATGTAGGGACCTTCCCATTTGTCGACAAGTGATCCTGCTGCATTGTCCTTTGTGTTTGGGGATACCCTTCTTAGCACTAGATCCCCAAGTTGGAACCTCCGTATTCGGACATGTGAGTTGTAGTGTCTGGCGGCTATTTGCTCATACGCTGTATTTCTTGTCTACGACATGTCCCTGGCTTCCTCCAACTCATCCAAATTCTGGAGCAACATGCTAACATTGTGGTCCGAGTCATATAATCTAACTCTTGGTGAGATGAAAGATGTTTCTACTGCGATGATTGCTTCAGTTCCATACGGCAAAGAAAAAGGCGTTTCTCCTGTAGAGGGTTCTTGCAGTCGTTCGGTATGCCCATAGCATTTCATGGAGTTTGTCCGCCTAGTTTCCTTTCTTTTCATCCAACTTTGCTTTCAGGGTATGTTTTATTACCTTATTTACCGATTCTATTTGACCATTGGTTTATGGGTGAGCGGGTGAGGCGTAGTAATTAGCGATTTTATGGTCGCTGGATAGCTTCATGAATTCCGCGTTATCGAACTGGGTGCCATTGTTAGTGATGATGGTACTCAGGATTCCGAATCGGTAGAGTATGTTCTTTTTGACAAAATTGGTGGTGTTTGCTTTTGTGATGTGTACCAGTGTTTCTACCTTTACCCATTTGGTGAAATAGTCTACAACTACTATTGCATGTTTTGCTACTCATTTTACTCCTGTGGGCATTGGCCCTATAAGATCAAGACCCCACATGGTGAATGGCCAAGGTGAAGTGAGACTTCTGAGCAACTCGGGTGGCTGTCGAATGTTATTAGCGATCTTTTGGCACGTCTCACAGCTTTCTGAGAATTGTTGAGCTTCGACGGATAAGGTTGGCCAGTAGAAGCCTTATTTAAGCACCATATGCGCCAGACTTTTACCCCTAGTGTGATTTCCGCATACGCCACTGTGGACGTCTCTCAAGATTTGTTCAGCTTCCTTATCAAATTCACAGCTTTATAGTGCCTTTGAATATCCCCTTCTGTAAAGTTCTCCACTAATAATGGTGTATCGGGTAGACCTATACCTGATGCGTTTTGCCTCCATGATGTCTTCTGGTAAGATATCCTCTTCCAGACATTTCCTGATTGGGGTCATCCACCCGTCTGACTGTATTAGAATTTCTACTATTATGAGTTCCTCTGGTTCGGCTATGCTTGGCCTAGTTAGGTGAGCGACTGGGACAGTTTTGGACCTGATGCTGATAGTTGCTAATGCTAGTTTGGACAAAGCGTCTGTCTTCTCATTTTCTTCTCGCGGGATCTAAGTTATTTTGTATTCTTTGAAACGTTTGAGCAACCCATTTGATGTATTTAAATATGACATCATGCACACATCCCTTATTTGGTATTCATCCAGGACTTGATTGACCACAACTTGCGAGTCACAATAGATTTCGACCTCATCTGCCCCTAGTGCGATGCATACTCTTAGACCGGTTAACAAGGCCTCATATTCGGCTTGATTGATGGTTGCCTTGAAGTCAAATCTCATGGCGCATTCTACTGTATCCCCTTTTAGGGTTGATATTACTATCCCGGCCCCACTGCCATGGGTGTTTGACGATCCATCTACATGAAATTTTCGTTGGAACTCTTTTTCCTTTTTTTCTTCCATCTCCTTGCTTACCTCAATGTCCAGCTCGGTGAACTCAACCACGAAATCTGTGACTGCCTGTTCTTTTAATGCTGTCCTAGGTGTGAATTTGATGTCGAACTCGCTCAGTTCCACTTCCCATTTGGTAAATCGTCCTAATAGCTCTGGCTTTTGTAGAATCTCTTTCAGCGGGCAGTTTGTGTACACTTCCATTGTATATGCCTGGAAATATGGTCTCAGCTTTCTTGCTACTGTAACCAACACCAACGTCATTTTTTCTACGGGTGAGTACCTTGTTTCAGCTGGCAATAAGGCTTTGCTGGTGTAGTATACCAGTTTCTGTACCCCTTTCTTGAACCAGATTAGTGCCGAGCTAGTTGCCACTCATGTGTGGGATAGGTATAGATACAATGTTTCTTCAACTACCAGTTTTGATAGAATTTGTGCTTTTCCTAGATACTCCTTTAATTTTTGAAAAGTTGTTTCACATTCCTGACTATATTTAAGACCCTTTCCCTTTTTTATTGCTTTAAAGAAGGGTGCACACTTGTCAGTTGCTTTGGATATGAACCGGTTTAGCGAAGCGAGGCATCCGGTTAGTCTTTGCACATCTTTCAACGTCTTTGGTGATACCATGTCTGCAAGAGCTTTTATCTTTTCGGGGTTTACTTCTATTCCTCTTTGATGGACTTGGAAGCCTAGAAACCTTCCCAAAGGCTTGCTGAATACACATTTGCTAGGGTTTAGTTTCATTTTGTATTTTCTTAGCACATCAAAAGTCTCATTAAGGTCTTTTGCATGTTCTTCTGCTTTTGCACTCTTGGTTAGCATGCCGTCGACATAAACTTCCGTGTTTCTCCTAATTTGTTGGGCGAATATCCTATTCACCAGCCTCTGATATGTCGCTCCAGCGTTCTTCAGACCGAAATGCATTACAGTGTAACAATATAGGCCCTGGTCTTTAGTGAATGTTGTTTTCTCCTCTTCTAGTTTGTTCATTCGGATTTCATTGTACCCCGAGTAAGCATCCATTAAACTAAGCAACTCGTGTCCTGCCGTGGCATCTACCAGCTGGTCTATCCGTGGCAATGGGAAGCTGTCTTTTGGGTAAGCTTTATTTAAATCAATGAAATCAGCACACATCCTCCATTGATTGTTTTTCTTTTTGACCAGTATCACGTTGGCTACCCATCGTGGATATTTCACTTCTCTTATGAACCCTACGGTAAACAATTTTTCTACTTCATTTTTTATCGCTGTGCTTCTTTTCGGATAGAATAGCCTTCTTTTCTGGTCCACCGGTTTGAATTCTGAATCTACCGCCAAGTAATGTGATATCACTTTTGTGTCTATTCCAGACATGTCCTCATGACTCCATGTGAAAACATCTTTATATTCCCTTAGTAGTCTTATCAGCTCGAACCTAACACCTGCTTTCAAGTTAGCTTATATATTGATAACCTTAGTAGGTTCTGTGCTGTCTAAGGCCACATCTTCAGTCGGCTCATCTTTTTGATCTTCAAGTTTTTGCCTTAGGTTGAGTACAAATTCTTCTGGTACTTCTACATGGCTTTCTGATTCGTCTATGTCTTTCTTGACTGTCTTGACTGTGTACACCTGCTGCATTTGTTTTCCTTTTCTATCTTTGTAGACTGACAGGTTCGCTTTACGCGCCATTTCTTATGACCCTCTGATTACCCCCATTCCACATTCAGTTGAGAATTTTATCATTATGGCGTACGTAGCTGTGACCGACTTTGTTTTATTTAAGAATGGTCTGCCTAATAAGGTGTTATAGGGCCAGTTTTCCGTGTCCACGACCACAAAATCGAGCAATATTGTCTTTTGGCATGGGGTTTTCCCGATCTTAACCAGCAATTTCAAAATGCCCAGCGACCTCACTTCTGCACCGCCGCAACTTCGAAGTGAGGTATGAAAGGGTCACAGGTCTTTCCTATCTAGCCGTAACTGATCATGCACTTCTGCACTTAGAATATCCGTCGAGCTCCCATTGTTGACTAGGATCCAATGTACTTTTCTATGGCCAATCCGAGCACTTATAACGAGTGCGTCGTTTGGTCTAACATCTACTCCGTGTGAGTTGGCTTCGGTGAAGATCATGGGGTCCTAGCCTTTTTTGATCTTCTTCGGGTCGGGTTCTACTGAGTTCACATCGAGGTCTCTTCTGGCCTCCATGGTTTCCCAGCCCGCCGAAGATGGTGTTTATTGCTCCTTCATCCTTGGTTCTCCTCGGGTTAGGTTTTCTTCCCCGATTCTCTACTGGGTTATTTTGTGAGCCTTGAAACTTCTCCGTCTTCTTTAGGACCATATATTTCAAATGTCCCTCCCGGATAAGCCTCTCAATAAGATCATTAAGTTGGAAGCACTTTAAGGTATCGTGTCCCATGTCTTCATGGAAACGACAGTATTTTGTAGTGTCTTTTCTAGTATTGTACGACTGTCTGGGGATCTCCTTCGATAGATTTTTCTCTTCTAATATTGCGAGAACATCCTCATGTTTCTCCTTCAACAGGGTGTAGTTTGTGAACTTCCCATAATGCTTCCTTTTTGCTTAGTCACCGCTCGAGCCCCGTACTTCATTCTGTTCTTCAATTTCGTGGTTTAGCTCGTGTGGGAGGTTCGTCCCTTTTTGGCATTTCTGACGATGAGATCAGTCACTTTCTCCGGAAGATATCGATTGGTCTCTCTAGTGAGTATGTATGCTGGGTGGGTTTTAAACTAGCTCTGTTTGATTAGGACCGTGTTTTATGTGAGGGTGATCCTCTCGTTAGGGTAGTCCTCCTTCCCACGGAAGGTCCAATCTCAGAGTTTGGTCTAACACCAGATGTACAATGTCAGATACAAGCTACTGTAGGGACTCCTGGAATCGTCGGGCTATTTCCTTGCTGGTGGGAAGAAAGCGTTGATGGCTAGCCGCAGTCGTCGATCGATATTTATCCGTCATGGCAACGTCTGTCGCGATATCTACTCTCTACAAGTCCTCTGGTGGACAATGGATGTTTCTGGGATCGCTGCCATTTCCTTTGCCAGCCATTATATCACAAGGGTTTATGAAGGTTGAATATAGCAAATACATGCATAGTTGCCCCCTCATTCTAACGCCAATTGTTGACGGTGATTTTTAGATGGTCAACCAATCAACGTAGTAGGTCAGTGAAAACCTATAAACATGAATGTGATAATAGAAGCAATAAATCGAAAAGTAAAAAGAAGAGAAAATACGTGGTAAAACTCCGGTGATCGGAGAAACATCCACGGGTCGTTGATTTAGCAACAAAGCCAAATTCACTATTTTTATAGGAATAATACACACACACACACACTCTCTCTCTCTCTTTCTCAGAAAACTTGTTTTTGTCCTATGCTTTTACATGTGTATTTATACCCGACGATGCTAAGGTCCTAGTGTACCGCTAGGGATTCGAGGAGTGGCGTACAAGTTAAAGATTACATATTTGGTTTAGGATTCTTTTCCTATTTGATATTTTGTCACGTGTTTAGTGCAGTCACGCCAAGTTAAGGATTACATATTTGGTTTAGGATTCTTTTCCTATTTGATATTTTGTCACGTGTTTAGTGCAGTCAAATCCGAATCTGTTTTGGACTCTGATAGATAGGTAAGCAAATTTGTTTTTTTCCTTGTTGAACTCTTCTTGTCGTGGTGGTTGACTTGTGATCAATCTCTATGGTTATACTACTTGCTGAAGGTGGAATAACCCTTGTGCAAATATTTTTATACGTGTTGAACAGGTCTGGTCGAGCATTCCTTTTACTTGGCTTACTCGGCTACATTTGGCATGGTTGTTGCTGGTGTTGGTGCCGGGGTAGCTTATCTACGGGGAGTGGTCACGTCTTTTTTGGACTGATCGTTGACTTTGCTTACGTGGCTGCATTGACTTGTGCTTCATGATGACGTGTCTTCTTAGGTGAATTTTACATATAACATACACTAAACATAAATATTAAAATTAAAAAGTAAAAAATATCCCATAAATATTTAATATAGTACACATAAAATCATAAATATTAAATATATTATGCATAAATATTAAAATTAAAAAGTAAAAACTATCCCATAAATATTTTCCATACCGCACATAAAATCATAAATATTAAATATACTAAGCATAAATAAAATGAAAAAGTAAAAACTATCTCATAAATATTTAATATACTACACATAAAATTATAAATAGTAAATATACTAAGCTTAAATATTAAATTAAAAAGAAAAAAATATCCCATAAATATTTAATTTATTAAACATAAAATCATAAATATTTAATATAAACATAAGGGTAAAAATATTAAGTATAAATATTTAAATAAAACCTAAGCTTAAATACTAATATTAAATTTACTAACTACTAAGCATAAATTATAAAATTAAAATTAAAATTAAATAACAAATTACCTTTGTTTGTACTTTGTAATTTGTAGGAAATGGTGAATTGATGCCTTGATGGAGAGTAGAGACTAGAGAATGAGAGATTATATAATAGATTTATAGATAATTAGAGATTAATATAATAATATTATATAGTATTAGAGTGTGTAGATAGTAGACAGAGTTAGAGACTTAGAGAGTTAGAGAAGAGGGGAGAGAGAGAGAGAGAGAGAGAGAGAGAGAGAGAGAAAATGAGAAATTGAGAGACTAGAGAGAGAGAGAATTGTGAAGAAAATTTGAATTGGAGGGGGGGTATTTATAGATAAATTGAATTGAGGTTAAAATTTTAAATTTAAAAAAGCATAGTTGTTGAAGGCCAACGGCCAAAAAAAAATTTTAAAGAAAGAAAAAGTGGCCAAGGACAAAAAAATTTTAAAAGAAAGGAAAGAAAAGAAAAAGTGGTCGTTGGCCGACGGTCGACATGTAAGGCTTGCAGGCCCCATTCTTGTGACCGTGCTTGGCCTGTTTGGTATGCAACCCTTTGCCTAGTCTGATTCTATGTCGGGCCGAGCCAACCAGGCCCAACCCATTTTGCCACCACTAATTGGAGACTAAATTTTGAGTTGATTATCTATCAAGTCCATCTTTATGCCACATAAGAAGAAAGTCTTTTGACATTGTTTCCATATCAATGATTATTGGTATGCAAACCACTTTTACATTGAAGATGTTCTCATCTCTCTAAATGTTATATTTTTCTCACCTCCATTGTAGCCCTTCATAATTAATTTTTGTTTAAAAAAAATTGATAACAATGAAAAGAAAAAAAACTGTGAAAATGGTGGGCTTGTGGTTTTTTGAAATTCAAAAGCCAAACCATGTGCATGTGTGTGAGACAATAACTGTTGTGTTTGTGTGTTCCATACGAAGATACCGAAAAACAGAGCAACAAAAATTGGTTAATGAAGAAGAGATTCTTTTTTTCTTTTCCCCACAAAACAAACAAAACATTTATTTTGTATTGTAATAGTCTCACGACTAGTTATTGATTCCGGATTCCACTTTCGCACTTGGATTCTCTGTGAACAATAATTAAATATGAAACCTGATCTATATTTTAAAAAAGGTCAAGCTAAATCAACTTAAAATTTTGACTCTATCATCTCAACCACTAATGTGCTCTTAATCCAATGGTTGAGATTTGAATGCATTTACAACTCTTTGATTAAGAGCATATGAGTGGTTGAGATGTTGAAGTTAAAACTTTAAGTAACAAATTTAAGTTGATTTAGCCTAACCTTTTTAAAAAATCAACGATGCAGAAAGTAGTTGCAAACTTACTTTTAAGAAGAAATTGCTTCAAGATGTTTGATGTTGTTCTCGGGCTCCTCCATAAAAAAATTTGTACTTAAGGAACAAAAATATTTTAGGGTTTAAAAGTTACAAGATTTTTTAATCAAAATGATTATAGGTGAATGTGTCGTTTTATTAGAATTCACTTTGTAGAAGAGTTTTTATTGTACTATATGTCTTTTTAATTAATTTTGATTAAAGCACATAAATGCAGTATGTAGTCGATCGAATCTACAATTAATTCTGATCGTCGAGGTAAGCATTAGCAACCTAGAAATCAAAGAAAACAGAGTGATGGCGGACCACGGGAGAGGATGTTCCCTTTGGGGGACTCTCTAATGCTCAAGTCAATATTTGTTCGATAAATAAAGAATAAGGAAAAGTAAAGTAGAAAATCGTATTTGTTCTATATTTGTCAAATCGAACAATTGGTAGATCCAATATTTGGCCGATGTTAATAGTCGAGCAATTCGATAGCTTTATTATTTTAAGGAGCCCCTTTGTTCGACCTAGATTGACTAAGTGTTGGATTAGTCTTTGCTCGAAGTTGAGTTTCGAATCAACCAATCGGTTGATCAGCAATTAATGTTGAATGAGAATCGCCACAATAAATGATCTGAGAAGAGTTCAGTGGAGGGGATTTTTAAAGAGATTTGAGAGCTTTCGCGTAAGTTGTAGAGAAATCTGAACCCCCTCTTTGAGAAGCGACCTCTTATTTATAGTGAAGACCAGAGGTCCCAACGTTTTGATCATTCAAGTGGGAGCGTCGATCATGGAGATTTAATTGCCCGTTTTGATTGGTTGGAATCCGGCAATGAATTCAGACGTTTAGGATTCGTGAAACGTCCGATCATGATTGACTGATTTATGATTTGATTTGAGCACATGTATTGACTTGGTCTGATGACTTGTGGGCCAGTTTTTGGGCCCCTGAGCCTACTTCTGATGGATTCCACTTAACAATTACATTTTTTTGATAGTCAGCTCGTAAATTGGGCCGAAGACCTAATTTTGACCACTACAATATATATATATATATATATATATGTGTGTGTGTGTGTGTGTGTGTATACTGATTTTAAAAAATTGTATCTAAATTTTCAACAAAGGTTAATTAGAATTTTTTATGGAGAATATGAACAATTTTATTTTTTATTTAAAAAAAAATGAAGAATAAGCATCCTCGTTATTAGAGGTGACCCTGATTCCGATTCGGTTCGGTTCAGGTTGGAACTAGAACTGGAACTGAACCGAACTGGAACCGGGACCAGTTCCAACCAGCTCGATTCCTCTTTTCAAAAAAAAAAATTTAAATAATAAAATTAAAAAATAATTATTAGAAAAATTAAAAAACATATTAAATCAGTTTATTGGGTAACCATAAATTATATATATATATATATATATATTTATTTATTTATATGAGGAAATTGCAAGAAATGATCAAAAATTTTATTGCTTTATTGTTTTTAACCAAAAATTTATTTTTTATTATATTTGTCACCTTTGGGCTTGAATTGCCGAAATTGTCCTCCATTTTGTTTTACTTGCCCCAAAATTTCCCTCTCTTCACTTGATACCCTTCGATTTGTCTTCCTAACTTTTCAAAATCATATGGTCGACTCTCTCTCTCTCTCTCTCTCTCTCTCTCTCAAAAATAATAGTTCAAGTTCAACCCAAATACCGTCTGATTCCTTCCAACATTTGACTAACCCATTTTGTCGACCTCCAACATACAGATTAGAAACCAGTTTCGTCTCTTCAACAAAGCTTTGAATCCTAGACTCCTTTCTGTTCGGGCCCAAGGACCTGGATCCGACGGCTTTGGGTCAAATAAATCGATGAATTTGACTGATAAGGAAGCTCCTATTGAGTCTTCCGGTTCGTCTATGTCTTCGGCCATAGCCTTAAGGTACGGAATTTGGCTAATCGACGGTAAGGTCTTGTTTGGTACCTGAGAAAAACACTAGTTTGAAGATTGAAATTGATGCTTTTGTATTAATTGCTCTAGACTACAAAAAAGAAAGGATGGATCAATCATGGAATAAAGGGCCCTGAGTCCATTGCAGATCATATGTACTGTATGGCTTTGATTGCTTTGATTCCTGGTCTCAACAGAGAAAGGTAGGTCTTTCACATACCATATCTAGAATTTAATTGTGTATTCACTTGAAATGTGAATGTTTTAGCTTTAAAGAATGCAACTTTATAATAATTTTTAACACTTGAAAGTTGTGTGTTTGGCATTTGTGATTATTTTATAGAATACTTACTATTTGCAGTTAACTTATTGCCAGTGCCGGTCTTGATGATTCCGAGGCCCCTGGGCGAAATCTAAAAAATGGGCTTCATACCAACAAAATCATCCCCACTTTATCCAAAAATTGAAATTAAAATTAAAAAATCCATGATTTTTATGTCTCCCCCCCCCCCCCCCCCCCCAATTTTTTTTATGTGTCTTTGGTGGGTGGAGAAGAAATGGAGAATATATCGTAATAGGTGATAGGAAAGTATGAAACTTTAAAAAAGAGTGGCGATATTTGACCCATCTAAAATCGTATATGCACCCCAGATCAATATATTTTTAAAATTTCAATATTATCCTTAAATAAATTTATTTAAATGATTAAGATAAATATATCTTGTATATCATATTAATAAAATATGTAATATTTTTGAATATTTAACAAATATTATAATTATCCACACGAATATTAAAAACAAAAAATATATATATTGATTAAAATATTATTTATTAATTAATTTTAAATTTAAATTGTGATTATTTTAAAACTATAAATATTAATTACTGTTATAATTTTTTTGAAAAAAAAAAAGAAAAAAGAAAAGTAAATGTTATAAAAACAATATTTTTGAATTTAATTATAAAAAATAAACTAAAAAGTTAAAAGAAAAGTATAAGAAGAAGGAAAAAAAAAAAAAAGACAAGCCGCCTCCTCCATTTTTTTTTAAGGTCGCCTTCACCATCTTCAATCCAGAGAAAAATCTAATCTGGAGAATGGATATTTTTCATTTCTGGGAGCCTGGGAGGAGGTGTCCTCCATACTTTTTTTTTTTTTTTTTTTTTTTTTTTCATTTTTCCTTTTAATTATCTTATAACTTATAATTTAAAACATTTATTCAAAAAATAAGATAAAGGACATTTGGGTAATATGCATGGTGTACTTACAAAATATAATATTTTTAAAAATTTTAGACGGGGTGTATATACAAAAAGGGGTGCACATACAGTTTTTTTAGGAATGTAAGTATCGCTACTTTTAAAAAATTGGGTTTTATACTAAAATAAAACGAATTAGGCCAGGTTCCAATTATTTTGGATATTGTTTGAGCTTTTTTTGGATTTTTTTTTTTTTTAACAACTTAATCCATAACAAAAACCACATCATATATTTAGGGCTCCTAGGCATGACGGACCCAGGTGGGCGCCCCACCTTGACCCACCCCAGGGTCGCCCTTGGTTATTGCATTACTATGTTATTTGGCATTAGGTCAAAGTTTTTTGATATTCCTTTGTTGTTTCTTTAACAGGTGTATTAAGATAGCAATTGTGCATGATATTGTAGAAGGTATCTCACTTTTATCTTCTTTTATTTTATTAATCTAGTTACATTTCCATTTTCAAATTATAATCTTGTAAGATGAAATTTTAGTTAGGACTTAGGAGTGTATTACCCTGTAAACCACGATTTCCTTTTTGTACCCTTAGAAGCAAGGACCCTATATTTTTCTGATTGTTGAATTCATGAATTTGACTTTAATAGGAGAAATCATGTAGAATTTCACTTCATTAACTTATTATGTATGTTTGGTATCCATAGAACTTATAGGCGCTCCAGGTGCTTAAGGAAGGTTTATCTTTTGTTTGCCTCTTGTGTTTCGCTTTTAGAACCCTTCATATTCTTCTGCTGAAGTTTAAAATTCGGCTTTTGGGGGAAGTATGGTTTCAAATAACAGCAGCACTCAGGTTTGGTTGTAATATGCATATTTTAAGCCCGTCTTCTGATCTAGAGGGGATGGATGATTTATTAAGTATCATTTAGGTTAATATAATCAGGTATGTCCTTAGGCAGCTCCTCTCTCTCTCTTCAACCCAGATAATTATCCCTCAAATTCTAGAATGATGGGGGATTTTGTGTATTGGGGTGATATTATTTGATGTTTGCATGTTTGTTTGATTTTGCTATCTTTCTGCTGCTTTCTGGGTAGTTGTTTAGTGATGCTCTGTTCTTTGTCTCTTAACATTTTCATTTTGAAAGGTAGATATTGAAATAAGGTTGTTTTCAGCTTGCATGTGTCGATGAGTAACAAAGTATGCTTTTGGTCTTGGATGATTGTCTAAGCTAGTTAGTTTTTGTTTGTTTAATGAAATCTTTCTTTAAAATAAAAATAAAAAACAAGAATATAGCATATCTAATTTGTTTTCACTGTTCTGTTTTAAATTCATTTGCCCGTTGTTGTTCTCCCGTTGGGGATTTTATTTGGTGACGGTTAATTGTGAAATATATGTATTTATTGTCAATGATTGGCTGTTATGGTTAAGAAGAAACTGGTTGCTTTATGGTTATGATTTTTGAGAGCCGAGCAGTTGTTGGGATCATGCTAATGAGCTTGTTTCTTAGTTATGAGGTACTCTGGATGAAGGTGGTGCTGAGAGGGCTAGTACTAATTCAATTAAGGCATGGATAGCTTCATCTCTTGTTGCTTCAAACTCAATTGAGGGTGAGAGCATGCAACTGACATGGTACCGTAATTTTGCGAAGTTAAATGATAGTTTGATTTATGCCTGTTATTTTTTAAATTACATACTAGATATTTTTGAAGTTACATGATAGGTAGCAAATTTTAAAGTTATATGCCAATTTGTAAATTTTAAAGTTACATACCAATTAGTTTTTAAAATTACATGTTAACTAGTTTTCAAAATTACATACTAGTTGATTTCTAAGTTACATGTCAGTTAAATTCTAAATTATGTGTCAGTTAGTTATCGAGTTACATGTCAATTACTTTCAATGTTTTTATTCTTATATAACAAGATTGGTTGTTCTACCGCTTACTTGGCGTCCGCGGGCTAGAAAACAAAGAAAAAAGAGATCTGCAAACTGGAAGACCAAGAAAAAAGAGAATTTGTAATTGTGTTTGATTTATAAGTTATAATTCTAGTTGTCTTCCATTGTTAATGACAATAAATTTTAAAGTTGTGTTTTGTTGGTTTGGCTTTCTTGTACCAGGTATAATGAGAATTATGTGATTTGTGAGAGGTCATTTTCGGTATGAAAGTTTATAAGGATTTCAGACCTACCTAACTTCACATTTCAGCCAGAAATCTTGGCTTTTTCATTTCAGACACTTATTCATCATTTTTCAGACTTTAGATCCATTTGAAAAACAAGCAACATGTCTGAATGGTCATTTCAGACCATTTCAGATTTCAGATGCAAAAAACAAATAGACCCTAAGTCTTGGGTTTTTCATTACCATGCAGATATTGTGAATTTACTTTATAAAAAAAATGACATTTGAATATAAGGCGATTCAGTTATTTTGATTGAAAGTTACATACCAATTGAATTTCAAATTACTGTATTGAAATTTACATTCCAATTGGATTCCAAATTACTTGCCAAGTCAATTTCAAGTTACATGTCATTAGATTTTCAAGGTACATGCCAATTGGATTGAAAGTTACATGTCAAGTGAAGTCCAAGTTACATGCCAGACGCATTGTAATTACATGCCAGTTTAATTGAAAGTTACATGCCAGGTGAAGTCCAAGTTACATGCTAGTTAAAGATCATTGCAAGTTATCAACTTGACTCACACTAATGACAAACACTACAAAAAAAAAAATGGTCTTTAGCCGTTGGAAAAGACCATTTCCCATCGGAAATATACTTTTCCGGTGGGAAAAAGCCGTCGGATGCTGTCAAAAATTAGCTTGTCAAAAATAACTTTTCACTGACGAGCCGTTACAAATACTACTATTTCCGACGGCCATGACCGTCAGAAAAGATAAAACTGCCGTTGAAAATAGTCGAATAAAAAAAAAGGCACAACATGACTTGGCAAGCACCACCTCACCGCGTATGTGGCACTCTAAATCCATGAAATTCATGTGGCTCGAACCCTTGATTTGAATGACAGTAACGGTTTCCCTTACCATTTTGCTATAACATTATATCTAATATATTTTACATATTATTTATATATAAGCTATTGATATGTTTGTATACTATGTAATTAAATATTTCTTTCTTTATACTAATTAAATATAACTATTTAGATATTGTTTTTAAAAATAATATTTTATTAAAATTATTAGAATTTTTGTTGACGGTGAATTTTGGATACATTTAACACATA
The DNA here is from genome assembly GCA_035582765.1 of Acer negundo. NCBI lineage: Eukaryota > Viridiplantae > Streptophyta > Magnoliopsida > Sapindales > Sapindaceae > Acer > Acer negundo. Next base: position 32,818,343 of record CM069241.1, on the reverse strand, counting down.
TAGTGATACATTTAAAATATTGACTTACAAGTCACATTTTTTGTATAGTGTTATAAATTACATGCATTCCATTATAATTTATTAATTAATATTATAATAATAATTTATTTTTTATTTTTTTTCCCTTTTTTCTTTTAAATGGAACAAGACTATTTCCGACGGCATTGAGGCCGTCGGAAATAGTGTATTCCTTTTTTTCTTTTCAAATGAAACAAGACTATTTTTTACGGCCTAAAAGCCATCGGAAATAGTGTATTCCTTTTTTTTTTTTTTCAAATGGAACAAGACTATTTCCGACGGCATTTAGGCCGTCAAAAATAGTGTATTCTCTTTTTCTTTTCAAATGGAATAAAGACTATTTCCGACGGCATTTATGCCGTCGAAAATAGTGTATTTCTTTTTTCTTTTGAATTGGAACAAGACTATTTCTGACAACCTTGAAGCCGTCGGAAAAGGTAACAAAATTGACGGCTTTTTCGACTATTTCCGACAGTCTAAGGCCGTCGGAAATGTGGTATCAGTTTTTTATTCATTTTCGACGGCACTGAAATGGCTATCGAAAATGGTACCATTTTCGACGGCAATTAGCGCTGTCGGAAATAGTTCGTCACTGATAGGCTATTTTTTTGTACTGAAACCATGTTCATTCAATTAGACTTCTCGATTGATTTGGGGTGCTTACATTGTACTACATAATAATTATCAATTTGTTGGTACACAATTTGAAAAGAAATATCAAGTGTCATGTCTTTCCTAAAAAGGGGTATGGTTCTTTACCCTATCCCCATTTACGGTTTTCAAACAACAAACATGCCGCTTGAAACATCACAACTTGCATTGTCTTTTTGAGGTGGACACTTCTTCGGACCCAATCGTGCCACATAGAACATCTTCTGGGAGTGTGGGAGCTATGTCATTCTGATCGAAATATCCTGACTTTATGCAATATGGTTGGAAGGAATCACCAAAGTATATTGTAAGAAAACAATTAAAATCTGAAAAATTGGAAACAAAGTAGAGTTATGAGAGTATAGTTTTTTACCGTCACAAGAACAATCAGAATTGTTGTTAGAACAAAGTAGAATTGTGAGAATATTGTATCTCTAATGAATTGGCCTGGTTTCTGTGGATTCAATAGAAGTACGTTGCGTTATTTACCAACTTAAATTTTGTGGCTAAAACAAGTTACATGCTAGTACAAACAAGTTACATTCTAATACAAAAGAGTTACATGCCAGCACAAACAAGTTACGTGCCAGTTACATGCTTGAAAAATCCAATTCAAATGACAAGTGAAAACATCCAACCCAGATCCATTGCAGTAATATCGATACAAACAGAAAAAGAATAACTCTAATGAACAAAGACCTATATACAATCCATTGTTGAATAACTCAAATCAATAAATCAGACAAGGTAGAAAATTTATATAGGAAAAATAATCTGCCAGGTACAGTTTCCCAATTTAGAAAAACACAGAGCTATACAGATTCCTAATTCAACAATAGAGTTTTTTGTTTATGTATGTCAAAAAAGATAAATTCAATGCAAGATTACTAATTGGTTGTAAGATTGTCAATAGGTTTCAGTTTAAACTTAAATTTTTGAAATTTGAAATTCCAATTTTCAATATTCTCTCTCTGTTGCAAACAAACAGAATAAAAAAAACCTGACAATAACTAGTAAACATCAGAGGCCTCATAGATTTTAAATTCGACTTCAAAACAAAAATAAAATAAAATTTTAAATTAAATAAACAAGGAGAGTTAGAAAAAATACCTTTAGATAGCTTCTGAGACGGAGTTGAAGACAAAAAGCAGCGGATGGTTGCTGAAGACGGCGTCGATGAGAGGTGCGGCAGATTCGGTGAGAGGGACAGCAACGGTAAGAGGGGTGGTGATCTCTTCTGTTCCTTTCTCTTTCTGCAGCGACGGCAAGAGAGATGTGAGGCGACGGTGAGCAGCAACGATAGTGCGAGAGGTGTGAGGCGACGGTGAGCAGCAACGATAGTGAGAGAGGTGTGAGGCGACAGCGAACGGCAGCGACGGTGAGAGAGTTATGAGGCGACGACGATCTCTTCTCTTCCTTTCTCTCTCGTTCTTGTTTTTTACTTCTGATCGTTTTTACTTGATCGTTTCAACACTAATGTTTCAACCCTAACAAAACAGAATCTCGTTTTTACTACCCACTTACTTATTTTCTATTTTTTTCTTAAAATTTCAAATTTAGGGGTATTTTTGTCCAATAGTGGTCAAAATTGATAAAAACAATAAAAAATAAATTGACGGCTAAAAACAATAAACTTGTAAATTTTATTGTTCTTTATGAATTCACCCATATATATATATATATATATATATTAATTCACCCATATATATATGATAAACTAAAATAAAAATTGAAATAAAACTTAAAAATATCAATTAGGATGGCTTTGTACTTAATTTTTACCAGAATTAAGTTGTCTACATATCTTTGGTTTACAGGAATCAAAGACTAGTTCTCTTACTTTTTATTCAAGGTTTGGTGTTGGAAGTTGGAACCCAGAACTGTAACTAATCGTTGCCAATGCCTTATGTTCTCGTGGTTTGGTCGCTGTCTAAGAAATCGTAAACTAAATCTTGATTGATTTCTTGTTATCTGTGTTGCGCCTTAGTCCAATCATCAACACAAACTTGGATTTGAATTCATTCTGGACTCATAATCGAACGTCTTTCGTCCAAGATATTTCCACCAACACTAAACTCTTATTCCACAGCCACGGTAGAAACCGGTGTTCCAAGAATTTGTTTAGCTATAATAGCCAAAATTAGAAAATGCCTTTCATGCTCCTTCCACAAGTGCTGGATTTCAAATTTTTCATCTTCAGATAAGTTTTAACCTCAGAATAAGAGCCCAACCCTGATGAAGAATCAGTTCGTAATTTTTTTATTCTTTAGGATAAGAGTCGAGACCTTAACCCCTTCAATATGAAGGATGGAGGAGCAATAGATGTAGTTTTGGTTTGTGGAACATTAATGTTTAGTGATGGACCATAAATTATAAGATATTCCCCATGTAATTCATAAAATAATACCTTTATTTTAGCATAATAACTATCAACATCAATTTCTTCTTCTAATCCTAAACATTCATAATAACAATTTAAATACTCATTCAAGTTATCTACTTTACAACGTGGATCAAAATACATTGCAATTAAATAAATAGATGGGAACTCTATATAATAGTACTCTAACCATTTTGATTTCATAACATCAATACAAGGACATAATTGTTCATCGGTTGTACACTTAGAAATTGCATCAACAATATTAACACTGTCAATAATAAATAAATAAATAGTATGATAATAAATACCATATAATATTAGTAGTCTCATTAAAGACTTTTAACAATTGACAAATTTTTGTACAAATATCCCAATGTTGTGCATGAAGAATAATGTTAGAAACAATGTATTGCATAAAATTAACTAATAATTCCCTATATTTATAACTTTCAACAAGCAATTTACAAGTAGAATTCCAACGAGTTGGAACATCACAAGAAAACCTAATGTGACGCCTACTACTTGATTTACAAAATTTTGACCATGCTTTCATTACAGAAGCATATTTCCAAAAATAATGAAGAGCGTTTCTAATAGGTTTAATAAAATTTTTAAGAACCTTTAATCCACTTTGAACACATAAGTTTAAAACATGGCAAACACATCTTTGATGAAAAAATCTACCACCAAAATAAGGATTGCATAACTCACGTAACAAATGAATAGTTGCGGTATTGTTGGAAGCATTATCAAAACCAATTGTAAAAATTTTGTTTTCAATTTTATACTCTTCAAAAATAATTTTAAGCATTCTATAAATATTATTAGCATTATGTGAATCATCAAAAACTCTAAAAGCAAATGCAAGAATTCTTTTTTGCATTATCCATATACTAGCAAGTGACACCTAAATATGAATGCATTGTCAATGATCACTCCATATGTCAGCACATATAGAAACACAACATTTATAATTATCCAAAAAAATTTGCAATTTCATTTTTTCTTTTCTATAAATATCATTAAGTGTACAAGTGAGTGTGGTTCTAGGAACATAACATGTAGTAGAATTTAATGCTTATTGACAATAATTAATAAAACCAATTTTTTCACCAAAACTAAATGGTAAGTGTTCTACATCAACCATTATAACTAAATGTTCTTTATTATTTGCATCCCTATATTTAAATAATTTATGGATAAGGGAAGTATACCTGGTAATTTTGCTTCGTGAATGGCCAATGGCCTATTCGTTTGGATGCTTGGTCGATATATGCTTCCAATATGTGCCATATCCTCTAGATTTTGGACCACTTAAATTCTTTGTGGCAGTAATTGCAAACCACCATAACACTTTCATCCTCTTTAGTAATTTTCTTCATACATATTGCGAAGAGATCAGATTTGCGTTGTTTCTCTTCATCAAGTGCTTCAAAAGTTGGAGGGGGATCGGTCATATTTTGTGATTGGCTTTCATTGTAGGGTGTGGAATTGGGTTCGGAAACTGTTAGAGGGGGATTAGGAGGGTTTAGAGATTCAAGATAGGTTTGATATTGTAGAAACTCGTGATAAGCAATTTTAGCATAATCGATATCGTCTTGCATAAGACCCTTACCTTTGTTGGAGGGTCTTGAACCAGATCCACCACTTGCCATTGAAAAAATTCTTAGAAATAAATTTGAAAAAAAATAGTTGGAAATAAAAATGAAAATTTTGGTGGAAGTAAATTTGAAAATTTTGTTGAAAATTAATTTCAATTGAGTAAAACAAAATGTAATTGAGATTTAAATATCTATTTGCAATAAAAAAAAAATATTGAATAAATGAGAGAGAATTGATTACATGAGAATTTGAGAGAGTGTTGGAGATTTTAGAGGGAATTGGAGTGAGGAGAGATGGGAGGATAGGGTATTTATAGGGAATTAGAAAAAGGGTTAATTAAAAAGAAAAAGGAAAAAAAAAAAAGAAAAAAAAAGTTGATTGCACCGTTGGGCAACTGTTGCCTAACAGTGTAAATCATATATATATATATATAATTCTCCTATTAGGTCGTCTTAAAATTATAATTTCAGGACAACCAACAACAGCCACATACTTTAATAAGTTCAAATGTTGGTTAAAAAAAATCAGACTTTTATTTAAACATATGATTGTGGTTGATCGTCTTGAAATTATAATTTCAGGACGACCTGATAGGAGAACAATTAAATATATATATATATATATATATATATATTAAATACTGAAACCGAATGGAACTTCTGGTTCTACCCCAATTCCCTAAAAAAATGAATCGACGGTTTGAATAGTAACGGTTTCGGTTCGAACCGTACCGTGGTCACCTTTACTTGTGATTACAAAATTAAGACAAAATAGGAGAGCTTGGATCCAACAAATTGTCTCGATAATTTGTAATAAGCTAGCAAGAGACAAACATGAAACATTCTATACTAAGGCCGATTTTTCTACTTCAATTACACATGAGATTGTAGAGGGATGGATCTTTGGCTCATCGTAGGAGGTTTTACCTGAATTCACAACCATAGAGCTATTGTTTTTTATTATTCAAACTTGAGAGCGTTTTTCTAATTAATTTGTAATGCAAGGGTTTTTTTGCTCATCATTAGGTTTTTATTTAATTCTTGATTTTCAATTTTGATTAAACCTAAGAATAGGTTTCTTCCAATATCTAATATGTAATATATAAAGTCTAATCCAGCGTTCATGAAATAACATGTCTACATAAGAAATAAAGAAAACGATAACTGAAACTCAACATTCAGAAAGGGTAGTTTAGACATTTTACATTATTACATCAGTTCACTCATGACTCACCGAAAGACTTTCATGCAAATTTCAAAGGTGAGTTTTCATCTTAATATTATAATATGATTTAGTAAAATTTACACATCGCTCACTTTCACAATTTCAATTCTTTCCTATAAAATTATTTGAATTAGACAATAACATCATCCTGGACGCACTTAAGTATAAGTCGAACATTATTGATGTCCACAAGGGTATAGCTCAGCTGGTTAATAGGCGAACTTGAAGTTTGGACAAATAAGTCTCAAGTTAGCGGTTCAAATCCTACCAATAGTAAAAAGCTAGATAGATGGATAGATAAATATTATCAAAATTTTAAATATATATATATATATATATATTTATTTATTGTCAGTTTGAACGATATAAAATATATCAGTTTCTTGCATGTGAGTCATTAGATTTAAATGGTTTGACTTGGTTTCATCCACTTGTCAAAACATCTTTTAAATCCAATTGTCCACATGCAATTATATCGATTCGAACCGACAATAGAAAGATTATATATATATATATATATATATATAGACGACCTAAATATTAGATTAGAAATTCTTATAAATAAAAAAATACCATCTCTTTCATTAATTAAATAGAAATACAATACTAACACGACCATCAATCTATAACTAATGACACTCTTGACACTTATATGAACTTTGAATGTAGTACTTTTTTTTTTATTTGAAAGTAATATACTTCTACTTGATCCTTAAAAAAAAAAAAAAAAAAAAAAAAAAGTTCATATTTAGTCAATCATGGTTATGATTGGAGTTGATGTATATAAGAAATAATTCATATATATTGCATTACGACTTTGCAGTCTGTACCTGTGCCTTAAAAACATTTTACGTTGGCCATTTCTTATCTTTCATCTTCTATTCAATTTATAAAATATAACCTATCACATTTATTCATACGAGGTGTGTTATAAATTAAATAAAAAATGTAAGATATATTGAATGTATCGTAGATTCTTTTATGCTTCATTGTTATTTAAATTTTTTTGAAATTTTTTAAAAAATGAAAGAATTCACCGATATACAAATAACTTAACTTTTTTTTTTTTTGTAACATAGATACTAATTTTTTTTTTTTTTCTTTTTTGCAAACTTAAAATACTTAAATCTCCAAAAGCAGAATTTATACCCTAAACTTTTCTAATGAAACATGAAGTATGTTATATTATTATGTCAAAAAAAAAAAAAAAACGTGAAGTATGTGGATCCTCTTCACACCAAATCTTTCACACAAAAAAACATTTTAGTATACAGACATTCCATCAAACAATCTCAATACGGGCCCCAACATTGAAAAGATGACACATGACATAATTGCAGATTTGCAGATATTCAACCAATCATAATTGATATCTTGATAAATCTTAAATAGTTCATTTTTGCTTGCCCCTTACAGGGTAAGCATTATTTTCCTAAAATGTATTTAGGGAGAGATATATTTATCCAAAAAAAACTAACTGTGTTTAGACAATTTACTTCCTTTATAGACATATGTCATCCATTTAAGAGGGGGGTAAGATCTAAAAAACTAACTGTGTTTAGACAATTTACTTTCTTTATAGACATATGTCATCCATTTAAGAGGGGGGTAATGCTTACCTCCCTTGAAATGGGTGAACAAAAATGCTCTTTCAAGTTTTTTTTTTGTGAATTACAACAACTGCCGGAACCTGCGAGAATTATGCTCTACTAACACAACTCGAAATACTACTCCATAATAGGGGAGAAGGAATAAAGGCCAAGGGGGACAAATAATATAAATATAAATATATATATATATATATATATGTATATATTAGACATTAAACCGTGGTGATGGAGGCTTCGGGAGTGAGTTCGACCACATTGACAAGAGGTCCAATAGTTATTCTCTCAAGTTTTGGACTTTTGATTATTTGCTCATAGTTACTTTTTTTTTTCTTTTTCTTTAAAACATGCTTTTCCTATTTAAACAAATTTAACTTTAAAGAGTAAAATCATCGTACTACATACATATTCACATCGAACTTTGTGTCTACAAATTTAAGTTTAAACTCAGAGCATTTCTAATGACTGTGCCGGTACTAAAATTTAGTATAGGAAGCAAAAATGGTCCTCCAATACAGCATTTAAGATGCGCCAAATTTGACATATGATATATTGTGTGTAAATTTTGCCAAATTTGACACATAATATAATATATACCAAATTTGGTACAACAATAAATGATCATTTTTTTAATTATAAAAATACCATTATATATATCTACATCTTTTAAATGAAATAATGAATGCATTGATAGAACTTTACATTGAAAAATTAAAAGAAATAATGAATGCATTAATGGTAAGTATTTATTTTTATAATTTTAATTAATAAAATAATAAAAATAGCATTATAAATAGAATTGTGCATCGAAACACAATGCTAAATTGATGTGCCAAATATATCATTTTACACTTTTTTTGTGCCAAATTTGACATTGGTATTGACATATACATTTGAGATAGTCTTACAACTTTAAGTTTAAATCATAAATCTCATATATATATATATATATATATATATATATAAAATCACAAATCACGTGCTTAGAATAATATCAAAATCCTTTAAAAACTAATATGATCAATATTTATAAAAATGTTTCAAGTGTGATTAAATTACATTATGGGTATATTGATTAGCCTAAATTTTTTATTTATTTATAGGGATATTATCATTTTCCTCCCTATAGTTTGCCATATTCATAAATTTACCCTTTCTAGTTTCAGAAATGGTTGATATTCCTCTTAAAAATCAAAGTATTCGAATATTTACCCCCTGCCGTTATGATTTCCGTTAAATAGAGGTTTGACTGTTAAAATAATGAAAAAAGTACATTTTATCCCTAGTTATCATTTTATCATTTATTTGATCAAAAAAATTCAACCAATATTAAAAGAAATTTAAAAAGAATATTTAAAATAAATTAAATAAAAAGGTAAATTTTGTTTAAAAGATATTAAAAAAATAAAATTATTAAAAGATATTAAAAGAATAATATTAAAAAATAAATAAATAATCAATTAAAACCCTAGTTCTTCCTCTCTCTCCCCATCTCTTCTTGTCTCTTCCGCCACTACCAATATTAACAGAAATTTAAAAATATATATTAAAAAAGAATACTTAAAATAAAATTAAATAAAATGGTAAAAAAATTTTATTAAAATATATTAAAAGAATAAAATTATTAAAAGATATTAAAAGAATAATATTAAAAAAAAATTAAAAAAAATCAATTAAACCCTAATTCTTTCTCTCTCTCCCTGTCTCTTCCTCTCTTTTCCGCCACTACCAATATTAATTGAAATTAAAAAATATATATTAAAAAAAATATTTAAAATAAAATAAATAAAATGGTAAAAAAAATTATTAAAAGATATTAAAAGAATAAAATTATTAAAAGATATTAAAATAATAATATAAAAAAATAAAAAATCAATTAAAACTCTAATTCTTTCTCTCTCTCCCCATCTCTTTCTCTCTCTTCTGCCACTACCAATATTAACAGAAATTAAAAAAAGAATATTTAAAATAAAATAAATAAGATGGTAAAAAATTATTAAAAGATATTAAAAGAATAAAATTATTAAAAGATATTAAAATAATAACATTAAAAAAATAAAAAATCAATTAAAACCCTAATTCTTCCTCTCTCTCTCTCTCCCCATCTCTTCCTCTCTTTTCCACCACTCTCTTTTATTTTTTTGGTCTTTGGATTTGTGGAGATTTAGAATGACGTCTATTTGAATAAGATGGATGGTGGAGAGATGATTGTGATGAAATGGATTTGATGAAATGAATTTGATAGTGAAATAATAAATATTAAATTTAATAATAAAAAATATTTATTATTTAATTTGATTTTCAGGGGGAATATCAACCATTTCTGAAACTATAGGGGGGCAAATTTATGAATTGGCAAACTACAGGGGGAAATGATAATATCCCATTGTTTAATTTAGCTTTTTACCATATTACTCTTCTATTTTAACGGTCAAACCTATATTTAACGGAAATCCTAACGGCAGGGGGTAAATATTAGAATACTTTGATTTTCAGGGGAAATATCAACCATTTCTAAAACTAGAGGAGGTAAATTTATAAATATGACAAACTATAGGGGGGAAATGATAATATCCCTTATTTATATGAGGATCAATATAAGATTAGGTGGTAATAATTCAAAAAATATATATAAGATTAGGTACTGCTTATTTTTTAATTTAGTTGTGCAAAAGTGTTGCTACATGGCTAGAGCAGTCGTAGGGTAGGTCAAGGAGGGACGCTCACCCTGGGCCTGTCATGTCTAGGGGCCCCAAATATATGATATGAGTTTTTGTTATAGGTTAAATTGTAAAAAAAAAAAAAAAAAAAAAAAGCTTAAACAATACCAAAAATAAATTAGAACCTAGCCCAATTCGTTTTATTCTAGTACAAAACCCAATTTTTTTTTAAGTTCTATACTTTGCTATCACCTATTACCAATATATTCTTCATTTCTTCTCCACCCACCAAAAAAAAAAAAAGGCAATGGGAAACATAAAAATCATGGATTTTTTAATTTTAATTTTAGGATGAGGTGGGGATGATTTTTCTAGTATGAAACTCATTTTTTAGATTTCGCCTAAAGACCTCGGAATAGTCAGGACTGACACTGCACATAGCTGCATTTGAGTAGATAAGAGCATCACATCTTATGGTCTCACACTCTCACGAGTCATTAAAAATGATACTTGACATAATTATAGATTATAGTCAGGTTACCTCTAACAAACTCCAAATTAGTTGCATCATATAGTTTTTTGCATCACATATTACCTAGTAAGGGTAAATGGTGAGATTATCTCACCTAAAATTTTCATCAGATCAAGCAGAGGTAACTTGAACTTGAGACATTGTCAGATTAAAAAGAATACTTTTACCACGAGAGGCAAAGTCAAAAGAAGTTTGTTTGAGGGGGCCAAAGTAAAATTAAAAAAAAAAGAAAATTTTTTTTTTTTTGTTTTAAATATTCACATATCAAATATTTTTTTTAAAGAATTTTTTATACCATTCCTTGCATTCATCCGTTCTTACTACCAAATCATATTAGGCGATGATCATGTTATTTTATAAAAAAATTGATTCATACAACGACAATAATCAACAATCATAAATTTTAAGCATGGATCGATAGTGTTTTTTTTTTCTTCTATATCCAACATTGATCAATAGCTAGAAGTGGGTATCACTAACACGAATGGATAATGCTCACCACTAATATTTGTTTATGACTAATTTTGATAGTCAATCCTTATTAGTTATGTTTGATAGTGATGAATGATGATTATTGGACATCACCACTCTAATTTATTGATTATTAGTAGGCAAATGTGAATAATCAAATTGGTTCGTATAGTCAAACTGAAAAAAAGAAAAAAGGGAAATTTTTTAATACTATCCTAAAATGTAAAGATTTGAAAACCGTCCGATGGGATATTAACCTAATTTACAGGAATAATTTAATTTTTAATTCCAAACATTATTCATTAAAAATAAACCATATCTTCCAAAATTGGGTAAATTCCATGCAATTATGACTTACCTAATTAGTAATTGTTTTTTTTTTTTTTTATATATATAAAAAAAATATAGTTCAAAAAAGGTGTTTAATAGGTTTTATTAAGTTTTAAGGAAAGTTTTGATATTTTTTTAAGGGAATATTTAAGATACCCTTTTAGAATATTTTTAATAACTCTTAAAGCAAATTTGAAGTCATTGACATTTTTTTTTCATGCATATAATATAAGTTCCATTTAAATAAAATTGAATCTAAATTATACAAATTTATTTAAGTTTAAAATCACATAACTATAGCAAAAATCCCTTAATATCTAATAGGACCTATACATATATAGTAAGTTTCATATATATATTTATATATATAGTAAATTACAGCCTCTATATTCGGTTTTTTGTCTTGTGATTTCTTGCCTTGGAGAAATCTTTGAAAAAAAAAAAAAATCATATATATATATATTATATTTATGACTTAAAATTGAAGAAAATTTGATTAAAAATTGTAAAATCTAATTATGAATGTTAAACCGAAATGTCAATAAGACAAAAAGTCCAAATCAGAAAGCAGTGAAAAGATAACAGAAAACTCAACAACAGGGACAGTTCAGACATTTCACACTTTTGCATCATCACTTCACTCACTCAAAAAGGACTTTCCTTATAAAATTCTAGAGAGAAAAAACCAAAGTGTGTGTCTGTGTGAGAGAGAGAGAGAGTCACTGAGAGTCAGAGAGAGAAAGAGAGAGAGAGAGGAGGTGAAAAGGTAAGTTTTTTATCTGAATATTTTAATAAAGAAACAAAATTTTCTCAATATTATAATCCATAATTTAGTGGGTCTTTTTTTTTTTTTTTTTCCTTTGTTCTGTTGTTTGTAGGTAGAGACAACCCACCAGTTGTTGCGGCTCTTTCAAGAGAGAAAATAAAGAGTTTTTAGAGAGAGAGAGAGAGAGAGAGAGGAGAGACAGATGGTGACTGATGTGTTGCAGATGGGATCTCGCTTTCATCATCATCACTATTGCATATTCTTCTCCTACTGCCATTACAAGTTTCTCTGATTTGTCAACAAATACTTACGTTTGATTTTTTCTTGTTTCAGGTAAATGCTTCACCGTGTACACTTCCTCTTATGTTTCTTTGTTTTTGGGGTTTTCAGTGTTTTGGATTTGGATTGATTTGTGTGTTTTTGGTGCTTTTAGTTAGTTATTTTTTCTGGGGTTTGTGTTTGGTATGTGGAAAAATTGAGAAAGGAAGAATGTGGGTTAAGAAAACTTAGGGTGTTTTTTTGGGGTTTATGTTTGGTTAGTGGGAATTTTATTTTTCATTTTTTGTTTGCTCTATGTCCATTGATCTTGTGTAGGATTTGCTCTCTGTTGTTAAATCTTTTAGTGTTTTTAAAATTGAAGATGTGATAGGAAAATATAAGAATTAGATGTAGAATCTTTGATGCTTTGGTTATCTAGGGATTTATTGTAAACATATTTACTCAGGTTGCCAAATTGTTTCTCCTGCCAGAGAATCCGGGTTTGCAGATTGGTTATTCTACATCGTATTAGTTGATCTTCATCGTTGCATTGATGATGGACTTATTGGCTTAATAGTAAGCTTAAATCTTAACATTGATAGGTTTTATTATTGTAATTGAGTTCCCTAGTTGAAAATAAAAGGTTGTTTCTTTGGCAATGTAAATGATTCAAGTTCATTCAATGAAAAAGCTTCCACTTTGGTTGCTTCATGTTATTTGAATTTAAATTTTGCTTCTGCTAATAGCCATGTGACTGGTAAGGCCACTTTTTTTGTTGCTAGTTGAGAATTGGAGATGACAATTACATTAGCTTAATTTGTTCAGTTGCATTTCAGTAGTTTATTGGGTTTCTTTATGACCATTTCATTGTTTTGAAAATTATTTGAAGCACTTTAAAATTTTGTTTTTCCACTGCAGGGCTAAGACTTTCTTCAGTATATTGGTAGTGGTGTTCGTACTGTGTTTTTTTTGGGTTCGTTGAAGTGGCTCGATGGGTTCCAGGTACCCATCTCATAAGCTCAGCAATGGCCTCTATGTATCAGGTCGGCCTGAGCAGCCTAAAGAAAAGACTCCAACAATGACCTCAGTGGCCATGCCCTACACCGGTGGTGATATCAAGAAGTCTGGAGAACTGGGTAAAATGTTTGATATCCATATGGATGGCTCCAAGTCTCGGAAATCTGGGCCTATTACTGGTGCTCCTTCAAGGACTGGATCTTTTGGAGTAGCTACTTCGCATTCAGGGTCGATTCCTAATGCTGCAGGTCGGGCTGGCTATGTCTCAGGTCCTATGACGTCTGGAGGCATGGCTGGTTCAGCTTCAATGAAGAAAACAAATTCTGGACCATTGAATAAACATGGTGAACCTTTAAAGAAGTCATCTGGCCCACAATCTGGCGGAGTGACACGGCAAAATTCTGGCCCTATTCCGCCAAACCTCCCAGCAACAGGTCTCATTACATCTGGGCCCATTACTTCAGGCCCCTTGAATTCATCTGGGGTTTCTCGAAAAAAATCTGGTTCTTTTGACACTTCAGGATCAGTTAAACTGCACAGTTCCTCTATTGCACAGAATCAGGCTATTACTACTATTAGTCAAGATGAGGACTTCTCCTTCAGGACAAACCTCCCCAGGTCAGCGATATGGTTGGTGATTCTGGTGTTTGTGATGGCGTTAATAGCTGGTGGTTTCATTCTTGGAGCAGTACACAATCCTGTTCTACTCATTGTTGTGGTGGTTCTCTTTGGTGCTGTCATTGCGATATTCATTTGGAATACATGTTGGGGGAGAAGGGCTATCATAGATTTCATCTCTCGTTATCCTGATGCTGATCTCAGAACTGCAAAAAATGGGCAATATGTGAAGGTCACTGGGGTATGTAACATAATTAGTGCTTACATTAGTTTATATTATTTTATGTCAGTTTTGCATTGTAGGCAGAGGAAGAGATAGATGGACCAGTGAAAACTGAATTGTTTAGGTTACATAACAGAAACTTGGAATTACTGACCAGATTTATATAAAAAGGGAAAGGAAAAAGTTCAAAAACCTGCATTAACAATAGAATTCTCCTTGAAGTCTACACATGTACAGCACTAATATCTTAGAAGATTTCTTTGATAGGAGGAGAAATTTTAACCAACATATAATGTTTCTATTTTATCAAACTTTTAGGAATAACTTCACAATTGCATTGTTTTATATCTTGTCAAACTTTAGAATAGAAAGATAATTGTTTTATACATTTGGGTAATATTAAGTTCATCCTTTTTCAGTATCATGCCGAATATTTGTTTCCTTCTTGAATTGTTTTATTTTTAGAATAAAAAGATAGTTCTTGTGCATTGGGATGATATTAATTTCCTATAAAACTTCACACTTTGAATTGGATGATTTATCGCCTTATAGGCACATCTAAAATATGGAGAAACATATATGCATGTAACATATGTCATTGACTGATACAATATGCTTTCATTCACATGTACTTACGTTGTTCATTGGTATTGGTTATTTAGAAAGATTATATGCCTTCTTAATAATATATTATTTTTGAATAAAGTTTCTGTTTCCTATAAAAAAAAGTAATATATTATTTGTGTTTTCTCATTTTCTTTGGTCGTTGTAAAAGCTATGCCCAAGGTTAGATAATAATATATCGGGTTTTGTTTCTTATTTAAAAAATGTAAGAATTTTTACTTTGCTATTTGTTGAAGTTTTACGTGTAGTGCCAATATGTAACTTAACTTAACAATTAGCATTGTAAAAATAATATTACTGTATAACCTTGGTTATAGCTATTACAATGTCCAAAGTAAAGATAATAGGAGGCTGAGAGAACATTGAAAAGCACCTATAAATTATAATGATGCAAAATACACACACATGCATAGATATAATTATGCAAGGGAGATATATATATATATATATATATTAGAATGGCGGGGTAAAGATTGTAAGCATATCTTTTCTTTAGAAATTGACTCTAGCTTATCAATTAGTACTTGATGGCAATGAAGCCTAAAACAATATTCTTTTAACCTATAATCAGAACATATGGACAACGAAAAAGGGAAAGTGAAACACTTAGACAAAAATTAAATCTACATGTATTCTGAGGCAATTATGAATATAACAGATTTTATGTTAGTTGATTGAGGTACAACCAAATTGTTACAAGTGTGTAAAAGAGTAAAACCAATATTGATAGTGTGAAACAGAATTGGGACCAATTTCAGCTTTTGATTACCTAGAATCTGTAAGGGTCTGTTTCTCCATAACGGTACTTTGTCATGAAGGATTTATTAAGTTAAAGCATCTTAGTCAGCAGCATTATTTACTTGGCCCATATCTTCTTCTTGGTTTCACAAACCTCCTTAATGAAGATTTGTGAGCTGTGTTTGTTAGCTGCTTGTAAGAAATTTGTTCAACTTCAATTTGCTTTTAAGTGCTTTATCATAAGGTAATTTAAGGCTATTAAACAGAACTGCAATGTTTCACACTAGGTTGGAAGAACTATATGATGGTGGGTTTAGTACCTGTTCATGGTAAGATAATATACTGTTGATGTGTGATGCATCTAATTTGTTGGAGTGATTTTGAAGATGCTAGCGAGCGATGCATAATCCTAGTGTGAGGCTAGGTTTATCATCTATGTTCTTTTACTTAAATTTCTATACTTCGTCTATTTTTATGTGTTTCTGGGAAGTGTTATATATATTGGTGGAAAGCCTCAACCCACTTGCCTATTGGGTTGTGGCATCCGTTGGTATGTATACCCTTCCCTTGCCTTTTATCTTTTTCAATGTGGGGTTCTCATATTCTTTTAGCTTCACATGTGGGTTCTCTAACATTTTATATATGTTTCAATCTATTATCACTACAAATCCCAACCTTCATATGACTTTATAACTAAGTTATAGTACCTGCCCAATCCGTAGCTATTTATCAAGACAAGCAAACTTTCCTGCATAATTGGTGACTTGCATAATATGTCGTCATATTCTGCATAAATTGGAAATACAAATCTAGATTCATTTCATTAACTCTGTGCCGTGAAGACTGGATGGATGAAACAAATGAGACAGAGGAATCTTCTACCCCCAAATTTAAATATTAGGGGTAGCTGCTGAAACGTAGTTTTCCAAATTATAGGACTGGATATATTTCAAATACCAATTAATTGAAGTTGCTTGACCAAATGACTAAGTGGACAAAATCCTTATAACAGCCTTGTACACCTAAAAAAGTTAATATCACATTCCAGGGCTGATTATTTGTAGAGTACAAAGTTTTTTGATAAAGAAAATGTGCAACTATTCTCAAAAGAGATGGAAAAAAGAAACGCTCATTGATTAGAAATAAATTTAGGGAGCTTCTATGGGAGTTCGATTGTGTCTTTGAGTTCAAATTGATTTTGGTGAAGATGGTTTTGGAAATGTTGATGAGTTGAAGCAGATTAGAGGCAGGTTTAGCTGATATATTGCTTTTTTATCATGGAGTCTGTGGAGGGGAAGAAATATTAGAGCTATTTTTGGAATGAACATTCAGTTAATGATGTCAGGTCTGTGGTTGTGGATTTTGTATTAATGTATTCTCGTTTCTCTTCTTCGATTGAGTTGAACTTCACTAGCTTTTTTATGGAAATTTTAGATATCTAGGACAATATGCTTTGGGAATCTTCTTAAGTCAGTAATATGTAACTTGACTAGATGAGGTTGGTCTAGTGGTATACCCCTCACACCTACACCGTAAGGTTGTAGGTTCGAGTCCTCCCTCTTCCCCAGAAAACCCGAAAAAAAAGTCTGTAATATGTAACTTAAAAGCTCACACTACAGATGTAGATTATAAAAGAATAAACAGGGTTATTAAGTTCTCTTTCAAGTCAAAGTTCTTATGAAAAAGCCAATCCTTAGGAACTCTTACTTTCTTGCCAGGACACTTGTAGGAGAAAATTAAGGCTGCCTCTTAGAGTATTTTTCCAATCAGAAGATCACAAATAATGGATCTTTGTATGATATATTGGGTTGGGATTTTATTTCATTCTTCACATGTATAAGTAATTTATGAGGCCTTTTTTTGTCACTTTAAAGTCATATAGGGGTGTATTATTATACAAAAGGATGTTATGACCTAAGGTTGCATTTGATTGGTGGCATGAAACTTAGGTTGAAATGGAATAAGGTAGAAATTGAATCAATTCTTATGTAATTTGATTAGGAAGAGGAGAACTTTTACTGATATCAAGAAAACATGGCTGCTGTAACCTAGAAAGGGTCTCTTCTTTTTGTCTTGTGAAGGCTCATTGTACAGGTCTGACTATTAGCTTTTGTGTATTCTTTTTTATGTTGATCGTAACAAGTTTTTGTGAGCTAGGCTTGTCCTCCCTTCACTTGTATATGGTTCCTTGATTTAATGATATTTTGTTGTAGTTCAAAAAAAGAAAAAAGAAGAAAAAAATTAGAAAATGAATGCAAAAATTTGAACTGAAAATGGTCCATCCAAGGATAATACAAGCAAGAACCTAATACAAGTTTTTGAAAACTCCTGAACTAAACTCAATAATAATAATAATAATAATAATAACATGGTGGCCAGTGCCAACCCGGGCTCACATGTGAGGGGGGGAGTGTTAGAGAACCCACTTGTGAAGCCAAAATAAGATGATATAAATCCACATTGAAAACACAAAAAGGCAAGAGAAGGGTATATATATCAATGGATGTCATAACCCAATAGACTAGTCTTTTGGGTTGTAAGGTTATCCACCAATATATATACCACTTCTCATACACACAAGTATGGAAATTTAACATGGTATCAACAAAAGCTTCTAACAACAGCATCCTAATTTTGTTGAAATGTTGAATTAAACAGTGCAATGAATCTTTGTAGTCATTAGAAATTGAATCCCATAAAGGGGTTAGAAGCTTTCCAACCAAATTACCCTAATTGCAAAATCACAACTGCTACTCAAAACCAAAGCTTTTATACAGAGCACCACAAAACACTCTTTTGAGGATGTCCTCCATAGGTTTTCTTTTCTTAAACTAAATTCAATAAGTCAGCCTACCTCTAGTTAGAAAAGTCCTTTTCCATTTTTTTTGTTTGTTGAAGTATTACATTAATCCGAGGTTTTTTTGGAGAGGGGGAGGACTTGAACCCGCAATCTCTTGGTGCAGGACTTGAACCCGGACCAATCTCATTCCGTCGAAAAGTCCTTTCTGATTTTTTCTCAACACTCTCCACAATGGGTGTGCAAGATTCAAAAGCCCACAAATTTCACCAAATAATTATAGGATCAGCTACTAACACCGTATCAATAGAATTCGCAGAAGAAACCAGCTTTCTTTCTTGAGAATTAATACCCTGCCTGAAGTCTCTTAACCAACATTCAAGCCTGATACTAGACAAAAAGATTTATCAAACAATGGAAGAGGCATCCCTATGTAAATTCCTAAGTCAAACACTAGTTTAGAAAACTTTTATATCTTGTATAGATAAGTATGAAATCAGCAAAAATAAAACAATATCAACCAAACTTGTTTGATGTCTTATGGATATGGGGAGATGATATCTTCTGGAGTTAGCCTTTTAGCCTTTTATGTTTTTTGCGTATAGTGTTACTAATGGGTGAAGTTATGTGTCAACTTTAAATGGGCATCTATTTGGGATGAAGTAAAAATTTTCTTTATAAAACATATCTAACATCTGCGGTTTCAAGGCCTGGCAGAAATATTCATGTGGATGTTTACTGTTACATTTTGTTTATGCTTAAATGGCATCAGAAGGTTTGCTGACGTGTTTGTTTATGTTGGTGTTGGTGAAGGTGGTTACCTGTGGCAACGTGCCCTTGGAATCATCATTCCGAAGAGTTCCTAGATGTGTCTATACATCTACAAGCTTGTACGAGTATCGAGGATGGGACTCAAAACCAGCCAACCCTAAGCATCGACATTTTACATGGGGATTGAGAACATTAGAGGTTAGTAACATAAATGTAGCTTTTCTAGTTTGTTTGGTCATTCATCATTTTTGAAATTTTTTCTATTTCTTACATGAGTTTTGAGGGGAAAAAAGCATTATGTTTTTATCTCAATGTAATAGTTAAATAAAAAATTCTATTGATTTCCATTTTTTTTTTCCTGTTTTTCTTTCTGAACCCAAGAATAAAGGACCTTTGACACAGATTATGTCAAGATGGGTCATCACCTTCAATATACTGGTCCTGCTTTTGGTTATGACCATCTCATTTTTGCCTTTTTGGTGTCTGGATACAAGCATGAGTGTCTGGCATTCTGGTGTTGAGGGACACCCAATGTTTCCATTGGGAATGAATAGTACTAACCGGAATTTCCGTGGTTTTCTGACAGAGGCATGTGGTCGACTTCTACATCTCTGATTTCCAATCTGGGTTGAGAGCTCAGGTTAAGACTGGAAGTGGTGCGAGAGTAACTCCTTTTGTTGATGACTCTGTCATTATTGATATTAAACCAGAGAATAAAGACATGTCACCGGAGTTTATCAGGTGGTTGGGACACAAAAATCTTTCAAGTGATGATCGTGTAATGCAGTTAAAAGAAGGGTAAAATTCTCCTCTCTCTCTCTCCCTCTCTCCTGGTCAAGCATTAAGTTCATCCTAGTGTTTGGGTTATTCCATGTACCATAAAATCAGGGTGTGGCCTGAAACGTACCAGATGTTTATTGTAGCATTTCATTGCCCAAAAAAATGTACAATTTGAATGGAGTTGATTATCAAATTGTTTTTCTTTTAAGTAACATGTTTAGTAGGATAAGATGAGGTTGGCAGAGTGATATGCCTCTTACACCGACACCATAAGGCCGTGGGTTCGAGTCTTGTCTCTCCCTTTAACCCCGAATTATTGTAACATTTCAAAAAGAAAAAGAAAAAAGGTTAACTTGTTTAGTCTTGATGGGTGAGTTATTCTAATCGGTACTAAAACTGCTGTTTTTGTAGGTACATTAAAGAAGGCAGCACGGTTAGTGTGATGGGAATTGTTCAAAGAAACGACAATGTGCTTATGATCATCCCTCCACCCGAGCCAATAGGCACTGGATGGCAATGGGCGAAATGCATCTTTCCGGCTAACCTCGAGGGTATTGTTTTGAGATGTGAAGATACATCAAATAATGATGTCATCCCCGTCTAGTAAGAAGCATGTTAATCATCAAAATCCTCTTACCCTTCTTACCCTTCTTACCGTATTATCATGTCCAGAAGTATTAGTTATCTCTACTAATTTGATGGTGGTGTGAGTGGTTTTGTACTGGTAAAGTGACCTTTTTTTTTTTCTTATTTTATTGATATGATTATTATTATTATTATCATTATTTTTTGTTTTGAAATTAAACTTGATGTATAGTTTTAGGGGATTTGTTGATTTCTTCATCCATTTTTTTAGGGCTTCAATGTCTTTAGTAATCTGGGGCTGGTTTGATGTAGTGGGGTATGCTACAACACTTTCACTTTAAAACATAAAATTGTTAAAATCCCCTCTCAATATGTAGATTATTTTTGCATTATATTTTATTCCCTTTTGTTCATTAAAAACATTTGTATGATTTCTTTTTGTGTTTATTATTATTTAACTTTCAATCCAATTCAACCTACTAGAAATTACGATGTGCAGATCAGTAAATAATTTTTGTCCAGTTATGTAATTTGAACGACCTGTTGCTTGACTTGAATGTCTTTTACGACTAAGTTCTTCATAGCAATAATTATCAACTTTCATTCAAAGTTATGACGTTTTCTTATTTTCCAATAAAGGAATTCAAAGTTAAATGATTAAAATTCAATTAACTTCAGTTTAAAGTGTATTAAATTAAGTTAATGATTATGAATATTTCGTGAAATTAAATTAGTCATTTGAATCGATTTTTGAAATTTGAGATTGAATGCCATTCTTTTTACAAAGTAATTATATTAAAATTAAATTAATTCGAATTAGATTAATTGATTTAAACAATCTATCACATTTCTCTCACAAATATAACAACATTTTTCAATGGATCTGTATGTCAACTATGAATATAGTAAAATGGGTCACAAAAAATCACTGAAAATAGTTAAAAATGTAAAAAAGTATTAAAATGGGGCAGTTTAGTCATTGTATCTTTCAAATAGTTAAAAATGTAAAAAAGTATTAAATGTCACTAAAAACAAATTTTAATAATTTTATAAGGTTATTTTTGCAATTTCGCCTTTTAAACAGTTATAAACATTAAAAAATATAATGTTTTCAAGAATCTTTTAATCTTAAATCCTAAGAAACCCCAATATATGGACAAAACTTGTCCAACCAACTCAATATTTTTATATGAATAAATAAACAGACAAAACCCAGTTCATGTAATGAAACTTTTACAATAAAAACAATTTAATTAGATTATCAAAAAATAATAATAATAATAATAATAATAATTAGCATCAGTAATACAAATTTTAAAGCAAACTATCAATATCATGTATTATAATATTCCTAATTGTGATAAATAACACAGGTGTTTGGTTTTTGTCTTGAAATTGATGACTATTAAAAAAAGAAGAAGGTGAAAACATACAATTGGACAATGAATTAGAATTAATTTATTTTACAATGGAGGTTAGAAACTTAATTAATAGAGGTTTGGTGATAACAGGGATATTTGGACATTGATTGTTGTCTGCCACTAAATACAACACCTAGACTTTCAAGTTATCTATTGAGGATTTGAGGGGCTTCAAATTAAATCATAAAATATTCTAGAATTTCTATTTCTTTATAAAATAATCATCTTTCAATTGTATAAAATTCCTTTTTTTTTTTCTTTTTTTTTTTTGTAATTAAAAGGGTCAAGGACATTGATCTCCTTATATGTCTTGGGAACTTGGGATTATTTAAATATATATATATCCTATAAATTTTGTTATAAATTCATCAAAAACCTTCTAAAAAGGATTCGAATTTGGGATCTCAACCGATGTTAAGAGGTGTTACCACCCAACTAGGTCTGCAATCACAAAAACAATTTTGTTTGGTTGATGGAAAAGCGATAGTTCATTTTCATTTAATTGTGCGATTATACCAAAACTAATCGGTAGGGGTGGGTAAAAAACCAATAAACCGAACAGAATCGAACCGATTCAATCGGTACTTTTTTCGATTTTTTTTTATGTTGGTCGGTTCAGTTTGGTTCATTTTTTTCAAAATCGATTGGATTGGTTTTTTTCTCGGTTTGCTATCCCAAACCGGAAAACTGAACCGAGATCCAACTTATATATAAAAAAAAACCCTAATTTAATGTTCAACAGTCCATGAAACTATAAAACTATGAAAGTGTGTCACATCATATATTTTTTCTTTGTTTTATTTTTTTTCTAAATATTATTTTAAACTAGTATTTTCAATTTGTTCAAGCCCATAATTTAATTTGGTCAAAGGCCTAAAAGGATTAAAATATGAAAATATGTGTAATAATTAAAGCCCATGAATTTGGTCCAGTAGGACCAAAACCGAAAAAACCGAATCGAACCAAATCGGTCCAATTCGGTTTGTTTTTGATCGGTTGACATTTGTAAATTTTATTGGATCGGTTCATATTTTCAGAAACCGAACTTTATCGATTTTTTATTGGTTCTATTAAAAAATGAACCGATTTATTAAATTCTCACCCCTACTTATTGGTCCATTTAATCGTGCGATTATTTAAGGCATATAAATTCTTGTGCAATTAATTTCAAGATTAGCTTTAAAAAGTTGAAGTAAAAGATATGTGGATTCATTAAAATCCACTTAAATAATAGTAAATAAGATAGAAAACTAATCGGTTCATTTCTATACTTGATTTAGGCCTTCATTTCCTATTATTTTGGATATTTAATGTATTTTATGGGCATTTTATAAGTAATCATCTCTAAATAAGTGTTTGAGTTTAATCGGAAAGTTTGAAGGCAAAAATGGTTGAAATTTTAAAGGTTGGCACAGAACGTCCAACTTGTGAAGATCATAACTTCTTTCTCAAATCGAACTAGATTGAGATCCACATATATTCGAAAAAGCTCCGGAAATGTAATAGTTCGTCGATCAAAATTGTCTAGATGAAGTTATGGCCATTTTAGTGACTAAAGGTCAGAAAACGTGGCCAAAACCACTCCAAATGAATTGCAATTTCAATAGCAGTTGTTTCTAGAGAAAACCGCGGTATGGGCTGCGTTGACACAATTTTGGCGAAAAAGGTACTCTAAATTGGTCAAGAATTGTTCAGAAACTTCCCAAATTAAATCATATTGATTTTAGAAAACCAAGGGATGTTTAGAAAACTTCCTATACTCAATTAGAAGTCAATCATCAAAACAGGAAAGTCAAGTTAGAAAAGAAATCTTATTCCTTGATTCATAAGAATTCCTACTTGAAGGATTTCCAAAACTCGGAAGAATTTAAAGCTCACAATGAGGAGTCACCAATAACTATTAAGAGTTTTTTTTATAAAGAAACGAGAGCCAGCCACCATCCTAATTCTTCTCACTTTTACACACCTCTCATCATCTTTTATAGCTTTCCTTACTATACACATCCACCATTGTTGCACATTGAATATTAGAGAAAGAAGAAGAAGATTTCAACTTGCTCAAGTGGAATCAAGCAAATTGGAGAATCTCTTGGTGTTCATCATGGGTTTTCTCTATTCAATCTCTTATATATTTAATTCTATCATGTGTAAACTAATTTCATAACTAGGGAATCAATGTAAACCTTATGTGAATGCTCATGTTTGGGATTAACTATTATTTTTATTATTATCAATTCAATTCTTGATTTATTCATTAAGCTTAATTTCCCATTCTCTTATTTGTGTTGATTTATGTTTATTTATTGGCATGAATTTAGGGTTTGGGATTATTTTAGAATTGAGATTTGAGTATAGACTAAACCCAATATTGATTATTGCTCACTTGAATGAATGAAATCTATCTTTAGCATAGGCCAAGCAAAGTGGATTTTGGTTCTTAATTCACTTGCTTAAAGGATTCTCAATTGTTGTCCACACCATGTGAATAATAATTGGGAACACTTAACTCATCTCGTGGCCATATTGTAATTGTCATAATTAAGATTACGAATGAACCATTGAGTTGATTGAATCTTGTTTACAAAGTTAATTCCTTACATTAAGTGTTTATATTTGGGGATCATTGATGACCCAGTGTTTTCTCTCCGTTGATCACAACCTTTACTTGCTTGATAGTTAATTGCTTCCATAGATAAATGTAGTTAGTAGTTTAATTTTAATCATCATCAATCTCAATTTGGTTACTTTTACATAACTGTAATCAGAATTATAATAGATAATCACTTTTCTCTGTTGAACAAATTCTACTTGCTTCTATACGGATCACTACGATTCGTGCATTTATGAGTTTAGTAAAACATAATTTTCACATAAAAAACATAAGTTAATTTTTTTGTTTTTCAAAAAAAAAAGGTTACTTTTTTTTTTTTAGAACAAATGTTATATATATATATACCCTTTTTTTTTAATGAATTATAAATATACTTTTTAAGAAACCAAAATGTTATATAAGAAAAAAAAAATGCACCACCGCCCAATGTAGCTTAGTGGTAAAAAAAGGCTCATCAAGCTGGACAATATTCCGATTCTAATTACCGCATTGCAACAATATATATATATATATATATATATATAAACCAACGTGCTACATGCAATTTACCAAATAACAAAAAAAAAAAAAAAATTCAAAAGAGCTTCTAATTAATAGTAAAAAAAAAACTTTTATATCGTAAATATAAACCTCACATGTGCCCATTAAACTTTAGAGTGAAAGTTGCATTCCAAGTCACGGCAGACTCCTGAGCGTCAGATTATAAAAAATAATAAAAAAAAACCCTTAATAGGTAGGGGCTTTTAACCTCAACTTGAAACCAAAAGGTTGTTTTTGAAATCAAATCAAAATTGAAGGGTAGTGTTGGGAATATCACAAAAGAAAATAATAGATATAAAATGAAATGATGTTGAAGGGTATTAGTGCCATTTCACAAAAAAGTAACCATATGGTCCATCCAGACTCCAGACCTAACATAACAGAGAGAGAGAGAGAAAAGTGGTTTCTGATGTAATATTATTTATTTATTAGGGACAAAAAAGAAAATTGGAAAGTAAAATAAAATAAAAAATTATTTATTTATAAATAAATAAATAAATAAAGAATCATTTATGCTAAAAATCTTTAAACAATCATTTTTGCTTCAGTTTGGAGTCATTTAACGGACGAGACAACCCACCAGTTGTTGCGGCTCTCTCAAGTGACACTCCAGACCAGACCACTCTCAACTCAACTCACCACTCACTCACTCACTCACTCACTCACAAGATTTATATATTTTTCTAGAGAGAGAAAATTTTACCTCCCTGGCTCCCTCAACCCCCTTTTTAGTGAGAGAAACAACAACTAACTACCATACTATGTCTCTCTATCTCTCTCCAAATCTTCAGATTTCTTCTTCAACTATTTTTGCTGCTGCTGCTTCTACTACCACTGCAACTACCACTACTTTAAGTTCTACCTTTTCAGGTGAGTTTTATTTTATTTAAAATTTTATATTTCAGTTTTTGTTGTATAAAGGTTTGAGCTTTTATAAAGAACATCTTGAATCTCTGCTTGTTTTGTTAGATCTTTGCCATTCTATTGGTTTTTTGCTCGAAATAGTGATCTGGGTATGTCTCAGTTTCTTGAATTGGGCTGGAAGTTGGTGTCTTTTAGTATAATCTTTCCAAAAAGAAAATTTTTGAACTGGGGTTATCTTTGTTTTTTGGATTTATTGTTTGGAGAATAAAAATGTTGGATAAGGAGAGAGAGAGAGAGAGAGAGAGAGACTGGGAGAGAGAAAATTTGGAGTGGTTGATCTCGGATTTTGGATTGTTGGTGGACTGATATGGCAACAAGTTGTCTACTTTCTGAGGTTCTGAGCTTGAAATATATGATTGTTCATTGTAGATCTTCTTTTTATTGGGTTTTGGTCAAATTGTGATATGGGTCTGCTTTGTTTCTTTGATTTGGGGTGGTGAGTTTGGATTGTAGGTGTAGGGTTGTTCAAATATTGCTTATTTTATTTTATTTTTTTGCTTCTGACATTTTCCTTGAATAGAAAGTTCTGATCTCAGTAGATGTTTGCACTTTTAGATTTGTCTGACATTTGAGGAAACACAGGATAAGGAAAATATCAAGTCATTGGAAACATAGATTTTTTTTTTCATCCGAAACTGAAGTCTTAGATCTCATTGCTTTCAGGATGTTGTTTGAAATGGTGATCTAAGTAGGTGGATTGTGGTTCTGTGGATGGTCAAACTCTGTAAATTTTGTGTCTTGACACGTTTGTAATTGGATGATATATATATATATTTACATGAAATTTTTTGTACATCTTAAAAGACAATTAATCTCCAATAATTTCTAGTGTATGAGACGAGACAAAAGTTTTCATCTTTTATGGTTCCCTATTGCAATTTCTTACACTCAACTTGACTCTCAGGTACTGGTTCTCTTCTTTTTGCTTCAGATCTTGTTTCTTTTCTATCATTTTTGTTAATTTTTATAACTTTAATACAAAATGGGAAATTCGTCTATTTTTTTTACTAGGGCTATTGCTTTCTTTCTCTATTATTGGTGAAATAAAAGGTTCCGAGTTTTCTTTGAATTTTGAGTTTTTTATGAGTTTTTTCTTTTCCTTTTTTTTTTTTAAGATGCTATTAATCCTTCACATATATATATATATATTGTATAATCGAAAATTCTAAACTATCTCTCTCTCTCTCTCTCTCTCTCTCTCTCTCGCTCTGAGTTGGTTATTTGTTATCTGATTTAGTTCTGCTGTAGTCCATGTGGTTGCTGGATATTTTATATATGGAATGAGAACTGAATTATAATCTTTACCAGATCACAAACTCATTTACGGGCTATCCAACCATTTGTTGTTCTTTTTAGTTTTTAATAAGTTATTATTATTCTTATACTTTCATTTGAATATGGTAAGAGGAATCTGATTTATGAAATCCTGTTTCTTTATCATTAGAGTCCTCAAGTTTGTTCTTTAGTTGATTTCCATTAGTGTAAAAATCCCTTTATTATTTTTACATTTAGTTTAGAGGTGTTTTACTTGTTTCCAGTGTCTTATTGGAAATGCGGATTTACGATCTACTTGTATTGGTGAATGGTGTGCACAGTTTGTTTTTCTGGTTGCATCAAAATCTACCTAATTAGCTATACAGACCAACTTGTTGATTTGTTAAATTAAAACTCTGAGATGCCATTAGCCTTCACTTTTTGAGTTCTTTTGTTTGTATGTCAGTTGACTGCAATGCTACTAATAGTCGAATACTACCTGCATGGCTATGTTTAATTTTGCCTTGTTTCTGTTTCTAACTGTGTTTGTTACCAGGTACTTCTAATAGATAATGTTATACTTATTGATGTCCGGTTCTTGATACTATACATTTAGAAATTTTCTAAGTGAGCAGTGCATCTGATTGCAATGGTACTTTCTATCCTTAGGTGGCTTCTGAAAATCACATCAGCTTACTCCTTGTGGTGTTTATTTCTAGTATCTCATCAGTCTCTTTCAGAACCTAGATGGGTTCCAGGTTCCCATCTCATCAGCTCAGCAATGGCCTTTATGTATCGGGCCGGCCCGAACAGCCTAAAGAGAGGTTGCCAACAATGAGCTCAGTAGCCATGCCTTATACTGGTGGTGATATCAAGAAATCCGGAGAACTAGGAAAAATGTTTGATATCCCTGTTGATGGTTCTAAGTCTAGGAAATCTGGACCTATAAATAATGCTCCTTCAAGGACTGGATCTTTTGGAGGTGCTGCTTCACATTCAGGACCTATCATGCCTAATGTAGCAGCTCGGGCTAGCTATACAACATCAGGTCCTGTATCTTCTGGAGCCATGACTGGTTCAGCTTCATTAAAGAAATCAAATTCTGGTCCGCTTAATAGACATGGGGATCCTATAAAGAAATCTTCCGGCCCACAATCGGGTGGAGTAACACCAAGTGGCCGCCAAAACTCTGGTCCCCTTCCTCCTGTTCTCCCTACGACTGGTCTCATTACATCTGGACCTATCTGTTCATCAGGCCCACTAAATTCCTCTGGGGCCCCTAGGAAGGTATCTGGTCCTTTGGATTCTATGGGATCAATGAAAGTACCAAGTTCTGTTGCTCATAATCAGGCTGTTACTGTCCTTACCCAAGATGAAGATTTCTCCTTCAGGAGGAACTTCCCGAAGCCCATATTGTGGTCATTGATTCTACTTTTTGTGATGGGCTTTATTGCTGGGGGTTTTATTCTCGGGGCAGTTCACAATGCCATTCTCCTCATTGTTGTTGTTGTTCTATTTGGTGCTGTTGCCGCATTATTTGGTTGGAATACTTGTTGGGGAAGAAGAGCTATTATTAATTATATAGCTCATTATCCAGATGCTGAGCTAAGACATGCCAAGAATGGCCAGTTTGTCAAGATCTCTGGGGTATATGGATTTCTTTATTACAGTTGATAGAATACTTTGTTTGGTTTTATTGTTCTTTGTAAATTTTCAATATGCTTCTATATTTTTATTATATTTTTCTGATTTCATGGGCTTGCATTATTGAATTTGTTCAAAGTTCGTTGTGATTGTGGAAATATCTTGATTAGAAGCGCATTTGATTGGTGAAGTGATTTTTGAACAATAAACCATTTCTTCTAGTACTTGTGGCATTCATGTTTCATGGTTACCTTTTGTATTTGGGTGACATTGATCTCAAATGTTTTGTTGTGTTCATGAAGGTGGTGACATGTGGTAATGTGCCCCTTGAGTCATCCTTCCAAAAAGTTCCTAGATGTATATACACATCAACAAGTTTGTACGAGTATCGAGGATGGGATTCAAAAGCTGCCAACCCAACACATCGTCGTTTTACTTGGGGCATCAGATCGTTAGAAGTGAGTAATTGAAAAATTGACATGGTAAATTTGATGCATTGTTTGCCATCTTGAAGTAAATTCTTTGCTGTTTTTTGATAGTTTTGTATCATATTCTACTTTTGGTTTTGATTACCTAATATATGACTAGACCTTTTTCTCCCATTGCAAATTATGAACAGATTGAAGAGTTCAATTATAGAAATTATGCCTATTTCAAACTCATCACAGTTTTGTGCCATGAAAAGAAAAAAAGACAACAGAAACAGCAAAAAAAAAAAAAAGGGGATGAAAAGCCTCATGCACACTCATAAATGTTAACTATTTTAGGTTATCTCATCGTAAACTGGTAAAATGGTGATCTTGTGGTAGGAGAGCAAGAATGACTTTCTGTATGTTAATTGAGAACCTGGACTAGTTTTCATTTTTTTAACAAAAGCCAATCCTTCTAGACCTCTTTCTGATGTAGGAAAAACAGTAGAAATAGATAATATATAATGAATTTAGAAGTGATACATAGAATTAGGCTTTGGAAACAGAGAAAGAACAGAAAAGGGAGAAACCACATAAGAAACATGAGATTGGAAAAACACAATATTCATTCTGGTCCGATTACAAAAGGCTCTGAAGGGGTCTTTTACAGTTGACAACATATGATAAAACAAACCTAAACTAATCTCTTAAGGAGATAATTGTTCTCAACATAAAACATATATGATAACTAATAATATCTAGATAAAACATCTAATAATGCTTAGTTAATACCCATCACTTTCCCTGCTGTTTTTACCAGTTGAATTGATGCAAGTGGTGGTGCTTATATGCCGCTATCAAGGGACGCTCATTCGATGTAGGGATGAACAGTTTTGAGGTTTCACACTTATTTACTGGGTTCTCATATTTATGTTATTTTACAGAGGCGTGCAGTTGATTTCTACATCTCTGATTTCCAGTCTGGGCTAAGGGCATTGGTTAAAACTGGTTATGGGGCAAGGGTGACTCCTTATGTTGATGACTCTCTTTTCATTGATGTCAATCCTGCTAAGGAAGAGTTATCACCTGAGTTCATCAGGTGGTTGGGAGAAAGGAACCTTTCAAGTGATGAACGTATAATGCGATTGAAAGAAGGGTAAAAATGCTCATTTTTTGTTAATCATGTCATTTTTTGTTAATCATGTCTATAAATGTTGGTTTATGTTGCTCCCTTTGTTTCCTGGGAACTCTCTCCCCCTCTCTCTCCCTCTCCCTCTCCCTCTCCCTTTTAGATTTTCTGTTAACTGAAATTGGTAGTAAAACACAATTGACAAGTGTCCAAATCTTTTACAATTGCAATTGTTGTATAGGTATATCAAAGAAGGAAGCACGGTTAGTGTAATGGGAGTTGTTCAGAGGAACGACAATGTGCTCATGATTGTCCCTCCGCCTGAGCCAATCACAACAGGATGCCAGTGGGCCAAATGTATTGTCCCTGCTACCCTTGATGGTATTGTATTGAGATGTGAAGATGCGTCCAAGAATGATGTCATACCCGTCTAGTAACATGTGCATTGTAAGCTTTTCCGCTAGTACACTTTAAGTAATATTTTTTTGTCTATTAATATTTGATGCTGGGGATGGTGAATCGGGGTATTGATGAGTGATTGTGATTGTGATGGTCAGATATCTAGGTGGCGGTGTCTTTTCGGTTTAACTTGTTGTATAGCTCTTCAGGGTTTCTTTCCATTTATTTTTTATTTTATTTTTTTAGGGCATGGTGATGGCTTTTGTGATGGGGTTGGTTGAGCTGTAGGGAATTTTATGTGTGATTAGATTGCGGTTATGTTAAATAGAAAGAAAAAAAAAAATGTTATGAGGTATCAAATATATTGTCTTCCATACATTTCTACAAAGTTTGTTTACTTATTTCATGTTGAAATTTGTATAACTTGGTTCTTTTTTTTGCTGCACTGTTCTTTATACCTTCTGTCTGGCCAATTATGACCCTGTCATCTGAGGGTTAAGCATACAGAAATTAAGACAAGGTTATGACTGGAAATGCTTGTGTTTAACCTCGTTATAATTGCTCTCTCTCTCTCTCTCTCTCTCTCTCTCCCTTGTGTGTGCACTCACACATCTGTGTGTGCCTTTGATTGCAGGATTGCTCGTATGTGTATCATGTATGTGTGTGCACATGCTAGACTGTTTGTGATTGTGTTTTGAGTACGCACTGCCACAGACACATTTATTTTTTGAAAGATGGCACATAGGACACATTGATGTGCCTTTGATTGCATGATTGCTTGTACATGTCTATGGTCGTATGCATGCATGTGCACATGCTGGAAAGTTTCATCGGTTCAGGCCCATTAAACCTCTACCTGTCTTGTGTGTGCGCTTGTTTGCTTTTTTGTGCGGTGTAAAAACATGCTGGACAGTTTTTAATCCATTGTTGGTCTGTGAACAGCTGTGATTCTTTCTTTTGTGATATTTTAAGACAGCTTTATTTTCTTGAAGAGAAAAATCATTTCCAAGTTACGTTGGCCTAAATGTATATAGAGAAAAGCTTTGCTGATCACATTTGGTGCACTCGGCATCAGGTTATGTGATATGAATATCCAATCATTTATGATTTTTATGCTATGGCCTAGACATACTGAAGCTCTTCTCAATACTCAGAAATGTAGAAATGATTAAGGTCCTTACAATCTAATAAAACAGCCTTTGCAAAGTCATTTTAAACAAGTTGGATGGACAAGCAAATGACATACTTGTAACCAAAAAATTAAAAAAAAAAAAGATTGAAATATTTGTTAATTGTTATTGCCTATTGGTATTGGATTCTTGGCCATCGTTTTGGTCCACTTGAGCTGCTACCTAGATTCTCTTAAGAAATATTTTCTTGTAATAAAGTATTTTAGGGCAAACTGTGCCCTGAGTTTAGGTTTAATTACATAAATATGTAACTTTTGTCTATAATTGCACAAATATCCCTGTTGTCAGTACAAACTTTTTAACTTTTCTTACAAAAATAAAGTACGAACTCCACCGCTGGTGGGTTGATGATCTGTTCTTCCTCACGGAGTGCAAACTTTTGGTAATTAAAACGGTTTTTAACGTGCAAATGAGATAAATTAATTAATTTAGGGTGTTTTAAGGAGTGCAAACTTTTGGTAATTAAAACGGTTTTTAACGTGCAAATGAGATAAATTAATTAATTTAGGGATCAAGTGTTTAATAATTGTTAGGATCAAGTAAGTCGTTATTATAACAAAAGTGTAATTTTATTAGTAAAGTAATATTTTATTTTATTAAATTCACGGTAACAAAGAGTCTCATGTCTATATATTATACGAGATGGGTTAAGGGCTTCGTAGTGCCACGCAATATTGACTGGTTCATGCAATGAAGAATCAATATCATATCAAGTTTATAAGGTGATCGATAAACATGATAAGGTGAATATAGATTATTTATCTAAAATAAACAACTATTAGAAGAAACAAAAATTAATTCCTAGAATAAGAGGGTGAAATTAAATTTTCACTGCCACCAAATTTCCTCTCTTATAAGTTAGAAGTTGTGATTAGTAAACACAAGTTTAATTGCACAAACATTTCATTTTATTTCATGATCATCCTTAATAAAAAAATGTTGACCAAACGGTTGATTAATTATAAATTTAATTATAAATTTATTTAAGGAAGGATGAAAAAACCTTTGCAAGTGTCCCAAAAGTGATATGACTTTATTTGTGCAATGATGAAAGTGATATGACTTTATTTGTGTAATGATGAATTGATGTGACCATTGAAGTTCAACCACATAGAGGGTTAATTACACAAACTTAACCTGAGTTTATGTAAACTATCAAAATTTCAAACAAATGCTGTAAGCTAACACAAACACCCCTGCTATTAGTAGTGATGGAAAAAGGGGTTTTTGGGTATGAAAGTCGAAAATGCATCTAGTGACATGCTATACGAATTATGTTATTTATTTAATAGTGTTTGGCAAGCCTTAATAATTTATAGAATAATTATAACATAAAAAGAAATTTAAAAAAGGGGGAGGAGGCGCATCTCTCCTCCGTGAAATCATAAATCCTTTTTTTTTTTTTTAAATGAAGGCTTCTCCATGGTTTTGATTTAAAGAAAAAATTGTTAGTTTATTTTATTTTTATTTATGACTTATTTATTTATTTATTTATTTATTAAGCTATGGCTTATTTATTTGAAATAGAATATTTACTGTTTTTAATAAATAATTATTTTAACTTTGAGCGTTGATTTAACGTTTTTTTAAATATATAAATATGAATAATGAAGTTGGGGTTCTTGCTAAGTTAGGTTTTAGTTATTGGATTTTAATCCAAAAGTTTACAAAAATTAAAAATTTAAAAATTTAAAAAAATTAAAACTAAAAGAAATAACCCTCTCACATTAAGTACATGTATAATTAGAGATGAGCGTTTAATGAATCGGTTTATTTTTTAATAGAACCGATAAAAAACCTATAAAGTTAGAGTTCTGAAAATATGAACCGATGCAATAAAATTTACAAATATCAACCGATCAAAAACCAAACGAATTGGATCGGTTCGGTTCGGTTTTGGTTTTACTGGGCCAAATTCATGGACTTTAATTATTACATATATTTTCATATTTTAATCCTTTTAGGCCTTTGACCAAATTAAATTATGGGTTTGAACATATTAAAAATATTAGTTTAAAATATTATTCAGCAAAAAAAAAAAAAAAAAAAAGAAATATATGATACACTTTCACAGTTTTATAGATTTATGGACCGTTGAACATTAAACTAGGGTTTTTATTTTTATTTTTAATTTTATATAATTTGGATCTCGGTTTGGTAAATCGAGAAAAAAACCGATCCAATTGGTTTTCAAAAAAAGGAACCAAGCTGAACCGACCAACAAAAGTAAACTAGAAAAAAAAAAAAACCGATTGGATCTGTTCGGTTTTTTGGTTTTTTGCCCACCCCTATATATAATAGCTAAATCCATAAAGTTATATTATATATATATATAGTTCCGTTCTGGTCAGTGTATATCAGTACCAATGCATATGAACCACTGATTATGAAGAGATTTTGACAAGTGCATATACTTTGAGCCAAATTATGCTAATCTAATAGTCTACATCCAACACACTGATGAAGTTATATAAGTGCATACTAACTTGAACATATATATATATATATAGAGGAAACTTTTCTCCTCAATGAACATTGATAAATGTATATCAGTGTCTTGTATGTGAACCGTTAAATTCAATTGCTTTGACTCGGATTTGCATATATTTGTCAGTGCTTATCCATAGTCTATACTTACATGCAATACATTGATGTATTTTATATCAGTGTAATACACTGATGTATTTTATATCAATATATATAGATTTAGCGGGGTGTGAAAATTCTGTATAATTACTAGATAATTGACTAGTTATTAGACTGCCATGTGGCAACCCAAAAAGTTGAAGTTGAAAGAATAACATGCTATAACCGGTTACAACATGTTGTTTAATTTTATATTTTTTATATATTTTAAGAAAAGAGCCAAAAAAATTTATTGATTTATTGTTTTTAACCTTCAATTTTGTTTTTATCACTTTTGATTATTTTTGGACAAAATTACTTCTAAATTTTACTTCACATGACATATATCTTGGAATTAAATGACAGCTGATTTATATATCAATGACTTTCAAGTTACATACCAATTGATTTCTAAATTTTTAGGTGGATGAAGTAAGACAAAATAGAGAACAATCTTGTCTGTTCAAGACGAAAGGTGATAAGTATAATAAAATATAAATTGATGGTTAAAAACAATAAACTAATAATTTTTTTTGGTTACTTCTTGAAATTTCCTCTCTCTCTATATATATATATATATGCCATGCTATATTACTGAATCAGTATTGTTACTGAACTAATAACTAGCCATTCGATTGCATTTTATATAATGTCTAATGGTTATAAAGGATTTGATTTTCTTAAAATTAAAAAAGAAAAAATTACTAGTAACTTGTAGACATGGTTATTATTCAGATTTTCTTTAATAAATAAAAAACTTTTTAGACATGTACTAATTACTTACTTGTAGACACAGTTATTATTCAAATTTTCTTTAATAAATAAAAAACCTTTTAGACGTGGTACTAATTACTTATAGACATAGTTTACATGGGAAAAATGATTCAGTTGTAAGAATATATCTCAATCAAATGAATTATTTATTTTATTTTATTTTTTTCAAATTCAAATCAATTCAGTTTCTGAAAAAGATTTATCCGAGTCACAAGAGTTCAAAACATTGTCTGATGGCTTAGGGACAAAATGTATTTATTCAAAAATGGTTGGATTTTTGATTAGGGAATCAAAATTGGGAAAAATGTGAGTAGCATCATAATTCCTCTTTCCCTTTATTTTGTTAAATAGACAATTTTGATGTATAGGTTTGTGTCGGGCGGTGACCCACCGCCTAATGCCTAGGGGTACTAATCGAAGACTAGGTGATTGGTCGGAAGTCGGTTGTCGGCCGGTTTCTTGCTTGCCGACAACATGCCGGAATTTTTTCTTGTAGCTTTTTTTAAAATATATATATTTTTAATTGTAATTGAGTAATTGTTATACTATTTCATATATTTTCATATATTGAATCTCAAATTGAAAATCAAATTCCTAAAAACTCAATCAATATTATTAAGAATTAAAATCTATAAACAACTAAATAAAATCCAACAAACTAAATCAAATTCCAACTAAAATCAATCATATTCCAAGTTCCAACCAAAGTAAACAACTAAAC
Source organism: Acer negundo (assembly GCA_035582765.1). Lineage (NCBI taxonomy): Eukaryota > Viridiplantae > Streptophyta > Magnoliopsida > Sapindales > Sapindaceae > Acer > Acer negundo. The sequence continues at coordinate 32,782,046 of CM069241.1, read as the reverse complement.
AAAATTTTAAACTATTATAAATTAAATAATTAATTCAATTTCAACCTATTCATTATTCACCGCTTAATATTTAATAAACTAAAACTATTAAATATTAAATAAACCTAGACAATAAGTCAAAACTTAGTTGATAAAGAAACCGAAGAACCGAAGAAATTGAAGACAACGACAATGGCGAACGGCGAGAACTCGAGAAGAGAACAGATCTTTGCCATTTGGGTTCTGATTTGTCGAGAGCAGAGATGAGGGATGTCAGATGAGAGCTTCAATTTCAGCTTTCTACCTTTTCATTTTTATTTTTATTTTTATTTTTATTGTTATTTGAGCCCCTAGAATGTCGACGTTTTGGGCGTTTCAAATTTATTTTTTTAAGAGTCGGTCAACATCAAGGTCAACGACTTACCAGATTAGTAGCCGACTTGGGCTTCTAGTCGGGGACTTTCTCCGACTCGACGGATCTTTGCCTAGCTGATTTTAGGGCAATCGAGGCGTTGGGCTGCCGATCACCGCCTAGTCGCCGACTAGTCAGTGACTTTTGCAACACTGATATATATATATATATATATATTAGTGTTAGCTTAAATATATGTATATATGATATATAGTTAGTTAACTATGGTAAGTATATATGATAACTAATATATTTTTATTTTATTTTATTATAAATTACAAATTATATTTAATTCAGAATCCTTTCTTCAGTTCCTGTTTCTCATACATATTTAATTAAAAGGCCAAAAGGCCAGAACAACAAAAACAAAAGAAGCACATATAACCAAAGGCATTAGGGACTGAGGACTGGGAAGGGACGACAGCTTTCTTACGGAGAAGCAGCAGTAGCAGCCCCACAGTAAAACCTGATATTTATTTTGCAGTAGATGCAACGGAAGAAGCAATTTGGAGTAGCTCCTCCGAGTTCTCAAGCCTCACCTGTAGCAGTGAGGAGGAGGAGGAAGAGGAAGGAGAGGAGGATGGTGGACAACAGAGCAGATTGTGACGAGAAAAAAGAAACCATGGCTTGAAGTGTGTATTTTCTCTATGGTTTATATGATAACTAATATATTATATACCATATTTAGTTATAGTATAATGTTAATTAAATATATTAGATACTAGTTATAGTTTGATTATATTATTATCATTAATATTATGATATTTTAATAGTTATATTAACTATTATCAATAGATATGATAATATTATTTTATAAAATATATAATTATCAATATGATATAATATTAAATATCATTTAATTATAATAGTAACTAAATAGAGAGTGATTTATACTAATAATGATATCTAATATATACTATATCATATCACAGTTAATTATATGATATAGTATATATATTAATGATATATATTGTTCATACTAAATATAATATTATACATTATTATAATATATTTTATTAATGATATTAACATTTAGTACTATATAGATATTGAATGATATATATCGATAATAGTATACTATTTTTATTATATAGTGATATAACTATTATCACTATAATAGTGATGTAATATAATAATATACTTATAATATATTTATAACTATATTAAGTTATAAGTAATATTACACTATTGATAATATAATTAGTATATTGTACAATACTAATATTAAATAGATATTATCACTATAATAATAATATACTTATAATTATAATAAGTATATTATTATATAGTATATACTATTTGCTATATAGTACTAAATGTTATTTATATATGTTATCGTATCATATGTAAATAAATATAACTATATAATCATGATAGTAATATACTAAATGATAGTATATTATACGGTTATAACTATCATTTAAGTAATATATCATATTATGTTAATATAAAGAACCGTGTAACCCATTTTTTTCACTTTTCATAATAAACTTTTTACGCTGTTATCGGCACTCGTGGTTTTTTCCCCCACGAGGGTTTTCAACGCACATCAACTTCTCTTTTATATCTTTTACATTTTTCCAACCATTAACTCTCTTGTTAGCTTACTGATACCGTCAACAACTATCATTCATTTAAATCAATCAAACTATAATCATACATACTATATTAATAATTTACATATACTAATAATATTATACACTATATCATATTAATCACTTAAGTATAACTTATTATAATAATATATATACTAATCTACTATAATATTATTTGTATATATATTAGTGTTATCTTATATTATATCTTATTTACGTATGATATATATAAAAACTATTGTATACTTTATTTATACTATATCGTATATACTTATATATGTATATTAATATTTAATTACAGCAATTAACTATAATATAATATTATATAACATTATCATTATAAGTAAACTATCACCTTATTAATTTATTTGTATAAATAACATTTAGTAATGCAATATAGTATATACTATATCATATATATCAATATATGTTAATACTTATATCATGTTAATATAGTATATTATGTTATTAATAATCATTATATATTATATAGTGATATAATCATATATCAATTTTTGCAGAATCCTATACAATTGTTTTACCAACACACTCCTTATCAGTTAAACATAATACATAATTTATGTATAAGAAAATGCATCCTTAAGAAGAAAATTATAGCTTCAAGCTATTCAATGCTATTTGCTAGAGCTTATGTGCCTGTCTTCAGTTTTCATCTGATAACTTACACATGTGTGTGGGCTTGGGCTTGGGCTTGGGTTTGGATCCATGGATATTTGGGTTTGGACCCATCAAATACCAACACTAATAAAATTAGTGTTTTGTATACATTTTTTAATGTACACTGAAGAATTGGATTCTGAATTTCTTTACATCTCTTTGTATAATATTTTGTAGCAAATGGCTCTAGCAGATGAGGATTATATGAAGTCTATGAAACGTTGGAAAAATTTTTAAAAATCATTTCATGTCTGATCTAGATCGATGCGAAAGTGTATGACATTCTTCAAATTATACATATATTTTAGTAACCATTTTTTTAAGGGCAAATTGCACAAACTTCCCCTGCTTTTCATTGATTAATTGTTTGACTAGCCTTAAAATTTAAAATGACTAAATTACCCATGAATTAATTAATTATTATAATAATTATTATATATGAGGATTTATTATAATAAAATTAAATAACTAACACTGTTTTTATTTAAATGGTTAGGGAATTTATTACTAACAGAACTTAATTTTTTTATTTTAAAATTTTTTTTAGAAATTTTTTTATTAAATAAAAGAAATGGTTAGTTAATTAATTAGGTTCTATTTATAATAAAATCCCTAACCGTTTCAATAAAACAAGGTTAGTTAATTAATTTTATTATAATGAAATCCTCAAATATAATAATTATTATAATAAAATAATTAATTTATAGGTAATTTAGTTATTTTAAATTTTAAGGCTAGTCAAACAATTAGTCAATGAAAAGCAGGGGAAGTATGTGTAATTTTAGCAAAATTTTCATTTGAGTACAATATTAATTAAACTTATGGGAATTTAGTGCAATTTTCCCAAAAATTTATTGGTTTATTATTTTTCACCACCTACTTATTATACTTATTATATTTAAGCTGAAATAGAAAAAATTGCCTCCATTTTACTCACCCAAAATTTTTATCGCTTTGTGGTGTTCTTGAAGATGAACAAAAACGCTCAAAATGTCGGTGTCTCTGTCGTGTCTCACTCCTCTCTCTAAGATCTCTCTTCTCCATTCTCAAAGTGACACCACCATATAGACACAGAGAAAGTGAACCCAAAACGTAAAACAAATCACATTCCCTTCTCTCTTTTCTGTACATATATACATACATACGTACATATATGAGAGATGGGTCGTCAATTCGGAGCCAAACCGACGTCGCTAGCGAGAGTGCTGGTGGTGGTGTGCGTGACCATTCTAGGCTTCGCTTTGATCGCTGACATCTTCTGGGCTTCTTCTTCCAAATTCACTTCCCCCTATTTCAACACCATCGTTTCCAATCAGTCCCCTCATCAACCTTCGATCTTGCCCAACAACAACAACCCACGCAAGGTAATGTGTTTCAAGTTCATGCTGTCGCATGCATTCTTGCTAGTTTTAACTACTTGCAGTGTAATTTGATTTTTTTTTTTTTTTTTCGATTTTCTGTTCATGATGAGTTAAAGAAGTAGCTTAATAGCAGAATTTTGATATTTATTGTTGATAATTGAGTATATTGTAATTATAGGAATGATGGTTTTGCTAGATAACATGTTTTGATTTTGTTTTTCGGGTTTTCGGTTCATGTTAATTTAAAGAAGTAGCTTAATAGCAGAACCCAGATGGGGATTTGATATTTGTTGTTGATAATTGACTATATTGTAATTATAGGAATGATGGTTTTGCTAGATAAGATCTTTTGATTTTGTTTTTTCGGTTTTCGGTTTATAATAAGTTAAGAAAGTAGCTTAATAGCAGAACCCATATGGGGATTTTGATATTTGTTGTTGATGACAGTCCAATATGTGTGGCAAAGTTACAATAGTGTGATTTTACTTACTGATATGTGTCATCGAACTATGATGTGGTTGTTTGGTTTAAAGAAATTATAGTATAAGTTCTCCTTGATTTGATTATGTTCAATATTAAAGGATTATGAGATGAAAGCCATTTGTGGCTTTTCTTTATACAAGTTCTCAGGAATAGAATCCAATTAGTATACATTTTTGTATTGATGATGAAATATTTTGGTAATTATAGAGTTTTGTGTAGATAATGGTGATTGAATTGTTTAAAACTTCTTGTTTACTGATTGCAGCCAATTGGGGACATTCCTGGGAGGGTCTTATCAGCTACTTTTCAAGATTTACCTGGACCAGAATTAAAATGGGAGAAGATGGCAACAGCACCAGTGCCTCGTCTAGATGGGGCCGCCATACAGATTAAGGATCTCTTATTCGTGTTTGCTGGATATGGTACCATTGATTATGTAAGAACCTTTGCTAGCTTTGTTGGTCTTTATGTAAGAACCTTTGTTCAGTGTTGATCGGAATGCCAGTTTGTTGCTTTTCTTCCATGAATTTTTGTTTTTTTTTTTAATGTGTTAGTAGATTGTTATGGCCTCCCCACATCCACTTTGTTTAAAAATTTAGGATACATATATTTCCTTTTTTGTAAGTGATGTTTGCTCGTTGCTTTTGGTTATTTTTCTCTTTTGTCCTTCTCTTGGTTATCCATTTTTTTTTTTTTTGTCTTTTCATTATATAACCAGGAAGCTTTTGGTCTTTTTGTTTCCACATCCAATTTCTAAAAATTACTTTCATTAGTTTGGAAATTTCTAAAGAAAAATTTCCCTTATAGAGTGTTTAATGCTTAAATATGGTTTGATTTGTGAATCAATTACAAGATTTGGGATGGGGTTTGGGCATGTTGGTACATTACGGAGTGCTAATGATGAAATGGTGATGGGTCAAGATGAGGTTGGGTCACAAAGCTCTTCTGAGGTTATGAGAAGTTAGATTTAAGGCTTTTGGGCCAGGATACAGATCTTGTTGGGGGTAGGACTCAAAGCCCATTTGTGGTAAGAAGTTTGAAGTCTGAAATGGAAGTGAGGGTCACTAATCCAGGTGAATGTTCTAAGGTAGAACTGTCTAAAGAAGTTCACAAGGAGTTGCTTCATTCAGAAGACTTGACTTCGGTTCCAGTAGAGTGGGTAGGCAATAAGGAAGCCATCAAAAATTCAAAGTTGTGGAAGGATAGAGAATTTTATCTCTCAGTTAAAGGGCACGGCATGAAGACAAGGAGCACTAGATTTAAGTTGAATAGGATTCTTGAGGAGGAAATTCTCAAGGTGATAGACATGGGTAATGCGTTGGGTTTTGATTTCAATGTTGGGGGAGTCAAGTTGATGGCTGATGTCTTTGCAAAAGCTTTCTCTAAAGTGAAAGGTAGAAGACTGAGAATGTCAAAGGATTTGTGATTGCTGTGCTCTGTGGCTTGTGTCTCTTTCTTGTGGCCTGTGTTTCATGCTTCTTTTGGGCAAGCATCAACCTGCTGGTCCGTTTTTATGGGCTTTTCGTAGGGTCCCTTTTTCAGGCGTTCTTTGGTTTGGTTTGTCAGCTTTTGGATGGGCCGTTTTGTTTTGGCTCGTTTTGTTGGGTAGGCTGCTTTGTTGGTTTTTTGCTTTGGGCCTGTTTTTGTGTGCATTTGGCTTGGTGGCGTGTTTGTTTGTTCTGTTTCTTCCGGCCTTTTTGGCTCGATGAATAAAATTTAGCTGTTCAAAAAAAAAGTACAAGATAAAGTATATTTAAATACTCAATAACTTCTTTATCATCCTAACCTCCCTCTTTTTTGGGACTAGAATTGTTAAGGCTATGTGATTATTTATTTTTTCCCCTTTAATGTCAGATGGAGTTCCTCTTTTTACCAAGAGACTTAAAAATTAAATAGAACATGCAATGCACATTGGAGATTCTTATTGTTTAACTTTTTAGTTTCTTAAGAACTTTTCTGGGGGATCACACTGATGCCCTGAGCCTGTTTATGTTTGAATTTCTGCCATATTTTCCATCTTCATATATTTTCTATTTAATATGCAATATTCTTGTTCAGGGAGCTTTCTGCTGACACACATGGGTCTTTCAGAAATTCTAGTTCCTTTTAGATTTCTTATTTGAACCAGGGCTGGGAAGGGAAAAGAGAATGGGTTTTATTCTATATGGTGGTGATTGATTTTTTTTGATTTATTAAATATTTAAATGTCATATTTTCAGGCCTTCCTCCTCTAGTGCTGTTGGCATAATGTACTAGTTCAGTGCATGTCAGGAGCAATTAAACATCAGAATATATAAAAGAGAATTTTTTACTTGGATTGCCAATCTAATCTAGTATTCCCTTTTTATTGTGTGTGTGGTTGGCATTGAGTCTGCAACCAATTTTTGTCTCTAATTATGGCACTGTCATTTGTTTTTGCAAACTGTTTGCTTAACCAGGGAAAACTGAAAGTTTATTGCAAATTTGTGATTGTTTATTTTTCTTTTGAATACTTCCTTTTATAAGCTGATGGAATTGTAGATCTCTGGTTTATATACATAGGTACATTCACATGTTGACATCTACAATTTCACGGATAATACGTGGGGAGGAAGATTTGATATGCCTAAAGAAATGGCCCATTCACATTTAGGAATGGTAACAGATGGGAGATATATCTATGTAATCTCAGGACAATATGGTCCACAATGCAGAGGGCCAACATCTCGTAATTTTGTGCTTGATACAGAGACAAAGCAATGGCAAGACTTGCCACCTTTACCGGTTCCTAGGTATGTGTGCCATTATATATACTGTTAATGTTGGAAACATGCGTTGATCTCGCAGAAGGAAAACTATCTCCTCTCTCTCTCTCTCTCTCTCTCTCTCCCTTCATGCTTTATTGATTTTGCATTAAGAAGCAGATTACCTCTTATTCAATTTTCATTGTGTCGTTGCATTGACTACACTGTCACTTACATATTAAAGTCAATGGCTATATCTTCCTTTTACCCTGTTTTAGTCATTGATTTAAGTTCTCCATGTAGCCTAAGTGCATTCTGTATTAAGGGAAATAGAAATAAAAAGAAAGATGTACATTCAATATTCCCATTTTTGTACTGTCACTATTCACTAAACAGTGTATCACAACTCATTGTATTGGCTTACGGGAGACTTTGTTTTCTGGAAAGGATAATGCATTTTTACATTTTGCTATAATGCTATCATAGCGTTTGTCACAATTCAACTTCCAACACAGACAAAATACTGCATACTGGATATAAATGAAACATTAAATTTAGTTTCTATGTGTAAATTAGCTTTGGCTCCTGTTAATTGCTTGAACTCTCAATGGGACTCTTTGGGTAGAGGGTGTTTTTTTGTCTGAGTCTTTGAAGTACATGTAAACCTATTGGAGTCATTATTTACTTTGATTTATTAACTTTTTTTGTTGTCTGTATTTGAAGTTCAGTTGGGTTTACTTTCTGGACTTTTATCATGCTGTTTGTTTCTGAAAACTTCTGTTTGTCATGTTTTTGGCCTTGTGTCTAATAAAATAATATAAATTGCCTTTAAAAGTTCTATTCTATTGTTTGTCGTCAATTGGCAATGTTAGAGATGCTCCAATAAGCTGTATTACTGTGCTGATGCCTAGTTACTTAGTTTTTCTCCTGTTGGTGTAAAATGGCAATGCAATGTTGTAGTGGTGTACTCTATGAGTGGCTATCAGTATTTTTAGTCTATGTTTTTTTATGATATGCAATCAATTCTCTTAGTTAAAGGTCTTAACATGATATTCTCAGGTATGCACCGGCAACTCAACTTTGGAGAGGTAGACTCCATGTGATGGGTGGCAGCAAGGAGAACCGGCATACACCTGGATTGGAGCATTGGAGCCTTGCTGTAAAGAATGGAAAAGCACTAGAAAAAGAGTGGAGGACTGAAATTCCCATTCCACGTGGAGGACCTCATAGGTTTGTAGACTATTATTTTATGAACATATTGCGGTAATCAGTCATTGGTGTTTTCGCTTATGATATTGCCACAACCTTATGTTGATACTTAAGAACTTCATCACATTGATACGTTGAAGCACTAGGAATTTCTTGACTAAAATAATATCTTGTAGAATTTTATTGTTGTGACTAGGTATACTGATATATGATTTTGTCTGCTTTGAACTTTGGCTCATTGGTTTTTTTTTTTCTTGGGTTTTCACCCGGATGGCCTTATACTAGTTCTGAAAGAGCCTTTACATGGCCTTTGTGCCTCAAATCAAAAGTCTTGGGTTTGGGACATCTCAATCTACCACTCAGAGGCCACAGTCATGTGGGATTATGGTTTGGTCCGTTGGTTGATCTGGTCTGATTTTTGAGTCTTTGACTAGACCAACATTATGCTTTTTGCTCAATTTTTGGTACCATTTGTTAAAATTCAGGTATCCAGTGCAAAAGACTAAACCTTTTGGTGGAGTGACCTATCCTCTTTATAAAACCCAAGATATCCCATTTAACCAACCGATATGGGACTTTGGGACTCAGTCCTTTGTTTATGGCCTTCTATCTGTTTGAAGGTCAACCCCACAACCATCGTTGGGTACCCAAGTTGATTGATTGTAAACTTCTGATTGACCTTCACAAGGACTTGAGGTCCTAAGGAAAGTGTCACATCCCACAACACTAGCAAACGATTAGGATATAAGCTTTGAGCTTCCTTAACTAAGTAGATGTGTTTTAAGCTTATGGTGAAGTATGTTTTCGTGAAGCCCAATGCGGGAAAATATTTACATGGTGGGTCAAGATTGTTACACTAGGTTATAAATTTGAATTGAATTTGTTATCAGTTAATTGACTTTGAATGTCTTCTTTTGGCTTGAGTCACTTGGCAAGCCCATTGGTCTTGCACGCGAGTAGTTGTGTTAGAGTGCTTAAATTCTATCGTTGAGTCATTTTCTAATAACTTAAGCTTTTGGGTTTAGAGGTGACAAACAAATTTAATTTGATTTTTTCTAGAAATTTGTTAATTGAAAAATGTTAAGAGTTTCATTTTGATTTCATTAGATTTGAGAGTGTATTTATCTTAAATAGGAATGATATTTGTTTGGGGTTTAATTTCTATTAGGCCGATTCTTAATTTGCAGATCTATCATTGATACTTGTGTTGAGTATGATTCTTGATGTTTTAAAGTGATTTTGGGAATTGTAAATTGGCATAAAATGCATTGAGTTTCAGTAGTAGTATGGAGACCATAGAATATATATGAAAGTTGTATGATTTAATAGAATATATATGAAAGTTGTATGATTTATGGGTTGCTTATCCCTTATCACTTATCTGTTTGGTTTCTTTCTTATCAAATATCACTTAGGGCATGCGTTGTGGTTAATGATCAGCTGCTTGTTATCGGTGGTCAAGAAGGTGATTTTATGGCTAAACCTGGATCACCTATTTTCAAGTGTTCTCGTAGGAATGAAGTAAGTTTTTTAGCTAGTCTATATTATGTTTCTAGTGAGTTGCCTTTGATTATTCTGTAGTATTGTTTTCAATGAGTGTTCTGTGTCAGTTTCTATCACTAGCATAAATCATACAAACTTCAAGTTTTTTTATAAGGCAAGCTTTTTAAAATTTTCATGGTTTATACTGTCATATTTGATAAAACCAAAATGGGTTGATAGTCAAACAGCAGTGTTGCCCCAACAATTCACTTCTTTGTAGTGTTTGTCTAAATCAACCAAGATGATGCTTGTAAGGGTAGATGGTTGGGTGCACGTGTCTTTCTTTCTTCTGTTGAGAAATTTCAAGAAATATGATAGTGTTTTTGGATAGTATTGCAAGCACAAAATTTTAACTAAGGTGCTATATGCTCAAACTTGAATGTGATGATTACGGTAACACCTCAAAGTTTTGAACCATTGTACTTGACTACGCGTTTATATTTAGTAGAACAGTATTTCCCTGGTGATAAAGATACATCTATATTGATTTAATGAAATACTCATTATTTGTAAATATTATGGTGGAGAACCGATAAGCAAAAATGTTAGAGGTAAATACTATTGTTGGATCATTTCTTATCACTTAAACTTTTGGGTATGTTGGTTACTAACATAGTATCAGAACCTTCTTGGGTTCAACTACCCCCACATGATTGCACTTGAATTTGGAATATGTTATTTGAATTTGTTTGAATGTGTTTGGGCTTAGGCCACGTACCAAGCCATTTGGTCTTGCAAGTGAGGGGGTGTATTAGAGGGTTTAAATACTATTGTTGGCCCTTATCCTATCAGCTTAAGCTTTTGGGTATGTTGGTTACTAATAAAAAGAACTTTAATAGAAAGGGAAGAAATTTAGAAGTAAAAGAGGAAAATAACAACTAATTTTATTCATTCAAGTCTCTCCAACAAAGAAAACCTAGGCCTCTATTTATAGTGGCCTAAAACAAAACCAATGGAGGTAATAATCTACCTTCTAAAACAAAAAGATCCCAATCAACCAACAAAGGAAAACAAATTTGCAAACCGAAGATCCTAATCAAATCAAATAAAAAAAATATAGTCAAAGATCCTAAACAAAATAATAATAATAATAATCAAGGATTTTGATCAAAATCCAATCAATTCTTCCTGCTTATTTCCTTAGATTGTTCTACATCATATTATTTCACCAGAACCTAGTTTCTTGTTTAAAATTGTTAAAATTCCCTTTTTACCATAAATATATTGTACTATTTATGGAAACTGTCATTTGTAATTAACTGATTCCACGCTTCAACTGTTGGAGACTTCCTCTTATTATTTTCCATATTGTAATTGATGCAGAAAGTTTTTATAATTTTATATCATGATAGATATTATGGGAATTTATAGGTCATTTCAATACTTTTGCACTGCGAATACATAAAATTCAGTACATGATACATTATTATATGATTTGACAAGTTGCTTTGAACTGTGTTTGGACTGTGTTTCCTTCAATGTTAGATTATTGTAGATCAGCCTATTTAATGTTCAATTGAAATAGTCTTTATTTTTTCCCCACTATTTTCAGATTTTCAAACCCGTATCCATCCCATTATATCCAAGGAATAAAATATCGGAATCGGTATCGATATCGGGCTTCTAAATTTATAGATATATCGGGGATATTATCGATATCAGTGGATATTCGGTAAAAAATTAAAAAAATGATAGATATTTACATCTAAAGTTTGAATTTTTTTGTGAAACCTTAGGACAAGCTTAAACAAGTAATTATACATCAAATGAATAATATTTCAACAATAAATTAGCATAGTTATGAGTTTATTATAAATTATAACATAAATAGAGTCCGTATATAATTTTTAAAATTGAGTATTTAATAGAATAATATTTTGTTTCACTTTTACACTATTATATACAATATAAATATATTAAATATTTAATAAACAAATTTATCATTAAAAAATATATATATATAGTTCCATACTTCCAAGATTCTATCATAAATCATAATTAATACATAATAATACATTGCATGTCTGAAATTTAAAACCAAAATGAATTCCTTGCAGGTTCAAATACATAAGATACATTTCTATCTTGATTCGAACAATAATTTTCCCAGGAAAACATGCTAGCATAGTTTTCAAGGTAGTTATTAATATGCCACATGTATGTTGCTTGATCTCTTCCAATTGATTCATGAATTGGGTAGTTTGGATTTACCCAACTTGGTGGATATTGTTGATCTGCATGCATAGGTATTGCATATGGCATTTGTGGAGAAGGATAATCAAATATACTACAGCCACCAGAACTACCAAATGGTACATGACAACCTGACCTTGTCTGCGAATCACCCAAAGAACTATTTTATGTGTCCATACTTATTGAGGAGAGAGACATATTCAAAGAATCTTCATCAATTCGACTTGTTCCTCCATGTTGTCAACCACGATTTTGATCAAAATTACCTGCATGAGCATCCCAACCTGTCGCACTAGCATTCCAATATATTGCACCAGCATCCCAACCTCCGGCACGAACATCCCAACTTGTTGCACCAGCATCCCAACCTCTTGCACCAAAATCCCAACCTCCTCCATCATCTCATCATCTTTTCCTCCACTGTTTCCATCAGAGGTATATTGGTCATCGGAAGAGCTGTTAACAGTAACTCCACAATCTATACCAACTTCTTCTCTAATCACTTGTTCAACATTTATTCCCATGTCTCGAGCATGAGAAGCAATTTGTGAATCATGATTTCCCTTATCATCATCCAAATAGGCAAGTCTAACCCACTCAAAAAATGGAATCTCATTATCGCCCCCTACTTCAGCATCTACTTGAAGTAGATCCATAAAATAAGTTTCATCTACTTTATCCTTTTCAGCTGCCATATCCCTAAGTTTCAATTTCATATTATAATAACAATAAACAAGTTGTTCAAGTTTAGAATAGGCAAGACGATTTCTTTGTTGTGTGGATTAAAACAAATGTGGACCAATTTCTTTCACATGCAGAAGATGATGCTGTTTGTGACAGTATGCGAATTGATATTGCACGAATGATGAAGCACAATCTCCATACATTACCCACCAATCAGCTGCAATAAAAATTATTAAGTATTACAAGTATGAATACCATTTCAATGATATTATTATTACATAGATTTTTGTAATAAAACTTATATACTTGGTTTCATTTTGCTTCTAGCTGCTATGGCTGCTCATTCACTAAAACTTTTCTTTCCATCTTTAAAGTATATGGGCTACATTAATGACTCATGAGATCAATATGTAAATAATATATATGAATATGAGTATATGACACAATACTCCCATGCAAATAAGTTATAATATTGGAATTATAAAATTGATTGTAAATTGTAACTTTTTACCTCATTTCCAAAATTAGCAATCCATGCAATTTCAGGGTCTAATTGCAAATAGACAATATGTATGACTTTCAAAAGATCTGAATTATCCCCAATATTGTCTCTATATTGGTACTTTGAGTTCAAATAGTAAGCTAGAAGAATAAAAAATATATTAATTTTAGTATAAATAATTAAATACTACTAAATATTAATTATGAATAACAAGCAATCCGAAATAAAATTTACCTGCAGCATGTAGTGGGTGATTAAGCATTTTATCCCACTGGTTTTGTATAATGTTTAGAATCCATTTAGTATTCCCTCTTTGCTGTCTTAACTGTATTTTTTTGGTATTTGGGACTTGTCTTGACTCTTGTGTCACAATGCCATGCAATAATTCTACTATTGACTATTGTGTTTGAGAATTTTATAAATTTGTTAATGCTTCTTTTAAAATAATTTTTAATATAGATTATTTGAACAATAATTTAAGTGCGTAAGGTTAATTTAAAAAAATAATAATAATTTGCAAAATATCCCTGGATTTCGGGATGAAATTCACAATATTTCGGGAATATCGGGAGATTTTTAAGGATATTTCGATATCAAACGGATATTTGCTAGATATGGGATATTGCCCCTATTTCGATATCGGCCCCTCCAAAATATGGATATATCGGCGGATATATCGATTTTAAGTTCCTTGATTATATCCAATAATTTTTTTTCCCATTGCACTTAACATATGTTGTTTCAGGTAGTATATGATGATGTCTACATGTTGGATGATGAGATGAAGTGGAAAGTCTTACCTCCCATGCCAAAACCAGATTCCCATATTGAATTTGCTTGGTCGCTGGTCAATAATTCTATTGTTCTTGTTGGAGGCACGACAGAGAAGCATCCCACAACTAAAAAGATGGTTCTGATTGGAGAAGTGATGCAGTTCAACCTGAATAATCTGGTATCACCTTTTAATCCTATATTTAATTTGATCATCCACATGCACACACATTTTGATTAGTTTGTTGCTGTTAAAGAGGCTGCCGCTTATTTTCTTACCGCATTGCCTGCGGCAATTTGTGCTCAATGCAGTTTTGTTTAAAACAGTTTAAACGTGCAGTGCAGCTGAAGTTTTTGCATTTTAGAGCCTAATTGAAGCACATTTAAAATAGCAATTCCTAGGCACATTAACCAATCTCTTTAAAACCGTAACCTATAGAACATTATGATTTGTATTAAGCATAAAAAGAAATATTGATGTACTTAATAGTTGGTTAGCATTGAAATAAAAAAATAAAATAAAAAATAAAAAAAACCGTTGACCGAAGATATTTACACTGTTCTTTTCATCTTATAAAGATGGAAGTTTGGATTTGAGATTCATTTTGTTAGGCTTAAAAACATTCTGCTACAGTTTACAATTAGTCTTTTTAGACTCATGTAGTAGGTTTTGTGAAGCACATTAACAATATCAATTTTACAGTTGATCAGCTTTGAAGATTGAATTTATTTTATCCAAGACTCATGTAGAATAGTTTTCTGTTGGATAAAATGGACAGAGAAAGAGGAGAAGGAGAAAAGAAAATGAGGAAGGAAGATAGAGCAAGTTCCTTTATGTTTAGTGTCACTACTTATTTTCTTGTTCCAAGATTTGCTTTTACTTTACTCGGTCTTCTTATCATTCATTTTTCTCAGTTTTTTACAATCTTGATGCTGCTGTATATTGATTTAACTTTTAAGATCTGTGTTTGCAATTTATGTCATATGGGTAAGTCTCAGTTTAGCCTTTTATTTGCATGCACGCCTAGAAAGGATGCGGCAAGAGTTTATGCTCTCTTGGATTTTTTTTTTCTTAAAATGGTTTAGGGTTAAATTTTGTAACTCCCTGTGCACTTAAATTTTTATTATTGATATTTTCTCTGACTTGTGTTCTTATTTTTTTGTTTCTTAATATCGTATAAATTTTGACTCCCTTTTTGAGTATTGCTCTAATAGAGTTATACTATGTAGTTTGAGTAATTTATATTTAATTTTGTTAAAGACACCGTATTATAATTACTTTTGGGGATTTAGACAATAATACATGAGGAACTTTTCCATGTACATGTTTTGATGAGTAAAGATCTTATTATTGTTGTCCATACTTCGGCTGGATTGGTAATTTTGTTGAATAGTGTAAGTAGTGCTGGTTCAATTTATATGGAGTGCTTGAAATGCCATTTGATGTTTGTTCATAGAGAGCATAGGACCCAAAACAGTATGAAAATGAGAGAGAAGTGAGAAGAAGAGAATTGAGAGATGAGTATTATTCAGCTAAGGAACTTCATACGTTCATGAAACACTGGATTGGGAGCTATGTATATGGCAACTTGATTGTCACAATACATGAGAGATGGACTTTTAACTTCCACATTTAATTCTATTAGCAGATTTTTCAACCACATGAGTTCGATCATAATAAGTCTGATTCACCCATTTTATCATAATACTATCAGAACATAGTATCAGAGCGTAGGTTCTCGTAGAGATCCAGATTGCCTATTTCACTGTTTCAATGCAGCCTTCACTTTGATTCATATTTCCACTGTAATTCTAGAGTGTTGGTAACTATTAGATTTCTTGTTTTATTAGATGAACTACAGTGGGTTTGATTTGTATTAGAGAAGGTATGTTGGTGTTTGGGATGCCCACTCAACTCAAACCCAAATAATACAATAAAACTCAGTGAGTATTTGACTTCCTGATATAAATAGTTAAATACAATTTTCTGTATAATTTTTTATAAAATATTTTCTTTATTGTCTGACCTTGAGATTTGGGGTCCGACGGACATCTACCAAACTTAAAGAATACTGATGCCCAAACTTAAAAAATATACGTTATTACAAGACTTTTGAGTCTTCGCTTATGTTCTCACCATGTATTACACATATTGACTGCATTACAAGTTCTGGGTATTATTATTTAAAAATATTGCTGTTTCTTGAAAATCTTTTATAGACTTTGGAAAATTTTGACGTGCGCCAAAGTGATTATCTTATGCTTCTTGCAACACCTGACAAAATTTGCTCCTCGATATCTTCTTGCAAATTGTTCTTAGCACTATGGCACTGCTCCTATTCATTTCTTTTTTTCTCTTCTTTTGTCAGACTCGAATGTTACTATATTTTCTTCTTTACTTTTTTTCTGGGTAAGATATTTCTGGTTGAGACTGTTATTTGTTTTATCAGTTGATGTACTTGGAACTTTTTAGTCATTGGTTGTGATTCTTAATGACAGAAATGGTCGGTGATTGGAAAACTTCCTTACCGTGTGAAAACCACTCTAGTTGGGTTCTGGAATGGATGGTTGTACTTCACATCGGGACAGCGAGACAAGGGACCAGATGATCCATCGCCAAAGAAGGTACTGGGAGAAATGTGGAGAACCAAATTGAAATTGAACTTGTGAATTCTTGTTGATTCTTTGGGTAGGATATTTCCCACCACAGTAACCAATTATTAACATGTAGCCAAGTCATGGTTTCCGTTGCTGTAATTCTTAATCGCCAATATTGTTTTTCACATTAAAGTGTAGTAAATGAGAGGAGTATAGAAAATCTACCTTTTTTTCACAGAAAATCTTGTATTCCTATCGATGTATATTAACATTTTGAGTGTCACATGGTAGAAATTTAATGAAACTTTGCTTCCTCTTTCAAATTCTGAGGAGTATTTTGCTGCACTCTTGTATCTTCTTTTATTGCCTCTATGCTAGTTAAAAAAACTGCTTCATTATCAACAACAGCCACACCTTTTAACATTTATTTTGATAGTTCTGAATCCAAGATATAAACAATCCTGAGAGCTACTACTGTATACAAGATTCACAATATATTTGCAGGACCTTTTCGTTTTTTACAGCCAGGGCATAAGATCCACGAGAAGTAGCTCCCCGTCGAATCTCAATCCAGATGGTTCAGCAGGCAGAACCAATCCATCAACCATTCCGCCAAATATATGCAAATAACGCCCTGAAAAATCTGCACAGGCTCGATGAAATGACCTACACTTGGGTTTGTACCCCTCTGCTCTCAGCCTTTTCCACATATTCCGCGACAATCTCTTTGAGTTCAACCTAGTAGATGGTAATGCATTAGTATCCAGCACCCAGAAGTCCTGTTTCCGGTGCCTGTATGTATCTTCCCCTCCATAGATTAGTAACCGACCACCCAAAATGAGCGTAGCTGAGTGACCAACCCGTGGAAGGGTAACTCCTTCAGGTAAGTCATAGAGTACTTGTACCCATTTCAGACAACTCGAGGAAACATCCAAGAACCAGACATCACCGAGCACCTCATACCCCAATCCTCTACCGCCAAATAGAACTGAGCGGTTTCCCCCTATGTAGGTCAATGAGTGTCCTGAACGAGCCGGAGGTGATGGATGATTACTCACAACCTCATGCCATGATCCAAATAGAAAATTTTCACATAGTTCTAAAACCCATGTATCCCCCAATCTGACACCATGCAACCCCATTCCTCCATGAATAACCATCCTCCTGTGGCCAATACAACAGGCGGCATGGGCACCACGTGGCGGTGGAGCAATAGACCCCACGTCGAGCAGCCTCCATGACAATGTGACACCCAGGTTTTCATGGCATGCTGCAACTTGCCCCACCCATGTATCATTGTGACGATCACCACTGTCATTTATTCCTCCAAAAAGAACAACATAATCATCAATGACAATGCATGTATGCCCAAATCTCCCGCCGGGAATGCCCGAACTGACCTTATGCCATGTAAGCATCCTTCGAAAATCATTACCAATGTATGCAACCCATGTATCATCAAGATGTCGTCCTAAAATCAGATAATTTAAATTATATATATGGTTAGACATTAAAATTTTAGCTACTCAGGCAAAAAAAAAAAAAAAAAAAAAAAAACTAGCAGACATTAGCTTTATAATTCAAGTTACTCATCATTTCCACATTTACTTAATTAGTTGCCAACTCTTCATGAAATTTTTGCAATTACTCCTCAAAACAATCCCAGATGTTTTGAAGTTATTGAATCAAAAGAGAAAAAAGCAGTACTGCTGACATTTGCAGAAGAGTATAAATGAATAATTCCTTCAATAATTGCTATGTCTGGTCCCTTCCCTCCTTATTCAAAATCCGGTTCTAACTAACTTTCTAACTTATTCAAAATCTGAAAGCAACTAACTTTCTATTCCTTTCGGTTCATTAATAACTTTCATATATAGAAGTCCCCTACTCTTAAACATTACAACCACACTAGTGTATTTTTTACAAATGTTATTAAGGACTCAAGGAAAAGCAAAAGAAAAAACTGTTATAATTCTACTTTGCTACAAGATTTTGACAAGGATAAATTTTTAGTCGCAGTCATTATCACCAATTATATTGAAAGAACTTGGAGATGAAATTACGGTTTATTGGAATCTGACGTGGATACTATCATAAGCATGAGTGAGCCATCAGAGGATTGCTTCCTGTTTTTCTACTACTACTATAAGTTGCTAACAGGACTATTGCCTGTTTTCAACTTCTCTACTACTAAACAAGACTGTTGCATGTTTTACTACAAGTTGCTAACAGGACTATTGCCATTTTTTTTTTTTTTTTTTGGTTTTTGTTTTGTTTTTCGGTAAGCCTCACAGCCGGCCATTCTATCTCCAACCATCGGTACCACATATAAGTAAAGACCGGCCTGCAGATATCCTTACGAAAGCTATTAATGGAAGGAGCTTTCATGACTCATGAGTGACATCTATGCACCAACTTTAGGGGGGGGTGGGTGGGTGGGGGGGTGGTTTGGGTTGTTGTTGTTAGAATATGTCATTAATATAAAGGATTTGTATAGTTGACTATCTTAATTATTGGAGATCTCACTCATGTATTTCCCTACAAATTGCCTCCATATGGAGAAGAATAAATTAACAAACTCATGAGTGAATCAAGGAAAAGATCTCCTATAATCAATACTACGATATCCTATAATTAAGATAGACGATCTACTATAATTAAGATAGTCAACTATATGAGTGAGAATCAATGAACAAACCTCCTATAATTAAGATAGTCAACTATACAAATCCTCTACATTATTCTCACAACCACTAACCCCACCCCACCCCCCCTAAATTGGTGCATAGATTGTCACTCATGCCCAACTTGCTAATTAAGTCATGGAAACTCCTTCCATTAATAACCTTCGTAAGGATATCTATAAGCTAGTCTTTACTTGTAGGTAGTACTGGTGGTCGGAGATAGAAGGGCCGGCTGTGAGGCTTACTGGGAAAAAAAAAAAAAGTAGAAAAACATGCAACTTATAGTAGTAGTAGTAGTAGTAAAATATGCAACAGTACTGTTTAATAGTAGAGAAGTTAAAAACATGCAATAGTCTTACTTATAGTAATAGTAGAAAAACAAGCAACAGTCTTGTTTAGTAATAGAAAAGTTGAAAACATGCAATAGTCCTATTAGCAATTTATAGTAGGTAGTAAAAAAAACAGGCAATAGTCCTGTTAGCAACTTATAAAAGTAAAAAAGAAAGGGAAAAAAAAAAAAAAGGATAGAAGAGATCTAAAAAAATCGATTTAGGCTCTAATACCATGTTAAAAAGTAATGAACAAAGCAAAGAAACTCTTTGATAGTTTAAAAAAAGAAAAAAAATCTTTGATATTTTTATTCTTTTCCGTAGGAGGATATTTATAGTGAATTTACAATACGGAAAGAAACAAGAAAGGGAATACAAAAGGAAATAAATCATCCTATAATCAAGCTATTTAATCACTAAGCTATAATTAAGCTAATCAAATCCTAATCAAATCAGTCAAATGTCAACTATGCAATCAAACTATAATTAACCACACTAATTAAACTAATTAACCTATTAGTCAACTATATAATCATAATTAAGATTAATCTCATTGGTTGATAGTTAACTTTAAAAATCCCCCTCAAACTGGAGCAGATATATTTTCAATACCCAGCTTGGAACAAAGATATAGGAAAAGAAAATTTAAACATCCTTAGCCGTATGTTAACTATGGGTTGATTTGATAAAGTAGCAACAGAAGCAAAGAAAACAAGCAATAGTCCTGCTAGTATTCACTGTGGATATTCCATTAAAAAGAATAATGATTCAAAACCCCCCAAAGTCCCCAACTACCTTTTAAATTTCTTCCATGACGCTTAATGATTCAAAGAATCAAATTGAAAGATAACATAAATAAACATCAATATTCGTATTGGAGCCAAGAACCACCAAACTTAGACAAATTGGTCTCCAGACTGAAAGTGATCCTAACTAAAAGCACAAGATTTAATACCATAAAACATAATCAAAAGCAGATAACTTGTAATCAGAGAAGAGTGACTGACCTCCTTCACAGCCACCACCAAACAAGACCAAGCAATCAGACACAAAGTTGAGTGAGTGAGAAGCTCTAGGGTTCGGCAACAACAATCCCCCATCTGGGTCAGACAGTTTTTGACAAAAAACAGATTCAAGTTGACACAACTGCTTGTACAACCTCATCCATGGAAGCATATGATACTGGTTTGAAGAAGACTTGAAGGCTTCTACTGATTTAGGGCCCCAGTCCCTCCTGCATATGGATTCCCACAAAGTGTCAGAGCTTGCAAGTGACCTGAATCTCTTGCAGGTCATAGCAAAAGACAGAACTGAATCTACTGGAAGACATAGAAGGACAGTCAAGATATGGTCTTGAGCTAAGTTAGATATTGGTGATCCATTGTTGTTGATGTTGTAACTTGTTTCTGCCATTAAAAGTGTAAGCTTTGGAGTTGGAAAGAGCGATTGATTGTTGGAGATTTATGGCTATGGTTATTGGTTACTACTGGGTGGGGTGAGTGAGTCATCAAAAATGGGGTATGGTTGGTTTGTTATTGGGATTTTATTTTTTCATGTCAAAAAAAAAAAAAAAAAAAAAAAAAAAAAGTATGTTTTGTTGGGTTCTCATTCTCATCTCAAAAGAAGTGGTAAAAAAAATTGTCAAAAAAATAAAATATAAAAATAGTAGAGTTGGAGGATTTGGGTTGGGTTTTGATCTTCTCAATTTCCTAGTGTAACTATTTTTATTTATTTTTAATTGGTGGAGGGAGATTTGAAGCCGGGACTCAGTGTGGTACTTATTGTGTTACCACCGGACTGTATATGTAACTACGGAGAGTAACTATAGAAACTGTATTAATAATTTTTAATTATTATAAATGGAAATTGTCAAAAATATCCATTTAAACCATTGCTTTGGCTTAATAAAACTGTATCAATAATATGTCAAAAAAAAAAAAAAAAAAAAACTGTATTAATAATATTGAATTATTGAAACTGTATTAATGTTATCAATAATACTATTTTTTTTCTTTTCAAATCTGATATCTAAATGACGTGAATAATTGATTTTCCTGTATAAGAATTGAGTGACGTGAATAATTGATTTTCCTGTATAAGAATTGAGTGATTGAAATCATTGGGTTTTAGTGATGTCACATAATTTGAACTCAAAATTTGGATAAAGTAACTATTAATCTAAATAGATCTTGCAAATTTTGATATATATATATGGTTAATATTAAAAACTTCCCCTCACCTTTGAACTATTATTGGATATATAGTTACAAATACTTTTATTTTAGAAACCTCCCATATGAACTAACACCGTTAGCATTCCGTTTATATTGACTGAGTTTGACTATTAACAAGTCTAAAATAACAAAATTACAAATGAACCAAAAGCATTGAAAATGAGTATTTGCTTGGATTTATATATATAAAAAGACAAATAAATACATAAATAAATATATATTCTAGTTTATTTTCAATACTTTTGATTTGTTTGTACCTTTGTTATTTTTAGGGATAAAATTGTCCACAAAATAACTTTTCTTTTGCAAGTTAACATTTCCGCCTTTTGTATCATTTTATTAATTTATTTGGTAAAAATATAAGGGTATAATGATCAATTCATACAATTGAAGCTTAAATAGAGACTTAGACTTTTTAACGGTCAAACTTAGTCAACACAAACAGAATGATAACGGTGTTAGTCCATAAGGGAGATTTCTAAAATAAAAGTATTTGTAACTATACATTCAATTATAGTTCAAAGGTGAGGGAAAGTTTTTAATATTAAACCTATATATATTTATATATATATATATATAGTTTTTTTATTATCAGTTCGAACTGACAATAACTGTATATATATATTGACAGTATCTATCTATTCACACTAGGTGTTTTTTGAAGCTTTTCTTTTGCCATCGGTAGGATTCGAACTAGAGATGCACATTTGGAAAATAGAGAAGGATATATCTACCCTCAACCCCAATTCCCTATTTTCTCTGGTTTTTTTTATTTTTTTATTTTTTTATTTATTTTTTATTTTTTATTTTTATAGTTTTTCTCCATTCTCTCGTTTCCCTGTTTGACTAAAAATTCTAAATTAAATTAAAAAAACAAACATTCCATTACAAATCTTGAGAGGAGATTTTAGATTTAGGTTTTAGGTTTTGTCTTTAAAAAAAGAAAATGAGTATAGATAGTTAGGGTTTCAAAGAATAAAAAAAATTAAAAATATATATATTATAACCCATCCATCCCCATTTCATTGGGGGGTGGTGGTTGAGAATTTGGGAATCCGAGGGAAAATGTTCGTCTCTAATCCGAACCATTGATTTAAGAGTTATTTGCTCAAGCCCTCAGTTCGTCCATCTATCAGCTGAACTACACCTCTTGAGCCGGTATATATTTTTTGCAAAAATTATAAATTTACAATATTTTAGATTGTGGAAGGGGACATGACTCGAATCTACAACCTCTTGAATGTAGGTGTAAGAGGCTTAACAGCGGGTCAACCTCATCTTGTCTCGAATCGTATATTAACCTTAAAAATAACAAATAAAATATTGTAATATAAAAATAATTAATTTTTTAATATTTCATAACATCATATTTTATTAATTTTGTTTTGTTAACATGTGATATGATATTTACTAATAGCATGTCATTCACCTGATTATTTAGTTTAATTTCATACAAAATATTCATTCAATGTTCAATTATTTACTAATCTTTGTTATTTTTAAATTATAAAAGAAAATTAAAGATTGAAAATTCACCTAGTTCCCATAAAATTAGGCAAAAATTCTAAGGGATTCCATGAGTTTTAAAAATAAGTAAAAACCTCCTACACCAAATCCACATTTCTAAATAAGTCATCATAATTTTGTAATTTTTTTTGAAACACATAATTTTGTAATTATATATACACATAATAAGTGAAAATATTATATATATATATATTTATATATTTAACGATTCACTTCAACTCCTCTCAAGTCTCAAATTAAGAACCAAGCTTCTTTCCAATCACGATACAAAACCCAAAACCATTTACTTAACTGTTAAAAAAAAAAAAAAAAAAAAAAAAACCCTATTAGAAAAATTAGTAGGCCACTAATGGGTTCCTCCATAGTGATAATTACAATTTACAAATGAAGCGATGGCTCAAAAACAACAATTAAAAAAGAGAAAAGGAAAGCAAATGTAAATCCAAATAAGAAATAGAATCAAAAGTAAAAGTAAAAAACAATAAACCGAAGATAAGATAAGGTTAGTCTAATGATTGTACCGTATAGCTATATACCATGAGGTGGAGGATAAGATATTGTTAGCTTAATGTTTGTCCCTTATAGCTATACATCTTGAGGTTGTAGATTCGAGTGTGTCCCCTCCTTAAACCCGAATTATTATAATATTTCAAAAAATAAAAATTAAAACAACAAATGGAAAAATGCTGTTGATTTAAAACTTGCTATTTTGCACATCAATCCTTCACTCAGTAAATAAAAGATACAACAGTCCCCCACTAAAAGACACTGCATAATTAATTATGTGGTCCAAATATCAATCAGTACTCACTGCTCAGTAGCTCTACTTATGCATTTGGTGCAGACAATTATATATTTTATATATATATATATATATATAAATATGATTTTTCTATTTTCAATTCTTTCTAATATAAAATATAACCGGACAAAGAATATATTGGCTATAAGATTTATATACTTTGATTCAAAGTATATGCACTTGTTAAAACTTTTCTATAATCCATTGTTTACATTTTTCGTCGTGATATATTTTATATAAAGACGAACTGATAATAAAAAGACTATATATATAAAACTTTTTTCCTTAGTATGCACTGATAAATATATCAATACCTTACGTATTGACCATTAGATTCAACTGCTTTGACTCAATCTGCATACACAATACGTATCAATAATTTATGGTTCACATACAAATGCACGGATATATTTTATATCAGTATATACCGAAGAGAAAAAGACTATATATATATACACACCTTTTTACGTATCCATAATTTATAGTTCATATACGATGCACATAAATATTTTACATCAGTGCACGTGTGTATATATATATATATATACCTTTTATCCCTAGTGCCTACCGTATGATAGTATGCCTACCGTATAAACTATCAGCCCTTAGAGTCATCTACTTTGAGTTGGTCAATATGCATTTATCTCAGTTAAGTTTTGACTTCTTTTTTTCAGTCAAAAACACCTTTGGGAAGCTTGATATAGAAACCATGTTTAATCTTCTCTATTTACTTTTGAATAATAAGTTAACAAGTCTCCAAACATACATACAGGGCAGCAAAATTAAATCATATTATCAGACACCCAAGCCTTGTTTATTGTTAAATATACAGTAAAGCTACACCATATAAGTTAGTTGTGAAACCCAAGAGAAACCAACAAGAAACAAAACAAGAAAAGCCAAAAGGAAAAACAAAAAGGAAGACAAAATAGAGATTTCTCAACTGTTATAAGTTACATATTCTGGAAATTCATAATCTTAGTTGATGCTATTTGGATGTGAAAAAGAAAAAGAGGAATTCCATTAGCAGACCAAGTTTCTTTTATTAATGCAAATTATGTACTTGGCCTTTCTTTATTACTTTCCAAAGGGCAGCCTTTGCTTCCTCTAATGTTTCAACACCATGCTCGCCGTCAAAGGATAACCTCTGTATTTTGAACTGCCAACGCGTAACAAACCCACATAAACAAAGGCGCCAAAAAAAAAAAAAAAAAAAAAAAAACGCATGCAAACACAAGTTTTGAATGGTTGTTCTACAAAATGGATAAAAGATGGATGTTTTGTAGAAATGAATACCTGAGCACCTTGACGAACCCGAATATCAATTCCCTTGCTGTCTATTGATATGAGGGCTGCATCATCAATCTCAGCCTCAGCTGATATGAGCTCTTTGATTGGTTTTGAAAATATTGCATTGAGCTCCTATAATGAAACCAAATTTTGAACCCTATTAATATGGAAGCACCTTACTAACATGTGAAAATGTAATTATTGATGGAAACAAAACAAAATTTTATTAACAAAAGAAAGAACACGAAGTGAACAAGCAGAGAAAGAGCCTTCTATGGAAGAATCAGGACAACTATACAAGAAACAAATTTTGAACAGATAGTTATAGGCACAAGCACAATAGGCAATACGATCGAAAATGAAAGTTTAAATCTTTAATAATGTGGATTTGATCAAATGAGATCAAGCAAAACTAAAGGATAAGACATTTGGGTATATCATCTTTATTAAAACTACTGATTATACAAAAGTGTTCACCTTCAGATTTTGTTCGCCTCCATCGACTGCAATCTTATCAGGCTGGATGGCTTCATATTCCTCGACATTGACCCAAGCAACAGTGCCAAATCCTCCAATAAAATAGATGTCACTGGCAACAAATTGGTAAAACAATTATCTTCATCACTAACGTAAAATGTATTGACATGAAAATGATATGAGTAAGTAGCAACTGTTAGCACTGGCCAAAGCCCAAAACGAAATGAGTAAAACTTAGAAAGTATTCACATATAGTTCTTATTGACCATGCATTATTCACAAGTGATAAGGCTACTTCATGTTCTTCACTTTTAACCATGTATTGTTCTCTCAATTTTCTGCATGTATCTATTAAAACCAGCCTACTTCATGTTCTTCACTTGTAAGGCCATATGCAACAACACTAGCTTTTCCTCCATAAATGTTTTACTATGAAACTCTAATTCAATAACACTAGCTTTCCCATCCATATACCCCCGTTTTTAAATTGAATTGATGCCAAATAATGATATTACACTCAAAATTTATGGGGTAGATCACATCTGGTGGTTGTAGCTATTTAGTCCTACATCACAAAGATTGTTTGAAACTCTAGGAAAGGGCTGAAGTTCAAGATTATGTTTTGGCTGTGAACAGTGAACTGACTTGAACCCAAGTTGGTCATGTCACTGCCAACAGTTGCTAGTAGCCAGGTACCTTTAAATTCATAATTTCACAAAAGTAGCTTTCTCAACATTTACAGCAATTTATTAGCATCACCCTATCAATACTTTCATAGGACATTAGGACCAGTTGCCTTTCTTATTTCATGGATCTAAGGTTTTGGTCATTTGAGAAAAAAAAAAAAACCAAAAACTTCTTCAGCAGTCTTGACTTCAAGGTACAGGGAAGGCATTGACCAGTGGCATGCAAGATGTCATCAAATGGCTTGCAGTATGCACTTTATCCAGGGTAGTTAAAAATCTAACGTTGGTAGGGCTGCCAAATGAAGGAGCTTCTAAAGGGATCCAGATTAGGAAGATCAAGTTTAAATAAAAATACAAGAAGTTCCATAATCTCCCATTTAATACTTAAAGATCTGGTAATAAATATAAATACACAGCAGAAGCTATAAAATGTGTCCAAACTTAATAATCCAAGGAATCTTAGCAGCTTCAAAAATTTCTGAGCAATGCAGAGGGGAGAAATTTAGCATATCAACTTGTGAATAAAGGGAATATACCTATAAAATGTTTAATCAAACAAAGATATTCATTCATATACTTATATGATATGCTAAAACTATAAATAAATAGGCTAAAAACAAACCTTATGTTCTGCATCCTAAAGTAGTAAAAATTCCCCCACTGTTGGGAAGGACATTGTTGATGTTTAGCTATATACTGCTTATGAGCCCACTCCTGACAAAACAACCAAATAATATTATTCCAAAACTTTACTGTATATAAAACAGGAGTAATAATAGAGTCACAGGCCAGTATGGAAGATGCATATTTCCCCACAAACAATGCAAATGTCAGCATTCGTCTGTACCACCACTATTGCAATTGCAATATTTGTGGGTTCCATAAGCGATCCACGAGGACCATGACTGATGGTGGGATTAACACAGCATAACATATAATGGGGATAACAAAAGCTTTTTCTAAAATTTAGAAGCAAAAAATCATTTCTTCCCAACAAACCATACATGAGAAAATGTCTAGCCCAAAATCAAGTTTCAAAAAAAAATTCAATCAAAGTCTATGCTCAAACCTTCACTGCGGCACACAAATGAGTCTCATAATACTCCCACTGAATTTATTGAATTCTTACAGATCCTATAAACACTACTAAGATCGTATTAATAGCCAGGTAGCAAGGTGGAACATAGTTAGCACAATAAAAATGTGTACTATGCATTGTGTTCCAGTGCCAAGTCTACAGCCAAAGAAGAGAGCTAATTTTCTGTGGCACACCCAAAGATATATTAAAACAAAATTATTATAAAATAAATAAATACGGAAGAAGTAACTACCTGTTGATCTTCTGGAAGTGGGAAGATGTCTCCAAATATTGTTACTCTTGCATTAGATAAGCTACTCCATCCAGGAACCTATTAAATCTAACCGTCACTTAAAACCATAAATTGAAAACTAGAGCAGAAATTCTCAGTGTAAAATAAAATAACATATAACTAACCTGAACAACCAGTGTGCACCTAGGGTCAGCTAACAGATTTCGCGTGTGGATGGCCAATGGTGAAAATGAAAATATTGGATCTGCAAATATAATTATAGAATACACAACAATATCTCACATCTGGCACCCAAATGCACAAGTAACTGTGCAATAACACTTTACTGAAGAAGCAGGAATCTATATCCAATCAAAGAGGTAATAAAAATATAAAATCCAAATACTTACGTCCCATTAGATCAGGTACAAAATCTACTAGGGACCCAAATGGGTATCCTTCACGCCGGTGGTGCATCCGAGACATTACAGTGCATAGATGAGCAAATCTGGCCTTAATTACATAAAAAATGTTTTAAATATTTTTCCAACAAAACAAAATACAAAAATTGTGCATGGATATCATCACATGAACCAAAATCTGGTACTTCAAAGTGTATTAGCAAACAAGTTACAGATGAAAAGATTTAGCAACAAAATACCTGCTCCATGAGATTGCGGACTGCTAAGGCTGGTCGAGGTAAGCCATGAGCTGAGGTTGCGTTCTGAACTCCACCAGATATTGGGGTTCTAAACAGCCCAGCCCTTGTTCCCCCACCTGTTATTCCATGAGGGACCAAAAGAGATGATTCCATCTTTAATATTTTATCTGCATCCTTATCACTAATCTGATTCTGATTCAGATTACCCTTCAAAACAAGAGAGAAGCCATCACTACTAAGCCGGAGTAACCATTTGATACAACCATTAATTGTCTATATCACCAAACCGAAAAAAAAAAAGATGGTGTAGATATTACAGAGGCACACGATATGACTAGAAATCAACCAGAGAAAGCAACAGCAAGAAATGTATAAAAAAAACATCGATAATGTCCTATTTTGGTGAAACTCTTAAAGGACAAAGAGATCCTTTTGTGTACTTTTGACCAGTACTAGACTCAATTATTACCACCAAAAGCTAATTTTTCAGTAGATCTTCAGCTATATGATCTGTTGTACAGCATTGAACGGAAGTGGGAACAAGAAGTTCTTTCAATGTCCTAATTCATTAATCTTCTCAACCCCAGAACCAAAAGCAGCAACACATAAGATTGCCAATCAATTCATTAAATTCACAATTTTGGTTTTATTGATTTACATTTATAATAACAATCGATTCCCCTTTTACATCTTATATGTCTTTTGTCAATGACCACATCATAACTAACTCAATCAATAACCTAAGAACTCTCCATGCTTCTACCTTTACACAAACCATTGTCGGTAACAAGGTTTAAACTATGAACAAGTAACCGGAAAAGTGAGACCAACAAATCAAAGGCATGTTGCAATTAACATTCTTTAACTAAATTTGCTTGCCTTCAAACACAAAAATTGATCTCTTTAAGCTCTTAATGCATAGTAAAATTGTTCGCAATCGACAACCGAATCAGTTAACTATATCTAAGAGTTCTACTACAAGTGCACCGATCATCAACACATTAAAAACTCCAAATTACATACAAACATAAACAAACAAACATGAGCAACAGATTAGCAAAACCAATACATACAAAACACATATATGCACACAAGTTGACACACATGTATGACATATATGTAGATACCTGAGACAAAGAGGCACAATCTCCAGAAACCAAGCCAAACCCACTATTGAGAGACACCTCCTCCTCACCTTCACTGGGCTCCTCACGTGCCAGGGCACGCACACGGAGCCCAAGAGAGGAAAAATTGGAGCTTTCGCTGAATTTCAGGGACCCAATTCGCTTATTCGATGAACTTATTAATGAACAGGAAGAGGAAGGCAAAGGACTGTTGTGAACAGAACTTGAGAGGGTCTCCATTGAAAAACACAGAGAGGGTTTGTTTGATGAGAAGTGAAGAAAAGTTGGGTTGCTTATAAATTAAAAAGGGGTTGATGAGGGAAAATGTTAAAAGTGTTGTTTGTGTAGGCAAAAAGTTGTGGGGGGGTTTTGGTTTTTTGGGGTTCTGACTTCTGAGAACGAAAAGGAGTTCGAGAGAGAGACTTCAAATTGTAAAGATGGTACTTTACTCTTTTAGCTTTAATTAAGATTAGATTCTGTCTCATTATTATTATTCTTATTATTATTTTGTTTTTATTTATTTATCGAAAAACCGCCCTCATTTGGAAATTATGTTTTCATTCAATTAAAAAACCACGTTGTTTTTCCATTTCGAACAAAAAAATATCTTTCATTATTTTCTAAATTATATTATACTTATATGTTTTAAATAAATAACCCAGAATGTTGTCACATCATTTTAGACACCAAATTTGGATACTAAATTTAGACAATATAACTTTACTTTTTCTTAATTTATGTCATCTTTTATTAACCTCGATATGAATGGAGGGTTAAAGGTAGAAATAATTGATTTTTATAAAGGTTACTAATTATAAAATTAAAAGATTTTGAGTGGTGAGGATTAAAGGGTAGAAATAATTGATTTTATAAAGGTTACTAATTATAAAATTAAAAGATTATGAGTGGTGCTATTGACAACCTACTAATAATCTAATAATACTTCAGTTTTTAAAATTCAAAAATTTATTTGATATATTTCCAAAACTACCATTTTTTTTTTTTTTTTATCTTCCAAACTTAACTCACCTCATAAATACTCTTTATATATTTTCCAATGCTCTATATAAAAAATAAAAAAATAAAAAAATAAAAAATAAAAAACAAAAAATAAAAACTCCTCTCTCTCTCTCTCTCTGTATATAATAATGATACTTTGTCCAGATTTGGTGTCCATGTCTGGTGTACAAATGATATAGCAACACACCAATCCATTTATTTAAATAATGCAGATATAATACAATTTAAATGAATGGATTAGAGTGTTGTCACATCATTTGGCAAAGTAGCATTATTGATATATATATATATATATATATATATTCTTTCTACTGTCAGTTCGTCATGATATAAAATAGATCAAAACGAAGAATGTGAACCATAAATTATGGAGAAGTTTTGACAAGTACATACACTTTGAGTTAAAGTATGGAAATCTAATGGTCCACATTGTTCGTCCTGATATATTTTATATTAGGATTAACTGACAATAGAAAAACTGATATATATATATATATATATCTTTATAGAGTGGTTCTCTAGTAAGGACGTTTTGAAATTATAAGTTAAGGACGTCCAATCAAATCCACACATTCATATTAGGTGTGGGTATTTGTTAATGTGGACTTGTGAGCCCATTGCGAATGTGTGGCGACGGTCCTAATTAAAGAAGTATTATATATTTACGGAAATTTTCATATGAGGATGCTCTGATAGAATTATATAAGGACATTGAATGTGAACCATTTGTTTATATACTTTGACTTGGTATGTATGCACTTGTCAAATCACTTTTATAAATTAGTGGTTCACATTCAATATCCTGATAAAGTTATATAAAGATGTCCTGATAGGAACGAGACCGTATATATATATATATATATATTTTTTTTTTTATTGTCAGTTTAAACTGATATAAAATAAATCAGTTCCTTTCATGTGGACCATTGGATTTAAATATTTTAACTTGGCTGCATGTACTTGTCAAAGCATCTTTTAAATCCAATGGTACACATGCAAAGAACTGATATATTTTATATCAGTTTGAACTGACAATAGAAAGACTATATATATTACACATTTTTTTCTCTATTTCTTTTCTTCTCATCCATCACCCCTTCATTGTAATTTTTTTTTTTTTCATTCATGTTGCTTATCATACAGGGAAGATAAATAAAAAAAATAAAAAAATGTATTTTATCATATTGTGTTCATTAGAAAGCAAAAAAAAGAAAATAAAAACTTAGTGACAATGAAAAGAAAAAATAATAATACAATTAACTTCAAACTAGTTTGCAAGTCTTTAATTTATTAAACCAAATATAATATAATTAATATTTCTCTATGCAGATCAATGAATAATCCAAGTTTGTTTGATGATATATGTTATAAAAGCATGATTAATAATGTGATTGAAAAAAAAAAAAACAAATGCTTCAATGGATACATAGTTGAGGATCCGACACTACTCAAACTTAATATTGTATCCAAATTTAATACCAAATTGATTTGAGGTGAAGCTTCATAGCATAAAATTGAGTTGAGCAAGAAATGCAAAAAAAAAAATGCTTTGGGAGCACTGTTTATATAGAAACGTAAAATGTAAATCGTACACATACAAATTGCGTAAAAGAATTGACAAATATATACACAAATAAAAGAATTGACAAATATATACACAAATATATAGAACTTACAAATCAATGTCTATTCTCACAGAAAAGGAGAATAAATATATATATCCAACACAAAGTATCCTAACTTGTTAAACAAAATCACTTGCGGGTCCTCCTAAATTCTTTAAAAGAATTTGTTAACAATGACAACTTACATCAACGAAAATACTTTTAATTCATATAAAAGTTCATTAAAAAAAAAAAAAAAACATAAACTTATTTCCATAAGGACATAAATTAAATATATTCAATGGCAAAGCCACCTTGTGGTGTGGAGATCATGGCCCTCCAAACCTACACATTTTTTAAAAGTTAATTAAAATTTTATTGTCTTTTTATTTTGTTATTTATATTTTTGTATTAAATTTTGTCAAAATTTTAAATTGATCATCTAGACTCTCCAAATTTGATGGAGTTTGATTCGCTTCGCTCTCGTCTCTTGATACAATGATTTAAATTGTGTATAAAGAGGATCATTTGTCCTACCCATCGATGGCACATACCCCTATTTTTGTATGAATTGATCCTTAAATGTTGAGTTTACATATCTAATATACTCTTTGATTTTTATAGTTGAACTACTTAATTCATATTGAAAAATAAATGCTTTCATTTTTTCAATTAAATGTATGATTTATATTAAAGTGAAGATTTTCGAGTTCAAAAATTAAATGGCACCCTTAAGAGGTGGCATTATAATAGTATCACTATTTTAAAAATTCAAGTTTAAAAGACACCAAAATGGGTTTCTTCTAAAAATACCCTTCCACGTCAACTAATTTGAATTTTGTTTTGTTTCATTTTTTTTTTACCTTTTGTTTTTATTTTTACTTTTAAGTTTAGAGTCAGAGTGTGAGAGTAGGAGTGAGAAAGTTCCATTGATATATCGGCCAACACATGACGGTGACGGCGACGGTGGACCGCGAATAGGATTACGGTGAAGCCGACGACCTTTCCCACGATCAACGACGACTATAGTGGGTTTCAATCTCAGTAAAAAACGAGGATTGCAATGACTTTCAAACCATTTTGAAGTTAGATTTGATTGTGTTTTGTTGGGGTATTCATTCGATTTGTATTGTTGAAGTGTTAAATCTATATCCTATGGTTTGATTTTGTAAGTTTTATGGTTTGACATTAGGATTTTTGATTGGGGAAGAAGATGAACAGTAACTGTTTAAAAGACTTAGGTTAGCTTTTGAGACTTTTGTATAAGCTTTCCGAGAATTTTGAATAAGCTATTAGTTTCCGAGTCTTTTATAACATGTTCCGAGACTTTTGAAATACTTTCCGAGACTTTTGAATAAGCTATTAGTTTTTGAGTCTTTTATAACATTTTTCGAGACTTTTATCCGAGACTTTTGAAATACTTTTCGAGACTTTTGTCCGAGATTTTTGATTAAGCTATTAGTTTCCGAGTCTATTATAACATGTTCCGAGACGTTGTAATGAGTTCTGAGACTTTTGTATTGCTTTTTGAGACTTTTGTATTACTTTCCGAGACTTTGTTTTTGTGTTCTGAGACTTACTGGGAAAAATTTTCTAACCTTAATTATGGATGCATATTGGTTTTTTGAATTGCAGATGGTGAATTTGAAGGTCAGGTTAAAAACTCCCTAGAGAGACTGGTATGATGCCAAGATTACTCACCACAACTATATGGAGCTCTTGCAAGTAATCGAGGATGCAATTAATGAAGTAGTAGAAATTGGGGTTGAAGAGCGAGATAGGTATCATCAATCATGTTTTGGCCATTTTCAGCACATGCAGTGAGGAATGGTGTTTTTCGGTGGTGTTGTGCATCGGTTTCTAATGCGTGAGTTACACCACAACAGACCCACTGATGAGATGAGGTTTATGTTAGGTACACATACTGTCCAGTTTTCTAGGGTCGAGTTTTGTTTAATCACCGAGTTGAAATTTGAAGCCATCCCCTATATGAAGATGTCCTGAATGACATACACCAAAAATACTTCAATGGTCGAGATGTGGTAAATTTTACCAAACTTCAAGAAAGGTCAATGGCAAGAGCAATTCGATGCAATGAAGCTATGTCTACTGTTGATGGTGAATTATGTTTTGACCGGATTGGATAAGAGGGATTCTGTCCCTATATGGCAGTTACGCCTTGTTGATGACTTGGATGCGTTCAATGCATTCACGTGGGGTTCACATGTGTACAAATACTCCATATTTGACTTCAAAAAGGCAGTTCAATCTAGGTCAGCGAGATACAACATTTTCGAATTTGGTTACGCGCTACTAGTGAGACTTTGAAGCATAATTACTACCAATAATTTAATAATTCATTTGATATGTTTTCCAACTAATCAAATATATTCCCATTGGATGCGTTGTTGTAGGTTTTTGCCTTTGAAGTTATTTCAACCCTTGCAACGCAATTTGTCACTCGTAGGGAAGTTGAAGGCTTCTCGTGTATTCTTAAATGGGAGTTGACTCGGCAACCGAGGGCAGATAAACTGGCAAAGATTTTCAAAGCAAAGGTAATAATTTATTCGTAATAGTTGAATATAATATTCATGCCAAGTTTCTAATGTCACATTTGTTTTTATAATAAAATCTTAGATTTTCGCTGAAGCAGAACTAACCACAACAGAAGCTTAGACAGGTTTATGGTACTACTAGGGGGTAAACGAGGTAGGCAATCTATACCCTGATCCTGTTGATGCGGCGACTATGCCAGGGGGGATTTGATAGCGTCTGCCAAACATGCTAGGGATTAGAGAGAGGAAGACGTCATAGGCACACACACTAGATCCAAAACTTGTGCATCCAAGCAACAAAGTACTAATACTTTTGGCCATAATAGTGTCCCTCCTACACTTGTCAGGTGGACCCGTGTTAGATTCAGATTGAACATGGGAGTCATGCCACTTTTTTAGACAGTGGGTCACGATGCACCTTTCGTTGGTGTTGACTCTACTTATACAGTGCATGCACGTGGAGGCACTGGAGGATATACCAAGCGGTGATCTCCTGTACAAGAGGTATATAAAATGTTATTTGATGTGGTCAATTTCAAATAAGAATTTGAATTTTAACTCTGACGCGTGATTTTCTCCTTCAGGCATTACCAGACCATTGGGAATGTCGATTTACAGAAGTCATGGACGCCATAGAGGAATTACGGGAGGAGGTCCACCGAAGTGACAGGAAGAGATAGGAAGAACATAAGGAGTTGGTTCGTTTTATATGTACACTTCATGGGACATGTCTGAGATGCATACGGATGAGCCTTTTTGATATGGCAACGGATGATCCAGATTTTGAGGCTACAAGGGTGACAGAGCAGATGGGAGCAGACAGTCAGCAGACCTTTAATCTAACTTCAGATACTACTCCCCAGTAGGACACTACAGCTGTGTCCCATACATAGGCTACACCACAAGTCCCTACAACTTCAGATACTTGTCATTCTAACCTTACAGCCATGCCAGCTGTTGTTGTAGAGAGTCAACACATCCCTACATTTTCAGATACTACTTCGCAAGACCCTATCCCTCCAGTATCTACAGCTATGTCCTAAGGGGGAGGGGGGTTTCAGGAAGTTGGATCCCAATTGGTTCAGATACTCCACAGGTTCTTGTCTCTGCTATTGTCTCTTTAGACACTACACCCTTTTCAGTTGTGCGTTTAGAGGCTATACCCATGTCCTATGGGGCTTCATCCAGTCGGGAACCAGCAACCCCTAGTTTGCCAATTGAACGACCATTGCGGGCAAGCAAACGTGGTTGGCAACTGAATAGTCCTTACACCGACCTATGTAGGGGGAAGAGGTCAAAGAAAGTGGCCCATAAATTCGCCTTGCTGATTTGGTGTGAAACAAATATGGCGTGTCTAATTATATCTAGAGGGGAGGTAAATAGATTTTAATTAAGTTAATTACCTATTTTTCTTGATTAGTCAATATTCAATAAAACCCCAAACTAGTCAAAAATACAATCAACTTAATCTACGTGCAGAAAACAATAAATTGCAAGTTGATTGATTTACGTGAGAAACCCTCAACAGGGAAAAACTCACGGACTACTATGTGAGCTACACACGGTTTTCAAATTCACTACTTGTAATGATGTTTACAACCTAGGTTGACCACCGTCAAACCGTCCACAGTCACTAACCCACCATTGTTACACAACGGGCCTTTAATAACGATTCTAGATCTACTTACTTGTGCACTAAGCAATCTTAGCCACGAGACTTAATTCTCACTAAAGAGATTAACAACCTAAGTGAATATTATGATATTCAATATGCAAGTAATGCTAGGTTATATTAAATGCTTATATAGAAATTAAAGATGTCAATAATAACAATCCTAGATATCATGTGTCTACATGTCATATGTAAACTTAGCTATTTAAGATAAAATAATCTTAGATGTCATAGCTATCACAATACAACTTTCAATCAATCAACACAATAATCTCAATCTTGTATATAGAATATGTTCTAAAAGCATATAAGTAATAAATGAGATTTCTTGTTAAATAAGACACTAAAATGGATGAAATTAGTGAACAACATACCAAGTTTTGTGTGTTGAAGAAGACCCATGCATAGATGCATCATATATGATCCTAGATGATGGTTGATGCACATGAAAATGGGCTTGAGTAATCAAAGGTGAGTTCTTCGATGATTTTCTCTCTTGGAAAATATCTTAAGTTAAAAATATGATTTTGAACTTTTGAAAACGACCTAAAGACAAAGCATTATATATATATGGTGTCAAAATGAAACTACAACGTTTTGCTTAAGTGACACAATTTTTGCCTTGGGCGCTGTACTGGTCGCTGTATGTAAGGTGAACTGTACATCGCTCACCTGGGAAAATGAAGAACTTTCTTCATAGGCGCTCCTCGTACAACGACTCTGTAGAGTGACCGTACAACGACTCAACTTTGTTCCTCTCAGGTTTATGATGGTCATTGTACGAGCATTGTACGTACAACGCTTTGTACATCACCCGTACAGCGATTGAATTAAATCGATCAAGTCTGTACATCGCATTACCCAAATTCCATCAAGTCTCAAATGGGCGTTGTATGAACAGCGCTTCGTACAGTGCCTCCAACACTAATTTGCATCCTAAAGTCTAACATAACATGGCAATTGTCAACCAAGATGCAATCAATTAAAACATGCATAAAGAGAATTCAATATCATGACATGCACACATATAAAACACACAACATACAAGAAGTATAGATATGTATGAGTTGTGTGTGTGTGCAATTAGATCTCTTCAATGCAATTAAGCACAAATGTTTTTACCTTTGGAGTGCTTATCATCTTGAGGTCTTTAGAGGGTCTTTGTTGGGCTTGATCACCAACAATTAGAAGCCTAAGCTACCCTTACATCACATACCCCAAATGTGGTTTGTCACAAAAATAAGCCAATCAAACTTGAGGAACTTACATGGTGGATGAGGAGCAACTAAACCAGTATATGCAGTTTAAGAAGTACACAACGACAATGTATAACACACTACAATTTGGTAATATTTTCCTAGAATTGCATATACTACTTCTTAATTATAATGTGTTTTCTTCTTGAATGATACAGGTGCGATGTGGATATAGAATTTCCGGTCAGAGTCCATCGGTTCCAAACCAACCACATCGACTTGGAAGACACGATATGTATTTATACATATGCAAATTTTTTGTTGTTTACATTGTACACACCTCCGGCGTTTGTTATTGGTTCCTTTTGTCAGCACATGGATACTTATTTGCAAATTGTACGGAAACGGCAATGAGCTTTCCCTGACGTGTACAGTCAAAGTATTGACATCCTTGATTCCCATTTCTATGTAAGTAGTTTGTTATGTAAGAGACTTATATTTGGACCTTTTGAATGACGAATAAATTCTTATGTTTGCATGTTTAATTCTTGAACATACATATATGCACATCTAGTGGCAGAGGATTTTCCCTCCTGAAATCGGTGCTGAACCCCATGAGAGTTGGCCCCTGTTGACCTACCAGTGGCCCGATGATAATCTTGTATAGGCCAGCGGACATCAACCTGTTGAATGTCGACCATGGCAAAGTTCTCCCTCATTGCATGAAGACCTACTAACCTCCTTAAATTGCTTTTTTTTTTTTTTTTTTAAATAAAATAATGTAGGGAAAAAAATAAACAAATAAAAGTGTTACACGCAGCGGAAGCGATACTAAAGACGATTTAGTGACTTTTAAAATTTTTTTCCTTTATGAACCTTAAACCCTTTTAATCAATAAACATGCATATATATCAACAAAAGTAAATTACCTCTTGTCGCGTGATCCGATTGACTTACGTCGATGGTAATCCGCAAGACCTTCAATCCGAGCACGAACGTGGATCACCTAGGAGCGTGGTCTCCCTTTCCTTTGAATTGCAAACCTGTGAATGGACCAAACAAATACTTTCTTTTCTTTGTTAGTCACAAAACAATCAAAAGAATGTCAAAATTATTCCGGTCACTTTTGAGTTCACAATCTTATGATCGAAACTCGCGTGAACCTAGATCGATATCGTATACACAAGCTTATTGATGTTTAAGCAATTGTATACTATCAAAGAATAATTTTTCACTCCTTTTTGTCTCTCTAGAATAAAAACTCTCTTAGAATTAAGAAGAAGAAGAAAGAAAATAAAAACTCAAGCACCAATTAATTGATGTGGCCGAACCCTATAAGAACATATATATAGGTTGGCCGAATTTTTCTTCTTTTTCCTTTAGGGTTGCCGAATTCTATGTAGTATCTAATTAGGGTTGGCCGAATTTCATCATGTCACTTATATAGGGTGACTAAAATTCAACCATAATTCTTTTTAACTTTATAGACTTCAAACCCTAATCCAACTCTTTTATTTTTATTCTTTTATTTGACTAAATAAAAAAAAGACTCCTTATTTGATTAAATAAATAATACTAATTTATTTATTTACTTATCAAACAAGTCTTTTACTTTTAGGAAAGATTTGTTTCTTTAATTAAACAATTAATCAATAAATCAATTAATTCTTATTTAATTAAAACAAATGAAACAAAATAATATTTTTAGGTCAAAACCTTAACCTAGCCGCCCCACTTATATATAAGATGGGCCTAATATTATTTTCCTATTTCATTTAATCCATTGGACTTTAAATAAAAAAGCCCACATGTGAACCAGACC
The DNA here is from genome assembly GCA_035582765.1 of Acer negundo. Lineage (NCBI taxonomy): Eukaryota > Viridiplantae > Streptophyta > Magnoliopsida > Sapindales > Sapindaceae > Acer > Acer negundo. The sequence continues at coordinate 32,742,323 of CM069241.1, read as the reverse complement.
CATTCTTACTAAAAGAAACAAGCCCACATGTCTTTCATTAATATATTAATATAATTGAGCAGCCCATTACTTAAATAATGTGCAAATTATATTCTTAATATATTAAATGCAATTCTAGATGGACCCTTAAATTGGTCCGGTAGAATATATCAAGTGATCCATGCAAGTCCGTGTGGATTGGGGATCTTGGCGGGCCATCTAAATTTAAGCTTCAATAGACATAACCTAATCACAATCAACAAATGATTCACTTAGGTCCGATCCATTAATTTTAACTCATTCCACTAAAGAGCTAAAACTGAACTCTTAAATAAAGATAGAAAAGGAAGATGCTCCTCATTCATACCCTAGACAATCATATTGGAGATAGTGTATCCTCGTGATTAATATCAGTAATCGCCAAGAGTTCATAGACCGCCTATAACTCTCCAAGTTACCATATTTACTCATATGACCACGTTTTGAACTTGGATATTTTGACTTGTCCAGAAGCCATGTTTTCAATAGACACTATTGAAAACTCAACGTTGAGATTAATATCCAATTACCTCAAAACATCCATATGATGATATTATACTCTCATTTAATTAAATGGAGCCACGATGTCCATATCTATAAATGAAGTCCTCTATCGATTAACAAATGAATATCACCAAACTATCGAGGATAGACTATGCGATATAATCGTACTCATTGATAACTCAAATGATATCACTTGCAACCATAAGTCCATCATTTATCTCAGGATTAAGATAGACTCTCCGATTGTCCTGATAATGAAAAGACTATTATCTATTGACTAACCTCCCTTAAATTGCTTAGACTTTTTTTTTTAACTAAAAAAATATATTGACCTTTGTAAATCATGGTGTTAGGTTCACGTGATCCCATGATGTTGTTCACTTCACCAAACGAATATGCTTTGGATCCAAGAATAATCCACACTGACAGATTATTGGAAGCTAAGAGATTAAGATTTTTCAAGACATCGGATGTCCCTGACATATCCGGTGCACTATCACGGGGATGGTCGCCATGTACATGCCTTCCTTCAATTTATTGTATAGGTTTTTTCACGGTCACCTACATGATGATAATTGGACACTATATTCACCTCAAATTGACTCCCAAAGTAATCGTCAAAATAAGGTTCAACATCAACTATAAGGTCAATTGCTGGAAGCGAGACACTGCAAATATTTTCTAGACCTGGGGGATTTCCATCATTATAAGTCTCACTCCGTTGTGTGAACATTTAATTACTACCACTAACGGATGCATAATGTTAGGAATTTCCATGAAGAGGGATGTTATCACCCATCACACCTCCACATCTCCTTTCAATTAGGCTAACACATACTTGAGGAATCATCATATCTTCCCTTAGCATAAATTGAACATCATCATCGTTTCTTATAAATGTGTGACATATAAACAATTGATATTGACTATAGATCAATATTATATATGTTTGAATCATATTTGACAATGGACTGCACGAGCGCCTAGCTCTTCAAAAGTCATATTCTTTGACACTTATTCCCTAATTATCTGAGCCAACAAACCTCTGGCTTCCGTCTGGTAGTTGCTCCCATCGACGGTTATAGTTGAACCATTTTCCTATACAAAAATATATTAAGAAAATAAAGTTGGTACCATAAAACATAATAACAGTGTGGATCATATAATAAAAATGAATAAAAAAGTTGGTATAATACAATAAGTCTTGGAAAATGGTTAATAAATCTTATACACTAAATTAAAAAGTCTCAGAGGATTAAACAAAAATCTCGGAGGATCAAACAAAAGTCTCTTGACTACTTTTAATCCTAACGAAAAAATATACTTTTGAAAACACTTTGAAATACAGACTTTTCACTTTGGTGTTTGAGGCATATTTTTCCACTTTTGACTTTTGATTTCCCTTTTGAAATCCAGATGTAAACCTAAGTTCAACTTAACAATGGAAGATTCACAAAAAAAATACTGATATTATAGCTTTGAGATCAAACAGAGAAGTAGATCTTCGACAGTTTACTTTCAGACAACATGTAAAGTTATTTGGAAGACTTTGATGCATTTAAAACTGAAGTGAGTGCAAATACTTTGCAAACAGATTCACATTTCACAAGTCAAAATCTACTTATTCATATTAATAAAAAAAAAAAATCACCCATCTCGTGGACAATTTCCTTTCCAATAATGAAATTTGAATACTCTTCATTCTCCTGCGGCTTCTACTAACTATGCCGTTTATTTATAAATTTCCTAAGTAGCATATATCATCCTAATAGGAAAGATTATAGCTAGAGAATCAATCTTACAATCTGCCATTAATTGAGCATGATTTGATTGCTAATAGTCCAGCCACTTATCTCTCATTCAAGCAATCAGTCATGTTTCTAGAAGTTGATTGAACCATATTTGGAAAGTAGTAATTGTCTCTGTTTTGATCTATATCATCACCAAACAACACAATAGTATCTCATCAAACAAAGAATATTGAAATGGAAAATAAAAACGAAAAAAAAAATCAAAATAAAGATCCCCATATCGTGAAACAACAACAAAAATATAAAAAACTGTGTTTCTCTCATGAGCACACACTTTGAGCATATATTGAACATACTAATACATATTACTACACTTTTGCCATGTGCATCATTATAATTAATTTTATATTATTGATATGGCAAAAGTGTAATGATGTGTATTAGTATGCTCAAGATATGCTCAAGATATGATCACAGTTGTGTGTTCATCAGAGAAAAATTGGTATTACCTTCAATGTTATCAGTTAAGTATTACCTTCAAATCACGGACCTAAAACCTTCGGTTGGACGACTCGTGTGTGGGCACGTCCTGTGTACACGAATGTCACTCCGATTGAACCGTGGGTGCACAACCGATTTTAATCTTAAATTTTCTTTTTCCCTAAGTAAGACGTTTTAATGATAAGGAAAGATTTAATTTCCATTTTGAATTATGATACTTAGGAATAGATCTTTCGGAGATTATTCCTTAATTAATTTCCTTTATCATTAAAAGCATGATTATAAAGTATTTCCATATCAATCCTCTTGATTAGGTTTTTCTATAAAACCGTAGTCTGCTCTTCAAAGAATTAATTCCGAAATCACGAAATATAGTGCATAATATTCTTTCTTCTCTTTCTATGTACTTGGTAAGTTTGAACTTGATTTGAGTTCGCTGAAAGTGGTTTGTGTTTCACACTTCCACTGTTGAATCGTTATATCATGGGAGACAATTGATATACACATACGGTGTTACATGGCGAAATTGTCTTAAGGACACCGTGTGAAACATAAGCCTCGATTTCACTATCTTGTTACCTAACGTGTTGTTTATGTTTGTTATTTTGTCTCATCCATATTCGTACCAGAATTGTTTTTGATTTACAAAGTTACAATCTTATATTAAATATATTGTTGCCATAATAAGTTACTGTTTAGTTAAATATCTAGATTAATAAATATATAATCAAATCGATGGATAAAGGTTATGACATAGGGCTCCCTTCGAATGTGACTTGGAGGATAAATAACCTTTAATATTGGAAAAATTAATGAAAATCATAACCCAAGATCCTTTCAAGATTATTATCATATGCTTATTACAAGTTTCAAACACTAACTTAAAAGTATGTGTAAAGAAACAATTTTTCTCTCATAGGCACACAATTTAAACATGTAAGGTCTCATTTATTTGATTGGCTTATTTCGTGGACAAATCACATGTTGGGGTTTGAATATAAGAGTAGTTTAGGTGTTTGAGATTCAAGATCAAAGTCCCTTTCAAGATCTCAAGAGATCAAGCACTTCAAAGGTAAATTTATATGTGCTTAATTGCTTTGAAGAGATAGTTGCACACACCCACAACTCATGCATAAGTCTTATTCTTATATGTTGTATGTGTTTATTTTATGTGCATTAATGCTCATTAACCTCTCTTCTTGCTTATGTATTTGATTGCATCTAGTTTGTTATATGCCATAACATTTTAGGCATTAGGATGCATTCTTTTCATTCACACACTCGCACTTGTTGCATGTTAATTGTGTGAGAAATCGCATGAGAAAGCCTTGCCTCTCACTGCCGCGGTTGGGTAACCGCAGCAAGCCAGGCGATAAAGATCTCTTATCTGTGCCGCGGTTGACCAACCGCGGCACACCTAACGACAGTGACTTTACTGTCGTGCCATGGTTGAAGTGCCGCGGTTGTCTAACCACGACAGTCGCAAACAGCGGCAGTCTGCCTTCCGTGAAAAACCAAAACGCTGCAGTTTTATTGGGAGCCTATAAATATCCCACTTTCATTTTATGTTGTCCCCAAGAGTTCCAAAAGTATATTTTTCTTTTAGAACACTTTTTAAGAGCCAAAAAACCTCAAGAACTCACCTTTAATCACTTAAAGCATTTCCTTTTGCATCAAACTTCATATTGCATCATTTATGCTCATATAGAGTGCATTCATGCATGGTTTTGCATCATCACATCTTGCTTGGTAAGATTCTCACTAACTTCATCTAATTTTAGTGTCTTTCTTAACAAGTCTTCTCTTTATTCACTTGTATGTTTTTAGAACACATGTTAGATACAAGGTAGAGATTGTTTATGATGAAATGATTGAGTGTTGTATTGTGATAGCCTTCTATGTTGTGTTTAATCTTGATTGCTAAGCTATTTGACATGTAATTTAGCTATTGATATTTATGATTGCTTTTTATTCCATATTCATCATCCTAGATAAGCGTCTAAGATTCCCTAGCCTTGTTTGTTCATTGAATATCATCATATATTCACTAAGGCTATTTTATCTTTTCATTGAGAAGTAAGTCTTGTGTGTAACTTCCGAGAGTAGGTTGCTTAGATCCCAAGCTATTGGACTAGGTCCACTTATACTGGGATTAGGTAGGTGTGTGATTACTTCTGGGATTATGTTGTAATCTTTAATACATTTAGTGGATTCAAGGTTTGTGTGTGGCTCACATAAAAGCCCGTGGTTTTTCCCGAAAAAGTTTCCACGTAAATATCATGTGTTATATAAATTCCGCACATATTACACTTGTGATATTATTGTGACTAGTTAGGGGTATTTTCGGAACATTGACTATTAACGAAAATTTGGGTAAAATTGGAAATAATCTATTCACCCCCCCTCTAGATTAATATTATACACACCGTTATTTGTTTCACATATCTATAGTATACTAATACAAATCATCACACTTTTTCCATGTAATCAACATAACTTCAATCATAATAGTACATATGGAAAACGTGTGATGATGTGTATTAGTATGCTATCGATATGCTTAAACTGTGTGTCTATAAGAGAAAAATTGGTAGCATAAAGGGGATGTTCTAGTCCCTAAGACGGTTGTTCGCCAGCCAGAGTTGTAGAGTTGGAGTTGATGGTGGATCTGCCATGAGAGAGAGAGAGAGAGAGAGAGAGAGAGGAGAGAGAGAGAGAGAGAGAGAGAGACTACACTATTTTGGAACGTCTCGATGAGTTTAGGGATCTCCCATTTTAGACAAATATAGATTCATCCCATTATGAGTATAAACATAAAATGTTGTAAATTGTGTGATTTATTTCAAAATACAAATTGAATTGGAAGAGACTGAATAGCGCGCATCTTGTATTGATTGGAAGAAATTAATATTGATTACAATATTTAATTTGAGATGCTACCATTACAAATATTTGAAAGAGAGCTAATTGCTATACATGATGGGCATTTGTTGTTGGACGACTCATGTGTGGGTTCGTTATGCGTACACCGATTGGACCGTGAGAGCACAACCAACATTTTGCTACTATTTTAAGTTTCTTTTTCCCTAAGTCAGACGTTTTAATAATAAGGAAAGAGTTAATTTCCGTTTTGTATTCTAATACTTACTTGATCATCATTAAAAATGTGATTATCAAGTATTTTCATATCAACCCTTTTGATTCGATTTTTCTATAAATAAAAAACCCTACTCTACTCTTAAAAGAACACATTCAAAAAATCATGAAATACATAGAAGAAATATTCTCTTGCGGTTCTTTTCTTTTTGGGTACTTGGTAAGTTTATACTCGATTTAAGTTTGTTGAAAGTGGTTTATGCTTTGCATGACCATTGTTGAATTGTTGTATCATAGGAGACAATCGTCATACACATGCGGTGTTACCCGACGAAATTGTCTTAAGGACACCATGAAACACGGGCCTCGATCCTGGCCTAAGTTGTTTTTCTAACGTGTTGTTTACTTGTTTATTGCTTTCTATTTTTTCCAGATTCGAACCAGAATTGTTTTTTATTTACGAACAACAAATCTCAAATGAGAAAATTCTTTGTTGTAGGAGTGCTCAATTGCTCATCTCAAAATTTAAAAACTTAAAGTACTTTTGTCTCCATTTTGCACAAGAAAATTCTTCAATGGAGAATTTCAATTTATAGAAAATGGGGTGGAAAATGAAGGATTTTTTAAATATTATTCTTCAACGTAGAATTTAAATTTATAAAAAATGGTGAAATGATATTAGAGAAGGACGGAGAGATTAGAGCATCTCCAATGCAAATATGTATTTTTGAGTTTCTAAATAATGTCATATTAGCATTTCTATTCATTATGGGCTCACTTTTGAAATTTTTTTAGAGAAATGCATATTCACATCTCTAATGCAATTATCTAAAGTCAAATATGCATCCATTTTTTGACCAATCATAATAAAATAATTATTTTTCTCTCTCCTCTTTTATTTTACAATTAAATAAGCTTTAATCTTATTGGTGGAAAGAATTAGAAATCCTAGTTAGCATTTCTAGGAGAGTTTCTATAATTAGAAACTCAATTCCATATTCTTTAATTTTTTTTTTGAGTGGTGCTATAGGCACACCCTCTACTGATTTATTTATGCCCCACTTGTTTAAATTTTAATTTAATTAAATAAAGTTAAATGCTTTTATTAATTTATTTTATTTATTTTCAAAACTACATTTTTACTTATTTTTCAAACTTAATAAACCTCATCTTTAATATCTTTACTATATCAGATCTCTTTATCTCTGGTCTCGTCTTTCTCTCACCTCCCGTGAACGAATTTGTTTTTTCTTTTTTGGTGTTTTATTTCTTTATAGAAAATGCTCGGAAATCATAGGACAAAGAACAAACAAACAGCCTCAAAAAAGAGCAAGGAACAGAGCAACCCAAGGCAAAACACACAGAGAAAAAAATGAAACAACCCACAAACAAAACAAAACAAAACAAGAAACAAAGAACAAGTATTTGTTTTAGTTATCATCATTTTACTTTCATATTCTAAAAGAATAATGAGATTAAATAATAATCAATATCTCATCTGTCTAATGCACCTCAAGTGTTTGATTTATTGTTTAAATAGGATCAGGTATAAATATTTTAAGGGTTTGAGAGTTATGGAAAAAAAATATTTCAAGAAAAAATTAAAAGAATGTTGGTTTTTTTTTTTTTTTTTTTTTTATAAAAAAGAATGTGGGGTTTTATTAAATTTACTTTATAATTTTTTTTTTCTTAAATGGTATGCCTCTTTTAGTAATTTTAATAAAGGAAAAAAATTAATACTGAATAATTAAATAAGTGGGGCATAAATAAATCAGTAAGAGGTGTACAAATAGCACCACATCACCGTTATACTCAACTTAGATAATAACATTGGAGAGAGTTTTTCTAACCTTTTAAATATATATCTTATGTGTCATTCTATTTTTTTCATATACATAATAGCATTAGAAATGCTCCTAAATGAGACCGTAGATATTCTTTCACCGGTTCTAACTAATAACCACTTAGGGGAGGACTAATGTAATTATTGTTCAAATTCACAACTTCAATAAAGGAATATGATAGTCATTAAAATAATAAATTAATCATCATGCAACCATTGTGATAAAAACGTACAGGGTTGATGATCCCACCTAACCTTATCTGCTTATCATGAATTGTAATAGTTAACAATATTAAATTGAGGAGTGAAAAGGATATCATAGTAGTAGCTTTAGCAATTGAGTTGGCATTAATAAAAGATTTTGCTCGGATATGAATGAGATATTTGAGTTGGGAAAGGATAACATCATAATTGTGGACATGGTAATATAAACAATATAATATAAACAATAATGCTAAACATCCCACTTACAATGAGTCTATTTTTACACACCCCCTTCAAGGGGATGGGGGTGAGCAAAAGTAATTTGACATATAACTTACCATTTCCATCTCAAAACACGTGGCAGCTGATGTGTCACTTGGTGAGTGGACACACATTAATTGATACTTATCTCTTTTACCGATGTATTCACTCACTAATTAATGTTTGTCCACTTATCAAATGACACTTCAGCTGCCATATGTATTGAGATGAAAATGGTGAGATTATAGGTGAGATGTATAGCATTACTGTAATATAAATTATAGGTCAGGCTTTATTAACTCAAATTTCTGACTCAAATGTTTGACTTCAATATCCCAATCATTGGATTAAATAGCACACGATCAAATTGGTGGTGGAGATAAATAAACAAAATTTAACACCCACCGAAAAAACAAAACATTAATTTAAATAAGAATGACAACAATATAGACGGTGAATATTCAACAACAAATTGGAATGGATATAAAAGGAAGAAGAAAGCGATCAACAAAGAATAATAGTTAACATAATTTAATGCCAATCTTCTCTCACATTGACACATGGTTAGTTTGGGTTCCATCGTAAGGTATTATGTATGTATATACATATATAGTTTCTTCTATCAGTTCGTCATAATATAAAATATATCAGGATGAAGAATATGGACCATAGATTATAGAAAAGTTTTAACAAGTGCATACACTTTGAGTCAAAGTATATAAATCTAATGATCCACATTCTTCGTCATAATATATTTTATATCAAGACGAACTAACAATAGAGAAACTAAATATTTTAATGTTCAAGTCAGTGCGCACTGATATAACTTTATTAGTGTGTTGGATGTGGGCCATTAGATTTACATACTTTGACTCAAAGTGTATGCACTTGTCAAAGCTTCTCCATAATCAGTGGTCCACATGCATTGGTACTAATGTAGTTACATCAATGCATACTGATGTGAACGGAACCGTATATTTATATATATTTTCTCCTGTCAGTTCGATCTGATATAAAATACATAAGTGCATTGAATGTGAGTCATTAGATTAAAATGCTTTAACTCAGTCTGCATGCACTTGTCAGTGCTTATCCATAATTTATGGCCCACATACATTGCACTGATGTATTTTATATTAGGTCGAACTGACAGGAAAATTTGAATTTAGTGAACCCTTTTACATCCCGTAACACCGATCGGGGGCATTCATAGTGACTGAGGGGGTCGAAGACCAAAAAGTGAGTTATTTATCAGCCAATCATTCTTCTTACGGCTAGATTCATTCCCTCGGTCCATGTGGAAAGGAAAAGGAAAAGGAATTTGACGTTCTTCCTTTCGGAAAGGGAGGATTAGGAAAATTCTATTGATTACAGCTTTCACCACACCTCCGGGAAAAGCATGAAAAAAAGGCTCGATTATATGTATATATACAAAATTTTTCTATTGTCAGTTCGTCATGAGCTGATATATTTCCTAGGACGAAGAATATGAACCATTATATTTATATACTTTGACTCAAATTGTATGCACTTGTCAAAACTTCTCCATAATCTATAATCCACATTCTTTGTCCTGATATATTTTATACCATGATGATCTGATATTAGAAATGCTGTGTTTATATATATATATATATTAACAGAAATATAAATAGATTAATACTAATTTGATAAACCCTAGAAACAACGCATCCCTTGGCTCTCTCACCACAAACTTACGCAGTTAGTACTTACCATCTCACAATCTCACAATCTCACACAGCTGAAATCTCTCTCATGATCTCGTTAAACATGCCTTGTCTAGCCATCACAGTCGCTTGCGTCTCACCATAAATATTGTTTTGTTTTGAAGATGAAGATCAAAATTGATCTTTAATTTAGTCTTTGTTATTAACATTCAATCATGATTGTTATGCTATTGGGTCCCTTGCCAATATGGTTGGACCTTCCTTTAAAACACTCCACCACCCGGTTCAATACCCATGACATGCATATATATATATATATATATATATTATATACAATTCTTGTCCCTCCTTGGTTTAACATCAAGTGGAGAATGAATTTGCTCACCCACACTTTTTGTGGGTAAGCATTGCCTCCCTCCCCAGCACTTGACATGTGTCCAGGGAGGGGGTGCTTTTGTTAATGTATTTTAACAAAAGCACCCCCTCCCTAGACACTTGTCAAGTGTTGGGGAGGGAGGTAATGCTTACCCACAAAAATGTGGGTGAGCAAAAATGCACTCCACCAAGTGAGGGTGTCCTCTCCCCATTTAAGTGGGACTAGCCCTCTCCCCTTGTGGGAGCAGACTTTCGGACTGTGTTTGTAGTTGAGTCTAATCCTCGTTAGGTCCCAGCTTAAAAAAAAAAAAAAAAGATTGTTATTTTTATTATTGACTATATTTTGAATTATGATGGAATGTAATATGGATAATTTGGACTTCTATTTATATTATGGAAAATGCTTAAGTACTGGATAGTCAGTATCCAAGTATATTGACCACTCAATAAGATGTTGTCACGCAGCCAAAACTCTTTTACTTTTTACATTTTTCTCTTTGTTTTGGATTATGTGGCAACTACCGTTGGTTGGTCAGTACTTTGGATATTGACCGGTCAGCACTTTGAATATTGACCGATCAACACCCAAGTGTTGTCCTTATACTATTAAGTTAATATATATTTTTTTAATACTTGGAGTTGTTGAATTTACAGATAAATATGTTAAAATATGTTAATATTTTCTCAAATACGGACGTTGAATTATGGTCCAAAAGGTCCTTACAGTTAAGAAAATATGTAAAATTTTCATCAGGCCCAAAACTATATTAAACCGAACTGACTCTAATCGAAAAAAGCTGGTTCGAGTCAAGGCGAGTCACCCTGTTACGAGTCAATCCAATTTAAAAAATAAATAAATAATCGAATATAAATGAGTCATGGACAGCATCGACTGAAAAACAAACCGATCTGACTCGCGTCCACCCCTAATTATGTTAAAGCTCCCGAAGTGATAGCATTTGGTATAGTTTTTTTTTTTTTTTGAAGGAAGCATAGGTATAGTTGATCTAATTACTAATATATCAAATTAATTTTTGACATGTGAGTGGAAGCTGGGTCTTAAATTTAAATAATACACAAACATAAAAGTAATAAGAGATAATTACCCCGGTGACCATCAAATTGATGACACACTATCAAAATGGACACTGTATTGGAAAGTTGTTCCAAAATGGCCATTTTTGGCGAACTTTGTGACACTAATGGTCATTTCATCCAATTCCATCCAAGGAGTGATATTTTGGTAAATAAGGGGATAACATTAATTTATTTTAGATTTTTTTGGAAATCAATTTTTTCCTTTGTTTTTTGAAACGAATAATTATATTTAGTGTGTATATATGTATAGCCATATCTCATATATATATATATATATATATATATATTTATTAAGAAGAAGAAGGTTACAAAATCTAAAAAATCTAAAAAAACAAAAAAGAGACACGTGTATTGATCTAAAATTCAAAACCATTTTTTTTTGAAAAGAATAATTATATTTAGTGTACATAAATATATATATATATATATATATATTTACGTACACTAAATATAATTATTCTTTACAAAAAAAGAAAAAATTGATTTCCAAAAAACATCTAAAATAAATTAATGTCATTTTCTTATTTACCAAAATGCCACTTATTTGATGAAATTAGATGGAATTGGATGTAATGGCCATTAGTGTCACAAAGTTCGTCAAAAATGACAATTTTAGAACAACTTTCCAATCCAATGACCATTTTGATAGTGTGTCATCAATTTGATGGCCGCCGGGGTAATTATTCCAAGTAATAATGACCATCTTTTTACTTGTTTAATACCAGGGGTCCAAGGCACATCAGCGAAATTTATAATGAATGCAAGTCACAATCCAGGTGGTCCTCATGAGGTATGCAATTAATCATTTTTATTTCTATTATTGATTTTTATAGCTCATAAGTGACCCCTCATGAGGTATGCAATTAATCTTTTTAATTTCTATTATTGATTTTTATAGTTCATAATGTTGGTAACTTGCTGACAATTTTTGTCTCAAAATGTTCTGGAATCTAGATGAGAGAAATGTATTGAATAGTTGATTGTGTGGTCAGAAATATAAATGATCCTAGGTCCTCATCACAATTTGGAGGGTTGATTGAGAGAATTATTGTTTGAGCAATTGACCATTGATGTTCTTGCTAAGAAGTGACTTTGTTTTGATCGTAGGACTTTTTGGTATCAATTTGACTTGGCTTGGCTCACAAAAGTTTCACCGGTTTGTTTTTCTTAGAGGAAATATTGGACGGTGAGTTGGTCATGTTTTCATTGCATATTTAGGTTCAACTATTTTTACGTATTTTGATTTATATGTATGTATACCGGTATCAGGCGGTATGTGTAAATTTATTTTGATTTGAATTCCCAATAAATATGTATATATGAAATTTGAATTCTCAGTTCTCTTAAATATAGAATTGCTCTTGAAGTAATGTCAAACACATGACTACAAGAGCACCAATATTTATTTCTTTGCAGTGTGTATGCTGTAGCAAGCTATATAACGCTTGAAAGCCAATTATAATGTAATCCAAACCATACGTTGAATTAACTGCATGGGAGAAATAATGTCATACTCTTAGCAAACTATATTTATATAAACGCCTTTGAAAACACCAAAATGAAATATATCAAAAACTTTTGCAAATTAATTGTCTGAAAATGAAATGGAGAAGGGAAAGCTAGCAGAGAAGGGTAGTTCTAGTTGGATGCAATTACCCAAACACCAAAAACGAGTTGTATGGTTGCATTAACGACGTGGTTGCTATGAAGGAGGTGTTGATCAAGAGGTTCGGGTTCGAGCCTAGTAGAATGGAGCTGCTGACTGATGCACCAGGGCCAAGGTCCAGCTTGGTGATGCCTACAGGTGCAAATATTAAGGCTGCGCTGAAGCGGATGGTGGATGGAGCTGAAGCGGCCGTGTGATGTTATGTTTTTCCATTACAGTGGACATGGAACCTGGACATCCATTTAGACAGGACGAAGCTATTGTGCCTACTGATTTCAATCTCATCACAGGTAATTAAGTCTAATTTCAATACGAAGCTTGGATTATGGTTTATCTATGACATAATTTGAGCAGATTTGGACTTCCGGCAACTAGTGAATCGCGTACCAAAGGGCATAGGCTTCACAATCCTATCGGAATATCAGATTCATGCCACAGTGGAGGCCTTATTGACAGGGAAAAAGAGCAAATTGGACCCTCTTCTTCTATCATTCAAAATTGCTTCTCCAACCCAAAAACTATTCCTTTTCAATCCATTATCGAACACATCTCATTACTAACAAGCATAAAGTAGAATCGTTAGAATCATTGAAGCCTCACGATGAGGGGATTCTATTGAGTGGGTGCCAAGCTAATGAAACGTCGGATATGAATCCGGTGGAGGGTGGAGGAAAGGCCTACAGAGCTTTCAGTGATGCGGTGCAGAGCGTTTTGAAGGAGAATTCAGAGGCATTGAGCAATAGAGAAGTTGTGATGATGGCTAGGAAGGTTTTGGAAGAAAAAAAGGTTCCGTCAGCACCCTAGCACCCTTGTTTGTACTGCAGTGATGACAATGATGAAAATCTCTGCTAGCTCTTACTGATGTTTATGTTTATGTTATGATATATGTTGAATATATGTTGTGTTTAATTAATGAAATTAATAATGTTTATTTATCTTCTATTGTAATATAAAAGGAATTTTCAAGAACGTTTATGATTTGGTAATTTTCCACCTTATTGATTTGCTAGAATTGGAACAAACAAACAGTAGTACATAGCCTACTCGAGTCTATGAAGAAAAATCTGAATTTCGAAAAATTATAGGCGGTTGGAAATACATCACTATCCAAAACTCAGATAATGGAACCAACATCCGATACAGAAGATCATCTCTTTAAAATATGTTCATATCAGCTCATTAGACTCAACCTTGAAAGGCTACAGTTGCAAACCATATAAAATTGCCAAGGCTTCAGTGATTTCGACAGAAGCCTTAGTCTCGACTCGCAACTATTTTTTATTTTAATTTTCGCCGATATCTTATAAAATATCTGCATATTTTCATTCTATCAGGTTTACTAAAAAAACTTGGCAATCAAGTTATAAAGACCTTACACATAAATTGATAATTAATTTTCTGTTAAAAGGTTTTTTTTTTTTTTTTTTCTTTCTTGATGATTCACTCTCCAATGAAAGTGATTCTCTTCGATTTTCATCCCTCAATAATAAATGCGTCCCTTATGATAATTTGATGAACATGCTTATAAGCATATTTATAAAGAAATAACATAACAATTTTATTGATTATCTAAAATAGAATGAAGATGAATTAATTTTCATCTGAAGAGCATGCTCTGCTTTAATGTCACGATTTTGATGGTTCAGTGAGACTAAATAAGAAAAACATGTGGAAAAATATATTTTCTTATGTAATAAAAAAGTGACCAACTATAAAATGTTTGATTAAATATCTAAAAATAATTTCAATTTTTAGATCTGCAAATTGATAAGTAAATATATAAATTTTAAGAATCAATGCATAATATGCTTTTAAATTGTAATAAGCTGCAAATAAAATGAAATAAAAATAAAATATTTTATCAATTATTTTAATATTATTATTTTAAATAATTGATAAATATAATATAAATTTAAATGTTTAAGTGCGCAATTGCACTATTCATGTTGGTGCAGACTGTGCTTAATGTTGAATTTGGGCTTCGACATCGGCCGGTCAACATTCAATTTTTTTTTTTTTTTAAAATATATATATAGAGTAACGTTAGGTTTACAAATATTTTTCTCAAAAAACTTCTCAAATGATGTTATGTGAATTGTCAATATCGCATTCATCACCACATTGCTAACATGATTTGAGAAGTCTTTTATTATCACATCCCTCACCATATTATATTTTATTATAATATATAATAATAAAATATAATATAAACTCATGACTTACAAGATGTTAAAAACTCACATACCAATATGATTCGGGAATTATTTTGGAAAAAAAATTGACAAGCCTAGCATTAAATAAGAGTCTCATCAATTGCAATGGAAATGGGTATGGGTTCTCACTTGGTCACTTCTCAAGAGCCAATGTTTAGCTGAGCCCGTCTAACGTTGAAGGCTTGAAGCCCAGTGGGTTTGTTGTTTTATAAAAATTAGGGTCGTCTGTTATTTTTTGTATGAAAATTGAACAGTCCTGAATTTTACTGAAGACTGAATAGTAATTGAAACCTAAAACTGAATGACATGTTTTTTTTTTATTTTTATCACCTCTGAATAGGGTGTCAACTTGTTTGTTTTTTAAATATAAAATGTTTTTTAAACAAATAATTTAACATTTATACCCTTGCTAGATTAATTGTGATGTATTTTTATTTTATATGATACAAATAACTAAATAAAAATAATTTAACAAATTCTAAACCATTTTTATCAATAATGATAAGATATTATTCGTGATTAAGATATTATAAATAATTGTTTTTTTTAAAAATGATAAATAATGATTTATTGATTTTTTTTTAAAAAAAGAATTGAAGGTTAAACGATGGTGTTGAAAATGACAATGTGATTAATGCATTTTTTTTTTTAGAGTTGATTTTCATAAGATATAAGGTTAGAAGGAATAAATTTATATAATATAAATTATGATAAAATTGGAAATATGTTATCTTTCAGAGGACAATCTTGGAAGAAATTACATTAAATACAATTCAGTGATTTGGAATTAAGGTCCAGTTTGATATTACTTTTGAAAAGTTAAAATCAGATTATTTTATAATTTTAACATAAAATGATGTTTGGTAAAACTTCCAAAAGTGATTAATTGATAATCTAACAAGTTTGATCGTGATTTTGAGAAGTAGATAGAGGGTTACTTTTTAAAAGTGATTATGGAATAATCTATTCCAGCATTTAACGCATGTTTTTAAATATCATTATTATCCTATGAAATCAAGTTAAAATTATTTATATACCCCATTTCATCTCAAAATTAAATATTCTATTTAAATATTGATTTGATTTAAAAAATATTTAAAAAATATTTTTATTGTTCTTATAGTTTTTTTTTTCCCAATTTAAATATTCTGCTTAAATATTGATTTAATATATACAATTAATTAAAAAAAAAAAAAAGAAATAGAATCCTAAACTCATGTATATTTTAGTCATTATAATTAATCTCAGCATTTTTACAATAAAATGATCAAACATATGTATACTGCTTTTGAGCTATACAATAGTTTTAAAAATATAATTAACCAAACATTTGTTGATTAACTTCACATCTGATTATTCCTTCAGCGCAACTAACGGTCATTATTATAAAAGTTACAGCAATACCAAACTGGCCCTAAATTAAAAGTCAGGATTTCTTACTTTTTATTTTAAGTTTTATTTATTTATTTATTTTATATTTTTAGTTGTTTGACCACTTAAAAAAAAAAAAACAAAAAACAAAAAACAAAAAACAAAAAAACAACTTAATAATTTTAATTTAGACCCATTAATTTTTAAAAAACAAACGACCCTTTAGTCTATCTTTCGGATGATTTTACCCATCTATCAAAATCTATATATCAAAGATATGGATACGGGTATGGAGATATGATACGAGGATACGACAAATGTCTAAAAACTAGGATACATATACAACATGATACGTCGATTAAAGTCATCTATATTTATATTTATATTTAAAAAATAATAATATATGAAAACATATTCGATAATTCATTCAAAACATATTCAAAATCCAAAATAAAAAAAAAAAATTGTCACATAAATCATAACATAAACAAAATCTAGTGATAAGTAGGGGTGTGCGTTTAATGGATTGGTTCATTTTTCAATAGAACCGATAAAAAATCGATAAAGCTCAGTTTCTGAAAATATGAACCGATCAAATAAAATTTAGAAATGTCAACTGATCAAAAACCAACCGAATTGGACCGGTTAGGTTAGATTTGGTTTTTTCGATTTTGGTCCTACTGGGCCAAATTCATGAGTTTTAATTATTACACATATTTTCATATTTTAATCCTTTTGGGCTTTCAACCAAATTAAATTATGGTCTTGAACAAATTGAAAATACTAGTTTAAAATAATATACAAAAAAAAAAAACAATTAAAAAAAAATATGTTGTGACACACTTTCATAGTTTTATAGTTTCATGGACCATTGAACATTAAACTAGAGATTTTTTTTATTTTTTTATTTTTATATAAGTTGGATCTCAGTTTGGTTTTTCGGTTTGGGATAGCGAACCGGAAAAAAAAATCGATCAAATCGGTTTTTAAAAAAATGAACCGAACTAAACCAACCAACATAAGAAAACCGAAAAAAAAAAAAACCGATTGGATTGGTTCAGTTCGGTTTAGTTATTGGTTTTTGGTCCACTCCTAGTGATAAGTGATACTAGCGAGGCTTGTTTGGTCTTCGAAGTTGGTTCTTCTTCTTCCTCCTCCTCTTTTTTTTTTTCTTCTTCTTTCCACGTTTCAACTTTCAACTAAAAGCTGATAGAAAATTGAAAATGAGCCCTAAATCCCTAATATGATATATTTCCTTACAAATTTCATTTTGACCCTTATTTTTTTTTGAAATTATAATTTGACCCCGTTTAATACTCAATTATAATATTACCTCAAACGTATCATGGCCATATCTCACTGTATCCTCGCCATATTCCCCTCGTATTTTCCAGTCAAACTTATGAAAAAGTCAACAGATACACCATTTGATGTGTCAGATACGTATCTTAGAGTATCCAGGGAGTATCCGAGAGTATCCGTGCTTCCTAGATCAAAATTAGCCTAAGAAATTAGATAGTGTGATTCTGCTCAAATCTATATTATCATATTACGAAACTATGAGCTTGCTTGAGTAAACTTTTACTTTTGAATTTTGACAATAGAAGAATAGAAGTAAAAGTTTGAGTTTTTCACTAACCGTTTGGATAATATATTTTAGAAGAGCTTTTATATCTAGAAAAGTTTTTAAACTGCCCATAGGGGCATAGCTCAGCTGGTAGATGGATGAGCTTGAGACTTCAGCAAATGACTATCATGTCAACGACTCGAATCCTATTAATGACAAAAGCTTCAAAAAAATATCTGGTCTAGATAGGTGAACAGATAGATATTGTCAAAAAAAAAAAAAAAACACTTTTTAAAACCTGTTTGATTAAAAATAAGGGTGCCAATATTGCCACCCATAAAATTAATTAGTACACTAATATTTTATTAAAAATTTTAATTTACAAAAATACCCCAATAGAAATTTACCAATAAGGACAAATTACATTAATTAAAATAAACAAATACTATGTACACTCATTAATTATACACATATCTTCAACTATATCTTTTCATTAAAAAAAAAAAAAAAAAAACCTTATGAAAAACCCTAATTTATGATAAACCCTAATTAAACTACAATTTTATTTTAAGTATCAAACTTTCTCATTATCACATGATTATTATATAACAAAGTAACGGAAAAAGAATTTTCAGAGGACTTTGATCATACAGAAGTAGGTATTATTTTACCTTTTTTTTTTTCTTTATTTTATGTCTACTTATGAAGTCTATCAATAAACAATATATATATATATATATATATATATATATTAAAGATAATAGTAGATATTAATGAGTTTTTTTTTTTTTTTTTAAATAGTTGTATATATAAGAGAATTCCAGATTGAAAATCTCTTGACTCCATATACAATCTAGCTTTACATCTTCCCTTTCATAAGACTCCTACATTCGAGATATTTTCAAAAGTAAATTGGACCATCATGACAAAAGGATTTGATTCCAAAAATAATATGATTTGTTTTTATAAATTAGGTGTGTTAATAATTTAAGAGGGTTTATAAGAGCATTTTCAATACAAAAGTGGTTTGCATACCAATAATCGTTGACATGACAATAATGTCAAGATACTTGCTTCTTATGTGGCATAAAAATAGACTTGATTAACAATCAACTCAAAATTTAGTCTCCAATGCTTTTGTCTAAAACACATTTTTTTTAATGATGTGTCCATTTTTTTTTTTTTCATGTTTTATTTTTTATTTTATTTCCTTA
Organism: Acer negundo; assembly: GCA_035582765.1. Taxonomy (NCBI): domain Eukaryota; kingdom Viridiplantae; phylum Streptophyta; class Magnoliopsida; order Sapindales; family Sapindaceae; genus Acer; species Acer negundo. Next base: position 32,722,953 of record CM069241.1, on the reverse strand, counting down.
AAAAAAAGATAAAAAAGTAATGTCATTTAATACTTATTGAGTCAACCGAAAAAATAGTTATGCAATAGACCGTCTAAAAATAGTTTTAAATACACCACAAACCAATTTTTAATAGAGTAGTGCTACTGGCACCCATCAACTAATCTATTTATGCTCCAGTTTTTAAAATTTTGATTTAATTATATAAAATTAAAGAGAGATGATGTTAGCAATCCATAAAATATCCGTTTACACTCAATTTTAATTTTTTTTACCGATAACAATTTTAACATAAATTAAAATTACTAGACAAATCAAAAATGTTCTAAACACACTCCAAACTAGAAATTTACAATTACTGGCACATGATTTTGGTATGATCATCGCAATTGTGGTAATGGTCTGTCAGTCTGGTATGGTAATGCCTCATCCAAGCCAGGAGGGAAAGAGCAGAGCCCGCCCTGAGGCGAGGCATCAGGGGTGCCCGCCTAGGGGCCCAAGATAAAATTGCTCAAAAAGTGGCCTGTGATGATTGATGAGTACATATGAAAATACGTGTGATAAAGCCCAAATGTTAATAAAATCAACCAAACAAAAAAAAAAAAAAAAATTTGGTACACTTTAAGACAAAAAAAAAAAAAAACACAATTAGTTTTATATTTTATTATTTTTTTAATCATTACTTTTCTTCTTTTAAATATTTAATCATTTTTCTTCTCACCTCACACCACACACACACTCTCTCTCTCTCATTCATAGAGATAATCTCAACTCTTTGTTCCTTCTCTCTTTTTTACATTCTCTCAATATCTCATCTCAAAATCTCAGATCTCTCACTCTCAGTATCAGACTCTCAGTCTCTCAGTCTCACTCCCCCTGACCTTAGGTAATTTCTAATTTCGTTTTTGTTTGTAATTTTAATTGTAATGTTCTATTGTTCTATTTATAATTTAATATATGTTCATTTTAATCTTCACATTATTTTTTTTCTTCTTTTGTTTTTATTTCGAAGTCCCCGACTTATTGAGTTAGTTTAATATTTTAATTAAAAATATTTGTTGTTTGGTTTTTAGGAAATTTTCAAACCAATCTCAAAAGAATCATTAATGTCTATTTTTGATTTGGAAACAAAATATAAAGAGGAATGAATACACAAATCTGAAAACCAAATCAATATTTATTAAGTATAGCATTTGTGATTATATTTAATTCTCAGTCATATGAAAAATTAATTCTTAGCCAATTCTATGAAAAAAAAAAATTATAATTGAGTTTTATAATTTTTATTTGCAGTGATCTGTTTATTTTATGATATTTCCGGTGACAAATTCACTGTTAGTTTAGTTGTTTGTTAACTATTGTTTTATATTGTATTTTCCAGATGAGAAAAAAAAATCAATCTAGCGGGATAGGCAATTAGGCATAGTGGAACTGTCAGACTGGTGGACTTGCTGAATCCAGTTGCTTAAATGCTTGACAGGTTTTATTGTTCTGTTTTAGTGTTTTATCGTGATTGTTATTTTGTTTGTTACTTTAATTATCGGTGTTTTATTGACTATCGTTAATTTGTTATTTGTTTGTTATTTTAGTTATACACATAAGGCCTATTTTTTACATTTTCACCCTGGACCTCAAGAACCTCAAGACCGGCTCTAGGAAAGAGCGTCGTAGCCTTTCAATGCCCAAAGCTCAAAAACATTTATTTCAATATATATATTTGTCATAGTCATTTATTTCCACTTTCAATATATATATTTTTGCTTGCCGCCGATGGATAGAATGTCTATATGTTCAATAATTGATGTAGTGCACGAAAATTTCAGCATCTCGCAAAACAAATATCTACTTAATTATTTCTTGTTTTTACTTTTTAGCACCATGTAATAGGCAGAAATCATGTTCATGTTTGTACTAACACAGTGTGCAGTACTAGATTAGAAAAGAATGGGTAATATTGGATTAGACTGTATTAGATAGTATTCGAATTTGATAGTTCTATGTGTATATGATTTATTTTGTTGACAATCATACATGTATAAGATTATGTTGACAAAAATAATATACTGATTATACTAGAAAGTTTTTTACAAATTTAATTTTTAGGGTTTATATTTAATAGAGTGTCTTTAGAATTTTTATTTATTATTATTTTTTTAAAATGGAGTGTTTTTAGCATAGAAGTGTCAAAAGATAAAAATGATAATTTTGGAAAAAAAAGAAATGTCTTTAGATTTTTTATTTTTTATTTATTTTAAAATTTTAAAATGGATTGTCTTTAGAAAATGAGTGTAAAAAAGAAAAAAAAAAGGATTGTACGGAAAAAAATCTCCTAAAAAAATAAATGGATAATTTCACTAAAATCCTTACGTTTTGGTGAAATGTCACATATTAAACGTCTTTATCATATTAGTAACTTAAGTCCTTTGTTCTTTATTTATTTATTTATTTATTATTATTTTTTTCTTTCAAAATACATCACTTTAGTTCATTTAACCAAATTACTAATAGTCAACTCTAATTATATAAATAAAAGTACAATTTTACCCTTATCAAAATGATTTATTGAGTTTCAAAAATAAATAATATTAAGATGATTTACACAAATAAATTAACAACATAAATTTATTTTCTAAAATATATATATATATATTTAATAATTTTTAAAATAGGAAAAAAAAAACTAATGGATTATGGAAAATATAAAGTTAAAATAAATAATAAATTGAAAGTATTTTTATAAATTAAAAAAAAATAGAAAGTATTTCAAAAAATAATAAGAAAGTTGTTTTTTTTTTTGTTTTTGTTTTTTTTTTTTTTTTAAAGTAAATGGATCTCCACCATTTGATCGATCCAAATCCAATAGTGGAGATCCATTTACTTAAAAAAACTTTCTTTTTATTTTTTGAAATACTTTTAATTTTTTTAAAAATACATTCAATTTATTATTTATTTTAACTTTATATTTTTCATAATCCATTAGTTTTTTTTTCTTTTTAATAAAATTATTATTTTTTTTGGATTTTTAGAAAATAAAATTTTGTTGTTTGTTTATTTTTTAAAACCATTTTAATATTATTTATGTTTGAAACTCAATAAATAATTTTGACAAGGGTAAAATAGTACTTTTATACATATAATTAGAGTTGACCGTTAGTATTTTGGTCAAATTATCTAAAATGGTGTATTTTGAAAAAATAAGGGATTTAAGTTACTAATATGTCAAAGACGTTTAAATATGTGATATTTCATTAAAAAGTAGGGACTTTAGTGAAATTATCCCAAAAATAAAAATAAATCAAATGTAACTTCTAATTAGGATATGACCATTTTACCCTAATTGAAGTTTAATAATATATGTATAATAACTGGATGAAGAAAATATGAATCTGGTTCCTCTCATCAGTTATTACCTTGTATTTTTCTCATCTCCTAAATCTATTGACACGTGTCTAATATAGTAAATGATGGTTTGGATTATTTCTATTAATTTTTATGATTTTACTCTACCAAATATAAATGATAAGATGATGGTTTGGATTATTTCTATTAATTTTTATGATTTTACTCTACCAAATATAAATGATAAGATGAGAACAAGACGACGACATATAAGGTGAAGAGAGGATCTAAGTCCAGAAAATATATAATGAGAGCAAAAAATTAGGGTTGATTGATTGAATGAAGCCGTATAATTAGAATAATATTTTTGGAAGGGATCTCTTCTCACCTTGTTCTCACCTTCATAATCTATTGACATGTGTCTAATATAGCAAATCAATGATCTGTATTATTTATATTAATTTTTATGTTTTACTAAACCAAAAGATATAATTAATCCAGACCTTTGATTTAGACAAAGTGAGGTGAGGAGGGGTCTAAATCCGTTTGGAAGACATATTCTATATCCACCCTGTCACAGATGGTGAATAGTTTATTTTATATTAACATTTCCATTTATTGAAAACTTTTGATTCTGAAAAGAAACCTGCCATAATTAAGAAGTCCTATATAAACGTTTCTTGGAGCTGAGTTTATATTCAAGTAAATTATCTGTGTGAAATGAAAATATCCTTGTCTTGCATAGAAATTTAGGTTAATTAGAACATGGAGAAAAGATGAGGAGTTGAGTCTGTTTTGATGGTGTTTGTGATTTTAGGGCTTGTTGTTGGGCAATCTGCTGCTTCATTCCAGACATGCTATGCATTTTGTATGATATATCCTGAAAGAAATCTTCTTAACTGTGGAACCAACTGCTTGAAAAAATGTATCTTCCACACTTCCTCTTCACACACTTTGAAACACCACGACTACTTCTGCAAACTTGGCTGCGCTACCTCCTTGTAGCACCAAACAGGATCCTGGTAAGTGGTAACATAAACTCTCTCTTTTCCTTTTTTCGATCCTGGTAACATCTCTCAAGGAATTCTATCTCCCCACCTAAACAAATTAGTACTCAATGTATATGAATAACAACTAATAATTTGCTTGTTTATGTATGCAGCTGCAGAGAAAGTGGAAGGCTGTGTGAATTCCTGCTCGGAGACATGCTCCAAAAATTAATTCACCATCTATATGTTGATAAGTTTTATTATTAAGTTTGATAAATAAGGTGGATCATGGATGTATGTTTAAATATTTCCCATACATATGTATGCTGATTTAGTAAATAAAGTTGAATTTTTACTACTTCTTGGCTTTTAATTAGTAACTTAATTTTATTTACGTACGGTGCATTTTACACTAAATATTTTAGTATTTTGTGCTATATTTTGTTGTTAAATTGGTTTTGATGTTGCATAATTCTGCTAATTGGTACTATGTCAGATGGGGATTAACTGGTTTCGATAATTTGATTTGGTTAATTACATGACAGCTGTCATGATTTTTTATAACACGATTTTCAATATTATATGTTAAAGCAATGTTTAATACAATTATTTGTTAATTCCTGACAAAATGTAATTCATACTTGATAGCTGAGGAGATTAACACACATAAATGTAATGATCAAAGTTTCTTTCCTGTTCAAGGCAGACCTTTTAAAAGTCAACAAAATTACCCGAGCAAAATATACTGTGAGAAATGATAGAAAATTTGAAGTTTATAAACTTGTCCTCCTCGCAAGAGTATGAATCGGAGATCTATATAGAACTAAGTAAAGGGTCATCTACAGAGATCGGGAAGAATATTTGTTAAAACTAACGATCTTAAATTAAATCTACTCCATATGCATGAAAAGTAAAATTGCATTTCGCATTTGATTTTTGAGAAATTGATTTGTGAATTTTGCAAATTAAACTAAATAACATTAAGTAACAACTATCAAGCCACCGCTAGGAATGTGTGTGTGAATATGAGATGTGAAACTACGGAATTGATGTAATTAATGAACCAATAATGGGTGTCACTTTTTTAAATTCTTTAATGCTCATCTAAACAAGTTTTAGGTTCAATCTCCTTTTTATTGTGATTCAACAGTTATCTTCTACTAAAAATTAACTAATTATGATATGTGTTTGAGTATGAGCAGAGGATGTCATGAACATGCCAGACTATAAGGGAGAGTCTAGTAAGACAACCGTATAGAGAAAACTATTTTCAAATAGAATTAATTTTGATAATATAATTAAATTAGAGATTAGATGATGAATGATAGCTCGTTGACAAACCTAAAGAAAACTATTTTCAATAAAATTGATAGAGGCTATTATGAAAAGATTATAAAAAAATGTTTTTAACCAATTGTGAATTGATTTTGTTTTACATAAACCTCTTCAAATCATAATATTAAAAACAAAAACCTATTAAGTGTTAATTGTAATTATTATTAATATTTTTTAAGTGACTCATATCATATAAATTTATGGGTCCACTAATTAGTGGTTAAAGAAAAGTAGTGGGCCGTAAAATTTTCATGAGTTGATTAATATATATATATATACAGTCAGTTTTTCAATGTAATATATAAGGTAGTCAAAAATAGTCTCTGGGTCCGACGTTTAAAAGCCCAAACCTATGTCAAAACTCATCTAGGATCACTCATGAACAGGTCGACCCGAAACCTATATCAGTTAAACTCTTACCGTTTTAGGATTGAGTCAAACTTCAGTTACAAAGAGTGGGTAACGGTTGATTCAAAAAGGGAGATCTCTCCGAGAATCTCTCCCGCGATCAAATCCTCTTGAGGTGAATGTTGGAAAGTGGTTTTGGTCTATAAATAAGAAGAAACTTATCCACAGTTACTCTCTGAAAATCATCACTAAAAACAAACTTACTAGCGTCTTGAAACTTTACTCATTGACATTCCGGTCATCGGAACCTGATTTCGTATTCAATCATGATCCAAGCATAACAAACGCTAAGCCCAAACGCTCCTAAGGCTAAGAAATCATCCCACAGTTTATTAATTTTTATCGATCTTTCTACTCACTTACTCTTTTTTGTAGATTCTTGAAGAAGACAACACATTCCGTTCGACGGACTAACTCTTTTGCAGGTTCATAGAGAAGATGACATCTTCTATTCGACAGGCTTGACCAAGTTGCTTAGGCCTTACACAAACCCGACCCGATCTACGTTAACCGTAAGTCGACCCCTACAATAAATATTTAATTGATAAAAAATGCCACTTAATTAAATAATCTTCGTGTTTGTGGTGATTGCCATAAATGTGCCGAAGATTATATCAAAAATCGTTGGCAGAGTATTCGTCAAACGAGACCCTAAGAGATTCCACCAATTTCAAGATGGGAGGTGCTCTTGCAACGATTGTTGGTGATCAACATGACTTTCTAGGTATTTTTGTCTTCATTTGTTTTGGCATTGAAAAGAAATACAAGTTCTGATGAATTACTTGTAGTTTTTTTGGATATTGATTGTACTTAAAAAACACTAGCATTCCATTTACCAACTTCCCTTACAAATCTGCAGAGCATGTAAAATAACATGAAAAACAATGCAAATAGTGCACATGACTCCTCTGAAAATGTTCAATGACAATACAAACTGATCAACACAGACATGTCATTATTCTACTTAAAAATCTATGATAGGCACTTCTGGTGTTTCATTGCAGAAAATGAGTGATTGATGCTTGTAATTCTTCTAGTTCTATCCCTTTAGTCTCTGGTACCAGAAATACAATGAATACTATAGCTGAAATGCCAATGCCCGAGAAAATGAAAAATGTTCCTGTAAAATTAGAACCTAATAAATTAACTTGTTAACTTGTGCAAATAACAGAGAGCTGATGTCTATCCTCTGTTTCTTTGGAGATAAGAAATCAAAATTAAAGAGGAGTATATGTGTTTCAGAAACCTGTTGTGCTCCATTCCATCATAAAATTGAAAGTGTACGAAACGATCCAAGAACTGGACCAATTGACAAGAGTTGTTAGGCTTCCTGCTGAACCCTTCACATTTATAGGAAATATCTGACCAAAAACAAAAAAGTTCAACGGTTTATTTATCAACTCCTGTTATTTATATTCATGAAAAAGATGTGTAGAGTTCGATATAAGTCACATACCTCGGACATTATGACCCATGATAATCCTGCTATGCTGGCTGAGTAAGCTACAATAAACCCCTGATTGCAGATTGCACTGTATATTAGTTACATTTTACAAAATTTCGATATCTGAAAAACTTGAATCGAAGAAACAATAACTATCACCGAGCTAGTGAGCTATCAAGTCTGTCATTGATCTTTTTCAACTATATATGCTAGTGATGTGTAGTTATTATTGAACAAAGAGAAAAATATTTGCACAGTTGACTCATCAGTTGCGCTGCATTACCAATATGCCGATTAAAACCAGCCAAGGAGTGAGCTCTTTGCACCGGTGGAGGTCCTGCACACAAGTTTATAATCAATGATCTATGTATAAATTTTGCCAACAAAGGAGTAGTAGTCCAGTAGATATGCCTAAATTCTGTCGTAGGAGATACCTGCAAGCTGAATGCCAAGCCTATAACGAAGCAACTTGAGCACATTCCGATACTAGAAGCCTGCAAGCAAATAAGCATATTATAACTTCACGGTAAATTTGTTTACCAATCGAATCACTTACATAAGATAAATTCATACCAAAAGAGGAGGTTTCCTTCCGGTTTTATCAATCAGAAGCATGGATACAGCAACGGCTGGAATCTGCAAAAGAGTTTGTCTAGGCCTGAGGACTGCAAATAGCACAAATCTAGCATAAAAACTTGAGAGCAAAAGTACCTGAACGGCAGCTATTGATATAGTCCCAACTTTACTTGAAAAATCTGTTGTAAAGTAGAAAACAAAACACACTCATTTAATCATTTCCATCAAATTTATTTTTTAGAGATCTCAATAGTTATATGAAGCAAGCAATACAAAATGTTTTTAGTTTAACAGCTTCTTCAAATATGGAGGTGGAATAGAATTCAATTCCTTTTGTTCCCTTTAATTGTTGCATTAACATCAGCCCAACTCCAACCTAAACCAGTGTCAAATAATACATATAAGAGGCTTAAACATACAATTCACGTGAATGCACGCTCATATTAAGACTCACGGTGAGTGAATAAGCATATCTTCCTGAAAAAGCTTAAAGATTCCATCTTCTGATGCCATCTCGAAGGTCTCCATATAATCCTGTACAACAAAGACGATCTCATTTCTTGTTTTTGTGTTAAGTGGAGTTTAAAAGCTTCGAAATACGATTTGTTTTGATGGAAATTGAACATAAAAAGCTGAAAATTTACTCTGAAGCTTCTTTAGAAATATCAACATTCTTACTCCTAAGCCTCAGTAAAGTAAGTTCTAACTCTTTCTCTTGACCGATCTTTACCTGCAGACAATTAAATAGGTTTTAACATTTCTTAGCTCACAAATATTGACTCAACTTTTTATCCTGGAATTACAAAGTTTTGCATTGGACTCACCGGCCATCTCGGAGACTCTGGACTGAAGAATATACTAATAACTTGCAATAGACATGGAACCAGAGCTGGAAATTAAATCGAATGAAATTATATAAAAGTTTCCGAAATTACTTTTGTTGTAAACAAATGCAACGAAAAACAAGTTAAAGTTACCGATCATAGCCAAGGGGCGCCAGGAAACAACAGTTCCAAGGAAGTACATTAGTGAAATTCCACAAGCTATTGAGAGCTGCAGACTTGAATACTTATTTTGTTGAATCAATAATGACTAAAGTCTAGAATGGTTCAAATATATACCTGATAAGCTGCTGTAAATGCTCCCCGGATATTCTTTGGTGTTATTTCTGCAATGTATACAGGGACCTGATTTGTGATGCAATGCAAATAATGTCATTCATACATGTAACATGTGGATTACTAGCACCACAAGTATGAAATTGTTCACAAAAACACTTACTACATAAGCAATAATTCCAACTCCAATTCCTAATGAAAATCTTCCAACGTCCAGCAACAAAGTATCCTTTTAACAAGCACTGAATTATATAATGTTCTATGCAAGCAAAAATTGAATGAGCAAAGTAAAATTCATTATAGGAAATCAGATAAAGGTGAGAGAATGCCATTAATAATGAGGTCTGCTATCTTCCCATTTACTAATGATCCTAATACTCCTCCTGCTGTAATCATTGAACCGAAAACCGAGTACTGCTCATTCAAAAAGGTAGGGCATGTGATTGTCAAATGGGTTCATTATACATTCAGTTTCAATTCACACAAGTTATGAATTTATGGACAAGTTGGGTTTTTGTTGAAGAATTGAAATGAACACTTACTGCTGATACTGAGAGGCCTAGGTCTTCCATGATTCCAGACTCAGCAGGTAATGAATATCCTAACTGCAATCCAAAAATCAACCATTAGTAGTATAATTTGTTCATTCAAAGAAATATAATGATAATGGATCTTCCAATAAAGCTACCTTATTCAAACCACAGACCACATTTAGATTTAGGTGCCAATTGACAAAAACGCTGATTCATAGATAGCAATAAGCCAATAATGAGAGAGTACATTTATAGAAAGGAAAAAAAAAAAAAAACCATTTGTAGAAGACTTCTCAGGCAACAGTACATTTGTTTAGGAGTATTTCTTTCTTGTCTGAAATTCTTTGAATATAGACATTGAACTTCGAAAAAAAAAAAAACAAAAAAACAAACGCCGCTGCCGGGGATCGAACCCGGGTCACCCGCGTGACAGGCGGGAATACTCACCACTATACTACAACGACTTTGTTGCTGTTGTTGTTGTTAATGTTTTATATATTGTATTCATTTGTTGAACTGAAAATGAATAAATAAAAAGGGAACTGTTGTTTCTTTGGCGATAACACTTGTTTCTAATTGTGCATGACCATTGACCACACAGTATCATATTCATTATGTGGTGTTCACAGTTTTGTTAGTTGATTTATCTAACTAGAACTAAAGTAGGGTGAGAACTGCTAGCCTCATGCACTGTGAAAACATTTCTAATCGTAAAAGCCTATTGTATGTTTTTGTAGATTCGAATTGTATCCTTTCAAATCTCAAATTTAATTGTAATAATATATTTTTTTTTTTTAAAAAGGAAATATAATTGTCTGAGTTGGCTATAAGATCTACATAATCTAACCCTTTTATTGTAACTATATATATTACACATCAAAGTATCATTTTCTTTTCCTTCAAAAAGAGACTCCTGAACATACATTTCAAACAAACCAATTTATTCCCATTTTGAAGGAGGGACCAAGAGTTAAAATCACTCAAAAACCCTTCAAAAGTTTAACAATGGCATGCAGGAACTTAATTAAAAGCTAAAAATGAGAGTTGAGAAGTACTTAATTACAAAACGAGAGAATTAAGCTATAACATTAACATTATATATATATATATATATATATATATAGTATAGAAGTAGTGCTTACACCACAGCCAGTACAAAGTGAACCGCAAATGGCAACCAAAGTGCTGAAAACAACAACAGGAGTAGCTGACGTATCTCCTCCAATCTCATCATCAATGCCATTAAAAACAGGCCTTAAGCTGTTTGGTTCTTCAAGTGAAGACCTTGGTAGAAGAAGTCCTTCTTCCAACCTCTCCCTCCCCCCATTAATTGATTTTCTTTACTAAAAGAGTGTATAATTGTAATTGTAACTATAACTAGTGATGATCATATACATGCAGAACTAGCTAGCTAGAGAAAGTTTGGAGAGGTGATCATCAGTTCATGATGAGACTGACAGAGACCACAAAATCTGTTTTTGGGACTTTCAGATGAAGTGAAAGGTGCATGATTTGTAATTTTGTATAATAATTGCTACTGTTTTGATTCATTCATTTGAAACACGTTTGTGTATTTTTGGATGACCAACAGTTGGAGTTGAGGTTGCTGTGACCTGAATACCTTTAACTAATTTTCTTCTTCGATCTTCTCATATTATCAACAAACATGTTGTTAGGTGGGACCGGAATATAGAAAAGTGGAGTCTATTAAATTAATTTGATTTAAATTGATATTTCCTTATGCCAATTCATCCAAATTGATTTAAATTCAATACGTATATATACATACTTATATGACTTTAACTCATAGTCTCATACTCGACCCGAAATGACCTGTTTTGGTTTTTTTTTTTTTTTTCATATAAAAAATAAATTCTCAATCCACTAAATATTTAAATTATTTTACCATACAATTGAATTTTAGGATATTGATTTAAAATTTAACATTCAATTAACTTTTAAAATACATTTAAATTAATTTTTTTTTTTTTCTTTCTATTGGAAATTTAAATATACACTTAAATACAAATATACATTATATAAAGCATTTTAACATACACTTAAAATTTAAGCATTTTTTTTTTGATAAGGTTGTTGAGGATCAGAATCAACACAATCTCAACATTTTATTAAAGAAAAAAAAAGAGAACAAAAGAGAACAGAAAATAGATCAACAGAACCTAAAAGAAGGTTTACTATAAAAATTATTGAAAATAAAAAGGGTTGCAAAAAATCGGAGCGTTCCACAACCATGTAGGAGAGATGATACTAGGGCTCCTAGATGCTAAACTATCTGCAACTTGGTTACTTTCTTGATAAATATGAGTGACAACAAAGTCTATTTAAAAGAGTAAGCTCAAACACCTATCCTAAGCGGGGTGCCAACGCCAAGGAACCTTACGAGACCTAGAACGAAGGATATCCACTACAAAGGTCGAATAGTTCTCCAACCATAACCGTCGCCAGCCAAAAGTTCAAGCATAATCAATAACGTGAATGGTAGTGGCCAATTCAGCCTCAAAAGCAAAGCAAATGCCAAGAGGAACAACAAAACAACCTTTAACGAAACCCTTGCATATGCGAAAAACCCTTGCACAACCAGCAAGACCAGGACTACCAAAAGCAGTCCTGTCCATGTTAACCTTAATACAGCCTGACGGGGGAGGACGCCAATTAACCTCTAAAATGCAAGGAGCCTTGGAAGGATGACCAGAGACATGAAGCAGTTGAAGAGTCTGAAGCTCATCCACTGAATTCTTCATAGTGCCAGATTGAAGGGAGTTTGCCTCGCGAACAGAACTCCAAATCAAGCAAAGAGCATCGGTAAAAATAGGCTTGCCACTCTCAAAGGTAGTTTGCTTCCGGAGTAACCACATCATCCATAAAACCGTGATGATAGAAACCTGCCAGAGAGTTTTCAATTGAGTGTTAAAGACAACCCTTATTGCCTCCTGCCAAAGGTCCAAACAAGTATCATCCAACTTAAGTTTATGGCCAAAAGTAGAGGATACAACATCCCACAATCCATGAACAAAAGGACAGTCAAGAAACAGATGCCTTAAATCTTCCTCTGCAGCATACCAAAACTGACAATGAGATGGAAAAATATAACCTCTAGCAAGCAACGCAATGTCCATAGGAATCTTATCATGAAACAAGCGTCAAATGAGGACAACACGAGAATAAGGAATAAAAGACGCCCAAATTTGCTTGCCTTAAAAAACAGAACTCCTAACCTTAGAAAGAGAATCATAAACAGATTTACCATAAACAACACCATCCAAGGAACATGTCCAAACTAACTAGTCTGGGTTAGTGCTAACCACCACTTTCTCAATCTTAGAAGCAACATTCAGGTGAGAAGCTTGAAAGGAAGCAAGATTATCCCAACCTGGAGCATCTGAGTAAATATCACCCACAACAGAATTTAGTGAAGGTTGCAACGAAGACCTATCCTCAACCAAGTCAACCAACCGATCTCCTAACCAGTTATCCGTCCAAAAATGAACCTCAGAGTGAAAACCAACCAACCAACCAACCACCATAGACTCAATCATCAGAGGAGTATAATGCAATTTTAGACCTGACCAAACAGAAGAAACAACATACAACGTTCTAGGTCTATGATCCTGGGTGAAAAACCAAGCCCGAAGATAAGTGAATACGAAGGACTCATCAGTCAACATCTTCCAAGTGAATTTCTTAAGCATAACCTTGATAAGAATACCAAGGTCTTTAACACCAAGACCACCACCACCATCCTTAGGCCTACAACAAGATTTTCAAGCAACTTAGATAGATTTACGACCATCGATCGAACCAGTCCAAAAAAATTCAGAATAACAGCATTTAAATCTTTCAAAAAAGATGAAGGCCAACGATAAACTTGAAAGGAATGCACGAAGGAAACCGTAATCACTGAATTAATAAGACACAACCTATCTGCCATTGAAAGAGAGAAATCCTTCCACGATTCCAATTTACTTTTGATTTTATCAGTCCATGGGATTAGCCATTGACGTTTAGGCACACCAATGAAAAGAGGGACTCCTAGATAAGTCATTGAATCACCGCTCTTACGCATCTTATACATTGAGAGAAAATTAGTAATTCGAAGCCTAGATATGTCTCTGCCAAAGAATATGGAAGATTTTTTCCAATTAACTCGGTGACCCGAGAGAGAGTCATAAAGATCAAAAGCATCTAAAATCACTCGTAAATTCTAAGATGAAGCCCGGCAAAAGAGGATACCATTATCAGCATAGAGAAAATACGAAAGGGCACGCATCCCAACTGGAGAAAAATAGAAGTCATAGAGCCCGAGTCTACTAGATGCGTAAGGTACCTGCTCAAAAAATCTTCTGTCAAACAAAAAAGGTAGGGGAAATAGCCCTAAGGGAACCATTAATAAGAACTGAGATCCTAACAAAATAAAAAATAGTCGCAACTCTACCAATAAAACTCTTAGAGAAGCCAAAACACCGAAGGACTTCGGAGAGAAAAGGTCAACTAATGGAATCAAAATGCTTACGAATGTCTATTTTTAAAGTCAAGTGCCCACCGCGACTACCATTATTCAACACATTAAAACTTTCAGAAGCATCGACAATACAGTCTCTAATTTAACAACCCCTAATGAAACTAAATTGATTTGGAGAGATAATACGGGAGCAAATTTCAGCTAAATGGTCAGCAATAATCTTAGTGATAACCTTAAATAGGAAATTACCAGGAGCAATCCAACGAAACTGATCGACCAAGAGAGCGTTCGGAGTCTTCAGAATAAAGACCAAGAAATTAGAGTTCAAACCTTGAAAAACTCGACCAGTGTGAAAAAAATCTTGTACGGCTAAAATCATATCATGTCCCACTATTTTCCAACAATGAGAATAAAATCTGCCCGAGAAACCATCAAGACCAGGAGCACTTAGAGGATCCATGACAAAAATCGTACTTCTCACTTCATCAAAAAAGGGAACCTGGAGAATCGAAGCATTCTCATTAACAGTAATCTATGAAGGCACATGCTCTCGAATTATAGAGAAGTTTGAACTATCGTTGCCAAGATCCGAACAGAGATGCTAATAAAAAGAGGAAACGTGCTCACCAATTTCAGTAGGATCATAAGAAATATTCCCACCAATTTGAATAAAGGAAATGGACTTATTTCTCCCTCTATGCTTTAGCATTTAATGAAAAAAATTGGAATTCCGATCACCCTTAGCAAGCCACCTGACTTTACTTTTCTCTTTTAGAAAGATCTCCTATTGTTTTAGAACACTATCCAAATCTGTAAGAGCGGTAGTTTCAAGACGAAAAAGATCGTCTGAAAAACCTTCAGAACCAATCCTACCCTGAATAAGCATCACATTCTCATTAGCATTAGTGACATTTAAGGCAATATCCCCAAACACCTCCCAATTCCACCTCCTCAATGCCTTTTTCAACAGTTTCAACTTCTGAACAACAATCCTAGTACCACTCCTAGTAATAGAGGATGACCAAACCAATCTAACCAAATTAAGGAAGGAGGGGGTGTGAAACCCACATACCTTGAAGCCTGAAGGGTCGTGGACCCAACGAAACACCTACAGAACAAGAAACTAATAAAGGGTGATGATCTGAATGGGATCTAGGCAAGGTAACACATGCTATATGTGACCAAGAAGCCAGAAAATTATGGGAACATATAGCTCTGTCTAATCGAGAAAAAACCATACCACGCCTACCCCAACTGATCTGTGTATGAAAAACTCCTTTTGTTTCAATGTCAACAAGATCACATACCGTTAAAGCATCATAGGAGATAGTAGAAATATTACCAGTAGTCTCATGAGCACCTAGAACTGAGTTGAAATCCCCAAGCACAAGCCACAGATCATCCGAACCAACAATGTCCATAAGAGAGCTCCAAAGAGATCTACGAGTGATGTAGTTCACACTGGCATAAATAAAAGAGATCCGATGGACAATCCCACTAAATTTAGCAGAAACAGTAACACGTTAAGAGTAAGACAGAATAATGGTAGCATCCTAAAAAACAGTAGACCCAAAAATCCACATGCTAGGAGTACCTCTAGCATTAGCACCAATAAAGTGTAACCCCATAGAGCGCCAAAAAGTGGGAGAAATTGAATCAAAAGCACACAACGGTTCAGCAATGCAAATAAAATTCGATTTATGACGAGAACAAAAGTCTTTCAAAGTACGTATGGTATCACTATTTGCAATACTTCTACAGTTCCAATAAAGGACAATCATTTATGTAATAATTTATTTTTAGCAACCCTAGTTTTGGGCGAAACAACATTGGTAACCTGTTTTTTATTTTTCTTACCTTTTTTAGTGGTAACCTCCTTCTAACTTGAATCTTCCAATTGATCTGCTCAAGAGACTCCTCCTTGAATACCTTTGATGTCTAAAGTTGTGGGATGACTGAAGTCTGATTCAGTGCCTTCACTATCAATGTTAGAGCTAACTTCACCCTCAAGAGTGTGCAAATGTGGCTCTACCATGAGAGGATTTATCAAGGTCTCTATATGAGTAATAACAAGATCTGTCATGACATCAATATCTACATACTCAATGTGTAATGGGTCTGTGGAATTATCCAAATAAACATCATTTTTCAAGGCCCCCCTTTGTCCAATATGAATGATTGCCCTGAGTAAACTAGAAGAGGCAGCCAGGTCTAAATTTGTCTTGTTTGGAAAACAGGTTGCAACTTTATCGAGTTTAGTCGTAATGACATCAATACCCGATTTGATAGTCTCAAAGACTCGAGAGGTCAGAACATCTCTTGACTTGTGTTCAGTCTGTACTCTTGTCTAATTCTAGATCTTCCTCTTTCTAGGTTTGTGTCTTTTGGCTCGATGGTGACATTCTCTGTAAATCAAGCCGTATGGTGACATGAGGCAGTCGAATGACTAATAGAGCAACAAATCGAGCAGAAACTTGGAACATTCTCAAAGCAAAGAGTTGGAAACAAACAATCCTCCCCAACCTTTATCATGATGGAATCAGGCAAAGGCTTAGAAATGTCAACATCAATCAGCATGTAAGCAAAGTGACCATAATCACCCTCTAGGGTAGCTCTGTCTAACTTTAGAGGAATTCCGATCACACGTGCCATATCTGAAAGGATTTGAGGGTGCCCAAACTCCTAAGGTAAATCGTAAAATTGCACATATATTTGAGCATTCGTCGTGCACTGTGTGTTGGGATTAAAATTCTGAGTCCATGACTGAAGCCTTAGAATTCCAGGTTTCAAATGATATGATCTGATGCCCCAAACTCGCGCTTTATCTTCCTCAGAATTCAAAAGAATCTGGTAAAATCCCCGTCCAAGAGAGATGAGACGCTATTGAGAGTTCAATTTCCAAATAGATTGAATTTTTTCTTTAAGAGCCAATACCTTCCATGGTTCCTCTCCATTCGACAAGACAACTCGACCAATAAGAGAGTAATTGTAAAGTTTCAACCGTTCCTCATAAGCTTTTAGATTGACTTTGACTGCAATATAATAACCTTTTTTCTTTAGAGCCGAAAACACCGGAGTAATGGCGGAGGAGATTGCTTAGGCATAAGATTTCATTACTGGTTTAGGATTCAAAAGTCCATCCTTGTGAGAGCTTGTTTGGATTAAAAGGGCTCTAACCCACAATTCAAGCTCTGGAAAAAGATCCGATACCTCTATAGAGACCATAGGTCTAAACAAATAAACAACAATAAATTATTCAAGATTTATATTTGTAAACATCTGGATCTCATCTCATTATAGGAAAAATTACAGATGACGGCGGTAGAGCGCGGAAGTAAGGAGGCTTGGTGGTGAGGCCACTGAAATCGGACGAGATCTGGCCGAACGAACGGAAGGCAGCGGAGACTGGACAATCGAAAAGCAGCAACGATCGTTGCGATGGAAATGGTGACGTGCGACGGGCTTGGTGAAGTGCGAACGAGGTTTGCGTCGGATTTAATGGGTTTTGGATGACGGCGATGGTCGTGCGATCTTGGGGATCAAGCCTAGAATTGTGAGGTTTGGAGGACGGCGGTGGTCGGACTGGGTCTTGGAAAAACGGCAACTAGGGTTGCTTAAGCAGCGCACGGTGCACACTTTAGTGAAGGCGGCACAGGTTTCACTTAAAATTCATACATAAGCTTAAATTTAATATAACATAACATCTAAGTTTAATAAACTTTAAATTCAAACATAAAATGCAATTAGGGAGACAAAGATTAGAGATTTTTTTTTTTTTTCACTTTATACTTTTATATTTAAAAAAATAATTATGTAAATACCGGGTCAAACGAGATAGGTTAGCGCATAAAGGGTTGACCTATACCCGCCCTGATAAAAAACCGGGTCAAAAAAGTTTAACCCATACCCGACTCGAGCCTAGTTTTAAATGATTCGCCCTAAATGGATTGGAGCCCTGCCGGTTTGGAGCTGGTCAGAGATTTTTGCCATCCTTACCGCTAGGGCATGCCTTGCTCAGCAGAATTGTTCATTCGTAGAAAAAAGAGTCAAGATTTCACATTTTCTTATATAAATATGTTTAGAATGCAGTTTTAAATGGATTGTTTCAATAATTTCAATTTAAAAAATGTCGAGATTTAACATTTTCTTAAAGATTTCAAGTATTTTTTTTCAAAGATTTCACAATTTTTTTTTTTTCAAATTTAGAATGCCTGAATTCATTCACATTTATCTAGGATTTATAGATATATAAGAAAGGTCAAATATTTTAAACTTGCAATGTTCAAATTGAAAAAATCTGAATTCATTCACATGTATTGAGAAATTACAAGCATGAACAAAACTGAAAATCAAAATCATCATTTTAATTTTTAATGCAAGCCTGACAAGCAGCACCCACTCATTGTAATTTGGGGCCTTAGGTAAAAAATAAAAAATAAAAAATAGAATAGGCCATAAAATAGCTAACTGCAAAAATTATAGAATATATAAAATTTTAATTAATTGTGCTTTCGTCAATTTTTGAAAGTAAATTTGATAAAATAAATAAATAAATAAAAATGTCAACAAAATGAGGTTGGCTCAATGGTAAGCCTCTCGCTCACACTTAAATTTAAAATGGTACGGTTTTGAGTCATGCCCATTTCCCCAATCCCAAAATATTAGAGCATCTCCGATGCAAATATGCATTTGGAGAAAATTGACTACCACATATGATATAAACTTAAAAAGTTAGAAAAACTCCCTCCAATACAATTATCTTACTTTTTTTAATGTACAAAGGAAGGTACTAGCCCAGAACAAGCAAACAAAACAGAGAACCTAAGAGTATATCTAACGAGTAGAGGCAGAGCCTCTGACATCACCAGCAAAAATACCAGTAACAGCAAGTGGGGGTTCTTCGAAATAGAGCACACCCATCTCCATGCCTTGACCTAACTTAGCAAGCCCATCCACTAACATGTTACCTTTCCTATAGACATGGCTCACACTGCAATCCCAATTAGCAGAAATCAAACTTTTACAGCTCTAAATGATGTTAAAGAGAGGGTGATTGGGATTGGTGTCAGTGGAAAGAGGTTGAATGACAAACATAGCATCCGTTTCCACAACCAATTTTTGAATGCCTTTCCTCTAAGTCATGTGGAGACCTTCTAAGAGCCCACAAAGCTCAGCTTCAATAACATTACCAGAACCTCTCTTCAACACAAAACCTCCCAGTCAATTCCTAAAATGGTCACACAAAACACCCCCAGCAGTGATGCAATTTAAATCTCTAGTTCAGCCACCATCCACATTCAACTTCACAAAACCTTCACTAGGCGGAACCCAGGCAATCAAAGTGGCAATACCATGCCTGGCAATTCCTATGATATTATCTTCCATCCAGTCCTTACTTATTCTATTAACAATCAAATTAGGAGAATGTGGGAGGCAGAAATCATCATCAAACACTTTGTTACATCTCCACTTCCATAACAGCTAGAGAATGTTAGCAAAAAGTAGAAAGCTAGGAACATTACTAGACACCAATTTATTATTGTTCAAATTAATAGAAAGCTAGTCATCCAAATTACCAACAAAAGAGGGAGAAGAGGTAATGCCTTTAGCGATATCTTCCCATACAGCAATAGAAACTCTACACCTTTTTAAGAGATGATCAATGTTCTCGATCCCACTATGGCATCTAGGGCAAGAAGCATCCAATGTCATATCACGTAAACACCTTTGCTCATTGGTAAGGATCTTGCCATGGAGAAGGACCTAAAGAAAATGTTGAATACGAGTAGGAATTTTAAGCTTTCATAAAAACCTCCAAGATCACAACGGAAAGGTCTCGGCCTTAAGCAACCTTTAATAGGCAATTTTAACAGTGAAATTACCACCTCAAGCCTAGCCCCAAATACACGTATCAGGACCACTATGAACACCACCCGCATGAATGCTAACCACTTTATGAACTATATGCCAAGGGAGGACCAAAGCAAGCTGAGGAATAAGCCACTCACCATTCATAAGATAAAAATTCATAGTTCGCTCTAACATCTCCTCCGTGAGATTAGTGGTAGTATGGTCTCGTAAAATCCCAATCCCTAACACCTAATCATCAAGCCAAAAAAGAATCATGCTGCCATCCCCAACCCTTCATTTAAGGCCATTGGCAATAAGCTTAGCACCATAAGAAATACCTCTCCACGTACTAGAACAGATGACCCCCTTACTAAGGTCAAGATTTGTAAGGAGTTTAGAGTGAATATATTTGTGCTTAAAAAGCTAGCACCAGATACCCTCATCATTTTGTAATATCCTCCAACTAATCTTAGTAAGCAAAGCTTGATTCATAACATTCATCTTCTTAATGCCTAAACCCCCCATATTCTTAGGTAAGCAATTGTTATCCCACTTGGCAAGATGAGTTGCTTTCTTAGAATCGGTGTGAGCCCAAAGAAAGTTTCTAGATAGTTTATCCAATTTAGTGCAAAGTTCACTAGGTAACTTAACTGATTGCATGGTGTACACAAGTAGAGCGGAGGTCACAACTTTGATTAAAGTGACTCTACCTACTAAAGACAAGGAGTCACTCTTCCAAGCAGCAAGTCTACTCTGAACTTTTTCCACCAAGGCATCATAAGTATGGCTATTAATTCTGCAATGTATGAGAAGAACTCCCAAATATCTCCCTAAATCTTCAGTGATAGGGGAACCACAAATCTTTGAAATATTCTTAGCAACTTTCTTAACAGTATTACAAGAACAAAAAATACAAGATTTAGGGATGCTAACTTACTTACCTGACAGAGTACAAAAAGTATCCAAGCAATCCTTCATCAGCATAGCTTAAGTGGTAGAACCTTGCCCAAAAAGGATAAGATCGTCAGCAAAGAAAAGATGGGAAATAGCAGGGCCTGTTCTAGAAATCGTTACACCTTTCCAAGTCCCAGCATACACCTTTTATTTGATCAGGTGGGAAAGTTTCTCCATACACAAAACAAACAAATAGGGAGAGAGAGGATCCCCTGTCTGATACCACACTGAGGAGGGAATGATTTAGTTAACTTACCATTTAAGATAGCTCTATACTGAACTGTAGAAACACATCACATAATTAACTTAATCAAATTATCCTCAAAGCCAATCTTCACCAAAACCTCTCTAATGAAGTTCCACTGTAACCCATCATAGACTTTGGATAAATCAATTTTCCAATAGAAATAGCTTTTCTTGCACTTCATGTACTTGAATTTATGGATCACCTCTTAAGCCATAATAATATTATCTTGAATTTGTCTTCTAGGAACAAAGGCCACCTGATTGGGGCTTATGAGGTTTGGCAAGAGACACCTAATTCTTTATACAATAACTTTGCTAATGAATTTGTAAGTTGTGTTGCACAAACTAATAGGTCTAAGGTGTGTCATATCAAAAAGGCTAGGGATCTTGAGGACAAGAGTTACGAGAGTTTGATTCAGCTCAATAAGGAAAGATCCTGATGTGGACCGGATCGTAGACTCATATTTGGGACGTTTGGTGCACCCGAGCCTAGTTGGCAAGCTCATAAGTTGCTTATACAACAAGTTTTGTATTCTTTGTTTGATTAGGAATTATTCTCTTTTCTTAGGCAGGATTTCTGTTCAATTTTCATTTAGTTAATTTAGACTTTGATTCCTTTTGGAATTCGACTTATTACTTTTCCTATTTAAAGTGTTTGAACTAGATTTGATCATTAGTTTTTAGTGAATAAAGTTTCTGAAGTATTATCTCAACTTCTCATTCTTTTTCCTGGTATTCAAGTGAATCAACGAGTATTAAGAGCACAAGTTGTTCATATCTGTGAGATTGTCTTTTCTCAAAGCATCCGTCTGCATCAGTTTGGTATCAGAGTCTGGTTAAAAGTTCATCGTCATGCCACTAAGAAGATGTCTGAATTTCCCAAAAGCTCGTGAGGCTTCAGTTGACGAAGTTTATGAACGTGATGAAATTGCACAGTTATGACAACAGATGGAGGTATTGATACAGCAGATGGCTGCTATAACGTAACAGCATGAAGGGGCTCTAAATCCACCATACGCGGAGGAGGAATCTATTGATGGTGAAAACCTGTTTGCCCTTCTTTAGCCGATACAGGGAAGACCCGCGCTTGATGACTCAAGGCAATGAGAGTCAGGGTTCAAGGTTGACATTCCTAAGCTCCCCGAAGGTTTGCAACCGGAGGATTGTTTTGAAGGGATTGCCGAAGAAGAAGAAGTATAGGAGTTTTAAAAAGTTTCAAAAAACATACGTGTTTTGCTAACTGCAACAAGACTTAGGGGACACGCGGGGGCTTGGTGGCAACAATTGAAACTAACTAGGAACATACAAGGAAAAACCAAGGTCGTTCTTTAGCCGAGACAGGGAAGACCTGCGGTTAATGACTCAAGGCAATGAGAGTCAGGGTTCAAGGTTGACATTTTTGAGTTCCATGATGGTTTGCAACCGGAGGATTGTTTCGAATGGATTGCCGAAAAAGAAGAAGTATAACAGTTTTAAAAAGTTTCAAAAAACATGCGTGTTTTGCTAACTGCAACATGACTGGACATGCCGAGGCTTGGTGGCAACAATTGAAACTAACTAGGAACATAGAAGGAAAAACCAAGGTCGTTGCATGGGAAAAGATGAAGAAACATATGTGAGCAGCCTTTTTGCCTCATAATTATGAACGACTTATGTTTCAGCGGTTACAAAATTTGAAGCAAGGCAGCCGATTAATTGATGACTATACGGCATAATTTTACCAGTTGATTTCAAGGAATGCCATTGTAGAATTGGATGATATGCGAGTTTTGCAATACATATGGGGAATGCGGACTTAGTTTCTAGACATCTCCACTTATTTGTCTTAGAAATTGTGTCCTGAGCCTACCAAAAGGCATTACAATAGGAGAAGCAGTTCGCCTGAAAGAATATGGGTAGGGGTAGTTCGGGGCCGAGTAGCAACAATAGATGCACAACAACGCCACCAATCACCACCTCAAAATCAACTATACCACCACCACAACAACAACAACACTAGGTTCGCAGCTTCGCTGTTTCTGCTATGGAAACAGGCCATAGGTTTGCAAAATGCCAAAAAAGGTCACGGAAAGGGTTGTTTGTGGATTCCGAAGAGGCACAAAAAGAGTTCGATGATCCTAAAATCGAGCTAGCATACGATGATACCAAGGTAACAGAGAACGAACACTTTGAGGGTGACTTTGGGCCGTTACTGGTAGTCCGATGTAGCTGTCTCGCTCCTCGCAGCACTGAAGACGATTGGTTGTGTACTAATGTTTTTCAATAGACCTGTACAATCAGAGGAAAAATCTGTAAGTTTATCATCGATTTCGAAAGTTGTGAGAATGTTATTTTCGAGGAAGCGGTACGAAAATTACAGTTGGTAAATGAAGCTCATCCATGACCGTACAAAATGACTTGGTTGGACAAAATGAATGATGTGACGGTGATCCGGAGAAGCATGTCTCATTCTCGATTAGGGTAACCTACAAAGATAGAACATAGTGTGATATGGTAACTATGGATGCCTATCACTTACTGCTAGGAAGGTTGTGGTTGTACTACTGGAGAGTAGTATATGACGGATTCTTGAACACCTGTACCTTCTCCTTCAATTCAACAAAAAATGTGCTTTTACCAAAAAAAGAAATAGTTGGAAATAATTCCCCGTCAAAAGAGAACATCAACTTATTGTTAACGGTAAAGTTCGAAGCAAAGGTGAAAGAATCAGGAGTCGTGTACATACTGATTGGAAGAGAAAAGACTAAACCTAGTTGCATTCCTAGTAGAGTAGAGCCGTTATTGGAGGAATTTAAAGATGTATTTTCGGCGGAATTACTGGACATACAACACCAAATTGATCTCATGCCTTTACCTAATATACCACACTACCGAATGAGTCCCAAAGAGCATGAAGAATTGAGGCACCATATAGTAGAACTGCTGGAAAAAGGACATATCAAGGAAAGTCTCAGTCTATGCTCAGTTCCGGCTCTCTTAACTCCGAAGAAGAATGGTTTTTAGAGGATGTGTGTTGATAGTCGAACAATAAACAAGATCACTGTTCATTACAGGTTCCCAATTCCAAGATTGGACGATTTGTTGGATCAATTAAGTAGCCATGCTTTTTACTAAACTGGATTTGAGGAGCAGATATCACCAAATTCGTATCCGAACAGGGGATGAGTGGAAGACGGCCTTCAAAACTTGGGAAGGCCTTTTTGAGTGGCTAGTAATACCTTTAGAGTTATCGAATGCACCAAGTATGTTTATGAGAGTGATGAACCAAGCTTTGTGACCTTACATTGGTAAATGTGTAATGGTTTATTTTGCTGATATCCTGATTTACAGCGCTAACCCTGAGTTGCATTTGCAAACCTCCGAGAAGTTCTTTTGATTTTACGCACGGAGAAATTTTTTATAGCAACTAAGAAGTGTGAATTCTTGATCGAAAAAGTCATTTTCTTGGGGTATATTGTGTATTTAGAAAGGCTTTCGGTGGATCATTTAAAAGTTGAGGTAATCCAATAGTGGCCACCACTGCATATGATTACTGAGGTGCAAAATATTCATGGTCTGACTTTATTTTATCATTGATTTATTCCTCACTTTAGCAGCCTTATGGCTCTAGTGACAAATTGCTTGAGGTCTGATAGTAAATTCGTATGGTCATTCGAAGTGGAACATGCATTCCAAGAGATCAAAAGATGACTGAATACAGCTCTCCTTCTTGTCCTACTCGACTTTTCAAGTCCTTTTAAGCTACATTGTGACGCATCGAAACTTGGGATTGGTGTGGTTTTGAGCCAAGGCGGAAGGCCTGTCTGTGGCTTACTTCAGTGAGAAGTTGTTAGGAGCAAAAATGTGCTACAACACATATGATGTCGAGTTTTACATCGTTGTCCAAGCAATTAGACATTAGCGGCACTACCTAATCTTACAAGAGATTTTCCTTTACAAGGACCATGATGCACTCAAGCATATAGGCAGCCAAGATAAAGAGTCATCACGACATTCTACGTGGGCGGTATACCTTCAACAGTTTACGTTTGTCATCAAACACAAGTTGGGTTCATTGAACAAGGTTGCAGATGCACTCAGTCGGCGCCGGAACTTGCTACTCAACATGAGAGTAAAGGTATTGGGCTTCAACACTTTTACAAGTTTATATCCCACTGATGTGTTTTTTGCTACTATGCTGAAAGACCTCCAAGCCAGAGAGTAAACAATCTAAATTTGTGCTGCAAGAAGGATTTTTTTTTTTCCAAGGGAAATAAGTTGTGTGCCCAAGGTTGTAGCCTCAAAGCCAAAATAATCAAAGAATTGCATGAGGAATGGTATGTGGGGAGGGATCGGAACTTCCTATTGGTGGTTGCATCCTATTTCTGGCCGATCATATGGAAAGAAGTGGGACGGTTCATGGAGAGGTGTTGTGTTTGCTAGGTCTCCAAGGGAAGCGCCATGAATGCCGGATTATACTTACCATTACTGATTCTTGAGCAGCCTTGGTCTGAGATCAGCATGGATTTCATGTTGAGCTTGCCACACAAAGGGGTTTTGACTCAATCTTCGTGGTTGTTGATCGGTTTTTCAAGATGGCGCACTTCATCCCCTGTAAAAAGACTGCGGATGCCATCAATGTTGCTCAGCTTTTCTTTCGGGAAGTCTACCAACTTCATGGGTTGTTAAAATCCATTGTTTTTGATTGAGATACATGCTTTCTCCACCACTTTTGGTAAAGCCTTTGGAAAATGATGAACACAAAATTGAATTTTAGCAATGCCTACCACCCCCAGAATGATGGTCAAACCGAAGTGGTTAACAAATTCTTGGGAAATCTTCTGCGTGGATTGGTAGGAAATCAGTTAAAGACATGGGATCAGAAGCTTAGTCAAGCTAAGTTTGCTCATAATCATACGGCTAACCGCAACACCCGGTTTAGCCCATTCAAAGTTGTTTATGGTTTACTTCCATGATGCCCACTCGACCTAGCCCTCTTGCCCATTAGTACCAAGGTTCATTGTAATAGGATTTCACTGCTTAGCTGGTCGACATCCATGAACAAACCCGTCGACAGTTGTAGAAGTCGACTGCTTGATGTAAGACAGTTGGAGATCGGAAACAGTGTCAAGTCGACTTTAGTATGTGAGACTATGTTTGGGCAGTACTGACCAAGGATCGCTCCTCTGTGGGTGAATACAACAAACTCTCAGCAAGGAAAATCATACTAGTCGAGATTGTCGAGAATATCAACTCAAATGTTTACCGTCTCAAGCTGCTTAGCCATATTCGAATTGCTGATGTGTTTAATGTCAAACATTTTGTTCCTTACCATGAAGATCTGTCGTCTGAAGATGAAGAAGAGCTGAATTTGAGGTCGAATTCCATCCTACCTAGTAAGGATGATGCGGACTAGATCGCGGACTCGTATTTAGGATGCTTGGTGCACCCGAAACGAGCCTAGTTGGCAAGCTCATAAGTTGCTTATGTAACAAGTTTCGTATTCTTTTTTTGATTAGGATTTGTCCTCTTTTCTTAGGTAGGGTTTCATAATCTTTGTTTGATTAGGATTTGTTCTCTTTTCTTAGGCAGGATTTCTTTTCAGTTTTCGTTTAGGTAATTTTGACTTCGATTCCTTTTGGAATTTGAATTATTGCTTTTCCTATTTAAAGTGTTTGAACCAGGTTTGATCATCAGTTTTTGATGAATAAAGTTTCTTGAGTATTATCTCAACTTATCCTTCTTTTTCCTCGTATTCAAGTGAATCAACAGGTATTAAGAGCACATGTTGTTCATATCCGTGAGATTGTCTTTTCTCAAAGCTTCTGTCTGCATCAGATCCGATTCTGAAGCTCTCAACAACAAGTTTAACCAAGTCATACTTGCAAACACTCCATTGGTTTTGGAAGAAAATAGTAGGAAAACCGTCAGGCCCAGAAGCTTTCATGCCACCTAATCCAAACAGCCCATTTCTAACTTCCTCTTTACTAACAGGTTTGACTAAATCCTCTAACATACCTACATCCATGGCAGGGAACATACGAGGGAGGACATCATAACGACAACTACAAGGAACATAAGAGAATAAATTGGTAAAGTAAGATACAACAATATCCTCCATATTGCCCTTATCATTTCTCTAGATACAATCATCACATTTAATCCCCTCTAGCTTATTATAACATCTTCTAATCATAGTAGAGATGGAAAAATTTAGTGTTTCTGTCTCCCTTTCTCAGCCAAGTATTTCTAAATTTTTAGAGCCAGAAAATTTCCTCTTGCTCAATAATCTTCTCATACTCTTCCCGGAGTTTAGCCTCCAAAGCAACTAAGCCAGCATTGAATCTCTCACTAAGACTCCTTTGGATACTTAGAAGCCTAGCAAGAAAGTTCCTTTTTCTGCGAAAAATATGCCCAAACACTTCCATATTCCATACTTTAATGTTTTGAGACATATTTTGTATCTTATCGGGTAAATTTCCTTCATAAGAATCCCAGTTACGCCTAATAACATTACCAAAATATTCATGTTTAAGCCACATAGCTTCAAACCTGATAGGCTTGAATTGACCTTTAATTTGGAACGTGTAAGTTATGAGGACATAACATAATAGGGCAATGGTCAGAGGTGACTCTAGGGAGATGTCTCACGTAGCCCTTACCAAAATGAGCCCTTCATTCCATAGAACATAGAGCTAAATCAAGTCTTTCCCAAATTTCCACACGCATAGCCCTCCTAGTCAACCAGGTAAATTTTTGCCCAATAAAGCCCAAATCCACTAATTTATTCTCGTTGGTCCACTCCTCAAAACCGGATTTAGAGAAACACCCTCGTCTACCTCTTTTCTCATCACTGTTAATGATCTCATTAAAATCCCCCATCACAACCCAGTGACCCTTAAAACACTTACGAATGGCACTAAGATAACCCCACATTTTACTCCTAGTAACAATACTAGGGTTAGCATAGACAATAGTTAAAACCCAAAATCCGTCACCCTCAACCACAACAGTCATAATGGAATGCCTAGAAGCTAGCCACAACTTGGAGTTTAACTTTACTACCATTCTATAATAACAAAATTCCTCTTAAGAAACCAGAGGCTTCCGCCATAAGCTTATTAGTAAATCCCAACTTATTGACTACTTTAAGAGCCCTAGCACCACTTATCCTAGGCTTTAAAATGGTGATAACTTCAAACTTATACATTTTCCTAAGATCCGAGACAACTTTAGCAAAACCCTTCTTTCCAGCACCCCTTACATTCCATGAATAAAACATCATAAAAAAGAGAGGGTTAGGGGATTCCAATTATTCCAAGACAACCTCCATTACTTCTTTAAGTTTAGAGGCAACTTCTTCAATATTACTAGCACTAGGAAAATCAATCTGTTCTATGCCAATACCACTACAATTATCTGTATTACCTACCATAGCATTTTTCTCAAGTAACACAGTGCCCCTCATTAGCTGATGTAGATCCTTTAAAACTTCAGAATAATCAAGGTCCTCGTCCATGTTAATGGTCTAATTAGTGTCCCCAGTTCACTTGTTGTTTACCAGTATTCTTCACCATGCCAAAACTCTTGGACCCTTCCCTAGTCACATTTTCCTTAAAAGGCTTGTTGAACTTATTCCTGCTTAAATGGCTGCCCTCCAAATGTTTATTAGTCTGGCTGGTATCTTACAGCTTATTAGAGTTATCAGTATTGGATACTTTTGTGAGAACCTTGTAAGAGTCGGGATTCATCTATTTAGCACTTTTAGCTTAGTTCATTGTCACACCAAAATTCTGCTTAAAATCTTTATTAAAGATTTCAAATCTAGATCCCCCAGCTTTCTTATTCCCTTGTTTCATAGCATTTTTTAAGGAAACATCTTTTCCAACATTCCCTGTGCCATTTCTTGCTTCAGATACTGTACCAAACTCTTCAGCTCCATTAGTTGGAGGTCGAATGTTACTAGATCAGCTCCATCTCCCCGCACATTACCATAGTTTTCATTTTTCTTTCCAAAGGTTTTGGTACCAACATTAAACATGCCCTTCCTTCTATAAGAGACTTGCATCTAGGGCCTAAAAGGATCAGTCCGAGTATCCTTAGAAACCGCATCCATCAACTGGAATGACGACATTCATAGGCTGCTCCACAGCCCCTTCCTTACACAATTCCTTGCTATGGCCTATTCTTCCACATTTGAAACAAATAAGCCCTAAATTCTCATACTAAACTTTAATGGCCCTGTTCTCAACACTAAGCAACCCTTTCATAGGTTTTGTAATATCTAACTCAACACAAATTCTCGCAAATCTTCCCCTGGCTTATGATTCAGTGAAAGGGTCAACTTTGTAAGTGGTACCAAACATACCTCCAATATTCCACAACAAATTCATATCCATCCATTCCATGGGAAGTTTGGACAGTCTTACCCAAATTGGCATTCGCCGAACTCTTATTCTCTAGGAACAAAATTGGGTTTCCATTTCTGAACAACCAAATACTGGTTGGCAATGATCCAGGGGCCACCAGTTAGCACAAAGTCAAGATCTTCTTGCATCTGGAACCTCATCACGAAATACCCATCCTCTAAATCCGTAAGTTGCCACTAACTAATTAACGACCATTTTTGACGAAGCTTCTGAAGCATGAAATTGAAGGTATGATGCCTTCCCATTATCTTCAAAATTAAAGCATTCGACCATGGTTTGCAAAGTTTCAGTTTCAAATCCGACAAGAGTTTCACAGACGGACCATCTGGACCCTTAACAAACGTGATATCACCATCAACAATCTTCAGTTTCCCCTTCCCTACTCCAAATCCAACCCAACTACTAGGGCCAGCTATGCCTAGAAGCTTGGATTTGAAACTCTCCCCAGTTGACTTCCGCAATGAATCCTCATCTTCATCAACAAAGCCATATGCTCTTTTCACATTTGATTTGGGGTCAAGCGGTTTTTCCTTTGACACATCATTCATCTCTCACTCGTTCTTGGTTGAAAAAATGAACACTTGAGACAGGACACAAGCAGGGACACAGATCGACGGTGCGTGGGCGAAGAAAGAGAAAAGGTAAAAGTCCTTTTTTCATTCCATGTATGAATTGGAAAAAAATAATATAATTATCTTACTTCAATATGGAGATGATGTGGCAAAACCAAGTTAGAGAATATGGAGTTGGGTTTCTAATTCTAGAAACTCTCTTGGAAATGTTAACTTGGATTTCTAACTCTTTCCACCAATAATATTAAAGCTCATTTAATTTTCAAATAAAAGGGGAGAGAGGGTAGAATAATTGTTTTATTATAATTGATCATAAAATAGATGCATATTTGACTTTATTTTTGTTTTTTATTTTTTTGAGGATAAACATTAGGGAAAAAAAACATAAAACAAAGCCTAAGCTGGTTGATCGTTCTGGACAAACTCCTCCACACTTGAAGTATAAGAATCCATCCAGAAACGGTCCTTATAAAACGATAACCCCAACTTAGCAAGGGCATGAGCAACCCCATTCACCAAAAACGACCTTGTGACTAGGAATTTTCTGAGTGACTCTCTAATATCAGAGATTATCAGGCCAATCTTAGCGTAATTCTCCAACTCAAAATTGATAGAGTTGACTACCGCTTGTGCATTCGATTTGACAATCACAGTGTTCATCCCTAGATCCGTAGCAATCAGGAGACCCCTATAAATCGCCATTGCTTCAACGATTTGAGGATTAAAGGAAGCCTTCAGCTGTTGAGCACATGCTGCCAGAACTTTACCTGCGCGTCCCGAAAAACTATACCTAAGCCCACCCTCAAAGATTTTCCATCTAGAGCCGCATCAGAGATCAATTTCAGACATCCCTCATCCGGGGGATTCCATTTAATTTGCTCACTAACAGACATAACACCTTGCAAAATAGAGGAATCATTAGCAGCTTTGATCTCATCCAAAACATCCATACACCAAGGAACAATTTCCTCCACAACGAAGTTCTCACTGCTATGAACCAAACGGTTCCTTAAGAACCAGATTCACCACCAGACTACACACAAGAGCTCAAAATCCTCAGTTCCCAACTTAGCCAAACAACAACTAAAGAAATCAATAAAACCCACCTTAGCATCCCAACTTAAACCATGTAAGGACATGATTAACTCAAGAACCTTTTTTAGCCTTTGGTATCCCCACAAGGCATGCATAGTTGACTCAGACTAACTATTACAGCTCAAACACTTCCTATCCACCTGAATATTTCTTCTGGCGAGATTAATCACCATTGGAAGCCAATCATGACAAGCTCTCCATACAAAGATTTTTAGTTTATTTGGAATATTCAGATCCCATAATTTCCTCCAGCCGAACCCAATCCTTTTTGACACCATAACAAGAATTCATCACCTCCAATGAGACACTCAGCTTGTACCCATTGCTCACAGAATACTCTCTGTTCACAAAGTAATGCCAGCATAAGGTATCGTCCTAAAGGTTAGAAAGACAGGGGATTGAAAGATTACCTTGACATCATCCTCAACGAAAAGCTGATCAATTAACGAACCATTCCAACCGCCAGATCTGGTTTTCAAATGTCTCAACAGCCACGCCTCCTCTTGGTTCTTAGGAGAGAAAAATTTGAATGACGTTGGCCTAGGCAGCCATCTGTCCTCATAGATAGAAACTGAACTTCTGTAACTAGTTCTCCACCTCGAACCTTTCACAAGTAACTCTCGACCCCAACACAGACTTTTCCACACCTGTGAGCCCCTTTTAGAATCATCAGCTCTCATGAAGGAAGAAGATTGATAATAACACCCACGTAACACTTTAGCCGTAAGGGAATTCAGACAGCTCTCATATTTGACTTTAGATATTTACATTGGAGATATAAATATGCATTTCTCTAAAAAAATTTCAAAAGTGGGCCCATAATGAATAGAAATGCTAATGTGACATTATTTAGAAACTCAAAAATGCTTATTTGCATTGGAGCAGAGTCGGCCTTAGGGTAAGGCAATCAATGTCTTTACCTAAGACCTCCTCTTTTTTGGGGGACCTAAAAAAAATTGAAAAAAAAATTTGAATTTTTTTTTTCAAAGCATTAATTTGAATCCCCATCTTTTGAAAGCTTCACCCAACAGAATTGTTTCATTATTTGTCATTAATTAGGTAATTTGGAGTTAATTTATATATATATTTATATATATATATATATATATATATATGAACACCATTTTCATTTTATAATTACAATATCATTTTTTTTTTACATTGCAAAACCTCCCACTACACCAAGATTTCTCTTTCATCAATCTCAATCAATATTCTTCTTCAATTGCAATCAATCTCTTGTGTTTCATTAAGGAAAAAAAAGGTAAGTTTTTTTTTTATAAAAAAAATTTAATGTTTATTTATATTTTATTAGTTTGATTTTTATTTTTTTAATTTTTTTTTAGGGTTTTTAACTATATCAAGTATTTGATTGGGTTTGTTTTCTTGTAGCTATTGTGGAAGATTGAGTGTTACTTCAAATCTTCAATATTGTCGGAACTTGCTTCTTCTAAAAATCAGGTGCTATTATTTCATTTTATTTTATTAAAATTATGTTTTTATTGTCTTTCATCATTTTATTTTGGTAAAAATGTCTACTAGAAAATTCGAATCTGGTTATGAAAAACAAAAGAAAAAGAAAAAGAAAAGAGTGGAAGATTTAGTTCAATCTCAAAAAGGTGCATTTTAAGTGAGAACTTGCATTTTAAGTGAGATTTGGTGTCAAAACTTGAATACAAAAATTTGATAAATGATTTTGCATCTCAAAAAGCAAGAAAAGTGAATTTTAAGTGAGTATTTGAATGCATAGCAGACATGTCAACAAAAAGATGGAGTGAAGACGAGGATCTCAAGTTTCGATGTGATACCCAACTTCATCTCAAGATTTTTCCTTTTGAAAAGCATAATACTTTGATTTTTGTAATTATATTTTTAGATCTATTTCACTTTGGTTTTTATTTTTATATTTATTTTTAACTTGTATTTTGCATTCTTGTTATTTGAATAAAATTAATTTATTTGGAAAGAAAAAAAAAAAAGTATCACAGTACAATTGCGTCTAGGGCCTCACTTTGCCTAAGACCTTACATTGGAGATGCTTTTAATTGTAATAGTTCAACAAAAAAAAAATGGTCATGTTACCGTACAAAATTTGTATTCCTACTGAAGTAGTGGTTATCACTTATCAATCAATGGATTCAAATCCAAAGCTCCATAAAAATCAAAGGTTTGAAAATAGGTAACTTATAAATTATATATTCAACTTACAACTTTTATGAAGGAAAAGAAAAGTAAATACAGAAGTTTGTCTTTCTATTCGGAAGTTATATTTGATAATTTCAAGAACTTAATTTATGATAAGCTTTAAAAATATACATATTATCCGATACAATTTTTATTTCCATAACATTTCGTAATTATTTTTAGATTTTTGAGGTCTTGCTTTGGATTGAGGCCTTAGGCGATTACTTTAGTTGCGTAAGAGTTGAGCCGGCTCTGCTGACTTTCACCCCTCGTATAATAATAATAATAATAATAAACCAAACTTTTTTTTTTTAATACAATAAACCAAAACTTTTCAACCATAATGAAAAGTCATTTTTGCCAACCATGAAAACCCCATCCAAAATACATAAATTATCAGTTGAGTGGTTGTGTATTAATCGGTGTTTGACTATAATTTTACTTATAAATAAAAAATATGAGAAGGAATCGTCTTTATGCCTCGATCTCTATACAGGTGATTGAGGTTTGATTCACATCTTAATCATGTAAAGATACATCTTATTTATTATAAAAGTAGTTATCTTGATCCACACCGTGAGGGTTTAGATAAAATCTCTGGTACACCTATCATTAAAGATAAAACATATGTCTTCCTTAAGTAAGTTAAATAATAATAATAATAATAATAATAATAATAATAAAAAGAAAAAAAGCAAACCTGCATTGCAAGTCACCTATCGGCTATCACCCGACCAAAAAGAAAGTTTTAAAAAAGATGGAAGAAAGAAAGAAAAAAACATCTCAACCTGAAATAAAGAGACATCTTCTAACACTCACTTCTCTTGTATGGATTTAGATCCTCTCCTTACTTTGTCTTTTTTTTTTTATCTCTCTGCTGGTTTTTTTTTTAAATGCTTTTATCATGTAGTTTCTCTTCCTTGTTTTGGTTGGATTCTACCTTTGAAAATTTTTCCTCTCACTATCCTTTTTTTTCTTGAAGTTGATTTCTGGTTGTTGACATTTTACATTCACTCATTTTCACAAACACATTATAATTTTCTTCATTTGCATATTCCCTGCATCAGCCACAGCCACAAATAGATCGAAAAACATATTTGTGATTAAAAGAATTGAAGGAAAGTTTCTATTTTAACATTTTTGTGATTGATATTATCTGGGTTTGGCTCATTTTGAGGCATCCTTTTTTTTTTTTTTTAATAAAAATGAAGATGTCCAAGATTTCTTCCAAGTTTTCAAGCTACCCCAGATGGATTATAGGTTTGTTAATTGGTCTAGTGTTACTTTCATCTCTGTCAAGACCATCAAATGTTCGCGACAAGTTCTCAGACAAGAGTGACAAGTCTCAAATCAGAGTTCCATCAAAGGGAATTGGGTACCCACCAGTCCTGGCTTATTGGATTTGTGGAAGCAATGGAGAAAGCAAGAGAATGCTGAGGCTTTTGAAGGCAATTTATCATCCAAGGAACCACTACTTGTTGCAGCTTGATGCTGCTGCATCAGAATCTGAGAGAGCAGAGCTGGCTTTCTCACTCCAATCTGATGGAAGTGTTTTTGGTGCTTTTGGAAATGTTGATGTTGTTGGGAAAAGCTATGCAGTTGACAAGATGGGATCTTCTGCTCTTTCTGCTACACTTCATGCTGCTGCTTTGCTTCTCAAGATTGAAACAGATTGGGATTGGTTCATCTCTTTGACCCCCTCAGATTATCCTCTTGTCACCCAAGACGGTAAGTGTTTTTTTGCTATTCAATCTCAGCTCAACCTACTTGATTTTGTGATTTGATCTTTTATATATATATATATATATATATAATGTGGTAGAATAATAACTTTCTAATGTAGGATCTCGGAGGTGGTGATCAGTGTAAATATTATCACCTCTGATAATCAGTGATCCTGTGATCCTGGATCCTGCACTTGTTAATTTTCCTGTGGTAGAAATTTTTAATCAAGTTGGTGTCTGTCAGGACATCAAAGTTGTGTCTAGGATTGTTTTTGTAGAGCACTATTGGATAAATGTGTTCACTGTGAAAGCACTTAGTTTTGTGATTTTAGCCAAGATGGTAAGTTTGCTTATACAATCAAACCCAAAATAGTTTTTATAAGTTGATGTATGTGTATATAATGTGGTAAAAATTGGAATTCAAGTTGGTGTCAGGACAGCAAAGTTGTGTTTAGGATAGCTTCTGTAGAAAGCAATTTCGAATACGTGTTTTCTGTAAAAGCACTTAGTTATGTGATTTAAGCCAAGATGGTAAGTGTGCCAATTGGTATACACATATACAATCAAACCTATTTAGTTTTGTGATTTGATCTATATGTATATATCTATATAATGTGGTAGAAAATGTAAATCAAGTTGACATGAGGACCTCAAAGGTGGAAAAGCACTTCAGATGCTCTGGTTACTTGAAAAGCACTTATTAGAAATGTTTTAATAAGTACTTCTTTTAAGGGAAAAAAAAAAATTCCTAGTATTTTCTAATTTTTAAAAAAGCACTTTTATTTATCTTCAATTACACACTATGAAATAGATATAATAGTGTTTTTGAATTCTAAAAAGCATTTTTAATAATATAAAAAACACTGTCAAATGGATCCATTTAACAAATATGTAGACATCTAGTTATTAGTATGCTAAACTCTTCTGCACATTGTATAATGAAATCATTTTGAAGTAACTAGTCTATGTTTATGAGACAAATTTTGAAAATCTTTTGTTTACTTGCAGATCTACTTCATGCTTTTACTTTCTTGCCAAGGGATCTCAACTTTATTGATTATAGTAGCAACAATGGCTGGAAAGAGTAAGGAAAATATATCAATTATATGTTATTTTTTTTCTTCTTTATTTTCTGTAGTAAATAAGGAGTTTATGGTGCTCAATTAGACCACATTAATATTGGATTAGTACACAATTGATGCATGCTTTTGTCAACCTCCCTGGTTAATAGTCTTCAATGAATCGGGTAGATAAACAATCATTCATCATACGATTTTCCTTATAATGACATAATATGCTCCTCCTACTCGCATTGAATTAGCTGATTTAGTGCAGGAGACTGAAGACTAACCAAATTGTTATAGATCCCAACTTATATTATCGACAGAACACTCCGATTATGCACGCTGTAGAAACCAGAACAACCCCAGATGCCTTCAAGATCTTTGGAGGTCAGTTTTTTCTTATATGGACTTTATTCTCATAAGCAATTAGCGAATTGGATCTTTTGTTCCATTGGTGTGTTTGGAACTGATTTTAGTGTGACTACATTACAAGCACTTTTAAATAGCTAAAAGTTCTCTGTTCTGTTAATAGCTAAAAGCACTTTTAAGTACCAGAAGCACTTCTAAACACTGTGTGTATTGAATTTGTAAAACCTTTTATACTCCAAATGATCACTTTTAGTTCACACAACATCTAGGATTTACCTTTTTTTTTTCTTCATCTAACTATAGTTTTCATTATCTAGGGTCACCATGGATGATTCTGACTAGAGATTTCATGGAGTATTGTGTCCATGGATGGGACAACTTCCCTAGAAAACTGCTAATGTACTTAACAAATACAGCATACCCTCTAGAATTATACTTCCACACAGTTATATGCAACACTCCTGAGTTCCAAAACACCACAATCAATAGCACTCTAAGGTACATCAATTGGGACACCCCTACAACTGGAGAACCCCAACTGCTGAAGATCTCTCACTATGATACAATGATAGCTAGTGGATCAGCTTTCGGAAGAACATTCGAAGAAAATGATCCAGTGCTACGAAAGATCGACGAAAAGGTCCTAAATCGAACAGCCAACGGAATCGTCCCCGGAAAATGGTGTTTGGGCCAGGGAATATTGTTGAACAAGAGTATGGATGAGAGCTCAAAGGATAAGGAAGAGCTATGTTCTACTAAAGGGAACATTGATGCTGTCAAGCCAAGTTCTTATGGCATCAAGCTTAGGGTTTTACTCTCAAAACTTATTGAAAATGGAAGAGTAGAGACTACTCAGTGCCAACAACAGTTATAAAGTTTTGAAATGTTAGTTACTGAAGAAATTCTTTAACTATTTAGGATTTGTAATTTTGCCTTGTTCATATTGTAAGCTCATAATTACAAATTAGTTGAGATGAGAATGTTCAGCACAACTCTTTGAGGAACAACAAACACAAATGAAGAACGTAAATTATCATATGATTTGTTTTCTTCTACTCATAAATCATCACAAACATATCTCACTTCCAAATATATCAAACTTAGGAAAATTTTAGTGGAAATATAGAGAAAATATCGTCGGAATTCTGATATTTCAACGATATTTATTATATCAGTACCACTAAAAATTTAAAAATATCGCTTAAATTTCAGGATATTTACAATATTTATTTAAATTACTTAGCTTTAGTTAAAGTAACTGAAAAATACTTTTTATAAAGTGATTCTTAGTGGATTTATGAAAAATAGTTTCTAAAAAAATATATATGTTAATATTTGTTTTTCTCTTTATTTTGGTTACTGAGTTTTTAATATTGCAGCAGAAAATTTTCAATTGAGTGTTGTAGAAGTGTAGAACAAATATCCCACCAACCAAAGACATGGCTGAAGAGCAATAGCTCAATATGATCACAAAAAAATAAAAAAAATAAAACAATAAAAATAAATAAATAAATAAATGGAGATCCCATGAACATGTAGGGTTTGAAAATTTAATAGCACTCCTTAAAGAGTGGGTTTAAAGACTATCACCAATTTAATAATTTAAGTTTTAATGACACCTAAAGTGTGGATCTGACAAAAATACCATAAAACACACTTACAAAAATAAGTATCGTGTTTTTTTGTGTTCCAAGACTTTTTTAGGTGTTTTCAAGACTTATTTTGTATTTTCAAAACTTATGTTCTAATTTTCGAGACTTATTTTGTTGTTTCCGATACTTATTATGTAGTTTTCGAGACTTTTTAAGTATATTTGCAATTTCCGAGACTTAATAAGTAAAAATGAAATTTTTCAAAAAAAAATTGGTCATCTTCTTCTTCGAGACCTCCATTAGAGGTCGATTTCGACCTCATTGGAGGCTAATTTCGACCTCCAATTTAGGTCGAATTGACCTCTAGTGGAGGTCTTTCATCTCTATTGATGGAAGACCTCCATAGGACCTCCATTGGTCCTCCAACAATGGAGGTTTTTGAAATGAAAAAAAAAAAAAAAAAACCCTAAAAATGATACAAACGTAATAAATGAAAGAGATGAGGGTATTTTGTACCATTTAAACTTAACTTATTAAGATAGTGATCCTCTCAAAAGTCAAAATTCAACATAAAAAGAGTGTAATTTTCCATCATTTCCATTGTATAATTTGTGTGGAAATTGGGCTGGCTAGCTACCTTACAAACCCACCAAAATATCACAATTATCGATTTATAAATATATTAAGTGGTAGCTAATTAATGATAAATTGATAATCGATCAAAAATCATGATTCTTGTCTACTAATAAAGAAAGAGCAAATAAAGTAATTATGGTGAGAATGAGAGCCTCACACCTATCCACCTAAAATATATCGCCAACGTAATAATAATAAGTATGACATATGGTTTAAACAACACGCACAACTTTTGTCTCACCAAAAATCTTAAGAGAATCCAATCATATTTGAAGCCCTACTTTCACTCTTTAATTTTCTCTCTCTATTTGATTCTTGCTAGTGCTTTAAATTGCATCCACAACTATATTTCCCCACCCATCAAACTACTTGCATATTTTGAGTACCTCAAGTTTGAGAAGCACTTTAGTCCTCATATTTTATTATTTAATATCAACCTTATAGCAATGATTTTTTCTTAATTTATCAACATGTACCAACCCAACCTTTTAATGATTGTTATCCATTTGTGGGATTTATATCCTGTCTTCTATTTGCTTTTTATTTAAATAGTTGGAATATATAGATTTAATTTGTTATACATAGGTGTACAGTTCATTTTTTAGTAAGGATAGGATTCAAAGTTTTTAAAAGAAAGTTGTTTAATTGGATCATATTTGGTAAATGATTTACACCACTTCTTAGCACAAATGGTAATATATCTCACTTTCCACGTAAATGGATAGTGTTTTGTATACCAGAATTTGATTAATTAGATATTAATTTGACAATTTCGAAGAGAGTAATATTAAGTATTCAAATTTTAAATCCAAATTGAAGTTTCAATTAATTAAACCAACATTGAATAGTGCAATAAGGTTGTAATCTACCTAACATTACGCTTGAGTCTTGAGGGTTAATGATTGAGGATGGAAGTTAAAAAATTCAAATCTTGTGGAGAAAAGCAAAGATTGGGTGAGTGAATGAATGATACTTTCTTTTAAAGCTTTATTTAAACTCATTACCACTCACAAGTTTGAAATAATTTATGGCACATCATCATGAAGCGAATGATATTAAACATCGTACCAACGGCCAAGGGCGGTTCAACAGATTTTGAAGCTCTAAGGGAGAAAAAAAAAATAGGCTCCAATTTTATAAATATAATAAAATTAAAAGATTAACAATAGAACCTGATTAGAAACATTTAACTAAATTTAGATGATTGCAATTGAAAAAAAAAATTCTTGTAATAAGATAGACAACAACGATTAATAAGTAGTAATCATATTAAAATTAACCACTTGATTTATCATACAATTAGAAAAATTTAAAACAAAATTAAATTATTAAAAATTTGAATTTATATACCTTTTAAATGTTAGAATTTCTTTTTAAATATAATATAAATAATAGATTTAAAGAATATTGCAAACCATAGAGATGTAACTCTTAAGTTTTAAGAGATAAATAAAAAAGAGAGTAACTTAAAAATTATAGTAAAAAGAGAGTGGTAGTTGTACTTAAATTGTTGTAGATAATGAGAATGATTTGATTTTTTTATGAATAATTTTTAAACAGTAAAATATTATTGGTGAGAAGTGAAGGGATTTTGTTAATTATAACGATGCTTGAAAAGTGGATATTCAATAATCATTTCTAATGGTTACTAGCTAAATAAATAATTAGAGTATCTCCAATGCAAATATGTATTTTGAGAAAATTGAGTGCCACATAAAAGTTAGAAAAATTATCTCCAAAGCAATTATCTAACTTTAATATAAAGGTGATGTGGCAAATTTGTTTTAGAGTATATGCAGTTGGGTTTCTAATTCTAGAAACTCTCATAGAAATGCTGACTAGGATTTTTAACTATTTCCACCAATAATATTAAAGCCTATTTAATTGTAAATAAAAGTGGATAGATAGTGAAATTAATGTTTTATTATGATTGGTTATTAAATGGATGTATATTTGATTTTAGACAATTGCATTAGAGAATTGAATATGCATTTCTCCAATTTTTTTTTTTTTTTTTTTTTTGCTAAAGTGGTCCATAATGAATAGAAATGTTGATGTGTCGCTATTTAGAAACTCATATATATATATATATGTATTGGATATGTTCTTATTAAAATTATTCATATCTTTGATATTATGAAGGGTATTACAGGAATAAGAATAAAAATAAAGCTTGACCTATTGAACTGATCAGTCGCCGCCACCTATCCCCATCCTAGATCCAACCCGACCAAGTCCCGCAGTCGTCACTCCAACCCGGTCGCCGACCTCAATCGTCCTTCGCTAGAGTCTAGTCGCACTGATCACACCCATCGCACGTCAGTCGTTGCTGCTCCCCCAATCAAAGTTCCGTCGCAATGATCACCCAGTTCTTCGGTTGCACCGATCTCACCAGATCCATCTCTCTGATTGCACCAGTTCCGTCGTCATTCAGTTGTCCGTTCGGCCAGATCTCATCACCGCCAACTCCTTTCTTCCGCCTGTCATTTGCAGTTTCTTATGCTGAGAGGATTTTCAATTTTAAAAATATAAAACTTGAATATATTTTTGTTGTGTATTCTTTTTCACATGTTTGTTTAGACCTATGGCTTCTATGGAGTTGGCAGATCTTTTTCCAGAACTTGAACCACGGGTTAGAGCCCCTTCAATCCAAACTGACTCTCACATGGATGGACTTTCGAAACCCAAACCAGTTATGAAATCTTATTCCCATGCAATCTCCTCCATTATTGCTCTGGTTTCTTCAACTCTGAAGAAAAAAGGTTATTATGTTGCAGTCAAAGTCAACCTGAAAGCTTACGAAGAACAGTTGAAACTTTACAGTTACTCTCTTATCAGCCGAGTTGTCTTATCAAAGGGGGAGGAACCATGAAAGATATTGGCTCTTAAAGAAAAACTACAATCTATTTGGAAATTGAACTCTTAATGACGTCTTATCTCTCTTGGAAGGGGATTCTTCCATATACTTTTGAATTCTGAGGACGATAAAGCACAAGTTTGGGGCATCAGATCACTTCATTTGAAACCTGGAATTTTAAGGCTTCAGCCATAGACTCAGAATTTTAATCCCAACACACAACGCACGACGAATGCTCAAATATGGGTGCGGTTTTATGATTTGCCTTTGGAATTTTGACACCTTCAAATCCTTTCAGACATCGCACGTGGGATCAGAATTCCTCTAAAGTTTGACAGGGCTACCCTAGAGGGTGATTATGGCCACTTTACTCGTATGTTGATTTATGTTGACCTTTCTAATTCCTTGCTTGATTCCATCATGATAGAAGTTGGGGAAGATTGTTTGTTTCCGACTCTTTACTTTGAGAATGTTCCAAGTTTCTGCTTAGTTTGTTGCTCTATTGGTCATTCGACCGCCTCATGCCATCATGTGACCCGATTTACAGGAAATGTCACCACCGAACCAAAAAATAAGAATCCGGAAAGGGAAAGATCCATAATTAAACAAGAGTACAGACAGAAACACAAGTCAAGAGATGTTCTGACCTCTCATGTCTTTGAGAATATCAAGTCAGGTATTGATGTCATTGCGACTAAGCCCGATGAAGCTGCAACTTCTCTTCCAAAAAGACAACTTTAGACCCGGCTGCCTTTTCTAGTTCCCTCAAGCCAATCATTCCTATTGGACAAGGGGAGGCCTTGAAGAACGCTATTTTTTTGGATGATTCCATGGACCCATTACACTCTGCGTAGGTAGATATTGATACCAGGACAGATCCTGTAATTGCTCATTTGGAGCCCTTGATAGATCCTTTCATGGTAGAGCCACATTTGCACACTATTGGGGGTGAAGTTAGCTCTGACACTGATAGTGAAGGCATCGAATCAGACTTTAGTCATCCCACAACTTTAGACATCACAGGTATTCAAGGTGGAGTTTCTTGGGCAGATCAATTGGAGGATTCAGGTTGGAAG
Organism: Acer negundo; assembly: GCA_035582765.1. Classification (NCBI taxonomy): domain Eukaryota; kingdom Viridiplantae; phylum Streptophyta; class Magnoliopsida; order Sapindales; family Sapindaceae; genus Acer; species Acer negundo. Next base: position 32,680,125 of record CM069241.1, on the reverse strand, counting down.
GAGGTTACTGCTAAAAAAGGTAAGAAAAATAAAACTCAGGTTACCAATGTTGTTTCGCCCAAAACTAGGGCCGCTAAAAATAAATTGTTACATAAATGATTGTCCTTTATTGGAACTGTAGAGATATTGCAAACAGTGATACCCAACGTACTTTGAAAGACTTTTGTTCTTGTCATAGACTGAATTTTGTTTGCATTGCTGAACCATTGTGTGCTTTTAATTCAATTTCTCCTACTTTTTGGCGCTCTATGGGGTTACACTTTATTTGTGCTAATGCTAGTGGTACTCCTAGTATGTGGATTTTTAGGTCTACTACTTTCCAAGATACTATTTTTGTTCTGTCTCACTCTCAGCATGTTACTGTTTCTACTAATTTTTGTGGGATTGTCCATCGGAACTCTTTTATTTATGCTAGTAGATCTCTTTAGAGCTCTCTTATGGACATTGCTAGTTTGAATGATCTGTGGCTTGTGCTTGAGGATTTCAATTCGGTTCTAGGAGCTCATAAGATGACTGATAACGTTTCTACTATCTCATGTGATGATTTTCATGCTGCTTTAACGGTCTGTGATCTTGTTGACATTGAAACAAAAAGAGTTTTCCATACCCGGATCGACCGAGGTAGGCGTGGTATGGTTCTTTCTCGATTAGACAGAGCTGTATGTTCTCGTTCTTTTCAACTGCTTGGTCACATATAGCTTGTGTTACCTTGCCTAGATCTCATTCAAATCATCACCTTTTATTGGTTTCTTGTTTTGCGGGGTTTAGCCAGGTCCACGGCCCTTCAGGTTTCAAGGTATGTAGGTTTCTCATCCTTCCTTCCTTAATTTGGTTAGATCGGTTTGGTCATCCACTTTTACTAGGAGTGGTATTGGGGTTGTGATTCAGAAGTTGAAGCTGTTAAAAAAGGTCTTGATGAGGTGGAATTGGAAGGTGTTTGGGGATATTGCCTTGTATGTCACTAATACTAATGAGAATGTGATGTTTATTCAAGGCATGATTGGTTCTGAAGGTTTTTCAGACAATCTTTTTCGTCTTAAGACTGTCGTTCTTGCAGATTTGGATAGTGTTATAAAACAACAGAAGATTTTTCTGAAAGAGAAATGTAGAGTCAGGTGGCCTATTGAGGGTGATCGGAACTCTAAATTTTTTCATTCACTGTTGAATCGTAGAGGTGGTAGTAAACCCCTTTCCTCTATTCAAATTGGTGAAACTACTTCTTATGATCCTGTTGAAATTAGTGAACACGTTTCCTCTTTTTATCAGAATCTCTTTTCGGATCCAGGCAACGAGAGTTCATACTTCTCTTTAATTCGGGATCATGTGCTTTCATTAGTTATTGTTGATGAGAATGCTTCGATTCTTCGGGTTCCCTCTTTTGATGAAGTGAGGAGTACAATTTTTACCATGGATCCTCTGAATGCTCCTGGTCCTGGTGGTTTCTTGGGCATATTTTATACTCATTGTTGGGAAATTGTGGGACATGATGTGGTTTTAGCTGTGCAAAAATTTTTTCACACTGGTTGAGTTTTTCCGGGTTTGAATTCTAATTTCTTGGTTCTTATTCCGAAGACTCCGAGTGCTCTCTTAGTCGATTAGTTTCGCCCGATTGCTCTTGGTAATTTCCTGTTTAAGGTTATCACTAAGATTATTGTTGACCGCTTGGTTGAAATTTGCCCCCGCGTTATCTCCCCAAATCAATTTGGTTTCATTAGGGATCATCAGATTGGAGACTGTATTGCCAGTGTTTTTGAATTTTTTAATGTGTTGAATAATGGTAGTCACGGTGGGCACTTAACTTTAAAAATTGACATTTGTAAGACTTTTGATTTCATTAGTTGGCATTTTCTCTTCAAAGTCCTTCGGTGTTTTAACTTCTCTAAGGGTTTTATTGGATGGGTTGCGGCTATTTTTTATTCTGCTAGGATCTCAGTTCTTATTAATGGTTCCCCTTAGGGCTGCTTCCCATGTTCGCGTGGTGTACGAAAGGTGATCCTCTCTCTTCCCTTCTTTTTCATTTGGCGGAAGATTTTTTAAGCAGATACTTTACGCATCTAATAGATTCGAGCTCTATGACTTCTATCTCTTCTCCGGTTGGGATGCGTGCCCCTTTGCATTTCTCTATACTGATGATGTTATCCTCTTTTGTCGGGCTTCTCCTTAGAATTTGTAAGTGATTTTAGATGTTTTTGCTCTTTAAGGATCTCTCTCTGGTCAATGTGTTAATTGGGAAAAATATTCCATTTTCTTTGGCAGAGGCATCTTTGGGCCTCGAATTACTGATTTTCTTTCAATGTCTAGGATGCGTAAGGGCGGTGATTTAATAACTTATCTAGGGGCCCATCTTTTCACTGGTGTGTTTAAACGTCGTTGGCCGATCCCTTAAGCTGATAAAATTAAAAGTAAATTAGAATTATGGAAGGGTTTCTCTCTTTCAATGGCAGGTAGGTTATGTCTTATTAATTCAGTGATTATAGGTTCCTTCCTGCATTCATTTCAGGTTTATCATTGACCTTTTTCTCTTTTGAAAGATTTAAATGCTACTATCTGGAATTTTTGTTAGGACTAGATCGATCGATAGTCATAAATCAGTCCAAGTTGCTTGGAAATCTTGCTGTAGGCGTAAGGATAATGGTGGTATTGGTGTTAAAGACCTTGGTATTCTTAACAATGCCATGCTTAATAAGTTCACTTAGAGGATGTTGACTGGGGAGTCCTTCGTATTCATATATCTTCAGACTCGATTTTTCACCCAGGATCACAGACCTAGAACGTGGTATGTTGTTTCTTCTGTTTGGCATAGTCTAAAATTACATTATACTCCTCTGATGATTGAGTTTAGGTGGTTGGTTGGTCGTCACTCTAAGGTTCATTTTTGGATGGATAACTGGTTGAGAGATCCGTTGATTGACCTGATTGAGGATAGGTCTTTGTTACAACCTCCGCTGGATTCGGTTGTTGGTAATATTAACTCAGATGCTACGGGTTGGAATATTCCCGATTCTTTTCAAGCTTCTCACATAGATATTGCTTTTGAAATTGAAAAGGTGTTGGTAAACACTAACCCAAACTCATCAGTTTGGACCTGTTCCTTGGATGATGTTGTTTCTTGTAAATCTGCTTATGATTCTCTTTCTGAGGTTAGGAGTTCTGTTTTTTTGGGGTAAGCATATTTAGGCATCTTTTATTCCTCATTCTCGCTCTGTTCTCATTTGGCACTTGTTTCATGGTAAAATTCATACGGACATTGCGTTGCGTGCCAGAGGTTATATTTCTCTATCTCATTGTCGGTTTTGCTATGCTGTAGATGAAGACTTAAGTCATCTGTTTCTTGACTGTTCTTTTGTTCGTGGGTTGTGGGATGTTGTTTCCTCTACTTTTGGCCATAAGCTTAGGTTGAATGGTACTTGTTTGGACATTTGGCAGGAGGCAATGAGGGTTGTCTTTAGCACTCAAATGAGTGCTCTCTGGCGGGTTTCAATCATCACGATTTTTTGGGTGGTGTGGTTCCTCCAGAACCAAGCTACCTTTAAGGTGGCGAGCCTGTTTTTACCGATGCTCTTTCCTTGATTTGATGTTCCATTCTCGAGGTAGACTCTCTTCAGTCTAGCACTATGAGGAATTCAGTAGATGAGCTTCAGACTCTTCAACGGCTTCATGTCTCTAGTCGTTCTTCTAAGGCTCCTCGCATTTTAGAGGTTAATTGGCGCCCTCCCCCGTCGGGCTGTCTAAAGCTAACACGGACAGGGTTGTTTTTGGTAGTCCTGGTCTTACTGGTTGTGCAGGGGTTTTTCGCACATGCATGGGTTTCGTCAAAGGTTGTTTTGTTATTCCTCTTGGTGTCTGTTTTTCTTTTAAGGCTGAATTGGCTGCTGCCGTACACACTATTGATTATGCTTGGACTTTTGGTTGGTGTCGGTTATGGTTGAAGAGTGATTCGACTTTTGTAGTGGATATCCTTCGTTCTAGGTCTCGTAAGGTTCCTTGGCGTTGACGCCCTGCTTGGGATAGGTGTTTGAGATTAATCTCTCAAATGGACTTTGATATCACTCATATTTATCGAGAAGGTAACCAAGTTATAAATAGTTTAGCATCTAGGAGCCCCATTATCATCTCTCCTACATGGTGGTGGACCGCTTCGAATTATTGCAACCTTTTTATTTTCAATGATTTTTGTAACAGACCTTCTTTTAGGTTCTGTTAACCTATTTTCTTCTTCTGTTTTCTGTTCTCTTTCTTTTTTCTTAATAAAATGTTGGGATGAGGTTAATTCCGATCCCTAACAACCTTATCAAAAAAAAAATATATATTATTAATATATTCCTATTTTTTAGGTTCATTACCCTATAACTAAGCAATATTAAAAAAAGGCCCTTCAATATATTTTTATTAGTAATTTTAATTTCTTTTTAACAGTATCTTCAAATTTTATAAATAAGGGTCATACTGGCTACCTAACTGGAACAATAACGTTATTGAATTTAATAACTACCATTCGATTGGATAAAAGGAAGTCTAATTGATGTTATTAAAAATTGAAATTAGTGTCTTTTATTACAGTAAAAACTTGAAACCATTTCAACAGGGTTATTTTTTTTTTTTTAAAGAAATGATAATAATAAAAGATAAGAAAGAATATAGGTAATGAATAATTAAAACTTACATAAAAAATGAATAAATTTTTTTAAAAAAATTAAAAATTTATCGGATTTCTATTAAAAAAATAATCCAATTACATTTTTTTATCATCACCGCATACATATTAATTACAATTTTTTATGTAAAACTTGTTATATAGTACGAATATTTTGTTACCTATATAAAATAAGTTGTTACATGATACGATAACGTTGTTACAACCTACAACTTTATCGTTACACATCACACCAATGTGAAATTGTTACCACAAACGTTTTAATTCTAACTTTCTACGTGAAATTTGTTTCAAAACACATATATTTTGTTACCCATATAAATCGAGTTGGTATATGCAATAAGAAATTAAGTTGTTACGAGCTACGACTTTAATGTTACACATCATACCAAATTTGTTACAACATTAAATTGTTACCACATATATCTTAATTACAATTTATTTTTATGTAAAACTTGTTACACAATACGAATATTTTGTTACCCATATAAATTGAGTTATTACATGATACAAAAACATTGTTACAGTTTACAATTTTATCGTTACATATCACACTAATGTGAAACTTACCACAAACATTTTAATTATAACTTTCTACATATAACTTGTTACAAAACACATATATTTTGTTACCCATATAAACCTAGTTGTTATATACTATGACAAAGTTGTTACGAGTTACAACTTTATTGTTGCACATTATGTAAAATTTGTTACAATATTAAATCGTTACCACATACATATTAATTGCAATTTTTTATGTAAAAATTGTTATATAGTATGAATATTTTGTTATCCATATAAAATGAATTGTTACATGATACGACAATGTTGTTACAATCTACAGTTTTATCGTTACATAACACATCAACGTGAAATTGTGGCCACAAACACTTTAAGTATAATTTTCTATGTAAAACTTGTTACATAATATAGATATTTTCTTACCCATATAGCCGAGTCATTACGAGCTACAAGCCCACAACTTATTTGTTACACATCATCTCAAATTTATTACAAAGTGAAATTGTTACCGTACATGTCTTAATTACCCAACTTTTCATCCAAAATTTGCAAATTATGTTGCAAGTAGTTTATCATATAAAAAAATAAAAAATAAAAAAAAAATACTTAAAAATATTTAATTTAATTCAAAAATATTACGTTACAAACTTTTTATAAAATTAAATCAAATTAATATTAAATTCAAATTGTATTACATCAAAAATATTATAATTTTTGAAAAATAAATTTCAAAAAATTATAATAATTTAAAATATAAAAATTCCATTTTAACTATTTAAAATATATTATATTATAAATATTTAATTAAATTAAATCCAAATTAAAATAATTTAAAATATCACAAATTAATTTAAATCATGGGAGTTTATTTTGTGGATATGCATAATCCATATCTAATTATCATTTAAAATTATTTAAATTAAATTAAATTAGTTTATTACATTTTTATAATAAATTTAAAAAAATACAAAATAAAATAACTTGAAAGCAATTGGTTAACATGTTATAACCAGTTACCTCATCATTTTTAAAGTGTTTGACTGCCACATGTCAATCATACATTGGAAGATCCTTGTAATAAAATTCCAATAACGTTATTGAGATTTAATCTCCCAACAATGTTGCCATACCTTATAAATAAAAGAGGCCCCTAATATTTCAGCTTTTTGAGGCTCTAAGCACATGTCTTGCTTGCTTATGCCTATAGTCGACACTGCCAAATGCCATTACAACCTCAACACTATTTGAAATTTGAATGAACCAACCATTTTAGCCTTATGTAGACATACAGAGAGCGCTGGATGAGACTAAAAATGTTTCAGGTTCAAATTGCCACCACTGCAAATGGTATATCAAAAAAAAATTACAATTTGTTTTCTCTAATTACCAACTTTAAACTATAAATTGCACATCCTTCTTAGATCAGATGGTATATATGCCCCCTTCCACGTTATTGGTGAGCATTTAAATCTCACTATACACATTTTATAGAAATGAGTGATGTGTTTTATCCCGAGTTGTAAAGTACAATCTTTCGATTGTGGGAGTACATATCAGGACCTCATAAATTTGTTCAATATCAGATTTCAAAAAATAAAGTTTAAATTACAAATTTAATATGAACTTGAAATCTTAAAAAGGTGGTGGGGTGATTTTACTTAGAACCCTTACTATTTATCTTCAATGAATATGAGTATAGGTGAGCACCCAAACCGTAAAACCGATCAACCCGCTCAAACCAAACCATTTTAAGCGGGTTGGTTTGGTTTTGTTAAATAAAAAAAATTGATTTGGTTGTTTTTTAGCAAACTGATTGGTTTGGCTTAGTTTGCAGGCTGTGTATTATCAAATCGTATAACCCAACTCAAACCATTACAATTATATACTCTTCTTTTTAAATGTACAATTACATACTTAATATATTTATAAATTTATCAAATAAAATAATAAATTAAAATTTATCAATTACATACCTAAATTATTTTAACATTTTACATTTACCATTCCATCAAAAATCAAAAGACATTTCAATGTTTTGTTGGGTGGGTTTGGTTGGTTTCAGTTGTTAGAGCCCAGAAGTAATGTGATTAAATGGTCAAACTTTGATTAGACGGTCTCAGATTGCATGTTGGTGGTAGAGAGATTTGGGTTTTGGTATCAACCATCTATTGAACCAATTTGTTTAATAGATATGATGAGAGAGAAAGTTAGAGAAAGAAGCTCCAATCTTATGCATGGCTATGAAGGAGACCGGATAGCTCATGAGAGGTTCAAAGACTTTAGGAAGAATATGGTGTCCATTTTTTGGATAATCTGAATGATCAGGTGGATGCAATATGTATATGGGGCATCTTCAAGCCGTTCGGCAAAGTCAGGGACGTGTATATTATGGAGGTTGATAGTACAAGGAAGATAGGCTATGCCTTTGTGAGGTTTGGTTTGGTTCGATGGAAGAAGCAAAGAAGGTTGTTGATTTGACCAATGGTGTGGATGTATATGGAAATCCTATAAGGGTTGAGGTGGCAAAACATTGATGGAACAGGAGAAGAAGGTCAAGCCTGAGAAATGGTAAGACAGATCGGGTGTTTAAGGATGATTGAGATTTGGCAAAAGACAAGAGTGCCCAAAGCTGTAAAGAGGGTCGACATATGTCCTTTACGGAAGTGGTTGGAGGCAACAAACAAAAGGATTATGCACAAGAAGAATGAGTAGAATGGAAAGAGGAGTGGTAGAGCAAGCAAGACAAGAAGAGAATCCCAGAAACTGTTCTGATGGAGACTCATTCGTCAAAAGTTCAATGGCTAAAGTATTATGCCATAAGGGAGCTAAAAAACTTCTCAACGGTGGTGAATGTTAATCAAAGGCTTAAAAGTAGAGGTTTCCATTTTCAGTCTTCTTATATGGGAGGGAAACTCATTCTTTGGAGGTTTGAGTCTATCTATAATAGTGAAGGTTTTATCAAAACTAGATTCTTCTGGGGTGATTCATTTATTTCAATGAGCAAACGGTCATCTAGGATGACGCCTAAGACACATCCGGAATGGATTAGTTTAGGCAGGATTCCGCTGAACGTTTGGGCTAACTCTGCTTTTAAGCAAATTGGTGGTTTGCTAAGAGAGGTTTTGCTGATTGACGAAGAGGCCTCTAGGAGAAACAGGTTAGACAGAGTAAGAATGCTAGTCTGCTTACCGAACGGGAGTATTCTTCCTTAGAAAATCTCAGTACATGAAAGAACTGGAAAGTTTGATATATTCGTGGAGAATGAAATTAGACTAGTTGAAGATGGCTGGCTGAAGATATTTCTGGGATTGAATCAAGTGAGATTTTCAGGAGATGATGATGAATATCTGAATGAGGTAAATTCAAAGTCTATTTTCTCTGTAAAAGAGGAAGATGTTTCCACTTTTTCTAGATTTGAAAATGGCATAAAAAAGAAAATGAGGCTAGGGGTAGGCTGGCCTGTGATGGTGATGTTTGTGGAGAAAGTAACAGGCTGAAAAGAATCACTCAGCTAAATAGGAAAGATGACAGGCATGAGATGGAGAGCAGGGTTAATCATGGCTCAAAGCAACATAGAAAGGGTAGTATGGCTGAAATAGGAAGAAACAAAGACAAAGGAAAATATGCATTTGTTTGAATTTTTAAAAAGCGACCAGATGTGAAGGATAATATGAATTCTAAAATTGTCATTTCTACCTACAATGGGCAGAAGTAGTTTTCATCATCTTCTGATTCAGATGTGAAGGAGGGCCAATTTTTAGATTTTAAAATCTTGAGGAGTGAATGTTCAAAATGTAAATCTCAGTATTTGGTGGCTTGTGCTAATGGGTTAAGTAAGAAGGGGGCCCAATCCTTAAGCCCTCATGATGATTAGAGGATTGGATCAGTTGATAGCCTAACTCATTACTTGATAGATATGGGCACATCTGATGGCCAAACTTTAAATGAAGTGGCTATAACTGAAACATATATCAAATTTGGAGTTTTGGGCCTTGATTAATGACATGGAGAATAGGGAGGGTCCAATTCGTCAGCATGGTGGAGATCCTTTTGATCCACAAAATATAGAGAGAGCCAGTCAGAATATGAAGTTGGGGAGGAATGGTTACAAGGAGAGTCGACCACTGCTACTAAATAAGGAAACTCATTCAAGTAAGAAGAGTCGGCATGAGAAGAGCCTTATTATGCCATGGATTCTGGAAATTAAGCTAGCCAAGGTGGTGGAAGAGGGTGTGTTAAAAGGGTATGACTTCAATGCTCAGAATGCAGAAAGAACATTTAAGGAGATCAATGATGGAGCAAAGGATTTGGCACCACCTAACAATATCAATGCTAGTTCGCCTGATATAGGATGAAAGCTTAGAGGTTGAAATATAAAAGGTTCTAGAAGTTGGTTATGCGTTGTGATTCTACTTCAACGGCAGAGCATCGGATATGGCAGAGGTAATTTCAAGAAAAGAAGTTGAAGATAAGGAATTACTGGAAGTTGTAGGCAGGAGATGACCGGTTGTGCTTTTAGGTATGGGTTTCTTGTGTTTTATGATTATTCTGTCATGGAATGTGAGAGGTCTTGGTAGAGAGAAGAAAAAAAAGGGCGGTCAGAGGTTTAGTTAACTCTGTTAAGCCAACTCTTTTACTTATTTAAGAAACCAAGCTAAAAAATTTTGACAGCAACATTATTAAGGGTATCGGTGGTTCATATCTTAATAGAGGGGTGGGGGTTGATGTTGTTGGAGCCTCTGACGATATCATTACACTGTGGAATAAGGATTGCTTTAAAGTTCAGGATTGCATAACTCATATACAATGCATAATTCTGGATGGGACCTTGGTAAAGCTAAATAAAACAGTAGTCATTTTTAATATTTATGGCTCTTCTATTCAAGGTGAAAGAATGGAGTTATGGGAGGTTATATTGAGAGCGCAAAATGATCTTCCCGGAGTTTGACGCATTGGGGGGGGGGGGGGGGATTTCAATGCGGTGTTAGAAGTGAATAAGAGAAAAGGCGATGGAATTTTCTTAGGTGCTGTTAGGAGTTTCAACTGGTTCATCCTCCAAACAAGATTGGTGGACATACCACTTCATGGCATGAGTTTTACATGATCCAGTAATAGGGAAAGGGAGGCTTGGTCAAGGTTAGATAGGTTCTTGTTATCCCTCGAATTGTTGACTTGGATGCCATGATTGGTTCAAAAAGGTTTGCCTCAGAGTCTATCAGATCATAATCCTATTTTGCTTTATGAGACTGACAGTAGTTAGGGACCGAGTCCGTTTCGTTTCTTTAATTGCTGGCTTGAGGAAAAAAAGTTGATAAGTGGGGCCATTAAAGGTTAGAAGGAGTGCAAGGCGGTTGGTTGGAAAGGTTTTGTTCTTTTTTATAAAACTAAAGCCTCTAGAGGATATATGAAGAAATGGTGTGAAACCAATAAGCGGAAAATGGTGGGGTCGAAGAGCTTTAAAGATAAGTTGTGCCAAATTGACAAAAGGGCTGCTAAAGAAGGTTGGAGTGATAATTTGAGAACGGAGCGGCTCAAGTTAATAGAAGGTTTGTGGAAGAGTTTTCGGAGAGAAGAACAAAATTGGCTCCAAAAGTCGAGAGTCAGGTGGATCAAAGAAGGAGACAAATACAAAATTCTTCCATTGTGTGGCTAGTGAGAGGCAAAGCCACATTCCCATAAGAGAAATTATTTTGGACATGATTAGATGCACGAAGGTCTCACAAGTTAGACAAGATTTTTAACTTTTTCAAGAAACACTATAGGGTAGAGACATGGATTAGGTTGAGAATGAGAGGCAACAATCTTAAGAAAATTTTAGTTGAAGATAGGAATGGCCTTAAGGGAGTTTTTAGTAAGGAAGAGGTGTTGCATGCCTTATTGAGTTGTGGTGGGAATAAGGCACCGGGGCCTTATGGTCTTAATTTGAATTTCATCAAGGCTAAATAGGGGGATATTGAACAAGACTTTATGAATTTCATTTCAGAATTCTAAAACGATTCTTCAATTGTCAAGGATATAAACCATACTTTCATTGCTCTCATCCCAAAAGTAGGGAAACCGGAATGTATGAAGGATTTTAGGCCTATCTGTCTGGTGGGGTAAATGTATAAAACTCTCTCAAAGATTCCAGCAATAGGCTCAAGAAAGTGATGGACTCAATAATTGGTGAATCTCATATGGCGTTAGTTAAGGACTGTCAAATTCTAGATAGCTTTGTGATTGCGAATGAAATCATTCACCATTAAAAGAAAGATAAGGAAGGGGGTCTTCTTGTGAAGCTTGACTTTGAAGTTTGAAAAGGCCTACGACAGTGTTGACCATGGTTTTCTAAATCATATGATGAAAAATGGGATTTGGGGAAAGGTGGAGAGAATGGATTAGAGTGTGCATTTCAACTCTGTTGATGTTAGTCTTGGTAAATGGTAGTCCTACTGATCAATTCGGAATTGTGAAAGGGTTAAGGCAAAGCAACCCGTTATCTCCCTTTCTCTTTAATATTGTGGTGGGATGGTTAAACTGTTTGCTCCATAAAGCTTGTCATTTAGGCATGATTGAGGGAGAGACTTTTGGAGGTAATGCTACCCATATTTCGCACCTTTAATTTGTGGATGATACGATTCTTTTCATTAAGCCTAAGGTGGAGTACTTGTGCAATTTAAGAAGGATTTTGCGGTGCTTCAAGTTGGCTTCGGATCTTCGTATCAACTTCTATAAATCGTGTTTGGTAAAAGTCGGTAAGATAAGGAAGTGGAAGCCGAGCAATGGGCTTTTCGATATCCAGATGCAACAAAGCCTCTCTTCCCATTATGTATCTCAGCTTTCCACTAGAAGCTAGGCCTTCCACTAAGTCCTTTTAGGATCCCATCATTTCAAAAATTGAGAGTCCCCTTGCTCCCGGGAAAAAGAAGTTTTTATCTAAAAGTGGGAGGTTGGTTCTAATTAAAGCGGTTATTTCAAGCATATCGAATTACTTCCTTTCGGTTTTCAAAATTCCAGTGAATGTTGCCTAAAGAATTGAGAAGCTTCTAAGAAGTTTCTTTTGAGGATGGTATTGAAAAGAAGAAGCTACATGCGGTAAATTTGGTGGAGCTGTGTCGTAGCAAAACCAATTGAGGTTTAGGGGTGGGGAGAATCGTTGATAAAAATAAAGCCTTACTTGCTAAGTGGGTTTGGCGTATCGAAAGAGAAACCAACTCTCTTTGGAGAAAAGTTATTTGTGCCAAATACAATATTCAATATCAAGTGCTTGAATGGGAGTGGCGTTACCCTATAAAGGATTCTTACTTCATTAAAAGAGTTGGAAACCTTTTGAAGATGGGTAGCTTATCTGTAACAGTACTGGGGGCTAAGATGAAGACAGTATTAAGCAGAGGTACATGGTGTCTTTTTAGACTGCAAAAATCTATGATAACATTTTTCTTATGGATGCTTTCCCAAGAATGCATGCCTTGGCAGTTAATAAGAATAGGGCTATCAAGGATTACAGCAAATGGGAGGACCAGACTTAGGTATGGGATATTCAGCCGAGAAGGCCTCCTTTTGTCTGGGAGAAATACCATTGGCAAATGTTTAGAGCCTGCCTTGATAGCACTTAAATGCGATCCCAAATAGTTGATACCATTGCTTGGGAAGAGAGTGTCGATGGCTTATTTACTGTAGGCTCTTTTAGGAAAGGCATTAAGAGACTTGGGTTTGACAATTCGACGGTCTTAAAAGACATTTGGAAGGGTATTTGTCTTGCAAAGATTGAAATCTTCCTTTGGCAGGTGCTAAGAGGTCAAGTTTCCGTGAAAAATGTAATGCATAGGAGTGGAATGTACCATATTGAGGACTTGAATTGTTTCTTGTGTGGAGCAAAGGTTGAGACAATTGATCAATTATTTCTTAAGTGTAGCTGGACGAGAAGAGTGTGAGAGGTTTGCATGAGTTGGTGGGGGCTCAATTGGTGCTTAAGTGAGTCTTCATGGACTGGTTCAGAGCTTGGAGAGGATTTTGTCCGAATCCCAGTTCTAAGAGAATTTGGTGTTCCTTGTTCTTTACTGCTTCGTGGACTGTTTGGGAGAGTCGTAATCAAGCGGCCTTTGAAGTGAAACCAATCTATATAGAGCAAGCCTCTGATTTGAAAAAATTCAGAATGATTTGGTGGTTCAAACATTTCACGAAGGGTTCCTTTGGTAGTCCAAGATCTTTGTGTTAGAAAAAGAAAGGTTAGTTCTAAAAGCATTTGTGATTGGATTCTTTCTACTGTGGACACTTTAAAATTTAATGTGGATGGTTCCTCAAAGGGCAACCCGGGTCCGGCGGGTATTGGTGGGGTGTTGAGAGACTCGAAAGGATCTGTTATATGCATGTTCACCCAATTTATTGGTGATGCCGACTCCAACACTACAGAGATTTCGGCGATTAAGAGGGTTGTCCAGCTGGTAGCTTCAAAGTCTTCGCTTGCTCACCAGGATATCTTCATTGTGAGTGACTCCAAAACAGTCATGTATTGGGTTAACGAAAGTGCCTTTGGTAGTCTGAACCATTTCAACTCCATCTATGTAATCCACAGCAGGCTTAAGTCGTTCCCTCAAGTGTCCGTTGTTTTCAATTCTAGGTCCTTCAATGCCTTTGCAGATAGTCTTGTGAAAAATGGCTCGGGTTCGTGTTCTGAGAGGGATATCACTCATTGGGGTGATTTGTAGTTTCAGGGTTGTTTGCTCTGTTTTCCTGTTTTGATTCATGTGCCTTTGTTTGTGTGGTTTGCGGCTTTGTGTTTATGAGCATTTGTTTCCCCTTGTGGATTCTTCCGGCTTGTTGTTGAATAAATTTTAGCTTTTCAAAAAACAAAAAACAAAAAACAAAAAAACCTAAACTTAGCCTAATTTTATATTGGGCAAATTACACAAACTTACCTTGATTATATCTAAAATTGCACTAAAACCCGTAAAAAATTCATAATAACAATGACCTCCTCTTGACAAGTTGACTAACATTTGACCACGTTAATTAATCATGAAAAATATACAATGTCTGATTTGCCCTTACTCAACATCAGAAAAAATAAGAAAAACATATATTTAAAATTAAATAATATTTAAATGGTTTATAAAATTAAATTAACACAAAATTTATTTATTTATTTTTAAAGATACACATATTTAGGAAAATCTTAAAAAAAAATAACAAAAATTAATAAATAATAGAATTATTAAAAACAATTACAATTTTAAAATATAAAAAAATTAATGGATAATATAAAATTATTAAAAAAACAGTTAATAGATAATTAAAAAAATTATATAAATAAAAAATAAAAAATAAAAGAAAAGAAATCTGAATCGATCTTCATGGTTTCAGACCGCGATAGAGATAGACCGGATCTCCACACGCTCGGCGAGACGATGACTCAACAATAAACCTCCATCTAAGAATCATTTTAATGTTATTCGGACCTCCAAACTGAGGGTTTTTTTTTTTTTCATCAAATAACATTAAAATGATTCTTAAGATGGAGGTCCATCGTTGAGTCACCGTCTCATTGAACAAGTGGAGATCCTGACCATCCAGTCAATCTCCATCATGGCCTGAAAAACCATGGAGATTGTTTCAGATTTATTTTATTTTATTTTTTATTTTTTATTAATATAATTTATTTTTTTTATTATCTATTAACTGTTTTTTTATAAATAATTTTCTATTATCCATAAATTTTTTTATGTTTTAAAATTGTAACTGTTTTTTAATAATTCTATTATCCATTAATTTTTGTTATATTTTTTAAGTTCTTCCTAAATTTGTGTATTTTCTTTAAAAAAAAATTGTGTTAATTTAATTTTATAAACCATTTAAATATTATTTAATTTTAAATATATTTTTTTCTTATTTTTTTGATGTACAGCAAGGGCAAAACAGACATTGTATATTTTTCGTGATTAATTAACGTGGTCAACGGTTAGTCAACTTGTCAAGGGGAGGTCACTGTTATTATGAATTTTTTGTGAGTTTTAGTGTAATTTCATATATAATCAGGGTAAATTTGTATAATTTGCCCTTTTATATTATATTTCTTTCCAAGTTGCCACAAGTTCTAATTTCACTATTTCTTCTCAAAGCTACTGCATCCAAGTTGTTGACACTACCCTATTCTTTTTAAGGGTAAGTAACTATTTCTTTATACTTATTTTTCAAACTATTAGTTTAAATATATATATATATATATATATATATATATTAATGTTTCGTACAAACACTCATTTTTTCATAATTGTATGATTATGTTCATTCTTCATATTACATAATTCAGCTCTACCAAACTCTCTAAAGAAATTATAGTAATTGTTTTTATTTTGTTTCCTATATGGGTCAGGAAATGGTAACGATTAAAAGAGTTTTTTTTTTTTTTTTAATTTTTTTTTTAACAATTATAGTTTCGCACTTAATTTAAATATAGTATTATTTTAATTATTTTCTATGAACCGTCAAACCAAAATGATTTTTATTAGTTTGGTTTTACCTTATTATTGGTTCGGTTTGAGTTGTAAAAATCTAACCCGATTAAATAATTGTTTGGTTTGTTTATAGTCAAAACCAACCCATGCCCTTTACAGAAGTTAGTACGAGGGACCAATTTTGGATTTGTGTAAAACATGAGGATTAATTTGGTCAAAATGACAGATTTTCACAAATGACTTTAAATTAAGAAAAAAGTTCAAGTTTTATTTGGCTATTGCCATTTACAATATTTATAGAAATCCTCTCTACAAGATAAGTTAGCTAACGGAAATCAAAATCCCTAAGGGTGTGTTTCTTAGGGATGAAAAGAGAGAGGAAAGAAAAGGGTGGAGGGAAAAAGGAGAAGAAAATGGGGAAATATGTGTTTGGTATGGAGAGAAAAATTGAAGGAAGGGAAAATATAGAGGAAAAATTTATGGGTGGGACCCAAAAATTTTAATCCTCCCAAAAGTGGAAGGAAAATGGAGAAAAAGAGAGAAGGTTTTTTGGGTTGACTTAAAATTACAAATTTGTCTATATCTTTTAATATATAAAATATAATGTAAGGGTAAAATAGTAAAATTGATAATAATAAAAAAAAAATCATTTCTTTCCTTCCTATTTACCAAGCAGCTCAAGGGAAAATTATTTTATTTTCCTTCCCTCATGTTTTCTATCCCTCCAAATATTTCTATCCTTCTTATTTTCTTTTCTCCCTACCAAACACACCCTTAGGGTCTGTTTGGTAGGGAGTAAAGAAAGGGTGTGTTTGGTACGGAGGAAAGAAAATAGGAAGGATAGAAAGATTTGGAAAGATATAAAACATGAGGGAAAGAAAGAATCTTCTTTATCAATTTTATTAATTTACCCTTGCATTATAGTTTATATATTAAAAAAAATGGACAAATTTGTAATTTTAATTAAAATGGACAAATTTGTAGTTTATATATAGAAAACTATCATTTGCCAGAGAATAAATAATTTGTTTAAAATCAAAAGCAGAAGACTTTCAGAGAGTTGAAGATCCAATACGTTCAGCCACTTTCCCGCAGAGAGATAAGATATACAAAGAGTCTAGTTTCACCAGCTCGTGATGCTGGAAATGACAATGAGAGGTTAGACATATACAGCTTATGTTAATTTGTGAATTCATATATATATATATATATATAACTTCCATTGTTACATTTATTTATCTTTTTTACATTCAATTTCTTTCTCTCTAGTATCAATTTGTTTCTTTTAATTATAATATTATGTTCGGATTGCACTTTGATTTCTGTTTGGAACTCCTATCAATTGTTTTTCATGCCCATTAGCTTTGAAATTTTTGCATGCCTCGTCAATTATAGATTTGTTAGTTGGACATCGATCAATTTCTGTTTGGACATAGATTTGTTAGTTGGACATCGTCAGTTATCAATTGAAAGTGCTTGAATGAAAAACCATCTATGTACAAGAACAAAAGCATGTTTTTTAATCCAAAAGCTCACTTTCAATTCATAGCTTGTCACAATTATGTAATAAGAGAAGAAAATCACAAGTAGAAATCTAGAATAGAAAGGAATATAAGAAAACCTCACATCCCACATCGAATAAATAAGAAATGTGTAAAGATGCCTAACTTATATAAAAAGGAGAAGAATGCAAAGGAAAATATACTTACTTAGTTACTTGGACACGTGTTATGGGTCACGGCCCAATACTTTACAATGTCATTTTTAACATATTTTTTTTTAATTATAAATTAAACGTTATTTTTTTGAAAAAAAAAATAATAAATAAATAAATAAATAATTCCGATTCAAAACCGCCGGTTCCAGGTTCCGGTGGAACCGGAATCGCCGGTTCGGAACCGGAACCGGAACCTTACCACCTCTGTCAAACATTTTACTTAATAGTGGTTTGATCGCGAGAGGGACACATTTGATTACTTTTGAAAAGTCAGTGACTTATTTAGTACTTTTGAAAAATATGGGGACTAATTTAATCAAAAACGAAAAAGTCACAAACTACTTATAATTAAGCAAAAAGTTTGGGATTTATTTGGTAATTAAACTGTTATAAAAATTCATGTGAAGATTTTAAGAGTGAACAAATATCGAAGGTCAAAACATGTGAAGATGCCTTGAATTTCATCCGACATAATTGTTAATTACATGTTGTTTGTTGTTATTCGTTTTATGTTATGACGTTATGTATTGTGAATCGTTAACTTCCCCAACACAAATAATTAACATCTTCAGATTCGATTAAAAGATAAGACAAGAAACTCTTCCTCCTTGAAGACGTTGATTTTCGGAAGACAAAAACTCCATACATCACAATCCTAAGATGCTAACATTCGCATATCACCTCTTAGTAAAATTGGTAGTGTATCTTTCTTCCACATATGTGGTAAGGGATTTAAATCCCACCATACACATTTTATAAGTCTGTGTGGGGAGTTTTCTTCCCAAGTTGTGGAAGTAGTTATCTCCGGTTATAGGATTAGATATCCAGACTGCACATGTATTGCTTGATCTTGACAGATCACAACTGTCCTATTGTAATAACCCTTGTAATACTTGACAAAAAGAAAAAGAAAAAGAAAAATGCTAAGATTCTTAAACCCATCACAAATCATTTTAATATGTAGAGATCAAAAAACAAAATTTATTTCAACTATTTAAATAAAATACAGAACCCGTATAGTCCCATACTCCCATCACAAATCATTTTAATATGTAGAGATCAAAAAACAAATTTTATTTCAACCATTTAAATTAATTAAAGAACCGGTATACTTGTAAGGATAGTTATATCAGAGAGTTATTATCTTTTAGTTTATTATTTTATTTTTAATATTTAATTTTCGTAAACATTTGTATTAAAATCCAATAACTAACAAACTAAAACTAATAACTATACAGTAGTTAAATCTTCTTCTTCTTTTTTTTTTTTTTTTTTTAAATAACTTTAAATAGTATTTATTTGTTTATATATAAAAACAAATATCTCTAAATAAAGGATGTAATTTTACGATATGGTATGTTTTAGAGGTATTATCCGATTCAACAGATTTAATATTAAACTATACGAATTAATATAATTTTTTAAATTTTTAAATATGACAGGAAAGAATTCCTTTTAATGTACGATATATTTATTATAATCACGTATTGTTTTGATATGATCACGTACGACTCACATTCAACCGGTACAAAGTTATATAATATACAATATAATGCTACTTACATGAAAGCACTTCCGTACATTTAAAAACTACAAATTTTACATTTAAATTAATTCGTAAATAACATATATGATACAAATTTATTTGTTAATAGATTGATTGATTAAACGCAAGAGAAATCATGTAATTTGCATATATGATACAAATTTATTTGTTAATAAATTGATTGATTAAACTTAAGAGAAATCATTAAGTATACATAGAGAGACACGTCAAATCACAATGATCCTACAAACACCATCGTAAATCAAATTAAGAGTTTAATACTTGTTCATATTATATGGTCCCTAAACCTATAACTAATTATTTTTAAATTCTACTTAGTACATTACTCCCTCTTTAAAATAAGTAAATAACCACCAATCAATGGCTCCTCACAAACCTGCTCTTCATTTTACATTTTATTTTTTCACAAATAATTGTTTTTTAAATAAAAACACTCGTGACTCGCACGTGCCACATCAAGCGTTACACTCGGCCCAACCCTCCTCCAAATCAACCTTCACTTTCCGGAGTCTGATCACACGCGCCAGCCTCCTTTCAACGGCCACGATCAACTTAGCCGGCACTCCTGAGATCGTCTCGAGCATCCTCAGATTCTGACACGTGGCTACCGACGACGTATCATAACCGCACATTCTCAAACCCAGCCAAAAGGACGCCGCTAAGCAGACCCGAAACGGCAACAATACTGTCATCGTCAGTCTCTCCAAACACAACTCCAACGCTAGACACGCCGCCGAGACAACCGAATTACTGTTTATCCCCAGCCTTCTGCACCAAATCACGAAAATGCCCTCGGCTCTCGAATCCGACGCCGTTTTCCGCTTTTTCCCGGATAATCTCACCAGAACGTTCAGATTGTTACCGGAAACATCCGTCACGGAGCTCGATGAGCTCGCGATCGGTTTATGATCCTCTCTTTTACGTTTCGATCCGGCCGGCTTGATCTTATCAACGAAACCTGTGCTGGAAACACAGACCGACGACGAGGAGGAGGAGGAAATTTCCGGAGTCTCCTCCTCGCAGGACTTGCAGAGAGGCTGCCTCGGAGACTCGGTTCCAGCGGAGACGTAGATTCCGGCTAGAGAGTTGCATTTGAAGCAGAGAGAGTGGCGGAGGTGGCGAGCGACGAGGAAGTTAGCCTGGTGGACGGCGGTGTCGCAGCTCCGGCAGAGGAAGGCGCAGTCCGAGTCGCAGTAGATTGACGCTTGGCGGCCGCAGAGCTCGCAAGTTGTCGCTCCTCCTCCAGCTTTGGCCATCTTAGGTGGTTTCTTATATCAACTATTTTCTGCGAACCAAGAAATTATAATTTTGTGTTTAATCTGAGTTGATCTAACGAAGTAATCCTTTTTTATTGTTATTATTATTATTATAGTTTTCAGTTTTGTGTTGAAATGTTGAAGATTTTGTAGTGAGGGAGAGAGATCAAAGGGAGACCATATGAGGATTCTTGTGGTGAATCAAATGGAAGGAGAGAAAAAGATTTTGTGTGTGTTTTTTTTAGAGAGAGAGAGAGAGAGAGATTTGAGGAGGAAAAAGGTTGGAAAAAAATATGAGAGAGAAAAAGAGAGTGGCGGTGGTGGGTTATTTATAATTTCTTTTTTAATTTTATTTTTTTGGATTGTCAATTCTTTTGTTTTTGTGGTTTTTGGATTTGGATTTGGATTTCTATGGTTGATTCTGTGGTGATCGATAATAGGACTTGTGTTAGTACAAAATGCACATCGTCTGTCCACATAAACCTCGGTGGCCTCGAACTACTCACTTTCTTCTTATTGTTATTATTGTATAACTAGATGTTTTGCAACATTGGACTCTTATTGTTTTATATTTGTGTTTTGATTGTTCAAGTCTTGGTTGTTTTGTTGGTTGTCCCATTACAAGGTCTATCTTCAATCACACCCTATCATAATCCGTATAAGTGATTGAGATTGAAAATTTTTAAGAGTATACATTATTTGTTTTGAACACAAAACTCTACATTTTATGGAGCTTATATAGTATTAAAGCTCTAGTTCAAGTTTAAAACCAAAGATTGTGATGAGCCAAATCAATGGACTATCTTTCAACAAAGAAAATGGGTCATCGGTTTAATATTGTAAATTTCATATTAAGGTAAAACACCTTGATTTCATCCACTAACAAAAGTGTATTTAAATGTAACATTGTTTCTAACCTAATCCCGTTAAAGTAGGATAAGGCATTGAGTCATGCTTAATTCATATTGGTTGACCATTAGACCTACCTTATGACTTATCACGTATGAGACATCTTCATCCTTGTGGGCTCTAATTTACTTATGAGATAAGGCACTAGTCTTGCCATTGTACATCTCCTTTGTTCACCTTTACACATCTTCTATAAATAAAAAAGTTAATCAAATTTATATGATAAGTTCAAGTTTTGATCGGAATCATGTCTCTCCAAATCTAGATTTTTCTCTTTACTTTTAAGAATCAACTTTGGCTACTGAAATTTAAACGTCTGAAATTCATATTAAAACACTCATATTTTCATAAGATTTGTTGTTAGTCGAGATTCGGAATTATCGAAACAAACAGATTCAATCAAGCTAACCATTTTGGTAGAAAAAATGTGTAGTTATCCTAGCCTAATAAGTAGCATACTCACGGCGATAGTTAAATATCGAGTAACAAATTAACAATGGTGAAGAAAAAAACAAACATGAAATCACATGGCACGAAGTATAAATAAAAGAAAATTGAAGTGGATGGGGTGTAAATTAGGTGGAGGTGCTTTATTAAAGGAATAAATATGTGGCTGGTCATCAAAAATATCTGGTGTCATAAGGTGTGTTGTGTTGTAAATAAGGTGTGTTTATCGCCAACTGCGTCAGAGGCAGCGTGACTGTGAATAGAAAACAGTGGGTCCCATACACCAAAAAACAAGAGAACTATACACACTTGGCAAATCACAGCCTCCAATTCGAAGAGAATCTCCGTAGGCCAACACGTGGCGGCGTGCAACCACGTCGTCGTCATTGAAATCGTGTCATGTGTCTTTCACACACGACAACTGTTTCACATGTTCAAGTAACGTCTTACGTTTCCAAATATACCCTCAGCCTATTATATTTTATTGGTTGGCGATCCTTGGTGTAATTTCGTTGTTTTAGTTGTTATTGGTTTGTGCGGTACTGTTTTCTTCTTGTCGTAGATGTTTAATATTATTTTCAGATAATTTTTTTAAATGTTTTATATTTTTCTCACATAATTTTTTCAGATTTTTTATAATATAAGGCTCTTCCATAATATTTTATATTTATATAAGAATCAAATTTTAAGATTTAAGAGTTGAGAAAAAAAAAATATAGAAACAAATTTTAGGTTTTAGGAGATAAGAAAAAAAAAATCAAGAAAACGAATTACCGATGACTAGTAAATATGGATTTTTTTTTTTTAAAGAAAAAAGAAAGGAAAGTGTGGTATTATATTTACTTTATAGAAGTTTTTTTTTTTTTTAAAAAAATTATATCTCTTTAAATAATTTTGATAAAAAAAATTAAATAATTTTAAAAGTTAACATAAATAAGTAAGTAAAGGAGTGACACTACTTTTTTATTTTTATTTTTTATTTTTTATATAACAATTTTAAGTTGGGTTAGATCTTTAAAGTTTTAAGTTAGGCCTACACTTTAAAATAGTTCAACAAATTTTTAAATATAAATAATCTTAAAATCGGATTAAAAATTCAATATTAAAATATTTTGTTTATACACAATTATATAAGGATCTGATAATAACAAATTGTTAATTTAACAAATTTTTTTATATATATTATATAACAGATGTTGAGTTAAATACTATACAATAGTAATTATTTTTAAAACACTCCCTCAAAGAATTCAAATGATATATTTAAAAAATTATAAAAATCAATTGAATTATAACTCTAGAAATATTCTTATTTAATTTATTTATTATAAATTTAGAAAACTAACTACATGTTTTTGGTATATATATATTTTAAAAAGTAATAAAATTTAGTTCCTAGTTTATAAATATCAATTTTGAAATTTTTTTAGTAAATTTTGACAAGAAGATTTATAATTTTCGAATGAATTTTTGTTTTAGGAAAATTAAACATGTTTATTCATATTTTTGTTTTCAATTTTATGAAGATCATGAACATATTAAATAAATATGTTAGTTATTATTATTATTTTTGTCTGAAGCAACCAAAAGGCTATTTCAGTAATTGCATATTGACACCATTTCTTTTGTTTTGAATGTTTTCTTCTAATTTGCAACATTCAAAAACGGTGGGTCGCTATGTCCAAAAAGAAAACGGTGGGTCGCGTGAGAGAACATTCATCGCTTAAAAGGAACAGTGTGGCCCGAGTACACAGTAACAGTGACGTGGCGGCATATCCGTCGAGCGATTAAACTATTTGGTTTGATTTCCCAGCCACAGAATTGCATCAACCACAAAAGGAGCGAGGGAATCTGATGGGCACCAAGGCACGATGGGCACGTGGCATGAACAGAGAGGTTGGATGTGGCGGCTTACGGTAGACTACGAAGTACCTGGCGGTGGTTGTTCCACGGGAATGGCCGATGGCGTGTCATTGTTTTTTTGTTTTTTGGCTTTTTTAATTATTATTATTATTATTATTTTGAAGTATTACATATACATAAATGGGTTTTTTTTGGAGAGGACAGAACTCAAACCCGTAACTTTGTAGTGTATATATGAGAGATTTACCATCTGACTAATCTCATATCGGCTTATTTATGTTATTTATTTATGTATTTTTTTAGTGGACCTGTTTTGTGTGAGAATGGTTTATTTTTAATCTTTGTGTGTTTTTTTTAGAATTATAACCATTACATTAATATGATTGTCGGGACCTGTTAAGATCAGACAATATATATACGGTTCGAATATTTACTTTTACAAATTGAAATAAAACTTTTCACAAATGTTTATAAAATGTAAATGATAAAACTCGAACCTCTCACCGCTAATATGGAAATGAGGCGTATGACTATCTCTAATTTATTTTTTTATTTTATTTTATTTTTTTTTGCTTTTTAAAAGCCACACGATCTCTCTTTTTCATGTGTTTTTTTTTTTTTTTTTTTTTTTTGAAGTAATTACACCGAACTTTGGTGAGGTTTGCTTATTTACAGGGTGAATTGCATAAACATACCATGACATTAGATGTAATTACACGAATATGCAACCTTTACTTATAATTGGACAAAAATTAAATGTCTGTTGACTCAGTTTACTTTCGTTAAATCCAAGTCTCTAACGGTTGACCACATCTTTAGTGTGAAATTACTGAAGTAGGCAAGTAGCCACGATTATTTATTTTATTTTTATTATTTTAAAAAATAAATAAAGAAAATAAAGAAAAACGAAAATCGATGCCTTTTTTCCTTTATTTTTTTAATTTTATTTTATATATTTTTTTAACTTCCGAAACACAATCCAAATTCCTTTAATCAAATCAACCAATCCACAGCGAAAAATCAAAAAATGCTTTTAAGACGACGGTCCGCAACCAGAAAATGCTTAAATGTAGTTTATGGGTAAATCCCTAAATGTAGTTTTGCCAAGTTCCCTATGTATGCGTAAAAGTAAGTCAATATAGATAAAAACAGAAGAAAAATGAAAAAGAAGATCTTACCTTGTAAGAAGTTTACGCTAACATCGCTAGAAGGAATGAACTTGGTTTGGCAAAAAATTGCATATTTTTCCAAGAAGCTTCGACGGTTTTGCTTGTTTAGAATGAAAACTAAGTAATTTGGAAGTGGAAAAGTTTAATAAACTCACTTTAACTAGAGTTACCACGCATCGTAACCGCTACGATTACTGGTTAACCACGGTAACTACCTCAGTTAGTTCAAAATTCAACTTATATCAGAAAACATGCCAAAAATAAGGCACCACATCAACCCTAGAGGACTGAACCGCATCAGTTCCATTGATTGAGCTTCCCATCCTCAAGGCTCATGAGGTAGTCGACACCTTGTTGCAACAAAAGTCAAGACATAAGTATTACCTTTCTTGACATCTTGTCAAACTCACGATCGACTCGACGAAAATCACTCTCTAATTCAGAGACTTCCTCTTTAGAGAGTGGGCCCTCAGGCCCTCAGGTCCAGATGTTTAAGCTTGCAAACCAATTGGGTTGGACTCTAGTTGGATCCACTTGATACGGATCGACTGAGATTTAGTTCCAATTTGACTAAGTCTCACTTGTTAACTGATAACACACTTATCTGATAAGTGTTTGAACTAGTAAAAGATAATAAGTTCCATGAAATCCGATCGCGATTTCAGGGATATCTTGCAACAAGACTCGAACGTCCAACTCTCCAATAAAGCCTATAAATAAAAATATTCACTCACTGAAAAAGGATTATGATCTATTTCTCTTACTCGAAAGCTTTGGCGTGCCGAAATTCTGTTTACATATAAACTCCGGTCACCAGAATTCTTGAACTCCAACACTTTGCCATATATTTTGCTTTCACGATCAACCCAAGTGCACCTAAGGCTTAAAGAATCATCCCCCCATCCTTTTCTCTTTTTTCTGCATTTGTTTTTGTCTTTTTTGAAAGTTTCAATTTCAAGCGACATTATCAGTTCGATAGGTTAGACTAAGTTGCTTGGGCCTAACTCGAATTCGACATAATCCATAGCAACCGTGGATCAACCATCTACAATGAGTTGAGTATAATGGATCTATTTTTATTAAATTATTTTGGGCTATTAATTTAATTTATTTTTTGAGTACCCCTAACAAATTGTATGTGCACCCTTGTTTGTATTTACACCATGAAACAAATAATACACGGTGTGTATAAAATTATCTAGAGGGGGGTGAATAGATTTTAACCCTTATTACCAAATTTTCTCGTTTAGTCAATTTACGAAAATACCTATCTAGTCAATACAATACAACAAATGTAATATGTGCAGAATTTAAATAACACTTAATATTTACGTGGAAACCCTCAACAGGGAAAAACCATGGGTTGATAAGTGCGCCACACTCGAACCTCGAATCCACTAATTATGATAACGTTTACAACTTAATCCCGGTTTATGATCTAATCCCGATCAATAACCCGTTACCACTACCCGCAGGCTTGTAAAAGTGGACCTAGTCCAATTGCTCATGTGAACACCTAATCATGGTCATCACACAAGACTTACTTCTCCGAAAAGATCAAACCCTAAGTGAATATGCAATGATATCCAAATATCCAAATAGAGCTAGGGTACCCTATATGCTTATCTAGGAATATAATATGACAATAAATTCAATCGTAGATATCAAAAGCTAAATGACATGTCATAAAGCTTAGCTATGTAGAGGATAACCAATCCTAGATACAATAGCTATCAAAAACAAGAACCAGGATCCTATCCTCACCTCACCCCATCCTCACCTTTTCCTCACCTTTTTAAAACATGTGATTGGTTGCTAATAAAGTGTCATTCACATCTTAACCATTTATTCATTGCAATGCTTATGTGTTATAAGATTAAGTGAGGTAAGAATGAGGTGAAGTGAGGAGAGGATCTAAAAACAATCTCAAGCATTTCAATAAGATTAATTAGCTAAATGTATATATCAATCATGAAATCCTAGCTATCAAAAAACAATCTCAATCATGCAATGAGATTAATTAGCTAGATGACATATAAACAATAAAACCTAGCTATCACAAAATAACCCAATCAACACATAATCTCAATCTTGTATGTAGAAATTACTTTTAGAACATACAAATAATAAATGAGATAAATTGATAAGTAAAAACACTAATTATATAAGATAATAGTGTTCAACATATCATATCATGTGTGTTGAAGAAGAGCCATGCATTAGCACATGCTAGATAAACCTAGAAGATGCTTAGATGATGATTTATACATATGGAAATGGGTGGTTTGAAGAGTTAAAGAAGCAATCTTGGTGCTTTCTCTTACTAGGGAACTCTTAATCTCTCTCTAGGGTTTTGTATCTTTGTTCCTTGAATACAAATGAGAGAAAAAGATGTATTTATAGTGCTAAGATGATATCCCTATAAATTACATGACTAGCCCTTCAAAAATGAGCCAAATCAGACTCCAAATGAGTGAGATATGGCCAAATTACGAAACAGAGTCGAGACTGTCTCTAGCATGCCGTTGTCACCCAAGGCGCGGCACTTGAACCGTAGCCTAGGTAGCATGGATACGGATACAGCACGATACAGGGATACGGTAAATCTTCAAAAACTAGGATATGGATATGGATATGGATATGGTAGGATACGTCGATTAAAATAATATATATTTATATTTTCTTTAAAATAATAATATATGAAAACTTATTTGATAATTCATTTAAAATCAAAACATATTCAGAATCCAAATAAAACATATCACATATTTATATAAGTCGTAACATATTACAGGATCTAAATAAAACATGTCACATAAGTTGAAATATATTACAAAATCTAAATAAAACATACGTCACATAAGTTATACCACATTATTAAATCTAAATAATATATATAAAAAAAAGCTCATAAAACATATTCTAAATTTCTATTTAACTTCACTATCATCATTCACATGGTTAAAGGATCTAGATAATTCGGTCTCTAACTCTTGTTTATCAAGAGAAAGGTTTTCAATATCATGTATCCCGTTATTCTCCATGTCAATGGAATCAAAACCAAAATTTCTTTACAATTTCATTTTGACACCTAAATTTTTGAAATTATAATTTGACCACATTTTATATTAAATTAATTATAATATTGCCCCAAAAGTATCCTTAATGTATCCCCTAAATATCCTTCAAGTATCCGCCACGTATCCGCCATGTATTCACTGGTCAAACTTATGAAAACGTCAACGGATACGCCATTTGGTATATCGGATACGTATCCTGAAGTATCCATGGAGTATTTGAACTGGATACAAGTTTGATACGAGTTATCTCCACCAAATGGAGTATCCGTGCTTCCTAGACCGCGGCGAATTGCTGTCACTAGCATGTTGCTATCACCCAAGGCACAACACTTGAACCGCGGAGAATTGCAGTCACTAGAATGCCGTTTTCACCCAAGGCGCGACACTTGAACCGCGGTGAAGCGTCACATCACAGAGCTTGATATTCAAGCGACTCAAAACATGACTAAACGACATCAAAACCTTTCGTATTATATATCTTTGGAAAGGTATGGATGTATACTTTCTACTCCAATTTATGGAATGCCATTTTGATATTTGTAGAAAAAGTTATGGTCAATTGAGTAACCAATTGTCAGATTTGGATAATAGCAGTAATGCCCAGTTTTAGTGGTCACTTTGGAGATTTCAAAACTAATCCAAACGGTCATGAAATATTACGAATAATATACCGTTGGAAAGGTATGGGTGTCTAGTTTGCCCAGAATTTTACAAAACTCAATTTCAATCTTTATATAAAAAATTATGGTCACAAGACCATACAAATATCAGTTTTGAAAAACATTGAAATCATTGAAATCCAATCTTTTGAAACTAGACACTTTACTCCAAATAAATAAACCGAATCTAACACTTATCTAAGAGAAGAATGAGACCTTCTGAAGTGGTCAACCATCACGCTAAGACATGCACACCATCGTGTAAGTGCAAACGTTTCCGATCATCTTCGGGAAACGAATTGCACCACACTTAAGACTAACATGAAGTGCAAGTGTGGGAAGTGAATGCATCCTAATGCCTA
This sequence comes from Acer negundo, assembly GCA_035582765.1. Taxonomy (NCBI): domain Eukaryota; kingdom Viridiplantae; phylum Streptophyta; class Magnoliopsida; order Sapindales; family Sapindaceae; genus Acer; species Acer negundo. The sequence continues at coordinate 32,651,484 of CM069241.1, read as the reverse complement.
ACATGTCATGGCATTGTCATTGAACAAGATACACTCAATTCAAAACATGCATGAATAGAATTTATGGCTTTGCATCTTAATGCCTAAACATGTTATGACATTTCAATGAACAAGATGCAATCATATAAACATGCATGAAGAGATATTCAAGAGCATGAATGCACACATATAAAAACACACAACATACAAGTATAAGAAATATGCATGAGTTGTGAGTGTGTGCAACTAGATCTCTTCAAAGTAAGATAGCACTAGAATATACCTTTGGTGCTTCTTCTCTTGAGGTCTTGAGCGGGCCTTGGTTGTGCAAAACACCAACCATCAAATACCTAAGCTACCCTTACATCAAGCCTCAATATGTGGTTTGTCCACGAATAAGCCAATCAATAAATGAGAATCCTTACACACCCCATTAAATTTGTTTTAAATATTATAATTGTAAGTACACGCCGCATATTATCAAATATGCCATTTTTTTAAATTTCTATTGAAAAATATAATAATTAATCACTTACAATATAATTAAAATGAATGAAAGAGCACATGCACAGCTCGTTCGGATTCGAGATGTATTATTGTGTGGACCGTTAATTTTACCGGTTGGCTTTATAAACTCACAGACAATGATATGATGTATCCTTTTCCAGTTTTGTTGAATGGAGTTCTTCTTAAATAATAATAATAATAATAATAATAATAATAATGAATCTGTATTTCGAATAGTACAACCTCCTTTTTTTATTTATTTGTTTTATCTTTGTTAGAGATCATGGGATGGAACTCCATTTTCGGGTTTTTCTTTAAGGTTTTCATTTTAGTTTAGTTTTTTAATTAAATCAATGATTTTCTCTTCTTAATTTTTTTTTTTAAATAATAATAATAAGTTAAATAATCACAACCATTTTTATTTTTTAATTAATTATAATATTTGTTAAAATATTCAAAACATTAGATATTGTTTTAATATGGTACAAGATATAATTATATTAATCATTTCAAATAATGGTAATATTGTAATTTTAAAATTATACTGATTTGGGATGTACGTACAATTTTAGAGGGGTGTCAATATCGTCACTTTTTTTTAAATATAATTTTTATACAAAAAGCTAGGTGGGCTATAGCTCAGTCTGGCCAATCCCAAATCTACACCTCATCATCACGACAATCAATTATTCTTGACAGTTTATAAATATCAGCTGTTCTTGATGGTTTTTGATGCCAACGCTACCATCAATGTTGAATGACATTATCGAAAGGTGTTATCAACGGTTTTTAAAAACTATCAAATTCATACCATGGCTTTTAAAAACTATCATTGGGCCAGCTTGATGACCGAAAAAAAAAAATCATAAATAAGTGTCGTAAAACATTCACTTTTTAGTACCGGTGAAGAATAGCAAAAGGCAAGTTGGCGGATGTAGAGGAGAATAGTGAAAAGCATCACCGATGATCTAATTTTTATTTTTTATTTTTTAAAAAGGTGAAATAGTGAGAGGAAAGTAAGTGTGAAAGTGAAAGTGAAAGTGAATTATTTATATTTTTTATTTTGTAAGTACCGCAAATATATCTATGATAAATAACTAAGTGCTAGTTTGTCACTGCTGTAACTTTTATAATAATCACAGTTATCCGTGTTGAAGAAATAATCAGCTGTGGAGTTAATCAGTAAATGTTTGGTTAATAGGATTTTTATAACTACTGTATAGCTCAAAAACAGTATACATATGTTTGGTAATTTTACTGTAAAAGTGTTGAGATTAGTTACTATGACTAAAATATATACGAGTTTAGGACCCTAATTCACTTTTTTCATTACTTATATATATTAAATCAACATATTGATGTGTTGTGGGGGGAATTGATTTTGGTTCTTCTATAACGAGAATTACTTTTGGATTTACTGTAAGAAAAATCAATTAAGTGTTCAGTAAACTGATTTTTAAAAGTGCTATGAGAACCAAAAACAATTTCAATATGTTTGATAAACTGTAGGTAAAAAGTGTTTGACCGTGTAAAATTATTAGAAAGGACATAAATAAATATTTAAGATGTTTTGAAAATAAATAATTTGTTTTATTTTTGTGTTACCATAAACATGCTATAAAATAAATAATTTGTTTTATTTTTGTGTGACTATAAAAACGTTATAAAATAAATAAATACTTTGTTTTATTTTTGTGTGACCATAACACATTATCATTATTATTAAAATGACAAAAAGTACTTCCCTGAAATTTTACCAAACATCTCAAGCCTAGATTTAGAATTACTTTTGGCCACAAACACAGTTCAGAAAGCATTCCCAAACTAGACCTTAACTTTTTGACATGCCCTTTAAAACACATATCCATCTTTGTTAGGGTTAAAAATTTCAAAGGCCCAATTTTTTTTAATTTTTTTTTTTAATGTAATTTCTTTTGGACCCATATAAAGATTAAAAATTCTGTAAGATCTCATATCGTCTTTAAATATTTAAATAATGAGGTGCAAATATTTCGACAGTAGACTCTCAATGTAACTGTTTCTTTTCTCCAAGTGCTACAATTCCATAACTTCTTAAAATTTTATCTTTCAATTTTGTATTTTCAGGTAAATACATGAATGAGAGTTGTTTTGGAAAGATTTACTATTAATTTGAAAGCTTACATTTTATTTTAAGGGCCAGTTTGGTATTGCTGTAACTTTTATAATAATCATTGTTAGCTGTGTTGAAGGAATAATCAGCTATGAAGTTAATCAATAGATGTTTGGTTAATTGTATTTTTAAAACTACATATGTTTGGTAATTTTATTGTGAAAGTGTTGAGATTAGTTACAATAACTAAAATATACATGAGTTTAAGACTCTATTTCATTTTTTTTCTTCATTAATTATATATATATATAAACCAATATTTAAGTAGAATATTTAAATTGGAAAAAAAAAAAGTTCGTAAGAACAATTAAAATATTTTAAATCAATATTTAAATAGAATATTTAATTTTGAGATGAAATAAGGTATATAAATGATTTTAACTTGATTTAATACTAAAATAAATTATTTCATAATCACTTTCAAAAAGTAACCCCCATCTACTTCTTAAAATCATTGTTAAAACTTGTAAGATTATCAATTAATCATTTTTGGAAGTTTTACCAAACATCATTTTATGTCAAAATTATAAAATAATATGATTTTTAACTTTTTAAAGGTAATACCAAATTGGCCCTAATTATGATATGTTTTAAGGTTTGCGAGCCTCTTTGCTTTTGGTGTTTTTTTTTTTTTTTTTCCTTTTTATTTATTAATAAAAGGTTCTGGATTTAATTAGAGACCAAAAATAATAATAATAATTATTATGAATCTCATACCGTCAAAATTAACCAATAAAAATGAAAAATATTTTTTAATTTTAAATAATACAACTTTTCCCAACAAAATTATTTTATAGCAACCCATCCAAAGAAGGATGGACGTTTCTGATTCCCCCCAGGTGACGGTTGTAAAATGTCATTACTAAAATAATACAAAATAAATAAATAGAAAATATAAACAAATAGAAAATAGAAAATATTATTATTTAATAATTTTTTTTTGAAAGATACATATTTACTTTTTAAAATATACTTATCTTAAAAAAATTATAACTGTTATTCTAATCTAATTTCAATTGAATATTTGAATTATGTAATTAAAAAAATATATTTTAAGTCTAAATTTCCACGCAAATGAAATTTTTCAAAATTTTACCAAAACCCTAACATTATCATTTTAACTCCATTGCCACTATGTCATCGACTTGAACACAGTGACTTGAACATGAGATGCTACTGGAGTGAATGAGCGCTTATTTATATATATATAAAGGGATGTACAGTAGTAGCCACATAAGCCAATTATATCTATTGTCTCAAAAGAATGAAACCTTTATTTATATTGTGGTAGCCAAATATGGCCATTAGGCCCAACCATCGATGAACAGATCATCACGTTGACGGCTCAAACGGCCGCAGACGCAGAAAAGTAACGTCTGCTCGAAGTAGAAGATGTCAGAATCCGAAAAATAAATGGCGAGCTACGAGCCTTGATCGATAGGGTACCCAACAACATTGCACCTGAACTCCCAATCTCAACTCCAAATAGCGAACATGATGTCGACATGACAGCTCCAATCACACTTATAGATCTTGCAAGGCTAAACGCTATTAGAACATCCGTGTCACTCCAGTCGACACCGGAGTTGGTAAAATCTGACCTTGGTTTACACTTATTTGCTAACCCTGAACTTTCCCGCAGGTTTGTAGAAATGGAATCCCTTATCCAAAAGATTCCAGGAGTCCCAACACCAATCAAGAAAAGCACGGTGAACAGCTTCGCCGACTCACCCTTTGTCGACACAATTTCCCTTGTTGAGATACCCAAGAAATTCAACTTCCCAAACATGAAGCCATATAAGGGCACAACAGATCCAGACGACCACATAGCGCAGTACAAACAAAGAATGGTCATTGTAGCAATCCCACGTGACCTTAGAGAAGCGTGCATATGCAAATCCTTCTGGTCTAGCCTTAGCGGTCCTACTCTACAATGGTATACTAATATGCCCAATAACTCTATTACTTCCTTTACGCGACTTACAGATACATTTATGGAGCAATTTGCAAGCAGTCGAAAGTTAGAGAAGCAGTCGGACGACCTTTACACCATAACACAAGAATGTAGCGAAAACCTAAAAGTGTACCTAGGGCGTTTCAACAGGGAAAATGTGTAGATCCCACACTGCAACCAGGTTACTGTGATCTCCATCTTCAGAAGGGGGCTCAGGTTCAACTCTGACCTCTATAAGGAGCTTACCAAATATCCATGCAAGACAATGGAAGATGTATTGGCAAAAGCATGGGCTCAAATCAAATGCACGGAATACAAGGAGCATACAAGTCGACAAACCCCAATAGTTGAGCAATACACGACAGTTGGAACACGCCACTAAAAACAGTACCATTTCTAACCCTTATCTATTTCATCTTTTGCTACTACATTATCGTGTTCGATTTCTACATGGTACTAACAAATTGACAAATAAGAGCAAAGATGAGGCCTTGAGTGCAAACTGAGCTCACGAGAAATAATTTTTTCAAAAAAACTTATGAACAAGAGCTGTCAACACCAACAAGCCGACAAGTAAAAGTTCTTACAAGAAAATCATAAATTTCAACTACGATAAGGCTCGACACGCCAAGATCACAAGCTCAATTGATAACTCAAACCCTGCTTTCAAGGGTATCTAAGCAAACTACATCCCGCATTCAAGGATCAAAGGTCGTGTCGACCTCAAAAATGCATGTACACGATTTACCGATTGAAACGGTCATGTTGACCTCTAAACGCATGCATGCGATTTACCAATTGAAACGGTCGTGTCGATCTCATAACGCATGTTCGCGATTAACTAATTAAAATGGTCGTGTCGACCCCATAACGCATGTACGTGACTTACCAATTGAAATGGTCATGTCGACCATATAATGCGTGTACGCGATCTCAATGTAACCATAACAGACGGTTGATCAACCCCCATGCTATCAATAAAGATGATAGTTCATTCAATAAACCTATCTGTCGCTTGACTTACTTTATCTAAAGGTTCATATCGACCTCTAACTTGGTGAATTATCAAAATCAAAAATCAGAAATGAGCGATTCACATTCAGCTACAAAGAAAGTGATCGACACGACTTCATTAATTTATCGTTCCATGTCGAGCTCTCTATATAACGCTCCATGTCGAGCCCTCCAAATTACACTCCATGTCGAGCTCTCCATATTATGCTCTACGTCGAGCTTTCTAAGTCGCTTTACGATGGGTTGTAAGTAGTGCTTTGCAAAAAAAAAAAAAAAAAAAAAAAAAAAAAAGCGTTATATGAAACTGAACAAAAACGATCTATCAAAAGTTATAGATAGCAATCTACAAATAACGCCTAATACCGCCGATCGACGAATGTTCTATAAGAGGATCGTTCAACGCAAGAGTTTGATTGAAACAATCCACTCTCTTGACTTGAACCACTCTCCTGACTTGAAGACTTCAACTCAAAGAGTGAGGAGCTAACTGTGGTAGCAAAAAATGGCCCTTAGGCCCAACGCTTAAGACCCAGACCATTTTATGTTAAAACCGGTCCACACCCACGTATATCGGGTCGACCCAAAGCTCCAAATCAATTAAAGTGACAATTAATTCAATCAACACGGCAGTTACTGCATTAAATGAGCAGTTACCACATTTAATGACAAACGGTTACAATATGAGTAAATCACTCCTAAAATCTCTCCTACAATGAAACCACTACCAGGTGAACGTTGGGAGGGGTTTTTCCCCTATAAATAAGAGGGGCAAGACCAAGAGCAGGGCTCTTTGAAAATCTGAACTAAGAAGAAATCTAATTGGCGACTCGAAATTCTGTTCATGCTAATTCCAACCATCGGAATTCAACTTGATTCCAATCACGATTCAAGTATAAATCACGATTCAAGTATAACAAACGCTCAGCTCAAGCGCACCTAAGGCTAAGAATCCTACCCCTATTCTTATTGTTCTTTATTTTTGCTTTTTCTACTTGTTCTTATTCTTTTGCATGTTCCTGTTGAATTCGACAAGCTCCGTTCGACAAACTAACCCTTTTGCAGGTTCCTAGAGAAGACGACATCCCTCATTCGACAGGCTTGACCAAATTGCCTTGGGCCTGATATAAATCCGACCCGATCCACATCAACAGTAGGTTGACCCTCTACATATATTATAAAACAGTTTATAATGTTATTTCTTGCAGCAGCAAGTCAAATCATTTATGGTAAATCCCACACATGCCCCTCCTTGAAAGTTTCTGGCCTTGTTTCGCATTTTGACGGATTATTACAGTTTCCGAAACAGTTTTCTGTGTTTAATGCCCATGCTGCCCCTGTATTTATTTATTTTTAAATAATAATATATATTATTAATAATAAAACAAATTATTAGTGAAAAGCTTTAACAATTATTAAAAAAAAATTAATAATAGTATAATAGATTTCAAAAATCAAACTCTTAAAAATGTATAGGTATTTGAGCAAATTTCAATCATTCTGACAAGGTTTATAATTAATTTCGACAATATTCTGACATAAACTTAAAGAATTTTGTGTGAATTGAGAGATGCATTTTACCTGAAGTCAAAATAAAGATGATGCAAAGTAGAGGAAAGAAGGAATGCTTGGCAAGAGGAGAAACTTGAGTAGAAGCCATTCTTTTTAATATTATCAATTATGAGAGCTCTCAAGTGAATTTCTTTGTGGTGGATCGTGGGAATTTTATAGCACAATTAGGATTAAGTAGAGATAGAGTAGTTTCCATCTATAGCTGCTAAGATGCAATATCGGATTTGATTCTTTTTATTATTAGATTTTATTTGTTTCTTTTTATTGCCTTTATAATCTTCACTTTTAATTATTATGATTAATAACAATATCTCTAATGATTTCTCATATAATCAAAATTTTGTTGGAATTTATAGGAATTTTAAAGTCAAGGGGGTGTATTCAATCTAGAATTGATTGAAATTTAAAAGATTTAAAAAGTGAGGTGTATTCAATTCAAATTTATCACGAGTCTAGTAAAATTTAGATGTATTCAATCAGATTTATAAAAATTCTATTAAAATCCAAATAAAGATTAAGTGCAAAAAGTCATTGGCTTTACAGATTTTGATTAAATGATGAATTTGGATGGATTTTAACTTTAGATTGATAAACATAAAAGCCTACAACAAATCTTGATCAACCCTCGTAGATTTTGATGGATTTGACTTTTTATAATGTATTAAAATTAACACAAAAAAAAAAAAAATCCAACAATTGACTTTGATAATAAAAATTAATGAAAAAAATGGTTTTAAAATATCTCAGATTCAAGTTGTTGCCTTTGCAAGTAAAAATAAAATAAAATTATAATATCAAATTTTCAATAATGTAATTAATATAAACAAAAGTCTTACATTAATATTATTTTCTTTGAAAAAGACATTTTGTCTTTCCGTATGAAGTATTGGATATATATATATATATATATATATATTGGGGTTAATTGCACTAACTTCTCTTGAGTTTAGACCTAATTATAGCTAAATAGAACTTTTGCTTGAAATTACACAAACTCCCTACCATTAGCTGACTTTTATCCATTTTAACTATTGACCAGCTTATCGGCATAAAATAACTACAATGCCCATCAGTAGTTTTTTTTTTTTTTTTTTATAATTTTATTACCCCTAAAAGAAACAAGTTAAATATTTTATTTATATTTAAAAAATGGAAATAATCTAATTGTTAATAGAGATTGTAGCGGTCAAAAATACATTAGACTAAATTTTTAGGCCCAAAATTAACCATTTTAAATAAATAAGTTATGCCAAATAAAACTCATGGCCCAATAATCAAGCCCAATAGGGGTCCAATCTCATTAAGCCCAATCATAAACTTAGGCCAAAGCATCAATCAAAATTAAACTTAGTCCAAGTTAAACCATTGGAAAAATCTTCCATCTTGATTTTGATTATATGAAATTTGAATATATATTATGAATTTATGAAATTCGAAAGATATTATGAAATTTGAATATATTTGTGACATATGTATTGAATAATAAAAGAATTACCAAGAATTTATAGAAAATTCTAGATTTACGCTCTCTTGATTTATGCTTGAATCACTCGATCACCTCTTTAGAACCCGCAAAACAAGATATAGTGAATCTTTCTCCCTGTTTTGTTTTGCTCTCTTGATTTTCACTTTGCGTCTAACCTATACGACTATGTTGTCACTCCATTAAGGAAGACGAATGAGTGCGTCACTCTACTTGGGAAAATGAATTAGATAAGAGATGATAGTGTGTATTTTGTTTAGGACAACTAGGGTTTCAACAATTGCACACTTTCCTCTTCTACCTTTAGATAGTATATGTAAGACCCATATCATGATTTTAATTATTATGTATGTGTTAGTGGATTGGTTAAATAATTATTACCTACTCTAGTATATCTCCTAAACCTATTGTAGAAATTTCTACTCACTCTTTTAGTCTCATAAGCCTATTAGTAGTTGTTGGAATTTTGAATGGATTAGGCAAGACTTATTGGTTGTAGTAAGTGAGAGTTGTTGGTTGTGGTGTGAATGTTTGACATGGCTTTTGAGACTTTCCAAATGAAAGATAAAGGAAGGGTGGGGAGTTGGTGTTGTGGTCGGGTTGTGTGTGTGTGTGTTGGTTAAATTATTTTATTTATTTATTTTTGATTAATCATTGATCAAAGAAAAGAGATATTAGAAAGAAGTAGATTATTAAAATAAGTCAATTGATCATTAATTGTGTTTTTCTCTTTTGACAAATGATATTAGTGCAAAGACTCTTCCTTTCTCTATTTATTTGGACAAGACTCATAAACAAAGTTGAAGCACATAGAGAGAGAGAGATACAAGAGAAATAGAGAGGAAATGAGTTTTCTTTGAGTTCTTGCCTCTAGAGAATTTTTTTTAGAGCAATTCTTGAGTTTCTAGAGCTAGATCGGATTCTTGTGTATTCAAGGTAAGAAAACTCACCCTTGGTTTATTATGTTTTCCAATATGTAAATTTTATGTAAGTATACTTAGATGCTTAGAGGATTCAAAGTTAAGGTTTTGATCAAGTTGGAATCCTAGAAGCATATTAAGGTGATTGTTTGGTTTCATTTTTCTAATATCTAATTACTTGAGGCTGACCAGTGCTAATTCCGAAAATTATAGATAATTTATTTGTGAAATTTTTGTAATTTGGATTTTTGAGATGTTGAACTAGACTGACTAAGGGTTTCAAGGAAATTCGTTTCGGTCCAAAATAATAAGTATTGTTTTTTTTTTTTATGAATTTTTGAGTTTGAAACAGTATTGCTGGAAATATCAGTTTTTATAATATAGTCCGATTTTGAAAATCGTTTTCACTATGTTATACTTCTCCAAAAAATTGTGATTTTTGGTAAGGATGTTTATAAACAAGTTCTAAGGTTTCTGAATTTATATCACTATTTTTGGGGTTTTATTGAATTAGTTATGAATTTTCGAAATCAGGTACTGCAATCTGTCCAGTACAAGGCAGATTCTGGAAACAAAAAAGTATAAATACTTTAAAAATAGATATTTCAATGATTTTGCTTTGAAAATTTTATCTTGGAAACCTATATGTGTTACTTAAACTATTTTGAATATTTCATATCAATTTGATATATGAATAATTATTTAAAAATTCAAATGGTGAGTAGTGTTCGGACTGTCCAATATCAGGCAGATAGGAATACTGGAAGATTTAAATCATTTTACGGTACTTATGGATTTTATTAAAATATGAAAATATTTATATACATATATATGTCTGTCTAAAGTGAAATTGCAAAATATCAGAATTTTCCGGTGTGCGTAAAATAGATTTAAAATCTTACATTGAACACTGCTCGATTTTCAAAACAGCACTGATTAGTTTCTAGTAATAGGATTTCGGTTTGTGGAACATCCTAACAGCCCTTATTCCAGTCCTATACATGATTAAACCTCTGATATTTGTATTATTATATGATCTTAGGCTAAGGATTGGATAATTAGCTTCGTGAGCAATTGCTCTTAATTGGATTTGCTAAAAGGTAAGTATACTAGACCCATTTTCGAAACGGAATCACAATGTTATATGTATTTGAAATTTGTTTATGAATGTTTTCGAATTGATTTGAAATATGTACAAAATGTTTTTAAATGTGATAAGTATGCATTTTGAAATGTGAATATATGGTACCATACAATATGCTTTCGTTAGGCTACCTTTGTTTATTGTTGCTAGTAGGCACCTATGTGAATTTGTGTGGAGCCCTATGTGATATGTGATTTGATATGTGTGTGGTATATGGGAAGTGTCCTCTAGAGTACTCTAGGGACTAAAGAGTCTTCACATTCGTGTGTCGACGTATTAGTGTATGTGGGAGGACTCGTCACTGATCACGACGAGGGTTTGGCTCTTACCTTCGGGCATGAGTGTTTGTGTTTTCAAAAAAAAAAAAAGAGAGAGAAATCCTCACTTGCACTTTCCCTGTATACAATTGTTACCGACGGGTAACTTTGGCTCCTCTCTGTGATATATGAAAAGTCCTACTATGTAATAATGGATAAAAGGAACCTAGCAAAATTTGATAAATATATAATTCGAATGATTTGTGAACTGTGTCCTGAAAGATATGGCTTTTCGTATTTTGTGATATATTTTTATATGTATAAAAATATGTTTAGTATGCTTACTGAGTTTCCAAACTCACTTAGTGCATTATGATTCCAGATTCTTAAGGTTGTGATTCGCTCATAGCATGGATTGGCATCTCAATGGAGTTTAGTTCTTGGTTCCCTAGATGATAGGGATTTTCTTATCTTTCAAACTTTGGTTAATATTTCTTTTAGATATGAATTTGGGAGTATGTTATTGTATTTGAAACTTTAAGTTCCGTATTTTGTAAGATATTTGTAAGAAAGAAAGGCCACGTCTTGACCTTCGGGCCGGGGCGTTACAGTATAAGCTCACTATTTAAATAATTATATAATGATTGAAGTAAATTCGGAAAAGGATGCTAGTAGACCTAGCAAAATTACACACACGCCCATTAATTCGATCAAAACCAAATCGTAAAAAAAGGTTGTTGGTCTAGCTTTATTGGGACGAGCCATAAAGGGAATGGGTTAATAAAACCAATATATATATATATAGCTTGGGTTTATATTTTTATTTTATTTTAAGTATTAGTGTATTACACTATTAAATAAATTGAGGTTTTTTTAAGGAGGTGGGAGAGATTCTAACCCACATACAACCTCGTGATGCAGGTGTAAGGGTGTTACCCTTATGACCCTTTTATTTAAAAAAATATTTTAATTTTGAACAATTTTACTATTAAAGTTTTACGAAATATAGTTTTGATATATACGTTTATTTTTAGTTTAATTAAATTTTATACATGAGTTATAATTGCTTTATAATAATCTTATTTATATCACTTTGAGTATTATATTTTAATTTTTCATTATTTCTTAATTTTTATAATTTTGCTTAATTTTTTTATTTTTGCCGTTTATTCTTAGGAGTGTGTTTTCAATCTAGAATTGTTTGTAATTTAAAAGATTTTAAAAGTTTAGGTGTATTCAATTCAGATTTATAAATAGTCTATAAAAGTTTGGGTGTATTCAATCCAGATTTGTAAAGATTCCATTAAAATATAAATGTATTCGATTCATACTTTTAAGAAAGTCAAATAAATTTAGGTGTATTCAAAAAGTAATTAACTTTACAAATTTTGGTTAAGTGATTGAGTTGGATGGATTTTAACATTAGATTTGTTAACATAAAGGCATATAACAAATCTTGCCCAACATTTGTAGATTTTGATGGATTTGACTTTTATAATGTATTGAAATTAACAAAAAAAAATATCTAACAACTGATAATTAAACTTAATAAAAAAAGTCAATTATTTTTTTATAATAACAAATTTTCATTAATATTATTAATATAAAAAAAAGTATCGTGTAAATTAGGGGTGTGGATACTAAAACAGATGCATATACAGATTTTTAAAGGTGCAAATATCGTCACTCGTGGATAAAATCAATTGTCCAAAATAAAAATTAGATCTAATATTTTAGACGGAATTGGTGGATTTCCATATGGAAATTCAAGATCCGATCCGATCAAATCCAATAGATTTTAGAATTTAGGATCCAATCTGATCTAATCACCTGCTCGAATCTAATCCAATTCAATAGATTAGATCGGATCAATTGAATCAAGCACACCTCTAGTATTCGATTCGGTTCATTACCAGGTCTAATTGGGGTGGGATGCAAATGTGCAATATGATATGGAAACCATTTTTGGTAGTTTGAGTGGTTAGAGAACAGAAAATTTTGGGTGGGTTATAGATAAATGTGGGATGCTTTCTAGCTAGGATTAGGTTTGATATACAACACAAGGAAATACAATAATAACGACACTTGTGTAAAACAATGAAGCTACTTCTTGCATATTACAAATGTCCTTGAACCGTGAAAATTTAATACGATCATCGATGCGTCTGAAACACAGAAGAAAGAGTCTTTCACTACCAAATCACATTGAGCGGTGGGTAATATAACTATTGATTCAAATAACAATTAAATTCAAGTCACAAGCCACATGTAAAAGGTTGTCCAAAGTGCAAGAGAGAATGCAGCCACAGCGTAAGTCCATAGCATGATTACAGAACATTCACTCATACCCGTCTCAAACAACTGGGTGATTGTGCCTGCAACCAATTCATTTTATTGGAATGATCATCACAAAATAGTATCAAGAAAGCAATAATGCCTATTGAACATTATTAAGAAGTTGGAAATCATCATACTTATATTCATTGCCGGTGGAAGAGCATACTGAAGTAAAAGAACAAAATGGTATAATGAACTTGATCCAGTCATGCCCAAATGATGTGCAGATTTTACAATAACAATCCCCAAAAGTGGCAACATTATGAACCGCACTGCTATAATCCCAATAATCAGTGAAAACCCCACATTTGATCTTCTTAAATCTGAAACATCAACACCAGTAGTATCTTGTAAAATGATGATCAAATTTGAGATCAATTTAAGCTAAAAAAAATTGAAAAGCATGAAAACACCTTCAAGAAGATTTCCCCCAAGTATCAGGGTCATACATGGCACCGCTGCCTGCCTGTAGGTGACAGATTTCATTTTCAACTTTCATGAGTGAGTAATCAAAACAACAGTCTGTTGAGGACATTGATTAGGATCCAACAACAAGCCCTAACTTGTACCCAAAGTTAGATAGATTTGAATCAAACCACTCACAGAATTGAGCGATCGATTCTCTAGAATCAGATAACGGAATTTATCTAACCCTAGCCCAAGCTATTCTAAGCAATTAACTGAGAAAAGCTGAATTCAAAAGAAACAAGATGAACCCTAACTGGGTCAATTTTATTGATTAAACATTCAAAAAATAACAACCCTAAAAAATATAGTTCTATTTATACTAGAATTAATCTTCTATCCTGACTATGACAGAATTAGTCTAAAATAGGAAAATAGTCTAAATCATAAATAAAACAATATAACTAAAATAAAAATAAAAGAAATAGTCTAAAGTCCTTTTCCAAAACAGTATCAATTTTCCTATAATTTAGGAACCCAAATTGTGTCTCTCGTCACTAAACTGCTACCATCAATCTACGGTCTAGACCGCCGTTCCATAATTCTTTTAGATTTTCTAACGGTCTCAACATTCTCTTGCTCTTCAAGAATGCCCTTGTCCTCAAGGGAAAAAATCTGGAAAACGTTCTACCATCTCGTCATAGTCTTCCCAAATAGCCTCTTCTGTAGGGGCCCCTTGCCATTGAACCAAAACCTACCACACCTTTGTCATACCACGTCCCTTCTTCCAATTGCGATATCGGAGAGCTATTATAGGCCGTATCAGCAAGTTAACCTCTGTATCAAACGCTGGTAAATCACTTGAAATGAGACTCGGGTTTCCCATTCTCTTTTTCAACACGGTAATATGGAACACTGGATGCAATCTAGAAGTAGACGGCAACTCCAACTTATAAGCCACCTCACCTATCTGCTCTAACACCTTAAAAGGCCCATAATATCGTTACGACAATTTCACATTGAACTTTTTCTTTAGAGATTTCTGCCGATACGGTTGAAGTTTGAGATACACGAAATCTCTGAGTTCAAAAGATACGTCTCTTCTACCTTGGTCATAATACTTCCTCATTCTCCCCTGAGCCTTCTCAAGCTCTTTCTTCACCTTAGCTACAACCTCGTCTCTAGCTATCAACTCTCTCTTGACTTCTTCGTTTCGAGCTGTTCCTTTCTCATAAGTGTTTAGCATCGGTGACAGTCGCCCATACATTACTTCAAATGGACTCATGTTAATTGAAGCATGATGTGACGTGTTGTACCAGTACTCAGCCCATGAAATGTACTTTTTCCATCTCTTTTGCTCCTCGTGACAGTAGCACCTTAGGTACTGCTCAAGAGTCCGATTTACCACCTCTGTCTGTCTGTCAGTCTGCGGATGGTAGGAGGAACTTGCTTTTAACTTACTACCCTGCAAAGTAAATAATTCCTGCCAAAAGAACTCATAAATAATTTCCCTTGATCAGTCACGATACTCCTCGGAATCCCATGCAATTTCACTACATTATCTACAAACGCCTTAGCCACAATACTAGCGGTGAAAGGATGTCTGAGCGGAATAAAATGGGCACCCTTGCTCAACCTATCCACCACGACCAGAATTGATCGTAACCACCATTACTAGGCAGCCCCTCTACAAAGTCCATGGTCAAGTCCTCCCAAATTTTCTCCGGTATTGATAATGGTTGCAACAACCCCATAGGGCGCCTCTGGTCATACTTCACCTTCTGACAGATATCACACTCGGCCACCAATTTCTTCACTTCATTTTTAAGGCCCTCCCAATAGAAAAAGTGTTTGATCCTTACATAAGTGCGCAACCACCCCGAATGACCTTCTTCTTTGCTATTGTGAAAATGAGCTAAAATTTCCTCTCTCAACCCTGGTACCCCCGGTACATATACATAGTTTTTGTAGTACAATATCCCATTTTTATAGCTAAATCTCTCTACACCACCCTCGTGGTCCTCCAACTTCTTACGAATCTCCACTGTTCGAGCATCAAATTGCATGGCTTCCTTAATTCGATCTCAAACACGCCATTCGGCTCCATTAAGTGCTAACAATCCTGCCTCATCATCCGTATACACAGACCACAATATTGAACAACCCTCTTTTCTAGATAAAGCATCAGCTACTTTGTTTTCCCTATCAGGTTGGTAGACAATATCGTACTCAAACCCAAGAAGCTTAACTAAAAACTTCTATTGCTCCGGGGTCACAATTTTCTGCTCTAATAAGTGCCTCAAAGCTTGTTGATCGGTGATAATGATGAATTTCTTGCCCAATAAATAAGGTCTCCACACCTTTACCGCGTGCACCACTGCTAACATCTCCCTAGCATAAGTACTCCAAGCCTTCTTCATTGGCCTTAAAGCCTTAGAAACAAATGTCAGAGGTCTCTTCTCTTGTACCAAGACTGCCCAAATCCCTTCTCCACTTGCATCGGTATAGACCTCGAATGGCTTTTCAAAATCGGGCAAAGCTAACACAAGGGTTTGTGTTATGGCCCTCTTCAAATTTTTGAAAGCTTTCTTTGCTTCTTCCGTCCACTCAAAACTGTCTTTCTTCAACATAGTCGTCAAGGGTTTTGCAATTAGCCCATAATTCTTCACAAACCTCCGGTAGTAACCTGTTAACCCTAGAAACCCTCTTAGAGTCGACACATCTTTTGGCAATGGCCAGTCCACCATAGCCTCAATCTTTCTTGGGTCAACCTTCACTCCCGAACCTGAAATTATGTGCCCAAGATACTGCAGTTCCTCTTGCACAAAATCATATTTTGACATTTTAATAAAAAAAGTATGTTGCTCTAGTATCCCCAATACCAACTCCAATTGCTCTAAATGCCCCTCCATTGATTTTGAATAAATCAATATATCATCAAAGAACACTAGCACAAACTTCATTAGGTAAGGTCTAAAAATAGAATTCATGGCTGCCTGAAATGTAGAAGGTGCATTGCACAGCCCAAATGGCATCACCCGATACTCATATAACCCCGAATGAGTTTGAAAGGTTGTTTTGTGCACATCCTCCTCCTTTATCTGAATTTGGTGGAACCCAGCTCGTAAATCTAGCTTGGTGAACACACACGCCCTATGTAACTCATCTAACATCTCATTAACCATCGGGATTGGAAATCGGTCATTCACAGTTGCCTCATTTAAAGCCCGATAGTCGGTACAAAACCTCCAAGTCCCATCTTTTTTCCTTACCAATAACACCGGAGACGAAAACAGACTTTGACTTTGCCTGATCATTCCATTCTTCAACATCTCCTCTACTTGTCTCTCAATCTCATCTTTCTGGAAATGGGCATACCTATATGGAGGCATATTGACTAGTTTTGCTTCATCTTTCAAAGTAATGTGGTGATCACAATGACGGGGGGATGGTAAGCTAATTGGCACCTCCAGAACTTGTCGATGATTTGCCACTACCTTACGTACCTTCTCGGGCAGTCACTGTAATTCGTCTTGCAACTCATTTGTATTCTTTTTCTTGCTTTTCCCCTTCTGTCGATCTCTATCATTCACCACTGCAAAGCATTGGGTGCCCCTTTTGCAAAGCCTCTCTATCATTTGAGCTTCACATTGTTTAATTTCTTTAAGAGTCAAAGTAGCCCATGTTCTTTTTCTTCTGCCCAATTTGAATTCTATTGTCATGGCATCAAAAACTGTAACCACCTTACCGATACTCTTCAACCAAGCGTTACCTAACACCACATCTACTCCAACTAGCGATAACACATGTAAATCAGCAGCAATCCTAACTCCTTGCACGTTCATCTTCACCTTGTGAACCACTTCCTCACACTTTAGTTTTTCCTCATTAGTCACCTTCACATCAAACGATTCTATGGCAGCCCCTCACAGTCTAATCTTCCTTACAATATTCGCATTGATGAAATTGTGAGAGGAACCAGAATCTACCAGCATCGAAACCTCGAACTTACCAACCCATGCCATGAGCCTCATAGTGGATGGTTTCGAAACCCCAGACATGGCATTTAAAGACAACTCAGCTTCACAATTATTTTCTCCCAATTTAACTACCTTCAACTTTCCCTCATCACTAGTGGCTTCCTCATTACTAATAACATCATTATCTGAATCACTTGAGTCAATGATCATAAATACCTTCCCAGTTCGGCACCGATGGTCTTTGTTCCATTTCTCCTCGCATTTGAAGCACAAACCCTTTTTGATTCTCTCTTGAACCTCTTCCTTTGTCAGTTTTTTTACGTCTTTACTTTCCTTCTTGGAACTATCCTCAATAGCTCATTTTCCCTTCCAAGAATCTTTGTTTGACTCTGATTTAAAATATTTACTCCCAGAACTCTCCTTAAACGGCTTCTTGTCACTATAGTAACTATTATATAAAATCTCCGCCATCCTCATTGCTTCGGTCAATCTTTGAGTTTGTATTAGTTTCATCTCTCTCGCTAACTACGGCTTCAACCCTTCAATAAATGTCCCCAATAACGACTCATCTAACCATCCCCTAACCAGAATCTGTAATCGGTGAAACTCCTCAATATATACCGAAACCCTTCCTTCTTATTTGAGCTTGGCCAACTGCCCATGATGATTGACCACCGGTGATAGTCCCCATTAAGTCAAAAATTCCCGTTCAAAAGCCATCCACCCTATTTGTCTATCATCTTGCTCATATTGAGCTTTGATCCATCTCTACCAGCTATTAGCCTTTCCATCAAGGTAGATACATGCAGTAGAAACCCAATTGGCCCTTGCCACTTCGTATACCTGAAAGTAGTGCTCCACCTTGTCCAACCACTCATGTGGATCTCCACTATTAAAATGCGAAAAATAGACCTTCGGCTTTCTAGGGCCCCGACTATTGTGCATTTCTCTTCGCCTATCACCTTCATATTCTGCAGCATCTCTCCACGGTTCCCTTCGCTGCCTATGAATTGGCCTTCGGCCTCGAGGTCTCCTATCCAATCTCGCATTTTTCTCAGTTCCATCGTTAATCTCTCCTTCAGAAACCTCGTCATGCAACCAGCGCTCCACCATTAATGGTCCACGATCCACACATCCTCCTTGCTTAAACCCTTCATGATTTCCGATCGGTTTGGGCTCGTCTACCTCACCTGACAAGAATTCTGCCTCACGCCATGAACTACGTCTATCCTCTTGAGTCCGTCTGCCTATCGTTTCCTTTCCCTTGTTTTCAGCCAACTGTCGTTCAAGTCTCTCGATTGTATCATTGTTTGACCTAGTCAGATGTGCTATGTATGTCGTCAGTTCTGATAGGGACTTAAAAATCCGATCTTGATTCTCCTCCAAGGCTTTAAACCGCTGCTTGTTAGTCTTCGATCCACTCCCTTGAATAATAGAATCCTCCCCCAAATCCCATGGCTTTTTTTTTTTTTTTTTTTTTCGTTTCCTATAGGCCGTCGAAATCCCTCAATGAAAGCTGAAAGCACCAAATTGTTGAAGACCTTGATTAGGATCCAACAACAAGCTCTAACTTGTACCCAAAGTTAGATAGATTTGAATCAAACCACTCACAGAATTGAGCGATCGATTCTCTAGAATCAGATAACGGAATTTACCTAACCCTAGCCCAAGCTATTCTAAGCAATTAACTGAGAAAAGCTGAATTCAAAAGAAACAAAATAAACCCTAACTGGGTCAATTTTATTGATTAAACATTCAAAAGATAACAACCCTAAAAATATAGTTCTATTTATACTAGAATTAATCTTCTATCCTGACTATGACAGAATTAGTCTAAAATAGGAAAATAATCTAAATCATAAATAAAACAATATAACTAAAATTAAAATAAAAGAAATAGTCTAAAGTTCTTTTCCAAAACAGTATCAATTTCCTTATAATTCAGGAACCCAAATTGTGTCTCTCGTCACTAAACTTCTACCATCAATATGTGGTCTGGCCCGCCGTTCCATAATTCTTTTAGATTTTCTAACGGTCTCAACATAGTCCCAACTATCAAAACCAGCTAAAAATTTCTCTAGTGATATTTCTACGTACGTACCCCAGCAACGATACACAACCCTACAATCTTTAATGCGAAGAGGAGCAGTATTGCCAATCATGATCTTTCGGATTGGTGAGACTATCCCAATCATAAACCCTACAATCTTTAAAGAAAGAAAATAAAAAGACAATTTCTTTTATATAGTTTTTCTTCATAATTGATATGGTTCATATCTTTAAATCCATAGAATTTCTAATGCAAAGTATTCTAATTTTCATACCGCTGCAATTGTAGCTGGCACGAACACTTTCTTCAGATTTAACTTTGTCACAATTATCTTAAAGCAGTGAATCACCTTATCCGGAAACGAATCCTGTATTCAAATGAATTCAAAACAAAATCATCTAGACAAGCACATTTGCTAGAACAATACATAATTATTATATATGTAATTCTTTCATAATACAACAAACAGTTTGCACATGGAAAGGTTTGTTCTGTACAAATTTCTCATAATAGTAAAAGCTAGCTTTAATTTGTTCTTACAGCAGAATCAGATGTAGTGGGAGGCTCTTCAGCTTGATTTGGATAATCATCGGAGAAAGGACCACATTCCTGTGATGGTAGTAGTAATGCTTTTGTTTAACTTTTCGAGTTTTCTCCAGAAATTAATGCTGATTGTGGAATCATTCATATCAGTGTTCTTATTCGCATATATACTCATGATCAGATAGACATAAGTCCATATATACACTGATGCCACCTATAGAGTCAGATCAGTACTACTGGTTAACAAATTAAAATCAAAATAAATAATAAAATTGTACAATTGTTAGATCAAGATCAAAAATATTCATACAGCCATGTAAAGTGAAGCATAAGTCATTCCATACGCAGAGCAGACTGACGAATCTCCAAATAAACCGTTTGACACCTCACACACTGCCGGAACAATTATCAGGAGCAAGTATCCCATGTTGCCTGTGCACATTAAAACACAAATTATATATGAAAATGAAGATGGCGTATGTTAATAGAGGCAGATTGAACAAGTGAAGTTAAGCACCAGCAGAACAGCAACCGATGACAAGGGCTAGAAGATGAGGAGGGGTTCGAGTGATTTTAATGAGAATCCAAGCAAGTGCAGATCCAATTATGAATGTCAGCAATATATTCACCGGCATGAACCACCTAGGTACGTATATACGCAATTGCATCTGTGAAGCTAACTTGGAGTATACCGCGAAAAGAGAATTGAAGATATATATATATATATATATATATATATATGCAAAAAGAGAAACTCACAAACTAACCAAACTTTGTAAAGTGATTGTTTCAGAGAGGTTGCTCAGAATGACTGATAGAAGGAACACGAAGAATACGATCTGATCATATCGTCATCAAGAAAAACGAAAACACATACACCAATAGAGCTTTATTATCCGTTTTTCTTCTATAATTTTGCATTTTCATTTGATTACATGAAGATCAACGAGTAATGACTTGCCTTATTTAGACTTTGCCTTGCAACGGGGCCGAAGAGATTTACGCGAACCGAGACCAGTAATCAAGGGTACTTTGAGAACAGGCATCAATGCCACGACGAACATATCCAGGAATCCCATTAATTATGAAGCTGAAATTAAACTCTCCTTGTTATTTGTCACTAGAAAAATGAAGAACAGGACATGTTATATACATGTACATTCATTACCAAGCAATATATGATCTGTGAATTAAGTAGACTACATAAATGAAAAGAGAGAAAGTATACAAGTATACATAATGCAGGCATGCCTCAAACAATAAACAACAGATTAATATTATCGGTGTGTGAATTAAACAAAGAAATTAACACATGTTAAAATATTGGAGTGAATTCAAATTCATAAAACAAGCATTATGTCAAGCTTTCCATGTGTAGAGATGTCTGCAGCAAAAGAGAAGTTTAGGACTATGAGTGCAGCTTGAATTTGTTAATTTGTTGATACTTCTGATATCCAACTCTCTCACTCTGTTTTCTATTCTCTTTGTATAAGGAATATTAGTGCAGCACATGCACATGTGAAAGCGTGAAAAAGATTTGTCAATATTATCATGCAAATATGCAGATGATGATGCTATTTCTTTTTCTAATAACTTTATTTCATATCATTTTTACCTCAAGTATAATCAAAATACTATGAGTGGCGAGATCAGCACCCCCTCTAGAACTGTATGAACATGCCAAATTAGTAAATTTTTTTTCAAACTTCCAATATTGTCCTTATGTAGCATTATATAAATAATTAAGTAATTATAAATACAATATATATATATATATATATATTTATACGATTCCGTTCTGGTCAATGCGCATTGATGTAATTACATCAGTACCAATACCTGTGGACCACTGATTATGGAGAAACTTTGACAAGTGCATACATTTTGAGTCAAAATATGTAAATCTAATGGTCCATATCCAATGCACTGATGAAGTTATATCAGTGCGCATTAACCTGAACATTTATATATATATATATATATATGTACAATCATGTTCTCATGCAGACGTCATAATAGAAATTCATAAGAATATTGAATGTATGCCACTATTTTTGACAAGTGCATACACACTTGAGTCAAAATATGTAAAACTAATGGCTACATTTAATATCTTCATGAAGTTATATCAAAACATCCTCATTTGAAAATCTCTCTCTCTCTCTCTCTCTCTCTCTCTCTCTCTCTCTCTCTCTCTCTCTCTCTCTCTCTCTCTCTCTCTCTCTCTATATATATATATATATATATATATACACACATATATATATGATATTATTACAATGGTATTCGTCCAACCTAGCCAAACATTTATATTGGGTGTGGGTATTTGTTGATGTAGGGCTGTGAGCCCACTGTAAATGTGTGGCTGTGGTTACACGTCCTGAAATTATAAAGTCATGACGGCCATAATTAGAGAAGTATTCATTATTATAATATTCAATATTTTGAGCATTAACAAACATATATAATATCTTAATTAAGATATTGACTGTGTTTATTGATTAATAAAAATTAATTGTTTAAACCTTAAAACTACTTTCAGATTCTCTCGTTTTCATTCTTGGATGAGAGGAAAAGGACTCAAATCAACTATCAAATTTTAGTGTTCCAATTCGTGTATAATCAACCAAATTGGGACATGTATGGATATTTATGGAAGTAGTTGGAAAAAAAATCCATAAATGTGTACACATGTCCCAATTTGGTTGGTTGGACACAAATTTGGACACTAAAATTTGACAACTGATTTGTATCCAGAGGAAAAGTGTAGAAGTAGAGCTCTTTTTTATTCAATATTTGTAGCTTTGTTTCTGTTTTGTTTTGCTAAAAAAATAATTGTTTATTAATTAAAATTTCAATAATGATTTAAAATTTAAAAATATTAAATAACTATTAAAAAAAATTGAAAACCATTAAATTTAATTAAAATAACTAAACTAAATTAAAAATAAAATTAAATAAAACAAAAGCGAGGAGATGAGGATATATCCTCTAATATCAGGAAGGAGCCGCTACTCCCTCGTACATTTAATCTGTTCTTACTTTAATTATTTTGTAATTTGTTTTTGTTATTTTAATTTTTTGTAATTGGTAATCCATTTATATATAGTATTTAATCAAAAATTAAAGAAAGGGATATATTCGTATGTGGGGTGTGTTTATAAACTTTAAAATATTTAATATAGTGTACATACAATAAGGAGGTGTTTATACAATTTTTCAAGAATGTAAATATTGCAACTCTTGTTTTATCTTATGATGTGATTAGCTTGGGGTGAATGGTGGATTGGATCCATTGGATTTGTCATGATCTACGTTCAATCGATATTTGGACTTAAAACTGATGACATGATGTGATTAAAATTAACTATCGTTAGATTAAAATTGATACGTCTTGCACCCTAATACAATTTTTCAAGGATGTAAATATCTCAAATGTTGAGTAGGCCTAAGAAGCCACTTATCATTGTAAATATCAATGGAGGACCCATCTTTGACTCGCCATCTACATCCCTTCTCAACCAAACCACGACCCCAACACCAAACTTTTCCACACTATTAGCCCCCTAGTAGATTCCCATACCTTCAAAAATTTTGTCTGAGGGTAAAAACAACCCTTAAAAACTTGAGCAGCCAAGGATCCAGGATCATTAACCAACAGCTAGCATTGCTTCGCTAACAAAGCACAATTAAACACATTCAGATCACAAAAACCCATGCACCCTCAGCTTTGCTCTTGCACATTCTGATCCATGACGCCAAATGAAGTTTTCGAGCAGCCTCTGAACCACCCTACCAAAATCTACAACATAAGCCATGGATTTCCTTTATCAGTGACTTCGGAAAACGGAAAAGACATATGCAATAGGTTGATATCGGCTGAATTACAGCATTTAGTAGGATTTCTTTCCCCGCCACAAATAGAAGTTTACATCTCCACCCTTTGAGCTTGTCTTACACCCTGTCTTTAATAACATTAAAGAGAGCCCGTTTATTCCTCGTTGCAAAACTTGGGAGGCCCAGGTATTTATCATGGCAATGGACCCGTTGTACCCCCATAACTAAATGCTCCATTTTTGCTCTCGAGATTGCCCCACTAAAACATAAAGCCGACTTATCATAATTCACCTGTTGACCCGAAGCCTTCGAATACACCTCAAGAAGCTTCCGAATAAGCACACGGTCCCTCGCCGAGGCCATAGAAAATAGAAGGTTGTCATCAATGAAAAACAGATAAGAGATTGCCGAACCCATTAAGTTGCTTTTATAAGCCAAATACTTTCTCCCAGACATCGCCTCCTGAATCAAACAAGGCAGACCCTTAGTAACCAATAAATATAGGTATGGAGATAAAGGGTCTCGACAGAACTACAGTCCCACACATTCGACATTTAACTAGGAAAGAGAACGAAATCGTAGTCACATAGCTCATAATTCGATAGATCCAGACACTCGAAAAGCCTAAACGATCCATCACCTTTGCCAGAAAATCCCACTCAATCCTATCGTAGGCTTTCAACCTATCTAGTTTGAGGGTCATAGCTCATTTTCTCTGTTTTCGAGTCCTCATAGCGTGGAGGCACTCAAAATTCACAATTGCACTGTCTGTTATCTACCTCCCATGGATAAACGCACCTTGGGCTTCTAAAACCACTTCTCCAACAACATTCCTCAGCTTATTAGCCAGCGTTTTAACGATAATCTTATATATCTCATTACAGAGGTGAATAGACCAGATCAGGCAAACGAGGGTGTCATTAACAGAAGCTACAGTCTCCCTAAAATTAAGGCATTTCAGACAAACTTCGTGACACTATTCCCTATAAAATTCTAAAACTTTTGATAGACTACTGGTAACCCATCTGACCCCAGAGCTTTCAAAGGAGCTATATCAAATACCGCTTTGCAAACCTCATCAGCTGTGAAAAGAGCATCCAGGTAAGCACTAGAACGTTGTGACAACCTTGGGTCTTTACAATCCAGAACCTATGTAACTGCTTCTCTCTGAGGACACTCTGACTTAAACAATTTTGCAAAATATTTAGTCACCATACATTCCAAATCACGATGTTTAACACACCACACACCCCTCTTATCAAACACACACTCCACCTCATTTCAAGCCCTCCTCGCTGAAGCTTTATAGTGGAAGAATTTTGTGTTACGATCCCCACTCTTAAGCCACTCAACCCTTGATTTTTGCCTCTAGTAATCCTCCTCTTTGGCCAACAAACCATCTAGTTTATTTTTGGTCTCCCTAATCACAGCCAAGAACCATTCTTAATATCATTAGTTTCTCACCACAACTTCTCTTGCTGCTCATCAATGTCTTATTTCAAAGAAAAATGATTTCTAGAATACCAAACTGATAACTATTTTGAACATCTTGGATGGCCCTAGCAATGTTACCTATAGCTCCCACGCTCCCAAACGGAACCTAGGACTACTGCACCAGATTGCGACATTCCTTCTTGTCAGACCAACAATTCTCAAAATGGAACCGACACACTCGCTTGTAACGCACATTTAAGGACCTATATTTCATGATTGTCTTATTCCATGACAAACCATATTATGAATGATTTTGTAATGGGTAGCTTAGGTTCTCAATAGCAAGTTTCCAAGAATCTTCGTGACTTCAAGAGCGAAAGGTATATTTACTTGACTTTTTTCTTGAAGAATTTAGGTGCACACACACACACACACACACACTTCATGCATGTTTTTTTTCATCTTGCATTTGTGTTATAATTGTTTATATGTGTGCACACACACACACACTTCATGCATGCTTTTTTTTCATCTTGCATTTGTGCTATAATTGTTTATATGTGTGCATCCATTACACCCATCACACTTGCACTTTATTTTTAGACTTATTTCATGATTGTCTTATTTCATGACAAACCATATTAGAGATAATTTTGTAATGGGTAGCTTAGGTTTTCAATAGCAAGCTTCCAAGCATCTTCGTGACTTCAAGAGCGAAAGGTATATTCAATTGGCTTTGTTTCTTGAAGAATTTAGGTGCACACACACATACTTCATGCATGCTTTTTTTCATCTTGCATTTGTGTTATAATTGTTTATATGTGTGCATCCATTACACCCATCATACTTGCACTTTATTTTTAGACTTAAGTGTGGTTTTTTATGATATAATTCGTTTCCCGATAATTGATCGGAAACGCCCCCACATACATGATTGTGTACTTGTCTTAGCACGATGAATGAACATTTGAGAAGGTCTCATACTTCTCTTAGTTTGGTCTTTGGTCATATGGTCTTATACTATGAGTTTTAGACATTTCTTGTTGTCTATATCTGACATTTGGTCACTCTTTTGATAATATCTCTTTCTATAGACATCGAAACCTCATTTTGTAAAATGGAGTAAAAATTAGACTTCCATAC
This sequence comes from Acer negundo, assembly GCA_035582765.1. Lineage (NCBI taxonomy): Eukaryota > Viridiplantae > Streptophyta > Magnoliopsida > Sapindales > Sapindaceae > Acer > Acer negundo. Next base: position 32,624,776 of record CM069241.1, on the reverse strand, counting down.
TTTTACAACGATATATCATACGAAAGGTTTCGATGTTGTTTGGCCTTGTTTTGATAGGTTTGGAAATCAAGTTGTTATGTTGATTTGCCAGTGCGCGGGTTCATACCCGTGCAGTCACCAGCGAAGTTGTTTTTAATGATTTTCCTGGTCCCGATGCACAAGTGTTGCGCGGGTCCTCACCAGCGTACCAAACCCACGCACTGCACTATTTTTTGCCCTACTTTCCCAAAACGATGTCGTTTAAATTAAGGCTTCTATATAACCATCTCTTTCTCATCTTCTTCATTAAGACCACGAAATTAAAACCCTAGAGAGATAGATTGAGTGGTTCTAGAGAGAGAAAGCTTCTTCTCCAAACCCAAAACCCATGAGTCCACGGCATCTTTCATGCATCAATCATTCATAAGTCTTCTTCATTATATCACTTGATAAGTAGAACAAACACCATATTTTATTTATTGTTCTATCTTAATCAAAAATGTCTTTGATTGCTTAGTTTAGCAAATATTCACTCTTATTGCATATTTAGTGAAGTTATGACATGATTGTGTTTTGTTTGTGATAGCTTGCATGATTAGGTTGTTTTACCTAAATAGCTAAGCCATAAATATTCGTGTATGATTAATTGATGATTAGGTTTGCTTTGTGCATCTAGTCAAGTTTATGAATGTTTCTATGAGTTGTATTTGACAATTTGGTTGTTAGAATCTTTCTACAACTATTTGAGACCTCATGTATAGGCATGTAGTCATTGTTTCGTAACTAGATTGTTAAATTGCATTATAATATTTAGTTAGGCATTTTATGTGCGGTCTTACACATTATTGCATTTGAGCATTATTATCATATTCACTTAGACTTTTAATTCTCTTTAATAAGTCAAAGTCTTACGGCTTCTAGTTGAATTTGCACAAGCAAGTGAAGTCTTGTAACCAAGGGTTGGTTGGCAAGCAATTGCCAAGTACCGCTATAAAAGGCCCGCGTGGTAGATTAGGAGGTGCTCACGTTAAGAGTAGTGGATCAGGGGATATCACTAAGATTGAACCAAGAGTGGTAAGTGGTAATGTCCATAGTCTAAGGTTGTCATGAGTGAGAGTCTGTGTATCACTTGAGGGTGTAACCATCTTTTTATAAAGTGGATTGTTGTGGCTTAAATGACTAATCATGTGGTTTTTCCTTGTTGAATGTTTCCACGTAAAAATCAAGTGTTCTTTATATTTCCGCACTTCACTTGATTTTTGTTGTATGTTTGTCTTAGGTTAATTATGATTAATATTGACTAATCGAAAATTTAGTAATAATCGATTAATAACCCATTCACACCCTCATATAGGTTGTATTAGACACACCTTATTTATTCTCAGCACGTCTGCCAACCGGTCTGTTTCCTTCAGCACCTCAACCAAGATAGGCCTATGATATGAATTCTAGTAATCCAAATGTTTAACCCAAGACTTCGAACAAAGATGTTGCCAATCAAAACACCTAACCTTTCGATCCAGCCACTCCTGGACCATCACTGCCCCATTCATTCTATTACACTAGGTGAAGGCGGGACCTGAGAAATCCATATCCTCAAAGCCGACAGGTGCATCTCGAAAATTTTCAATCAACCGCCTAGTATGAATTTGGCCACCATCCTTCTCCTCATCACACATTACCTCATTAAAATTCCCAATACATAACCAATGGAGATTAGACATATTGTGTAAATGACAGAGTAGCGTCCACAAATGACACCGCTGGCTTGGCTTTGGGCTACCATAAAAACCAGTTTAACGCCAAATAGACGAACCATGAGACTCCACGTTGACATTAATATGATACCTAGAGTAACATAATAAATCAAAAACAACACCGTCAGACCACAAAAAGCACCAGATTACTTGCAAAACCTAGTTTTATCCGAACCGATTCCATCATCTTCGTGCCTCCCTTTGTTTCGCTGAGAAAAACAACTGAAGGCCATACCTTTCGCACCAAACGCTGCAAGGCCCGAACTGCTTGAGTACTACTCATCCCCCAAACATTCCAAGCTAAAAGCTTCATTGCATCCGGTCGGCCAGGCTATCCTTGGCCGCCGATATCTGTGCGAGTAAACCCACACCGTCTTATTCCACTTTTCTTATTCATAACCTTTCTTCATCGCCATCTTCATCATGCACCGAATCACCTTTCAAGCTTCGCTTTCCGCATGTAACTGGAATAGTAAAAATAACCTTTGAATTTGATTGTTTCGCCACCGAAATCCCACCCCTCGCTTGACGCTTCCATCGTTGACTTCTTCTCTCTCTCGCTAATCTTCCATATGAATCCTCTAAATCCCCTGAAATCGATTTTTCCCCTAAATTCAATTTGTTGACCTGCTTGGATTCATCAACCGCCCTAATAGAAATCCTTGGGCATTTATCAAGACATAGACTCTTGCTTGAATCCACCGGCTCAACAGAACATGTGTTAAGCCTTGTGCCCAAATCCCCAACTTTACCTTTCCCTTTACTCTTGGGCCTTATTGGCTCCGTCATCCTTAGACCCAGCCCATTTTTTAAACATAAAACCTCACGTGTACTTTTGAACACAAAACCGCTCTCAACATTATTCCCCTCTTTAAACTCATCCCTATAATCACTCCCCCGATCAATCACACCTGTTTTCCCATCATTTCGATAATCATTACCCTTCCCATAACCGTTGTCATAACAATTACAATTATTACTCCAGTTACCATCGGATCTCGCTATGGTCATCAACCGTTGGGATTCCCTCTCGCTTGAAAACACTCTCTCGAGCTCTCCTTTGTTTTTGCCACCAACGACATCTCCCCGCCATGATGCATTCTTCCTAATCCAGGTTCTTTCCGGAGGCATAGAATGAAGCCATGCCCTAAATGGCATCTCATCCACCTTACTAGACCCTCATTGTACCAATGAAACTGAGCACTCCCGAGTAGCGTGGCCTAGATGTCTATACTGATAACAGTGATTTGGAAACCTTTCATACCACAGCAATATGACCGTCTCATCCCCATCCCCACATAACATCCACTCTGATACATCATTGAAGTGGCTTTGTTACATCCAAGTTAACATTGACCCTTAGAAACTCCTCTGGCATGCCTATATCCACATCAACAACTTCACCCACAAAACTACCCAAAAAGCACCCAATATCTATTGTAATACAGAGTAGAGGGACCCGATGGATTTGCACCAAAAATTCAACACGACTGAAACTCAAAGTCGCAATATCACCCCTTCCAGACAGCTCCACCAAAGCGATCAGAGCACTATCAAAAGTCCATGCCCCCACCCCCTGGCAATATATGACAGTTATCTCTTCAATTTTGAATTGAAATGTAAATATATTCTTAGCAACAAATTCAATCTCCACACCTTTCTTTACTCTTCAGATCTTTGATAAGACCCCGATATACCACATCTTTGCGAACCAGTCTATTTGTCAATACCTTTTTTACCAGACTGAGTGCAAGGCATTGTAACCTAGTCGATTTCAAACCCACATGCAAACGTTGAACAGGTCCCTCCCTCTCCAACAAAGTCATACTCTCACATAACTTGGCAATCTCCTCATGAGAACACATCCTAATCACCCAAATTGATAAAGTAGGATAGCAGAAAACGTGGGAGAACACCCCAACTTTCACTCTAGTAGATTAGAGGAAAAACTTTTATAACCATTTATTATAACAAAATACAATAGCATCCAAAACTTGCTCAATGTTTAGCTGTATATGAAAAAATAAATTAAGCCTTATATTTTGGCGGATCAAGCCATTTTGATGGATTTTCATATGAAAATTCAAAATCCGATCCTATCTAATGGATTTTAAAATTTTAAATCCAATCATGTCATCAAATCCAATCTAAATGGATCGTATTGAATTAGATTTGATTGGATCATGCACATCCTTATAAGTAGCTAGGCGAACTCTTATATTCTGTTGAGTTAAATTGGCATGTGGAGTTTCCTTCCTCTATTATTTTTGTAGTATATGTCAAGTGATAATAGTGTTTCTTTGTAACTCTCAAATGGATCGTATTAATTAGATTTGATTGGATCATACACACCCTTATAAGTAGCTAGGCGAACTCTTATATTCTGTTGAGTTAAATTGGCATGTGGAGTTTCCTTCCTCTATTATTTTTGTAGTATATGTCAAGTGATAATAGTGTTTCTTTGTAACTCTCAAATGGATCGTATTAATTAGATTTGATTGGATCATACACACCCTTATAAGTAGCTAGGCGAACTCTTATATTCTGTTGAGTTAAATTGGCATATGGAGTTTCCTTCCTTTATTATTTTTGTAGTATATGTCAAGTGATAACGGAGTTTCTTTGTAACTCTCATTAGGAATGATAATATTTTAAGTTCAATTATCAAATAAGTTATGAACTCTTTTTTAGTGGTGCTATTGGCACCCTTTTACTGACCAAATAATACCTCTTATTTGGAATTTGTTTAATATTATATTTATATTTTTATTAAAATTATTTAAATAGACATACAACTCTCTCCCTCTCTCCCTCTCTCCCTCTCTCTCTATATATTTAATAACTCTTTTATAAAGTGAATTCTAATAAAACCTCACAAGTATTTTAAAAAAATAAAATAAAATCCTACATCAACGAACAATTTACACTTAAAAAAAAAACGTTTTTTTAAAGCATTTTAAATCCTAGATTTTGTTTTTTGTTTTTGTTTTAGTCTCTCTGGTGCACACAATATTAAATTTTTGATTTGATTGTATGGAACAAAAACTCAAATTCAGGTTCAAGCTTATGCAAAGATGGAGATGGATTTTGTTTTTTTGTTTTTTTTTTCCTTAATATGATATGAGAGAGAGAGAGAGAGAGAGAGAGAGAGAGAAGCCATGAACATGAACCGTGTAAAAGAATTATTTTATAAGATAACCCAACCTTTTGTAGACCATGTTCCAAGTGACAAAGCAAAGGCGATTTGCCATCATTTGAATTGAAAGGTGATCAGAAAAAAGGGATTTGGTTTTATGAATCAACACAATACGAAGGGAAAAAGAAAAAAAAAAAAACTCAAAAGAAAAGGAATTGTGAGGAAGGGGGGTGCGTAAGAGGTGAGCACATACGGCAGTAGTAGGGGTGCTGCTTGAAGTTTGGAAAAGAAATAGGGGTAATTTGAGAAATAAATGAATTAAATCTTTTGAAGATGGGGATATTGTTAGATTATTAGAGAGGTGCCAATAGCACCACTTTTTTTTTCTCTCTCTTATCATCTTACAATTCGAAGTAATTTTCGAATGAGATCTTCTTTTGACAATCCAATTTTTTCTTTTTACACTTCTTTTCTAAAAACAGTCCATTCTTAAAATTTAAATTTTAAAAAGTTATAAAGACACTTCATTTTGTTACAAGATTATCCTTTTTATCTTTTTTGAATTAAATTATTAAAAAAAAAATTATCTCTCTTAAATCATTAGATTAATTATTATATGTTAAATATTCTCTCCTAAATTTTTAATTACCATATTAAACTCTCTCTCTTCCAATAAATATCTGAAATTTTCTATCATCATTCTTTCTCAAACAAGATTAACAGTTAAGGAAAAAAAAACTTACTAATAAGCTTGATTTTTAGGAACTATATGTATGTATATATTAAAAAAAAAAAACAATCCTTTTTTATATTTTATAAAAAAAAATCGAAATATGAAAATGTTTTTTGTTACTCTTGTAAGATGTGATTGCCTAGAGAACTTTAATTCTTTCATTAGTCTTAGAAATTTTGAGTTTAATCGAATCTAGTTGAAACAATTCAAGCTTTAATATATCTTTTTTTATTTTTTTTTGAAAATTGACTTTTAATATATATATATATCATTGTTAGTAAAAAACTAAAATATTCATAAGTTTTTTTTTTTTTTCCTTTAACTATTAATCAGAGATTGATAGAGAAAGTATGGAAATATGATATAAATATATATTTTTTAAATGGAGAGAGATTAATCAGAAGAGAGTGTTTAATATGGTAATAACATATTTATGGAAGAGAGTTTAATACGTAATATTTAATCTAATGATTTATGAGAGAGGATTTTTTTTTTTTTTTCATAATTTAATTAGTTTGGAGTGTCTTTAAATTTTTTTGTCCTATTTAGTAATTTTAGTTTAGGTTAAAATTGTTATTAATAAAAAAAATTCAACTTGGAGTGTAAATAGATAATTTGTGGATTGTAAGGAGAAGCTCTCTTTTCGAATTTTATAGAAATGACTAAACTGAAAGGTTATTTTATATGAAAGTACAAAACTACCCTTTTAAAATTAAATAATAATTTTTTTAGAATAATAATAATAATCTAAATAAAAAAACTATATATAAAAAAAAAACAAACAAACAAACAAACAAAATACAACTTCAACGAATTGTCGTGTGTCTAACAAGGATTGTCTAACAGGACCCGCCTTGGCTCTTCTATTGAGTATAAGGGAATCTTGTAAAAATCTTATCTTTCTATATGAAATCTAAATCAGCAAATCATATGAATCTCAACGTAGCCTCCGATAAAATCTTTAACAATCACTTTGGCTTTTTAAACTTTTTCACCTTATAATTTAAAAGTGCAATTTAAATATGTGGGTTTAGGCCCATTATAAAATATGACTAAGTTAATATAACAAAATTGCTTTCTTTATGTTGGATCCATCTGTTGAATATTTACATATTCAAAACATCATATAAGATATATTTAAAGATGATTATGAATAATCTTGATAATTGAACATATGCATGCTTTAATTAAAATAATGAACTACCATTTCTGTCACAATATGTGGTCCACCTCACATTACTTAACAACATGCACGAAGCCATAAGTGGAAATAAAAGAATGAGCACGCTCAGTGAGTAGAAATAAACCGTCAAAAAAAAAAGAAAAAATTCTTATTATAAACTTTTCTGAAACTATTATCTCTAAATAAGTATGAAAACATAAATGTCCTCTTTTACATTTCTGAAAACAAATCTCTTTTATGAAAAACATTTTATACTTAATGAACTCATTCTCTATATTTCTTCTTAAAATAAATCAGGATTAAATCTAAAATTGTTCTGTAACACAAACTGAGAACTAGTTAAATATATTTTTTGTAATTAAAACAAATTTTTCTATAAAAACTATATAATATAATAAAACATTTTCTGGTATAAAAACTGATATTATGATATTCTGAAATCTTTTTTCTACCGATAATAATCAGTAAATATATATATATATATATATAATATGAAAAACTCTTTACCGAACTAGTACACATGAGAATATCACACCTACGTGGCAAAATATCTCAATACAGACGCAGAGTAGAGGGAGATACATATCTCACATACATGGCAATATTTGATCGCCTATGCAGAGTAATAAATAATAATCTCACATATAAGCTGATATTTAATTAAACATACAGAGTAATCTCACATACACGTTGCTACCTGATCGAACGTGCAGAGTAAGCTTAAATGCACGTACAGAGAAGCCCCAAAGACTTACATTCTTAATCTAACACTATTTAGAAGGATACATGTCTGATATCTTAAAATCTGAACAATCTTTGTAAACTTGTTTAGCTTTCTAAACATACATATGTAATCTTTATAAAAACTTTTCTCAAAAACATGAATAAATATTATTTTTCTTCATTGGAAATTCTCATAAATAACTTTGATGAAAATTTGGAAATCTTTATGAAAATTTGAAAATCTAGAAATTTAGAAATCAATTTGAAAATCTAAAAATCTAGAAATCTATTTTCTAAATATATTTCAGATAATTCTCTAAATAATTAAAGCTACGTATAATTCTAAAATAATTAACTTAATCATAAATAAAAATTATCCACTCATAGAATTCATATGCTTAGATCTATTCTGGGACTAGGTTTCATCTGAATTTATCTGTTTTCATATCCATCCTGCATTTCTCAATACACAGCTCATCGATCAAAATTCTTCATCTATTTCTCTCTTTTTCTGTCTCTCTCTAGCCACCGGATCAACTTCTCTTCTTCATTTTCTTTATTTTCTTCCTCAGCTCTTTGTTCTCTCGGTTTTGGCCGAAAATGCCACTCTCTCTCCCTTTCTCTTTTTCTCTTTTCTCTTTTTTATTTTTCTTCTTGTCAAACCCACCTCTTGCAATTCTCTTACCTAACCCCTTCTCTTTTCACCTTCTCACATGCCCAAAGTTGGCACCGCTTCAACATTTTATTTTATTTTTATTTTTTATTTTTTTATTCTTTATCTTAATCTTATAGCAAAGTGAGTCTAACTTAGACTTGAGCTTATCAAACTGGGTCTTGAGTCATGTGTTTGGGTTTGGATTATAGCAGCACCGACTCAATGTAATTTGGGGCCTTAGGGAAAAAAAAAAATAGAATAGGCCTTAAAATAGCTAATTGCAAAATAGAATATAAAATTTTAATTAATTGTGCTTTCGTCGATTATTAAAAATGAATTTTATAGATTAAATAGATAAAAAATTGTCAATAAAATGAGGTTGGTTCGATGGTAAACCTCTCATTTACATCTATATCTAAGAGAGCGTGGTTTGGAGTCATGCTCATTTCCATAATCCTAAAATATTAATTATAATAGTTTTTTAAAAAATGGTCATGCTACCGTACAAGATTTGCATTCTTACTGGAGTAGTGGTTGGTTATCACTTATCAATCAATGGATTCAAATCCAAAAATCAACAAAAATTATATATTCAATTTACAACTTTTATGAAGGAAAAGAAGTGTAAATTCAAAAGTTTTGTCTCTCTGTTCGGAAGTTATATTTGATAATTTCAAGAACTTAATTTAAGATAAGCTTTAAAAATATGCATGTATTATCCAATGCAATTTTTATTTCCTTAACATTTAATATTTGCTTTTAGTTTTTTGGGGCATTGCTTTGGCGCGAGGCCTTAAGCGACTACCTTAGTTGCCTAAGGGTTGAGTCGGCCTTGGATTATGGACTTGGGTATATTTTCTGGGGTTGGACCTTAAAATTCTTCCTTCTTTATAAGAATTTTATAGTCGAAATTAACTCAATTTATGGGTTCTTGACGTTTGGGTCATCACTTACCGTTTCTCAAATTCTAGAAAGCTCACTCATTTAATAGATCCACTCTTACTACAGTAACTTACACATATCTTTTGCTGGGGGAGAGGAGTTGCTATATTGGAGTTGTTAATGTTATATGGTCTATCATAGTTTACAATCATTTTTGATGACTGTGTGCATCTTTTTGTTTTCAGCTGCTTGTAGTTTTGATTGTTTATGTCTTGCTATTACAGTATTGTTTTCGGTTTTTGGGTTGGCTTCGGGCCTTTCTTGTAAGGCTGGGCGCTACTTCAAGGTTTTCCCCGGTGTTTTTGTTGGGTGGTCTTCTACATATTAAATAAATTTGCCTTTCAAAAAAAAAAAAACTTACACATATCTTCAAACTTAACTTTACTGTAACTTTCTCTACTGAATCTGTTTTAAACTAACTTCTGCTACTCATCCAGATCTTTCATAGGTTTCATATGAAATTGGCCACCGTGATGCATGATAAAAATACAACTTTATCTTTAACTAATTGAAAACAAGAAGCATGTAACATGTAAATGTCCATTGAATCTTAAACAGTTGCTCTGATACCAAGTTGACAGGAGCCGCCCGACACTTCCTTTGAGTATGAGGGAATCCTGTGAAAATCTAATATTTCTATTAGAAATCTAAATCTTATTGAAAAACCCTACAGAAAATCATATGAATCTCAAGGTGGCTTCAAATAAAATCTTTAAAAATCACTTTGGCTTTACAGACATTTCAATCTTGTAACAATTTAAATTTGTGGGTTATGAACTGTCATAAAATATGATCAAAATCAAAAATTTGCTTTCTTTGTGTTGGCCCAGCTATTGAATAATTACATATTCAAAATGTTATATAAGATATTTTTAAAGCTCACTATGAAACATCTTGATACTTGAAAATATGCATAACATGCTTTAATGAAAATAATGAACTATCATTTTTGTTGCAACATATGACCCATCTCACAATACTAAACAATATGTACGAACCTAGTGATTACCTAAGAAAAATAGTTGAAAATAAAAGAACAAGTGCTAACGCTTAGTGAGTGGAAATAAATTTTTAAAACAAAACATCTTCTTTTTATAAACTTTTCTAAAATATTATCTCTAAATAAGTATGAATACATAAATATCCTATTTTACCATTATGAAAATAAATCTCTCTTATGAGAAACTTTCTACACTTGATCTGTAGAAAACTTTTCTTTATATCTTTATGAATTTTATATCGATCTCTTCCTAAAATAAATCAAGATTGAATCTAAAACTGTTCTGTAACACAAACTGAGAACTAGTTAAATATATTTTCTATAATTAACACGTTTTTTTTGTAAATACTATATAATATAATAAAACATTTGTTGGTATAAAAACATATATTCTGACAATCTTATATATATATATACATATAATCTAAAAAACTCTTTACCAAACCAGTACCCAGATGAAATACCTCACATACGTAGTAAAACATCTCAATGCACACACATATTAGGGGGAAATACATATCTCACATATCTGATCGAACGTGTAGAGTAATTTCACATACACGTGCAGAGAAGCTCCAAAAACCTATAATCTGAATCTAATACTGGTGTAAAGGGTACATATATGATATTTTAAAATCTGAACAATCTTTAAAAATTTGTTTAGTTTTCTAACCATACATATATCATATTTATAAATACTTTTCTTAAATATTATTTTTCTTCACCGCAAATTCTCATAAATAACTTCGATGAAAATCTGAAAATTTGTGTGAAAATTTGGAAATCTACCTGAAAATAAGAAAATCTAGAATTCTGTCTTAAAATCTAGAAATCTGAAATTCTATTTGAAAATCATGAAATCTGGAAATTTATTTTCTAAATAAATTTCTAACAATTCTCTAAATTATTAAACCTAACATATAAATCTGAAATAATGGGAATTTATGGACAAAAACTGAATTTTATCATCTTTGATGATGGGAATTGAACTTGCAACTTGTGATGAGAGTGGTACACCTTACCACTTGACTACCGATTTCAATTTGTAAATAATTGCATAATATTTATATTTATATCTTATAAATAGGTTGTTAAATTTTCCTTGATTATTTTAAAAATTTATTGAAAAAAAATAACTTTTTTGATAAATTTAAACTTCATTCCGGTAATCAAAATTTTAATTTCTATATATGGTAGTAGAGGTGGCCATGGTTTCAGTTAAACCGACGGTTTTGTCCGCGGTTTAACCGAAACCGTACTTCCAAAAACCGCCCCAAAACTGAAACCGAAACCGGCGGTTTCAAAACCGGTCGGAAATCGGTTGAACCGGTTACGGTTTCGGTTTGGGTACTTCCAAAAACCGCCAAAAATCGGCGGTTAAACCTGCGGTTTTAACCGCGGTTAAACCGCCGGTTTTTTTATAAAAAAAAATAAAATTAAAAAAAATCGACTAATCAGAAGCTGACACGTGGCATTTTTTTTGAATTTTTTTTTGAAAAACCGAAACCGAACCCAAAACCGTCGGTTTTTAAACCGAAACCGTAAAACCGCCGGTTAGAAACCGTGTACCAAACCGGTTTTCCGGTTACGGTTTCGGTTTTGGGTGGCCACGGAACCGAAACCGCCGGTTTCAAACCGAAACCGAACCGAAACCGAACCGTGGCCACCACTATATGGTAGACATATATTAACAATTGTTTATTTGAGCAAGGAATAAAACTATTGGGACTATTATTTTTTGTCCCTTTAAATTCGATAATGTAGAGCTCAAACCATTACACTACAAATTCAACTTCGATAAATAATGCAAAAGTATTTATGTATAATGTAAGGGTGTCGATATTGACACTCATAAATATGATAAACAAACCAATATTTTAATAAAAAAAAATTAATTACAAAAATATCCCGATATAAATTTACCGATAAGGACAAATTAGTTTAATTAAAAATAAACCAAATACTATGTACACTCATTAATCACAGTCATATCTCTTTATTAAAAAAAAAAAAAAAAAAAAAAAAAAAAAAAAAAAACCCTAATTAAACCCTAATTCTTTTTTAAGTATCAAAATCTCTCGTTATCATATAACAAAGTAATAGAAAAAGAATTTTCAAAGGACTCTAATCGTATAGAGATACATACATACATACATATATATATATATATACATACATACATACATATATATATATATATATATTTGTGAACTCTATCGATAAACAAAAAGTGAGAAGTAATTTTTTTTTATTTTTTTATAAAGATAACAGTACATATCGTTGTGTATCTAGGAGATCAACAGTGACATGAGGATGTGAAATCTGTTATAATAGATACGAAAAACTTGATTATTATCAACATAGACGATGTTTGAGATTTGTAAATGTTGAGAAGATATTTGATGTAGTTGTTGATGACAAAGAACTTACTACGACTGTACTGTATTTTCGAGCATGAAGAACTTAAGAATTTAAGAATTTATCATTTGTGAAATTGAGTGTGTTAATAACTTAAGAGGGTTTATAAATAAATTGTATTAAAATGAATACATTAATTTAAATATGGTACTATTGACATTAAGATGGGTGCTCATAGTAATGATTTAATTTTAAATTTTAGATATGAGTGTACTTATAAATATGAGTGTGTTTATCATATTTATGGGTGTTAATATCCGCACCCATAATGTAGATATGTTATTAAATTTATTATTTTTATTAAAATTAAAATTTTACTGAACAAATTTTAAAAAATTATTACTAGATAATTTAAATTGATTCCATTAATCTTTATAATTATTTTGTATGATATACTAACAGATATTAAAAAACGCTTATTAGATAATAATTTATTAAACTATTGTTTTTAAAATCAGATACAATCGAGTTAAGAGTTTATTAGAATCAATGAAATCAATGGTTTAGAATCGGGAATGCAACTCCCACTTCAGTAGAGATTTCTCCTCACATTTGTGATTTAATAAGTAAAGTTTGATTCGAATCTATATCACAAAAGAGAAGAGAAATTGTCCATATACTTTGCTAAAGGTGGCTGAGCGTTTATTATTTTATGATTACAACATATTTTATATTCTTATTATTATATTTACAAATAAAAAGAATATATATATTATGAATTCATTTATAGTAATTAAATATAAAATTGTGAAGAAAATTAATTAAGAATCTCAAGAAAATTAAATAATTATTAAAACTAAATAATTATTTAAAATTTAAATAAAACAAGGAAAATAAAAAAAGAAAACTTATTGGGACCAAAATCAATTCATCCTGATGGATGACGTATAGTATTGGGACAAAACATAATTTGTCCAAACAGGTTTCCTATTAGGACGAAATATATAGTTGTTACTAGGGATGACAAAAATCCCCAACCTGCCCCAAACCGATGAGACTCCGATCCATTCGTAGTAGGTTTGGAGCACTTAAAACAGGGATTAGGTCAGGTTTGGGTCAAAAAAATTTGACCCGGTATTTATTTGGTCGGGTATGGGTCAACCCCTTATATCCTGACCCGCCCCGTTTGACCTAGTATTTATATAATTATTATTTAAAATATAAAAATATAAAGGGAAAAATAGATCCCTAATCTCTTTGTCTCTTTACCTAATTGCATTTTATGTTTGAATTTAATGTTTATTAAACTTAGATGTTGTGTTCTATTAAATTTAAATTTAGGTATAAATTTTAAGTGTATGTTAAAATGTTTTTCTATGGTGTATGTTTGTATTTAAGTGTATATTTAAATTTTCAATCAAAAAATAAAAAAAAATTATATATATACTTATTTTAATTTAAATGTATTTAATTGAGTTTTAAAATTTAAGTCAATATCTTAAAATTTAATTATATGGCAAAATAATTTGTATATTTAGCGGTTTGAGATTTTATTTTCCTTTCAAAAAATGGTCATTTAGGGTCGGATGTGGGGCACCCCTTTTCATTCGGGTCGGGTTTGGGGCAGAAAACGAAAACCAGTTTATGGCATGGATCGGGTTTGGGGCAACTGGTGAAAATCGGGTTTCAGATATGAGGCACCTTTGATCCGATCCGATCTGACTCATTGACATCCCTAGTCATTACTCCTTATTGTTTATAGTTTTTGGGACGAATAATTTTTTTCGTTCCAATAGATATTCTATTGGGATAAACTTTTTTCGTCCCTAAGGCCTCGTTTGGTGCATGAGATAAGATATGATTATTTTTATAGGATAAGATAGGATAGGATATGATTGGATTGGATTAATTTTAAAGTTATCCTGTGTTTGGTGCAACATAGGATATGATTAAAATAGAGTGATCATGTGTTTGGTACAACATAGGATATGATTAAAATAGAGTAATAATGTGTTTGGTATAACATAGGATAAGATTAAAAATAAAAATATTTAAATGAATTCAAATAACCTGAAATAAATTTATATAACTTGAAATAAATTTTAATAACTCGTCTAGTTGTCCTGTGAAATATGTCCCGCGACAAAAATTTTGGAAATTCTGGAAATTCTAAAGATACACTAGTCTCCTTTTACATGAGCAGTTTCAAACTGCATTATGAGAATACTAAAACCATCATTTCCATTAATATCCAAATTGTTGTCATAAAGAGTTTTTATTAAACTACTGCAGAAGAATTTTTGTGCATAACATTATCATTGTGAGCTCATATAATTTTGTTATAATAGTGCTAGTGTATATAAATGGTCTCTTCAATCAAAATGAAGCTGAAAACCAACCCAAATATGACAAGACTGAAAGACATGCAAGAACAAGTGTGGTCTCCAAAATGAGCACCACTCATATCGGCCAAGAAACACAATTCACTTAAACCCAATCAAAAATCTACCATTCCACTTTTTAGTAGTCAATTTAATTGCAATATTCAATCTCACATTTATGAATTCCATCGGATACACAATTACAGCTTCCAACTCTCCCTACAAAATTATTATATTGGCATAACACGATCGAATATATATAAACACACTCTAATTCAACTAATTTCACTACGGTGAACAAATAAAACAAAATAATTTGATACTTAACATCATAATACTAATAAAAGAGTTACCATAAAAAAAAATACTATAAAATGAGTTATTACAACTTTGTAGCATATATAATAAAATTTTATAATACTGTACAAAACTAACTATATAAATATATATATATATATATATTAACTAGCCATAAGTTGTGAAAGTTGTCAAAAAGCAGTGCCAGCATCAGTCACATAATTATAAAAATATCCGTCCATAACCACCATTTACATATATAGTAAATTACTTTTAAATATTAGTAACCACAATATATAATGATAAAATAGTGCAAAAATCATTAGTCATGAACTTACTTTACCATCATCAACACCATCAGTCATCAAACACACCACTAAGAAGTGATGCAACAAACTGCAACTCTGCTCCTCGCTCTGTTATGCCATAAAGATCTCTGCAACTTATAGTTTTTGTATAAACTTTTGCATCACACGTACTTGATCCAAGAGAGGAAGTTGCATTTTCTGCAAATCATTTGCTATAACCTGATTTTCAGTCATTTTGTTTTTTGCTAAAACTTGACAAAACATGTCTAATATATCATTTGATTTCTCAATAGCATCCTTCATCATATTAGCAAATCTATCCATGCTACGAACTATTGGATCTCCTGATCTAGACCTTTTCTTACTCAAGGGTTGAGATGAAGTTGTGTGCATTGACTGGTTGGAATCAGTTTGATTAATTGACATTGGAGAAAAGTTTCTAGGCATCTCAATTTCATTATCAAAGTTGTCATCTTCCTCCACATCTGCTGCTAGGTTCTCAGGGGTATATGCTGTTTTTCCTGTAGCACGATCTTTCCCAAAGATATAAGCCAGCCTTTCATAGAGAGGAAAAAGTTTATCTCTCTATCCTTTTGCCTGTTTATGGTGCTGCAAGAAAAATTAATATATAATTAATTCAATGTTTAATTCAAATTCACACACAATTATCATCTATTATAGTAAAAAAATTATAGTAAAAATAAGTAAAGCTAACATTACCTGTACATATGAATGCCATGCTTCATTGCTATCAACTTCAACACACTTTCTCACATTGTTTCAACCAAACCCATCGGTATTTATCATGTCATAAACCACTCCATAATATTTTTTCCAAGTCTTCACCTTTGATTCAATATGAGGGCTAGCTTTCAAATCACAATTTGGTAGAATATTTGCTAAACGTGATTCCATAGTCTTTTGTCCATACACGCCTACATACTCTTCTATCATGCTCATTTGTTTGGCTACGGCCGCCAACATCCATTTCTATTCATACAGAACCATAAAAAACACTTATGAATATACTAAGTATAAATAATCAATAAATAAATATAACACATGTAATGCTAGATAAACATAAAACATATACAAGTAATTAAAACATCATGTAATCTCATAAAAATAATTTATGGTGACAAAAATTATGATTAAGAAAAAGATAAATAATTATTTGAAATTGATAAAGATAATATAACATTCTTAAATAATGTACAAGTACATAAAATCCATAAGTCACAAACTTAATTGTTTAAATAAACAACATTATTTGTAAAAAAAAAATAAAAAAAAATAAAAAAAACCATTTAAGTAGATCAATTTCCCCTCCATTCATTAAACATTTGTGAAGTTAAGTTATTTCTCCATATTGTCCATTCTGGGGACGAAGAAACTTGCCCAATGACATCGTGATCCACTTCATCTTCAATGATTTTACTTAACTCGTGCTCCATTGGATCAACTGACATTTCTCTCCTAATAAGATTGTGTAGAAGACAACACGTAACTATGATTTTACAATGTGTTTTCAATGGATAAAATGATGGACTTCGCAAGATTGCCCAACACAGTTTTAGTTGTCCAAAACAATGTTCAATTACATTTCTTGCTGATGAATGATTCATATTGAAGTATTCATCATAGTTAACAAGGGTATAACCATCTCTCCAATCAGATAAATGATATCTTGTTCTTCTATATGGTGCTAGAAATCCTTCACCATTTGTATACCCACCATCCACAAGGTAATAACAACCTAATCGTCAAAAAGATGAAAGAAAATTAATATATATAACTATATTTATAAAGTTTTCCTTATTGTAATAATTATATTAATGCTTACCATTAGGAACTTTCATCCCAGTTGGCCTAGATAATGTATCTTGGAGTACTCTAGAATCTGAAGCTGACCCCTCCCATCCGGGAAAAACAAATGTGAACATCATATCCCTAGAACAAACACCTAATACATTTGTTGCAATTTCACCTTTTCTAGATTTAAATCGTGGCTTATCAACTTCAGGTACATGAACTTTAATGTAGCTCCCATCCAACGCCCACAAACAATTCTATAAAAATATAAGTTAAAATCATTTGTTAATTATATGTATTACTGACCTTAAACCATTTTCATCTTTCATCACTTGCAATTTTCAGACACAAGATCTGGTGAAACTAGTAAATGATTGTGAAGTTGTAAAACTGCACATAAGAATGAATTGAAATATCTACTAATTTTCTCTCCAGATCTATAAAATCTACTGCGAATAGTACGATTTTTAACATAGTGAGCAAGTATGTGTAAGAACATACATACTTGTTCATCAACAGAAACCAAACCATTAGTCTTCAATCTCCCATTTTTACGAAGCAATTCACATAGAATGACAAAAGTTATTCTATCCATCCTTAACTGATCAATACACTCAGTATCGTTGTAGGTTATTAAACGATTTATATAATCAACACGACTAGCAGGGTTGATAAATGTCCGATTACTTAGCAATCGTCTATTATATTGGTACTTTGTCATATAATGCATAACTGAACCCATTGTAAGTAGATACAATCTTTGTAAATGAAATAGTTACCAAACTAACAGAAATATAAGATCTTCTCGATCCATGTTATCCATAACTATTCCATGAAAACAATCACATGTCACACTTCTTGAAACTAATTAAGATTTTAATAATACAAATTAAAGTAAAACAAAATATCACAACAACATTTAAAACAAAGTCAATATTTCAACTTGCTATATATATGCATATAAAAATGTATAGATTTCACTTAATATGAAACCACTACAATGTATATTTAATAAGTAAATAACTGATCAATATTAAACCAACTACAATACAACTTGCTCTATATATATGCATACAATGTATATTTAATAAGTAAACCACTACAATGCACATAAGATTGAATTGAAACCACTACAATGTATAGTTTCTAAATTAAGTAAATAAAAGGTTTGATGCTATGCATTTTTAATAACAAAGACATGAAACCATAGATTTTAAGCTTCACACCAAATAAAATAATTAACTATATATAATAAACTGCTGAACACAACAAAACATTACATTTCGAACCATGGGTGCTGACGGACATCAAGAAAGAACAAAATGTGTACTTGTTAATACAAAATCACAATATTATTATCAATCAAAATTTTTTTTTTTGAAACAGTTAAATTCATTGAAAAAGGCCAGAGGAGGTCAACAGGAAGATACAAGCAGAGTAAAGAAACAGATTGCCTAAAGAAAACCCCGCAAACAATAAACAAAAACAAACTAGTGCCCTGCTCTAAAACAACCAAAACAAGTGCAACAGCAGCAAAAAGGAAAAACCAACAAACAAAACCCTCAACGTAGCAACACACAAGCAGCGCACCAAACCTATTACCGAGACAAAACAGAGCAACCAAAACACATAACAAAAAAAACAAAAAACAAACGAAACTTCAAAAATCACCCCAATAAAACCTATCCCTTGAACCACAAGCACCCTTCTTGGCCAATCAAATTTAACAAGAAGAAATTATTTGAATAAAAAATAAGAAAGTGTATAGAATTAATATTCATGTCTAATTTTGTAAGACTATTAGACACGGAGAGTTGTTTGTTTATTGGTGTATGGGAAGAATGAATATAATTTTTTTTTTTTTTTTTTAAATTTAATCTTTGATTCTATAAAATCTGGGTGCAAAGAGGTATAAGAACCCAATCTTAATTTAGCTATAATTATGATTCGGTCTAATTCGACACAACAAAGTTCATTAGAAAAGAAAAATCACACAAAAATAGAACATGATAAGAAAAATCAGAATTGACTAAGAAATTCTCACTTGTAAGCTGACGTAGAGAGTAGTGTTGATCCTCCAACAAAAAAGCTTTAGAATCCCGGCTTTTGGGCTTCTTGGGGAAGAACTCTAGCTTAGCGTCGAATCGTCTCACAAATTGAATCTTGTTCGATAGGAAAAAAAAAAAAGAGGATGGGACTAATTTGAATCCCACTTATTTCGATGAGATAGTTTTATCCCATTCAAATGGGATAAAATCATTTTGATAGGATTATTTTAACCTATCTTGTCACCAAGCCAAATATGGGAAATGGACTAGTCCCAATCCCATCCTATCCCAGTTGCCAAATGAGGCCTAAAAGTGAAAACATGTTAATTATGGATAAAAAAAAATGCAGTAAAAATTATTTTTATACCAATTGTTCAATTTTAAGAGATTGAGAAATGAAAAACACAACTCAAAATAAGTATAAAACAGCAAAAAAGTTTATTTTTATAGAGTTATCTATTTGAAAATTTCATATAATTTTTATTAATTGAAAATACAAAATTTTAATTAGATATATATATAATTATTATAAATACTTTTATATTTTATTAGTATTATTATTATCCATAATATATCATGTTATTATAAATTTTAGGGGTATTTTGGTTAAAATATAGTCAATTCCATTCCATTCCATTTAGTTGTTAACTAAACAAAATAATAATGATTAAGAGACTAATTCTAAAGTCCCAACCAAACATAAATTTAGTTTTTTTTTTTTTCCTTTCCGTTCTCATTCTTATTTCCATTTCCATTACCATTCCAATTACCATTCTACCATGGTAACCAAACATCACCTTTAGTTTTGGGTTAGGGTTAGAATTAGGATTTGATGAAATTAGGAATGTTTTGGTGATAATTTGATTGTATGACGATATTTTAGGAAATTAGTAAACAAAAATTCTAACTGGGTTTTTGACTCTATTGGAAAATGAGGAACTTAATTTTAAGTTTTTAACCGAAAATATGGAGAGTGGATGAAATTATCCATTTTTACAAAGGACCTCGTATAAAATTACTTTTGAGGAAAGCAGGAACACCAAGTCCAGCTCGACAATGGAACCCGCGGCGTCGACTCAGACTCAGTTCCGTCTCGTCTGCTCCGCCTCCGCCGCCACCGCCGCAATCGGCAAATCGGAGTCCACTATCCAGCAGTTGGAGTCGCAGACGGGTGCCAGAATCCGAGTCCTTGACGACTCGTCTAGCCAAGACTGCGTGATAGTGATCACTGTGGACCCCACCGCAGCCGGTGGCGAAAATCGGGAGGAGGGGTCGTGGACGGCGGAGCAGAGTGCGCTGGTGAGGGTGTACGAGAGGACGGTGAGGGGAGGAGCAGTGGATCAACGGGAGGAGGAGGAGGAGGAGGATGGAGAAGTTGTGTGTAGGATGGTAGTGGGTAGTGTTGTGGCGGAGAAGATGGGTAAGGAGAGTTGTGATGGGGCTCAAGTTAAAGTTTTGTCAAGAGATGATGTACCTGGATTTGCATTTCCTGGCGATACTGATGATGAGCCGATTCAGGTGAATTGAATTCTTTGGAGATTTAGATTTTTGTTGTTGTTGTTGTTTTTTTTAATGAATGCAAATCAAGATAACATGATTGTTGTTGTGAAATGTTGATGATGGTGATGATCAGATGATATTGTACAAGCAAATGCATTCAGAATGAAACTATTAAGTAACTAACCACCAGAAACAAAAGTTTAAGCAGTAACTGTTAACACAAATATTTGATCTTAAATAAAACCCCTCATGTGTGAGGCCAGATTCTGGGTTTGTCACGTGATTTGATACCCCGGCCTATTTTGCGTAGTAATTGATCGAGATGTTTATAGGATTTGAACTAAAGACTGTTAAGTGATATAGGTTTGATAGGTGGATTGATGCACGGACCCATTTTTGCTATGTGTTGTAATTATAAATAATTAATAGAATTGAGGTTTATGAGATTGATGCTTGTCATGTGGATTGATGCACGGACCCATTTTCACTTCGTGTTGTATTAGTAATTAATTAAAAGAATGGGGGTTCCAGGATGTTAACTTGAGATGGCTAGGTCATACATGCTTTGATACCATTATAGGTAATCGTAAAACCTGAAAGCTTAAGTTATTATGTTAGAGCCTATCAATAGTATTTAAGCTATAATGTAAACTATGATTAAAGCCTTGGAATGATTTTGATATTTATGAATATTAGATTGTTTTTTATAGTTCTTTTGTATCCATTATACTAAAACATTATGTTGGCTTCTGGTTTTCAGATAACAGGAAGCTTTTCAGCTGTAAAGAAAGCTCTCTTGTTGGTTTCAAGTAGTATTCAAGATAGCCCTAGAGTAGATGCAGCCAATATTAATGTAACAAGGCCATCAGGAGTGGGGCTCCATGGAAATCCTATGCCTGCGCCAGGAGAGCCATTTGCTCAGAGAGGTCATGGACCTGGTTTTCATTCGAGGGGATATTCCTCTGGTCCAGGGCCTGAGAATGTTGGATCCCATAACAGAATGTTTTTTGAAGAGGATGTTGTGTTTAAGTTGTTATGCCATCTTGAGAAAGTTGGTAGTTTGATAGGGAAAGGTGGTTCAATTATACGAACTATGCAAAACGAAACAGGTGCGTCAATCAAGATAGCAGAAGTGGTGCCTGATTCAGATGAACGAGTTGTTGTGATATCTGCACGAGAGGCATGGAAACTAAACTGTTGTTGAATTATACTCCTTTAGTATTCTGTGTAGAGCTGCAAAATTCTTGCATATTTGGTTATTAGGGAGATTTCTGGGTTTGATTATTAGTGCACAAGATTTGTGTCGGGTATAATTTGTTTTGATTTACTAAAAAGTGAAAATTATGCCCGGTGAAAATATTAAGTGTTCTTTTATGAACTCATTTTAATGTTTGCACCGTTTCTTTCTTTGTCCGACTCTTCAATTGTTTCCCCCTTGGTGCAACTCTGTTTATTGGTTAAGTCTTGGATGAGTTAGAACAGAAATATATCATTGCTGGGTGATTTGTGAGTCTTTATGGTGGGGTGGGACTGGGAGTTAGGGATCTGTCACCAGACAGATCACTCTTAGATTTCCCTTGTAGTCAGTCCAAATGCTGTCATTGGATTGTGTGCTTGGAGAATAAAACAAGTGAAAAAGAATCCAATACTATAATATGGCAAGTCACTAGGGAAGTCATGGTTGACACTGAGGATTGGTATGCATAAAAGTATTTTACATTTATATGAAATAATCAGTTCAGCATTTACTTATGTTCTTTATGGTTTTTCCTGTTGTAGAATTCAGAGCAGAGACACTCTCCTGCTCAGGATGGCGTTATGCGTGTGCATGCTAGAATCACAGAGATTGGATTTGAACCTGGTGCTGCGGTTGTTGCTCGGCTTCTTGTGCATTCGCAGCAGATAGGTTGTTTGTTGGGTAGAGGAGGCCACATCATTACTGAAATGAGGAGAGCTACTGGTGCTAGCATACGCGTATTTCCAAAGGAACAATCTCCAAGGCGTGGTTCCTCAAATGATGAAGTTGTTCAGGTGATTACTAATTGCAGGCTTGTGTCGCTTTTCTGCTTGTTGTTGTATGGAAAGCCTTTAATTTATAGTTATACTCTACATATCTGATACATAACAGAGCGCATCCCCCCAACGTATCCGTGCGTTTCCGAAAGAATAAAAAAATTAATCCAGGATACTATAAAATTGTGTATCCGATATGTGTCAGGGTGTGTTGGAGTGTCGGAGCGTGTCGAAGCTCCGACACACCCCGATATATGATCTGTTACCCCGTGCTTTATAGCTATGTAGAACTCGATTTGGTGATTTTGATTTTTAAAAAACTTTGTGATCTATCTTTACTCATTTTGTCCAGATATGTATTTGGTAATTTTGATTTTGTTATTTCATTTTTATTTGTTGATTTTCATTTTGGGTAAATAATAAAATCATTATTGTTAATTTTGATTTATTTTCTCTTGTTTTCAAATGCTTATTTGGTAATTAATTAAAAAAATATTAACTAGAGCTCTCATTAGCATGGTCTCTTCTAAATTCCGGGCATAACATTCAATACGGCAATGACTTATGATGATAACCTGACCTTGCTTTGGCCTGTTCTTTCTTCTCTTGTCAAAGATATTCCTTTCAAGCATTTGCTATTTTGGATCAATAATGATTAAAGACAAGAGCCTTGTCTTTTATGCGGATGTGAGTTTCTGAATTGTTTTCAGTTAATTATCAACCAAGTACCACAAGATATGAAAAAAAGATACCAGTGTTGTCTCCTTGAGTCTTTTTATTGTAATAATGCCATCACTTTGAATAAATAACGGATCGATACATAAGCATTCGATTAATGATGTAGGACCAATAGAAGAAATAGAGAATAGATAGAGAAATAGGGTTTCAGAAGATAGAGAATTAGATGAAAGGGGGAGAAACTACAAAAGAAACATGAGATTGGAATAATACAATATTCTTATATTCTTGTATTCATTCTAGTCTTCCATACAAAAGACACTGAAGGGGCCTTTTACAGTGGCTAAACACAAATAGAAAAACAAATAAACTCCTGATAATGATAAAATATGATAAAGCTCCTAATGATGATAGAGCAAACCTAAACTAATAATATCAATAAAACAACTAATAATATTTTTATTAATTTTGGTGGACTAAGGTGTTTACTCCTAACTTTTATTTCTCTTTTTCCTGTTTTGACATGCCCGTGTTACATTTTCTTGTCTCAAACTATAATTTGGAATATTTTTTGTTTTGTGATCCTGTAAATACAAATATTAATCTTTCCCCCATCCCCATGGATCTTAAGTTGGAGGTGCTCTGTTATTATATAAAGAAGCAGTATTAGGATGTTCAAAATTGGCAATTTGTTGCAGGTTATTGGCAATTTGCACTCTGTCCAGGACGCTTTATTTCACATAACAAGCAGATTAAGGGAGACAATATTCCCAATGAAACCACCCTTTCCAAACAATGTCCCACCATACATGCCTCCTTTTCCAGAAATGCCTCCCCCTCCATTCAGGCCAAGACATAACCCGGCCTCTCCAGGTTCATATCCTTCTCCAGTTGCACCTTTTCACAATATTGACCGTGTTCCATCCCAACATCTCGATCACCAGCCAGCATTTTCGCATGGTATGGATCGCATGGGCCCTAATTTGGATCGAGTTCCCCATCCATACGACAGTGAAAGACATGGACATGGTCCTATGTATGATAGGCCACCATCTCCAAGATCTTGGACACCTCAGGTTGGTGCTTTGTAATTCCAAAAGTATGCATATGGTTGGAACTTCATGAATTACTTATAACCTAATTGTTGTGTTACTATTGTTTTGTTTTAAACAAAGTTATGATTATCATCATGATCATTGTATTTATGGGTTTGTTTCAGGCAGTTAGCAGTGGGAATCCCAGGGGGGTTGATGTTGGTTCTGGTTTTTCTGCAAGAAATGGGCCGTATGCCAGGTAATCCTTTTCCCCAGTATATTTGTAATTCCGATTTGTGCTTAATTTCAACTTAATTTACTTGATATTCTGGGGTAGTAGATATACTGAAATGCAGCTGCAACATATGCTTTCTATGTCTTTTAACTCTGATAGTGCATGTTTGTGAACACTGATCATATATTCATGTCTTAGCAATAATATATATATATATATATATATATATAATATGGTGGTTTTCCTATTAATGCGCATCGATATAATAAAAATCTAGGACATTCAAATCTAACTGTTTGTTTGATTCAATGGTTAGATTTGATTCTGTAAAAAAGGAAGATTAAAAAAAAAAGATGTTGTATTAAAGTTAATTTTTATAGTAAAAAGTTACCAAATTAAACTCAACCAGTCTTCGCTCTCTTCTCTGCTACCCCATGTTCTTTTGTTATTTGTAGTCCATTGATATATCACATTCCACTCGGTTACCAGGAATATCAAAACAATCAATTACTTTGTTGATTTTTTTCTTGTTTAATCTTTATAATTTATAATCAAAATATTTTTGGAGTAGTGCGATTGATAAAAAAAAAAAAAAAAAAAAAAAAAAGATTTCTAATTCTTCTGGTCGTAAAGAAACTGCATTTTCAGGTGAACCGGTCTCCGAATCAGTCAAAGAACTTCCACTCCATTCTCTTAACATACACTCACTCTCCATCTCTACCTCACCTATACAAAACAAATAATTAAAACTTGTTTTTAGATTGGTATAAGAGAGAGGGGTCTCTAAACTCTGCTAGAGATATAACCAATTTATCTCAGAGTTTTTCTTTTTCTTTTTATTGTACCATTACAAAAAACTGGATCCTTGCCAACCTGAAATGTTTTAAAAGTTTCATCTGAAATTGCACAGTTTTTACAACAAGAAGAATTAGAAATCTTTGTTTGTTTTTTTTATTAATCGCACTACGCCAAAATGTTTTTGATTATAAATTACGAAGATTAAACAAAAAAAAAATCAACATAGTGCGTGATTGTTTTGATATTCTTGGTAGCCAACTGGAATGTGATATATCATTAGAATGGATTAATGATGGTTGTCAGCTAAGCTCTGATGTGGGTTTGGTAATCAAATAACACCAAAGCTTCTTGAGGTTTGCATTATTACATTTAGAAACAACTTTATGATTAATTGACACTGACTTTCCTTACTGTTAGTCAAAATCCATTTAAACTACCCATTGACCAGACCTTGAAAAATTCTAACATACCCATGATCCCTTACTTAAACAAGTAAAAAAAAAACTAACAAAAACAAAGTTCTAAATCTCAAAAAATTCTGTTTTTATTTAAATGGATTGAAATAGAAAATATACATTTTTTATTTTATTTTATATAAAAACAAAAGTGTAGGGGAGATGGAACCATTCATCGTATGGATCTCCACCTCCATGAAGATCATCATCTCTAATTCTCCATGGAGATGGATAGATCCAAATAGTTCTCCAATACTTCAAAATTATTTTGCTGCTAGATATTGTACAGTTGCTTCCCCTACCACTATTGAGTTCATTTATTGAACTAGCAACCAAGAATCATTAATTGACAAAGAAGAAACTGTTCCCTAATTTGGAAACCCAAATTGTAGATTTTCATGTATCCAAGTAGACTTCAAAATAATAATAATAATAATAATAATTGATTCAAATACCACTATACAATAAAACCCAACCAAAACTTATTTTCAGATGTTAATACATCAATCAACATCTAACAAGAAAAAAACACAACATGATTGTACTTAATAAGTTCTATCCCTGTAATAATTATATATGAATATTTCAATTATTCTAGTATGTAAAAATTTATTTTTTGTTTTCAGAAAACAAGAGACAATATATGGATTGAATTGTTCAGATATTGCAACACAACCTATAAGATTGATGATAATGGATTCTCAGCGGATCAATTTGCAATTAAGTGTTTGCAATTAAGTGGTGGAATGAACAACTGTGAACAACACAACATCATTGGAAATTACAATCTTGACCTTACCCTTAAATTAGGGTTACCAAATAGTCATGAGGATGATCAAAATAAAGCTCAACGGCCTGATTTTGTTCCCAATATGGAACCACATAGCTAAACCAAACTCAAGGTTCATGGTCTAAATTATACTCAAGTATGGAGGTTCATGGTTCATGCATACTTGAGTATGCATGGTCCAAATAGATATGCATACTTGAGTACAATTTAGCTCTTGAACCTTGAATTTGACTTGGCTATGTGGTGCCATATTGGGAACAAAATCAGGCCATTGAGCTTGATTTTGATCATCCTCATGACTATTTGGTAACCCTAATTTAAGGGTAAGGTCAAGATTATAATTCGAGTGTTGTTGTGTTGTTCACATTTGTACAATCTTGACCTTACCCTTAAATTTGGGTTACGAAATAGTCATGAGGATGATCAAAATCAAGTTCAACGTCATGATTTTGTTCCTGGTATGGCACCACATATCCAAGCCAAACTCAAGGTTCATGGTCCAAATTATACTCGAGTTGATGGTTCATGCATACTTGAGTATGCATGGTCCAAATAGATATGCATACTCAAGTATAATTTGGACCATGAACCTTGAGTTTGACTTGGCTATGTGGGGCCATATTGAGAACAAAATCAAGCCGTTGAGTTTGATTTTGATCATCGTCATGACTATTTGGTGACCCTAATTTAAGGGTAAGGTCAAGATTGTAATATCCAACGTTGACACCCTTTTAAGTACAAGATGACTGCCCAATTCCATTGAATAAAAAACATTTGAACATGTTTGAATTTTGAGGAGCCCAAAGGACTAAGGGAAGCCGGAAGCCCAAAAAGTAACCTTCTCCTATAAAGACTGAAAATCATCTCCACTATAGCATTATTATGATTCTTGGCTTTTTTCTTCCAAGCAGCGGAAATCATGCACCTATTACTATTGAGATTGTGATTCCCCAAGTGTACCTGCCTCATGTTTATGGAGAAAATAACAGTAATCTGGGTCACATCATACAGGTGGGTAAAATCTTATTGATATTTATTTCTGAAGTTTTAGTCAATTTGCTATGGTTTAGAAACCTCATTTTGACTGGGAAACCATACCTCAGATCTCAGGTGCAAATGTAGCTATTAATGACCCAAAATCTGGGGCTACCGAAGGTTTAGTTGTAGTTTCAGGGACACCAGATCAAACGCGCGCTGCGCAGAGCCTTATTCATGCCTTCATCCTTTGTGGACTACCATTTTGAAAATTTTCTTCCATCAAGTGGCAACCTACAACGAAGGTCAGTTTTTCTGCAGAACAAACTGGTGTAATCATCGTAGATTGTCTTCATTTGAGTTCCGTAGTATAATCTTTTGTTGTTATGAATAGGAAATAGAAGTACAAAATATTGCGGACAAGCAGCCCAGTAGAAGCTTACCATAAATAGCAATATAGCATACTGCATTTTCAGAATAGCTTATATAGTCTTTGAGGAATAAATGAAGGCGTCAAAATGGTATAAATTAGCTTATAATGCTCGGCATTTGTCAAGTTTGAAAGACAATTGAACTCTGAAATTAGCTTATAATGCTCGACATTTGTTCAGTTTGAAAGACAATTGAACTCTGGATACTTGAAGTGAAATCAAGATTCAGACAGATGGTAGAATACTTCATATGGACTAATTTTTTTTTTGTGAAATTGGGGAATTTTACGTTTTCCATATCTATTCTACACGGATCATTTGATTGGATTGAAATTTGGACTGCGGACACGACTATATAAATCATTTGAAAACATAACAGCCCTCCTACAAGATTTATCCAATAATCTTTGAAGGCTGTAGCTGATCTCGTACAAGATCAATTTGGATTGGCCCCGGTTAGAAATGTGATTAGAGGAACTATAGTCAGAGAAATTAGGCTTAAATTGATGTCAACCACTTAAAAATTGGCAAATGTATTTCGATTTCATTTAGTTTTTTTTTTTTTTTTTTTTTTGTTTCCCTATGATGGAAATCCCTTTAACCTGCCATGGAATGGTTTCCACCCTATGTCCTTTCTTTATAATCAGAAGTAGTGGTTTCCATTCACCGAAGTTGTAGAAAATGCTTTGAAGTAGATACATTTGTAAAAGACTCCCTTTCTGGCCAAGGAAATATCAAATGCTTTTATAGGAAGCACTTAAAGTGATTTTCTGATTTAACATCACCAACAGTTCGTTACTATACTATTTTCCTTGGATTGAGATGAGATGTGAGAAGAAAATAAAGAGATAAGAGTAGTCTCCTTTTTTAACACAGATAAGAGTAGTCTTAAAAGAAGAGAAATTGGTTTATTATGATATTAATTCAAAACGTGTTGTTTAACTAAAAAAAGAAGAAGCATTTACTGAATGGATCCAGACCACACAATTTCCTTATTTTCATGTGGCATTCAATATTTTTAAACTCATATGAAGCTCAAATCTGAAACCATAAAATACTTTATATTCAAATCAAATCTCATAGTCGTAGGAATTTTCCTAAGATCTGGAAATGTTTTTTTTTTTTTTTTTTTTTTTTTCCCTTAGTTTCTTTGTTTCCTCCAATAATCTATCTGTAGAAAGATTAAAACATGGTTATGCAATATTTCATTGAATCTTCATTGAGCCAATATTGATTATACAATGAGAAATAACTGTGAGTCATGCTTCTTTTTTTTCTCTAGTATTAATAGAATTTGATCATAGGCAACTTGTATAACTAGAAATTAATTGGGCATTCGATTTGTAATCCAAATAGGTGCTTTTGTTTTGTAAACAAATGATACAAAAAATCCGAGAGAAAGAAAAATCGTTGGGTTGGAATTTAAATAGAAGAACAGTTTCTTGGTGCACTTTAAACTTATTTAATAATCTAAAATTTAGGATAGATTGTCAAGTTTTTTGAAATATATATTGTGTTTTGGCCTGCAGAATTTTTTTATTTTTTGTAAAATAAAAAAATGGAAGAAAGAAAAATCTTCTACCTTTTCCCCTCCTAAATGATTGATAAATTTGTCCTTATAATAAAACAAAAAGATTTAGGAGAAAATCCAGAATATCATAATTATGATGCTAATTATTTTAGTGCTGCAAGCCTGCAACTTTAAACATCAGGTATGGAAACCACCAAAATGATTTAATTCCCATTTCAACTTTTGGACATTTAGTGGTGGGTTCTCACTCAAAATACAATAAGAAAAAGATTACTTTAAAAGGAATGTTTATAAAATATGGATATGGAGGTGTGTACTAAATGTCATACAATTCAAATTTACAAACCTCATTGATATGAGTAATGGGCCTCCTCAACTTAAGTCAAGATAAACTTGTTTTATACTCACTATTTTTCTTACATCCACTTCTAATTATATACGGTATTGGATGTACAATACTACAGTGTATCTAGCCATTACATTTAATAATGTGTTTCCACATTCTTCTACATCATGTCTACTTGCATTTGTGAGTCTTTTGTGCTTCAAGTGTGCCTATATGAATACATCTCAAACTTGCCACTTTTCTTACATTCGATTTTTGCTATATTGATAGTACTAGATGTAACATGTATCTAGTCTAAAAATTACAACAAAAAAAAAAAAAAAAAAAAGAATACTTTTAATAGAGGATGAATAAACTTACTCAATTAACTTCGAAACTTGTTATTTTAATTTCTTACATCAGCTTTTTAGTAAATGAATAAACTTGCTCCATAAACTTCTTCTAAACTTCTTATTTTTGTTACATCAGCTTTTTATTATATGTTGTACTTGACGTCCAATGTTTCTAGCCATTACATTTAATTACTTGTCTTCACAATCTTGGTAAGTCATGTGCCTCCTTCAATTGATGTTCACGAGTCTTCTCTTCTTTCAATGTGTCCATATGATTACATCTTCAAATTCATGTATCACAAATGCACTAAGGAAATAGGGAGGCCTTTCTCGAAAACGGGTCCTAAAATGTACTTGAACTTTTCATTTGGAATGACTTTCTCCCACTTGAATTTCGTGACCACATTATGTATGTAAACAGGTGTCTCAAATCGAGCATACTGTTTTCCAGGACACATTAGAGTTCCTCCTCCGGATGGTGCAAAAGTATAGGGTGCAGGTATATTCCCTTCAAATCTTGAAGGATCAAATTTCTCTGGTTCGGGAAAATATTCCGAATTTTTATGTGTTGAATGTGGAGTCCACAACAACTGCTCAAAAATAGAATATAAGGCAGTAAGCTGCATAATTTTGAATGATAAACCTTCACAAAAATGTCATAGTAAGTATAATTTAGAAAGTATGGAGTGTTATTGTAGTACCTTCCATCCTTTTGGAATTGTATAACCGGCATAGGTGAACTCACTTGCGGCTTCTCTATAGCCTCCGAGAGCCACCGCCCACCGGCACTAGTCTCATAACTTCACATGCCACACACCATGTATACTTCATCTTCTGAACATCTTCCCAATTCAACAACTCTCTTTCTCCTTTGGATTTTAAGATCTTCATTTGTTCTACATCAGAATAAATTTTACAATTAAATCGTAGTTTAATATAATTCGAATCCTCTTAAGGTTTTTTTCTTAAATATATAATCTATGAAATGTGTGGTACCTTCGAAAACCTTGTGGTAGACATGAGGGTAGTCAGCAAGATAGCTGATGACAAGTGTGATTAGGCTACTTCTTGTATCGTAGCTGGCAACGAAGAAGCCTTGGATTTCATCAATAATTTCAATCTCAGTCATTCCATCGAGAATCATGCTGGTCATCAAGACCATTTTTCCTGAATTTTTATTCTCTTCTAACTCCATTTTTTGCTTTCTAATGAAGGTTTTAATCTTCTCTGTTAAAATTTTGCTTGCTTTCAGGGCCGGATTGAAAGTTGTTCCGGGAAAGATTAATAGGCACCGAAATGACCCCAGCAACAGCAAGATCACAAGGCTGAGTGAATTCTGCTACAGTTTTGGGATCTTCAATGCTTAAAAACAATCGACATGCTAATGCAATCATGTACTTTTTCGATAATGGAGAAACTCTCACTTCCTTGTATGGAGACCAATCTTTATATATATGCTCTTTGGCCAAGGAATCCATTACAGGTATGTAATGTTGAAGGTATTCCGGCTTCATAAACTGCAGCAAGTGGCTCAGCGTTTTAACCATTTTTTCTCCGATAGATTGATTAACATCAGGTTGGAAGAAAATCTTTGCGATGGTGCGTGGCCACCAAGAAGTTACATTCTTATTTGGAGGTAAGTACAAAAACTTGTTGCCGGAAGGGCCACAAAAAACAGCAATGTCTTCTCCAAGCAAGGAGGTTTGGAACACATCTGCAGAGTGCTTTTTCATTCTTTCGGTAATGAATCTCTCCGGATTTGTACTCCGGAGAGACGAGGTGAAATCCAAGGTTTTCACCAAATAACGGGAACCCTTTTCTGCCCTGTGGAAGCTTGAGCTTGGTGGTGCCAGAAGATGATTTTTTATAGTAGATATTGTAGAAAAGATAAATAAGACCAACAGACACACAAAGGATTATTATCAAGTGATCATGTAGGTATAATTGGTCGAACCAATTAAGATCCATGTATTTTCTACTAGCTAATTATGATCAAAGTGAATTGAGATATGTAACTGAAATTGAAAATTTGGAGAACATAAACATACAGCTCAAGAAGTACTTGTTGACCCTTTTGCTTCCTCCATAGCACCTAGAGTTTCAGATTGGAAATACAATCGGAGTTTTTGGGGTGTTTGACTATTTTATTTAGTTTTGTGAGTTGTAGTTACGTCAAGGGGATGTTTTCGAAATAAAATCGAAGTTTTCTATAAGCAAAACACTTTTTGAAAGTTGAGGGCCGTTAGGGGAGATTCAAAATATATGTTGTTATACTCATACTTATGTGGTGAATGAAATAGTTGAGATTTTCATTTTGGATTCGAAGCACTTGGACGCAAAATTTGGAGTTTGTTTGGAAATTAATTGAACATGAGAAATTTGAGGTGGCCCTCTTTTCACATGAGTCATGAGTACCGGGGGCGGACCCTTCTCTTGAAATATATATATTAATCTTTTATTTTTTTATTTTTTTTTTATTATTTTTTTTATATAAATTATAGATAATTACCTTATAAAAATATGAAAATGGTTTTAAATAGAATAATTTATTTTATTTACCTAATTATAACAATAAAAATTACAATAAACCAATCACATTTGATGAAAGTATTATTTGAATTTTAAATAAATTATACAACAAGATATAAAAAGGGTACGGATATTGACAATCATAAAACTTATTAGTACACCAATTTTTATAAGTAAATTTATGTCTAAAATTTTAAATATAGATATTACTATAAACACACATCCTAATATCAATAATACCCGCATTGAAATAAATATGTTCATTTTAATATATATTATTTATAAACACTCTTAAATTATTATCACACCCAATTTATTAAAAAAATATTATTATTTTTGGAATTAAATCCCCTTTTAATGATGGTCCAATTTACTTTTAGAAATATTTCGAATGTAGGAGTTTTATAAAAGGGAATATGTGGAACCACATATAGGGTCAAGAGATTTTCAATCTGGAATTCTCTTATTTATATAACTATCTAAAAAAATTTACTAATATCTACGACTATGTTAAAAAATAATAATAAAAATAAATAAAAATAAAAAAAATAAAAAAATAAAAAATAAAAATTTGTTTATCGATAAAGTTCATAACTTTACATAAAAGAAAGATAAAAACAATATGATAATCATGTGATAATGAAAAAAATTAAAACTTGAAATAAAATTAAAGTTTAATTAGGGTTTATCATAAGTTTTTTTTTTTTTTTTTGAAAGGTAATTTTTTTTTTTTTTTTAATAAAGAAATATAGTTGAAGTCTTGAAGACATGAGTATAATTAATGAGTTTATATATTATTTGATTTATTTTTAATTGAAGTAATTTGTCCTTATTGGTAAATTTCTATTGAGATATTTTTATAATTAAAATTTTTAATAAAATATGGGTGTACTAATAAGTTTTATAGGTGTCAATATCGGTATCCATATATTTTTACTAATGAAGATGTAATTGAGTAGAGCTTTCAACCAAAAAAATTTTGGTTGTATAAATTACAAAAATGGTGTTGAGAATGTATTTTTTAAAAATAGCCTTTAGTTGTGTAAATTACAAAAACAGTTTTGACAATATATTTATAAAGAAAGAGTTGTATGGTGGAATATCTAAAATTTATAAAAGGTGGAATTCATAAGTTTTAAAAAAGCTATAAAAAAAAAATAAATAAATAAATAAAGCTTTTGGGGAAAGCCTAAAGCCTTTTTTTTTTTTTTCTTAATTTTTTAATTTTTAATGTTGGTTTGTATGATAGAACCACCTGCTTGGGTTGTATCTAGGGGTGGACACAAAGTTCGGAACCGAACCGAAAAAAGGGTGTTTGGTTCGGTTCATAGGATCAATTCGGTTTAAAAAATCAAAAACCGAAGTTTAAACCGGTTTTGGTTTTTCAAAACCGGTTTGAATCGATTAAACTGTCTATATAAGTAAAAAAATAAATAAATAAATAAATAAAAATTAAAAAAAAAAAAAAAAAAAAAAAAACCCTAACCTTTTCACATAATAGCACAAAGGAGCTCCACATCTCTCCTTCTCCGATGATTGAAACTAAAAAAACAAATAGCTAGAGGACTGAAAGTGGAGAGTCAAATCAAGCGTTAAAATGTTGCTTCATAGCAATTACATGAAGATTGAGCTGATTTATCTAGCTTAGATAGTAAATTTTCATGCTTTCATCGCTTGGTACGCACAAGAGGAGCAAACTAGAAATTCTAACAAAGGATTTATTTTATTCATTACACATAATTTTATTAGATTTCACATGAGTCCAATATTGAATCCCTTCATGTAAAGTTTTTCTGAATTGCTATCACATGACAATAACTATACATCACAATTTGAACGAACTAATTGCAAGAAATTTCTGAAAAACAATACTGCTGCCCATCTGCAGTTCACATACTTTTGTACAACCATTCTAAAGATTGGATAATCAAGCAATGGAAACTCAAAGATCAACATGATTACGATGGAAAAGGTAAAGAACATCGTTGAGGTTAATAGATGACATCTCAATTTGAATGCATGCATTGCATTCTCGAACTTTTAGACGCCCTCCCTCTATCAAGTTAGGTTTGTCACATTCTAAAATTAGATTAATCCAACAACCCATCAAATTTAAAAACATAAAAAAAGACTCATTAAACCCATCAAACCCATAAGGCTTATTAGGCCCAAAACTGAAATGAACTGAACCGAACCGAACCAATTAAAATCAATTCAATTTAGATCGGTTACCATTTCTTATTTGGTTTAAACCGGTTCAATTTTGGGTGAACCGAACCGTGCCCACCCCTAGTTGTATCATAGCCAACGTTGTATTTACGTTTCTCACTTATTTGAGATATGAAATGTTTTTATTTTAACGTGACAATATACTACTACTCGATCTACGTCTCTCATATCATAAAAAGATAAGTTTATAGAGACAAATCTACATTACGAAAGTAACTATTCATATCGTATTAATAGTGGTTGATTTAGACATGTAAGAACGATCACATGAGTAATTATTCGGTTCGTATTTGTAATGGTTGATTCCGGCATGTCTAAAGAACTTTTAATTTTATTTTGGGAAAATTGCACTAACATCCCCTAACTTTAGGTGAAATTGGACCTGTAGACAAAAGATCGATTTATTGCACAAACCTCCCCTAGATTTCGTTGACCAAACGTTTGACTAACTACAAGTTAACGGTTGGAAGGGAAAAATGGACTTTCAAGAGTGATATTAAATAAATTAAAGGAAAATAGCTCTTGTCCAATCATAATCGAACACATCAGCTCTCCATAATTTAAATTAACAATTAAAAAACTAACACAAATATTAATCATCATCATCATCATCCCCAAACCCAACCCAACCCTAAACCACCATAACCATCATCATCATCATCATCATCGCCAAACCACCATAATCATCACTAAGCAAACCAAGAAACACCACATCATAATCACCACCAGACCCATTTTAAATTTCTTTAAGACTCCAGAATCTAAGACAAAAAAACACCATAATCCAAACCAGAAATTGAAAATCAATTGAAAAAAAATCTGGAAATATTTTTTCAGATCAACACTGGAAACCACCATCTTTTAAACCAAAACTCACCACTAGCCATCTCAATCATCAAATCCTAACCCTCAAATCCAACCTCCCCACCAACAGCCACCCAAAATCCAAATCCAAACCCCACCAAAACCAAAACTTAAACTACAACGGTCGCCGCGAAACGCCTATCATCTCACCTCATGGCGGCGGACACCCTCTGTCCAAACTCAAAGGAAAGAAGAGGGATAAGAGAGATGGTAAGAGAAAGAGATGAAGATCAACGACGATAGGAGATCGAGCGGCGAGAAGGATAAGATCGACGGCGAGAGGAGATCGAGCGGTAGGAATGAGGAGATCGAGAGCGACGAGAAGAAAGAGATTGAGAGTTGTGGTTGGTATGATTATAGTGGGTTTGGAGTGGCGGTGGTTGCTAGGATTTGTCATTTGTTGTTTAAGTTTAGGTTAAGGTTTGGGTTTAGAGAAGATGATGATGGGATTTAGGTGGGTGTTTGACTGTTTGTTTTTTTATTTTGGTGGGTTTTATTAAATATGATTGATTCCAACCCAAAAAAAAAAATTGTTTGATGGAGTTTTGACATAGATTTGGAGATTTCCAGAATCTCTTTTTTTATTTATTTTTTTTTATTTTTATTTTGTTTGATTTCTAGATTGAAGACAAAGGGTAAATGTGACTTTTCAGGGGTCAAAGCTGGTCAATAGTTAGTCCTAACTCTAGTCAACGTTTGGTCAATGAGATTCAAGGGAGGTTTATGCAATAAAATGATCTTCTGTCTATTGGTCTAATTTCACCTAAATTTAGGGGGTGTTAGTGCGATTTTCCCTTTTATTTTTAAAGAATTTTTTTTTACCACTAACATGCTCTGTTAAAAAAAATTAATAACACTAATTTCTATAGTTTTTTTAATATCATTTTTAATAATAAATACCCCAAATTAAAAAATTTAATTTGCATTTTAAAACAAATAAAAAAATTATTCATTTATTGTTTTTATTTTAAAGTATTATTATTATTACAATAATACCGTCGAAACTTGTTAAGGTCAAATAATATATATACAGTCCGGATATTTAATTTCATAAATCGAAAGAAAACTCTACCTATATACTTTTTAAAATACTAATCGTGGGATTTAAATTTCTGGCCACCGATATGATGTGCAAAATTATTCATTTATCGAATCTTTAATATCGGCAACGCACATAAAGAATTGTTTTTCGTGTTCTTTTTTTGAAGGAAAACTAAGATTACAAACAAGAAAGGCAATCTGTTTAAGGAACCAACATAGGAAGTGAACTCCTCCGGCCAAAACATGTCTTCAACACATAAAATACCGTTTTTAGCTAATACATGGGCTATTTGATTAGCCTTTATTAGGGAGAAATTGATCGAAACACAGTGAACCTGCATCATTAAATTATGAATGTCCAAGATGACCACCCCAATCTCAGAATTCAGCATTGTACCCTTATTAATCCAACCCACAACCACTTCAGCATCAGAGTTAAGCATACAAGGGTAAAGACCTGTATCATTAGCCAACTGCAGACCCCGACGAATTGCTTCGGCTTCCGCCACTTACGAAGAGAAAGAGGCAGTAGTTTTTTGTGAACTAGAAGCCATCACTAAGCCTTCACAATTTCGGATTACAGTCTTGAATCCAACCAAACAGCACAACGCTTTAATCGTAGCATCACAGTTAATTTTATACAAACTTGGATCGGGAGGAATCCAAATGGGAGTTCTATTTATCGCAATAGCAGGGGCCAAGATAAGAGGAGAACAAGCATTATGAAAATTAGCCACAAAGCCAACAACCCATTCTACAACATCGACCAAATCTTCCACAAACAAACACATAACAAGCCGAACTCATCTTCTTTCAAGTGTGTGTGGCACTCAAGAATAAAATCAAAAAAACTTACTTTACCTTTATGAATACCAGACAGGTTTTGGTGCTAGAAAGCACGGACCATTTTTAGCTTGCTGCAACTCCAAAGGCAATGGAGGATTGACTCAGGTTTGCTCTTGCACATAGGACATAATCTGCAAACAGGAATCTTACTCCTTCCAGAACCTCATTAGAAGGTAGAATGTTGTTACATGCTTTCCAGATAAAAAATTTAATCTTTGAAGGGAGATGGATTTTCCATAAAACTTTCCACCAAGAGGCCATCAAATCTGAAAAAGAACCTGTAGAGGAAGGCCCAATCATCGATCTAATCTCAATTCCCACACGATAGCCACTCTTAGAAGAGTAGGGCCCTGTTTGCTCATAGTGCCATTAGAGAGAGTCATGAACCCTGCTAAAGCCAATGGGGATACTAAGAATGGCAGTGATATCATCTTCACAAAAATGCATTTTTTATCATGTCAACATTCCATCCACCAGAGGCTAAGAAGAGCTTATCCACAGTAGTATTGTCGCCCAAAATAGGAGGAGAAAAAGGTCTGAAAGTGGTTGGTCTTGGAATCCAACGGTCTTTGTAAATACAAATCGTTTTCCCGTCTCCCACTCTCCATCTGGAACCTGCCACAATAATATTTTTTTCCCCACAACAAACTCTTCCATATATAGGAAGCTGAAGATTTACATTCATCATCAATAAAGTCTACATTTGGGAAATAGCTGGCTTTAAGCACACGAGCAGCCAGTGACTTTCCATTTTTCATAATTCTCCAACATTGGTTAGCTAAAAGAGATTGGTTATGGACCTCCAGGTTTCTGAATCTCAAACCCCTTTTGTCTTTGCGATCACAGAGTCTAGCTCAGGTACACCAGTGAATTTTCCTTGTTGATTCATTACTCCCCCACCAGAGCCGTGCACAAAGACGGTAGACTTCGTTTAAGATACCTTTCGGGAGTTGAAAAAGGTTCATAGAGTAGATGGGGATAGACTGAATTATGGCTTTGATAAGGATTTCTTTCCCCCCTATTGAGAGGAATTTATCCCCCTAACCCTTAATCTTGTCCCAAATCCTAGAAGAAATGTCTGAGAAGAGGTCTCTCTTATTACGCCCGGAGAAGCAAGGGAGATCTAGATGTTTCTCATGGCAATCTACTATTTTGATACCAAAGATAGCTGCTAACTGATCACATTCAAAAGGAGAGATTGAGGGGCTGAAGCAGATAGCAGATTTTTCATAATTTATGAGCTGGCCCGAAGCTCTACCATAGACCTCAATAATGCTCTTGAATACGGCACAATTAGGAGGAGAAGCCTTGGCAAATAAGATGCAGTCATCAGCGAACAAAAGGTGCAAGATAATCGAACCGTTCTTAATGCAATTAAAACCCTGGATATCCCCATTGTCAACTGCTTGCTGAATTAAACAAGAGAAATCTTCAAAGCATAGGAGGAAAAGATAAGGTGAAAGAGGGTCACCTTGCCGTAATCCCCAACTTGGCTTTAACCGACCACAAACATCACTGTTGATTACAAAGGAATATGAAACAGAGGAGACACAACGCAATATTAGATTGATCAAGCAAGAGGAAAATTTTTGTGTATATATAATTCCAAAATGTAGGAAAATTAATACATGATCTTGTAAATTACTCTGAACAGTCTTTTCTATCAATTCTAGATGGAAAGATTTTGCTTTATTTGTTTTTTTTTTCCCCACAGTAAGCTAGCTTCCACAAGGTACCACCTTCAAATTACACTACTTGCTTAATTGATATTGGTTTGTGTAGTGTGTACTGTGTACTGTGTACTGTGTAGTAGCTTTGGGAGTTTGGCGTTTTTATTACATGCCTACCGTTCGTACAAAAATCAGACACAAAATCAGTAGATTTGATTGCCTATTTATTGTGAATCAAATCACTTTGATGGGCTTCAAATCTTTCTATTCATACTGATTTTATGTTCTTTTCTTTTTGAATGTGTAATATATTAAAAGCATCACAAATAAAGCACACTGAAAATTACACTAAGATAATGTAAAAAAAAATCTTATTAGAATATTTTTATATTAAATTTTTTCTTACTCTAATACATTCTACAACAATTTAATATAAAAGAATATCTTTATAAGAATATTCTTAATAAAACTTTATATAATATTAATTAATTTCTATTAGATTAAACAAAATTGATTAATTAATTTTTTATATATATTTTATCATTTCTTTAATTGCATTAAATTAAATTAATATAAAAATTTACCATTAATTAAATACATAATTAATAAGTAATTTTTTTAAATATATATTAATATTGGTAGCATTTAACGTTATAAATTTTAAAATAAATATTATTATAAATAAGTGTGGAATGATTAAATTAGGAATTATAATAAAACAATTTAGTGTTGATTTGATATTTTAATTATAAAAAAATTAAAATAAAAATTTAGTATTTGTGTGACAATAACACTAAATTTATCTTAGAATTTGGAATATAGTATTGTATTGGAGCAACTCTTTACACTAAGATAGTGTTTTTACACTAACACACCGGAGATGATCTAAAGGATTCTAAGAAACAAAAGGAATATTCACCACGAAAATTTAATAATGAATTTACCAATTTACCCTCATCGATAAGGATTGGAATGTGATAGAGACAGACAGACTCAGACTGATGTCACTAAATACGGCATTATTGTCTCAACTCTCAGGTCTCAAGACTCTCATCAATACCAAGTCTCACTGCTTCTTCTTCTCCGATAAGTTAAAGAAATTAGGCAATCATTATATGGATAAATATGGTTCTCTGACCTCTAGTGAACAATTGATTTCTATCAGAAAGTTGAATTGATTTCTATCGTTCGATTTCGCTAAAACTAATTGATGAAAGTTGAAAGTTGAAAGTTGAATTATCTCCACCGTTTAATTTTGCTAAAATCAATACCTTTTTTTTTTTTTTAAATAAAATAAAATAAAACAACTAGAGTACAATAGCTGAATTACAGCAACTGGAATTGGATTATAATAGTTGGGATCCTGAAAGGATAGACATACTAATGAGCACGGTCCGGAGAGCAGCTTCCACTGATGGGGAGAGAGAGCACCCACACGAAGGAGGGACAACACTCACACAAGGTGGGACAACATCCACACAATAGGTGGACTAAGGAAAATTGGCATATCCATATACATGCCTTGACATTCGAACTTAGATGATGGAGGGCTCCTAGAGAAGGGTTCAACCATCACCCTGCGAGACCATTGGCCGATTTAGTACCTATACTTTGGGAAAAGATCAATTTTTTAAACGTATTTGTTTTTTTTTTTTTTTTTTTTTAAGGACCCTTGGTCTTTCACTTTTTATAGATGTATTTTTGAAAAGTGAGGGACCAAATGTCCTTAAAAAAAAAAAAAACATACACGTTTAAAAAGTTAGAGGTCATTTGTTTTTTCCATTTAAAACTTAATGGGTCTGAATCATAATTATTAAGTTTTTTTTTTTTTTTTTTAGTGGTCAAACAATTTAAAAATACTAAAAAATAACTTAAAATAAAAAGTAAAAAATCCTGATTTTTCACTTAATTGTAAATCACAGAATTGCATTAAATGTAATCCAATTTTTTTTTTTTCCGATATTATCCTCCATATATAACATATCTTCAATTTCATCATAATTATATATTGTATAAAACTCTTTATTTTAATATATTGCTTATTTTAAATAGCTTTAAAATAAAAAAGAACCCTAATCGCTTCTCATATTTATGTTTAATATCAATACTTTATTATGATATTAGAGTGATGTATTTATATATTATTTTTTTAGAGTGTTTTGTGTAAGTTTTCCTGCTGTCCTTTGTATTTTTTGAAAAAAAAAAAAATTTCTTTTCTTAGTAAAAATAAAGTTTATTTGTAATCAAAGAAGAAGATCATGATTATATGTGTTCATATATACTTATTATTTTTGAATTGTTTTTATTCTATATTATATGTATAATTGTTTAGCATCGGTATAGATGTAAAATTACTTCTTTTTAGACAATTTTATTTTAAAAAAATAAATATGTTGACAGTACATTCAGATGTAAGAAAAAAAAAAAAACAAAAAAAACAAAAAAAACAAACAAACATGTCATTCAGATTCAGGTTTCAGTCACTATTCAGTCTTCAGTAAAATTCAGAACTATTCAGTCTTCAAATAAAAAATACAAACGACCCCTTAGTCTTTCACCAAAACTTATGGACTAGACTGATAATACCCCAAAATTAATTGATGGTGAGCCAAAATCCTTGTTACCCTACGTTTCTACCGATGTAATGATACAGAACAAGTTCCATTGCAAATACTTTGCCGTGGAATCTAGAATAATCTACCCAACTTGTTTTGTAACACCAGACCGCATTGAACCTCCGATATTCTTAATGTATGAAAATGTTTGATGACAAAAATTAAATAAAAATATTTCTAAAAGGCTCTGAAAAGACTCGGACAACGTTTTAAAAGTCTCGATGATTGAAAATTTTTAAATGCTTGGAAAATTGTTACAAAGTCTCGAAGAACGTTATAAAAGGCTCGGAAAAGGCTCGAAATACGTTTTAAAAGTCTCGGACATTCGAAAAGGAAAAAGCTCGATTACTTTTACAAAATCTCAGAAAATGTTTTAAAAAGCTTGGAAAAGGCTCGGACAACGGTTCAAAAGTCTCGAAGATTCATCATTTACAAACATTTACACATTCCCTATAAAAGCTCGAAAAACGTTTGTAAAAGCTCGGAAAAGGTTTTAAAAGGCTCGAAAAAGGTTTTAAAAGGCTCGAAAAACCCTAATTTACACAGCTTCATCGTCTTCTACACAATTTTTTTTATACATTTAACCCCTAATCTAAATCTAAACTAACCCACAAACATAATCTAAATCGAAATCGAAACATAAATTTATCAACAAAAACGAAATCGAAACATAACTTTCCCGTGAGATTGCAAGTTCTCATCGATTTCAGCATTGTAGATCCACCGCCGGTGAGTTCACCGTTCGATTTATAGCCAAATTTCTTGCATCAAACCTTTCTCTCTCCACTGTTCTCTCTCTCTCAACTTTTTTCTCTCCACGTTTGAAAACACAGAAACTGCTAAAAATGAAGGTATTTTTGTCTGGTCACCTAAATAGGTGTCTTTTAAACTTAGATTAGTAAGGTGATGTTATTCTTACAAAAACACCCTCAAATAGTGACAATTAATTTTTTGCCCCTATGCTTTACGTGGTGAATTGCTCAGTATATTATAGGCTTTCTTGGTTGTTCATTATAACATATTGAATTGGCAAGAACGGAAAGCCACTACACTATAAGGGAATTGTTGGGAATTTGAACCGATGAATGCGGAAACATCATATCTAATATTCACTCATAACTCATAGCAATTAACGTCTATAGCAGAAAAATAAGATGAGAGAAAAATAAACAACGACACAATACAAGATATATGTGGAAAACTCTAAATTAGGGAAAAAACCACGGATCGTCAGGACGACAAAGAAAGTTTCACTATATGATAAATTGTTACAACCATATACTACATGATTCTCTCTAACACCTTAAACCTAAACCATAGAGCCTCACCAAGTCCCCAAGCTCACAACCGAGCTTTACATCATGACTCTCAACTCACAACGCTCATAAGATCCTCACTAAGAACCCCCCAATATCCCCTAGGTCTCCCTTGAATATCACCCACGGATCTATAACTTGATCCACTGATATTCCCTAGATCTCTCTTCAGATCTCACCACTCTCTGATGTTACATGGTGTTCTTTTTTTTGCTCAACACAAATAACCTAATTACAAGGTTATATTTATACTAGTTACATGTAGTTTAAGATAAAATGAAATCTTATTCCTAAACGTACAAGACTTTCTTGTTTCACAAAAGACTATTACTTTTTATGCACAAGTCTTTTTATTCCACACAAAGAGTATTCCTTTTCCTTTAAACATAAGAACTTCCAGAAACAACACTTTCCTTTTTTGCGAAACATTCCCAATCTCAGCAAAATATGTCGTCTCTGCGGTTTGGGTCGCGGTGTGCACCCCGCTCTCTACACCGTGGAATACTTTTGGAACCAACCACTCAGTAAACCGCAGTCTGCATCTCTTGCCTATGCCGCGGTCTACACCGTGCTTGATCTCCTGGAATCGACAGCTCCCTGTGCTACGGTCCATGCACTTTGTCTGCACAGCGGTCCACACCGTGTTTCCTTCCGAAATCTGATTCTTTTGTTCTTCTTTGTCTTCAAACCTCCCTCAAACACCATCTTCAACTTCCAAACATTTTCCCACATCTCTAGGAAGTTTCATATCAATTGAATCTCGTTTAGTTCACATTGGGTTCACTTATAAATACAAGCCAAAACCTAACAGGAATAACCTTCCACTGTGTGATACCCAGGTGTATGTTCAATGGAGGAGACTTCATAGAAGGAAACAAACTCGAAGGCGAGTCCATCTATGATGATAGTTTCGCCGTATAAAACTTCGTAAACAAGCACACTGGGCTCGGAATCCTCTCCTTAATGATTGGAAAAAAAAAAATTATTCTAGCCCACCATAGTGTTTAATCCTTGGTGGATGTACTTATCTTTGGTGGATGTACTTATCTTTGGTGGATGGACTGTTGCACTGATGACTTCAGCATTCCATTT
The DNA here is from genome assembly GCA_035582765.1 of Acer negundo. Classification (NCBI taxonomy): domain Eukaryota; kingdom Viridiplantae; phylum Streptophyta; class Magnoliopsida; order Sapindales; family Sapindaceae; genus Acer; species Acer negundo. Next base: position 32,580,144 of record CM069241.1, on the reverse strand, counting down.
TCAACAAGTAAGAATTTCCATCTTTGGAAATTCTTGAGAATGTGACAGTGCTATTGCTAGCTTGTTTGTTTCTTTCACAGTTAGTCAAGCCAACAAATGTTGTATTAGAAGATTCAAATATTCAAAAGTCATTTGTATGCTAGTCAACTCAAAACCGACATGATCGATCACTAAACTATCTACAAAATGAGCAGCTGGTAGAAATTATGCAACCGTTTATGTACGTTATATATTTTCAAGTACTATTGCGTGTAGAAAAATGAAAACACACCGTGTAAATTCTAAGCAAATATATAAAACAATTCTAGTTATATATAATATAGAGGTTATTTTAATAACTTGTTAATAATACAAGTTTATAATCGTGCTTGTCAATTAATGTATTGATTCAATGTCTTAAATAATATTGTTAAACATTTTTCTGACAACTTTAGCTTTGACTCTTTGAGTAACAATTACTAACAGAATTATATAAGAAAAATAATTTAATTCTACCGACTATGTTATGCGATTGTTAAATATAAATTATATTGATTAATAATATTGTGCTACTAGTTATTTTGTTAGTCAGTAATATTGGAAAAAATAATATTCAAAGTTGATCACTTGGTAGTCTAAAATCAAAATTTATTTGATATTCTTAAGTCAGCACTAAAATCGGAATTAATTTTGTATGGAATTTCAGTCTCAGGTGACAAATGCGACCACTGATGACAGAACAGCCACCAATCAGCAACGACCCAACCGCTAGAGTACTAGATTTCTACATTTTTGTTTTTTTGTTTTTTTTTTTGTTTTTTTTTATCTTATCATATTCCAACTTCCGAGTCAAAATCAATACTTTGATGGATAAGTTTGAGGTTCAAATCCTACCAATGACCAAAAACATAAAAAAAAAATATATGATCTAGATAGGTGGATAGATAGATATCTTAAAAGAATAAATTCAATACTTTGATCTTAACTAATATTCTTTTGAAAGTAACAAATTCAAAATACATTACATCTCATATAGTTATTTAACAAGTTTAATTAGGAATCAAATTCTTGTGCTAATTTATCTCATATATATATATATATATATATATATATATTGAACAAATATTCCTAGCAGATCAGTGATATAATCGGTTTATTTTCTAATATAAAAAATTATTTACAGAAAAACCAAAAAGAAAACAATATAAGGTTGGCCAAGTAGCTTGCCTCTCACACCTTACACTATGAAGTTGTGGGTTCGAGTCTGTCTCATCTCCCCTAAAGCATGTATTATTGTAATATGAAACCAACCCGCAACTATCCAATGTGGTTTTTTAATAAAAAAACACTCATTTAACCTGACAATATCCTAACAGAACCTATTAAGTTGTTTTGTTTGATTTTTTTTTAAGTAGTCAAACAACGGATTGCATTTAAAATATTTCCTTCTAATATTATCCTCCAAAGTACGGATCAAAGCTGATTATCCCTTGAGTTTAGGAATGTTGTCTTTGCAAACTTTTCATAATCCAAGGTATTAATTTGTTTCCTTTGTTAAGCTTTTTGTAATTGTATATATTCTTGTTTAATTAAGTATATACATTTAGACATTGCAAGTTTTTTAAATTGATCAAAACTTTAAACACTTTGGCTTCAATGTTTTACAACACTATTGTTATTTTTTTCTTAATAAATAAAAAAACAGGCACTATAATTTTAGAGTGGTGCTATTGGCACACCCCCTACCAATCTATTTATGTCCCACTTTTTAAAATTTTGATTTAATAAAATAAAATTAAATGTTTTTATTAATTGTTTTGATTTATTTCCAAAACTATCCGATTTATTTATTTTTCAAACTTAATACATCCCATCTTTGATCTCTGTATACATTTTTCTCTCACCTCCATTAAATGATTTATTTTTTCTTCTTCTTATTTTATTTTATTTTGAGTTTTTTTCTTCTTCTTATTTCATGGTGGAAGAGAAAATAAAATAATAATAACAGGGTTGCTTCAACACAACGATAACTTAATATCATTCTAAAGAACGATTCTTCCATATATTTGATATCTTTCAAAGACTATTTCATAATATTTTTGTATGTGTGTAAGAAGCAAAATTTAGGGTTTAAGAGTTAAGAAATAAAAAAAAATAAAAAAAGGTTTAAAAGAACATGGTTTTATTTTTTTTTATTTTTTATTTTTTGAAAAGGAATGTGGGGTTTTAATAGGTTTACTTTGTAGAATATTTTTTTCCTTAAATTGTATGTCCTTTTAAGTAATTTTGATAAAAAAAAAAAAACTGCATTATTAAAAAAGTGAGGCATAAATAGGCATATAGGGGGTGTGCCAATAGCACCACTCTAATTTTATTATTATATATCCAGACATTACAATATTATTATATCTGATGATGAGATTTGCTCTACATTACAATTTTATTTTCTCACTCTCTCATTAATTTTACAAGCTTTCTGAGGCAGTGGAACTTTCCTACAATATTGTGCTAGAGCCGCCAATGGGAAAATATTCCTGTACAATCCATAGTGTAATACTCCAGTTTTTAAGAAAGATCCTGTGATTTCCTGCAAAACAAATTAATAAGAAAAAATTAGTGATATTGTAGCGAAATAATAATAATAATAATAATAAAATCATACAATAAATTTTTTAAGATATACAAATATACCTGTTGGGGGTAGTCTCCATTTTCCAATTGAGAGTTGATCAACAATTTTGCACCACGATGAATAGGAGTTGGATTTCTCTCAGCCTAATAAATATATAATAAAAATGATTTTAATTATCGAATGTTAATTAGTTAATTAAATGAGTGAAATTGAGAAAATAATCATAATTAATGATGAAGCTGACCTGCCCAGCATGAATTAAACCTGACACGCCCAATGCAGTCTGTACCAAATTGGATCTATTTCCTTCAAGAGGTGTATATATCTGTGTATCATCAACATTGATGTTATTAAATTTACATACCGAATTGGGCAGTCCGGCAATTTCTTAGGTTCGAATGAAACTATTTACCATATTTATGCAAGAAAGAGAGCTCTCTCCCCAACCACCATCTTCTAATTGAGTTTTGAGAAGAAAATCAACTCCTCTCCGAATAGCCAAACTGTTGTTGTAAGTTTTGCCAGCAGCAGTCAATCCTGATAGCACGAAAGATGTAGCGTATACGAAGCATATTCCCCAATTTCCATACCTATACACACATACATATATAGATGAATTATATTGGTAGATTTAATAATTAGTTGATATATATTGATCACAAATAATCTGAAAAAGAAGGAAGAAAGAAACATTTATGTACCATGAACCATCAGCATTTTGTTTATCTTCAAGGTACTTGACAGCTCTCTCCAAGAAATTGTTAATCTCTTTCTTTCTGTGATGTGGGTACAATTTATTGAACAAAACAAGCGCATCGATTGCTGATGCAGTGCACTCAACATACCTGTTTCAATGCTCTTTATGAGATCAAAATCATACATATATATATATATATATATATATATAAAAGGTAATTAAATGTATAACATGTAGTAAATAGCTAGGGTTTTACGTTTGATCAGCAACAATGTCCTCCATGAACTCCACCGAATTGAACCACTGAAATATTACAAAACCGAAACCGAGTATAAGTCAAATTAGGGTTGTCGTATATATCAATGAAAACTCAACTCAATACTTCAATGATGTCGAAGTAGCTACCTTTAATAGTGATGCGGATTGTGCTGGCTCCCAAACGGCCATACCACCATCTTTAGCCTGTACTATTAATTTATGTTAAAAAGGAGTCAATTTAACAAGACTTTTGAAAAATTCTTCAACATCTTAGTAATTGAAAACTTTACCTGCATAGAGAGTATAAAATTAACAGCCTCGTATAGCCACTCTGTTTCAAATTTCACACCAACAATTTCTGTCGGCAACTTGTTGAGAAGTAGACAACACTGAAATACAAAAATGTTTGTTAACATTATGATCAGCAATCTATTCAACTCTAAATTTGATCATGAAATTCTCCCATTAATTAAGTACCTTCAAACTTATAGACGTGCCATCTGAAATTTGCCATCCATGATCTTGATCAGAGAAAGGCCACGACCCTTTCGAGAAAATGTGACGATAATTGTTTTGCCAGTCCCCTGGAGGATTGTTCCTTATCTGCAAAATTAAATTCCAAACAGGATATTAGTTTAGGTGAAGATAATCAAGGTATATTAATATATGTGTAGTTTGTAATTAAAATGCTGATGAAGAAATATTTATGTATGGAAAACCTGAGATTTCTTCAGGAATTCGAATCCTTTAGCGAGTGTAGGTCCAATTTCATCGGTGAGATTTGCAGCAAGCAAAGCTTCCATTGCAAGACAAGCATCCCACGCTTGACTGCCAAATGTCTACATAATCAAGGCAAGTATAAGTATATATATATATATATAATTTCAAAATCAACGGATTTGAAATACTTATCTATCAGTACGTAGTAGTACTAACCTGAATTTTCATTCCATCTTCACCGAGCCAAAAGTAGTCTCTAATTCTAGCAAGATGCTTCTTAAAGGCATCACCATTGGGATCTTCAATCCAACAAGCAAGCATAGCTGGTGCCTATTCAATTCAAATGCCAACTCAATGTCAAAAAAACTTTATCATATAATAAAATACAAACTTTGATTATTATAACAACATCTGATGTACCTTCACCAAACACCCTGCAGTAATGTAACGACTGGCTTCATCTTCGTAATGAACGAAATCGATAACTTTTTTAAGAGCCTTCTCTCTAATAAGCTTATTTAAAGGCCAACGACTCAGAAAAGGCTCGGTAGTCAAGTAAAGACCGTCAAGGAATAAATCCAACAGGAATGAATGAGGGTTAAATAGATCCTCCTGAAATACAAGTGTATTTGCTAATTTATTAGTTTACAATAATTAAGGATATAATTAAGAGCCTTTATTTTTGAATTTGTAAATAGAAATCACCTTTGCACATAAATGGCGAATTCCCCACCAATTGATTTCGTTGTAAGGTTGAGTGAGGAGTTCATTTCTTAGTTCCAAAATTAATGGAGTGATTGAAACACAAAACCTTTTCCCGTACAAATATGCCATAGATGTGTAAGCTGTTCTACCATAACACCACAAATTTCCTGCGTACACAAATTAAAGGAAAATTAAAAATTACCACCATATATATCAAATAAATAAATGTGAACTTACATATATATTTTACGAATTCTCTCACAACTACATATTTTAACGACAATACTGATTATTTATAGTAGTAAAATCTATATGTAATTAATTTGTGAAGTATTTGGTGCAAACCTGGATGAAATGGTAAAGAAGAAGGCATGATCCACAACTCAGGAGTCAATGGGTTGACACCAGACCAATCCACTAACCCAAGTGTCTGTGACAAAACACAAAACAAAACAAATGAGACGTACATATAAATATATATATATATATATGATGAATAAATATAGTGATTATATATATAATACGTACCGCTAGCCAAATCTTTCCCCAAGAGGGCACATAAGTGAGACCACCACGGTCAAGAATCCATTTTCGAGCTCTAGCCAAAGCATTGTTTTGACCATCATCAGGTCCCAATCCAAGCAAACGCATGACCACATAGTTGTAGACTGTACCATACATGCTGCTCACTGTGGACTCTACATGTAAACCCCACCCACCATCTTCACGCTGATGATTGTATATGTAACGGAGGAGTTCTTCACGATGCTGGGGACTGATTACTGAATTCAGATGCCCAACAGCATACAAAGCAAATATCTGAATTAATTTTCAGACAATCTCAATAGATCAATGACCGGCCGCCAGTAAAAAAAAAAAAAAAAAAAACAGTACGTCTGAAGAATTAGATCATGAGAAGAGACGCGACGTACAGATGGAGCCATGAAATAAGATGAGCCGGAATTTTCGGCAGGCCAGTGGCCGTCGTGAGTCTGTATGGCTGAGAAGAAGTGGACAGCCCTCCTCATTGATGTCAAGGCTGTTTCATATGTTGTTTCCTCTCCATCTTTCACTTTTACTGCAGGAATTGTTTGTTTCCATTTCTTCTCTCTGAGTGTCTGCATATATATAATAATACTAATTTATTAAATTGTTCAAAGACAATCATGTTTTAATTAAATAGATATTTTGTAAGGAATTCAACAAAATAATAATAATAATAATAATAATTAGCAAATCTAAATTTGAGAATTTATGTTATCATGAAAGTCTGCTAACTATGTTGACAGTTTATAACTTTATATATATATATATGTTGAATTAGTAAATTAAAATTCAGTGATTCCATGAAATTACAATGATTTTAAAAATATCATAAAATTATATCTCAATTTGTTAAAGATTAAGGTGATTGAAGATCTTAAAATTCCAAAAAAAAAAAAAAAAAACTTATAAAATTTTATATTAAAAAACAAAACTATTTTTAGCAAAACACCAATTTTTCTCTCATGAGTACACAATTGTGAGCATATCTTGAGCATACTAATATACATCACCACATTTTTATCATGTCAGCAATATAACATCAATTATAATAATACATAAAGCAAAAGTGTGGTGATGTATATTATTATTAGGAGCTTTAGATAAATAAACTAAAAATTCTTATTATTATTACAATTTCTCAAATTTAGATTTGCTAATTATTATTATTATTATTATTATTTATCAAAAGCTCCTAAAAATTCTCAGGCGTGCAACTTTTATTTTGACTAAACTAAAAGAACTCTATCATGCAAAAATTAAAACTCTTTTTATTTATTTATTTATTCACTTATTTTGTATATTAATTTCTTATAACGGAGAAGAGCTTTAGTTAATATTTATGTTTACAAGGGGAAACTAAAATTTTGAGTTTTGGTCGTTTTCAGAATTTAATTGGTCTAAGATATTTTAGAAGTCCACAATTTCATTTAATAAAAAGATCTACTCGTAGAAACTCAACCTGAAATCGCCAAAATAGATCACTGTTTCCCGGAATCTGACTCCGATTCTTTGTGAAATTTTCTCGAGCTTCTTCAATCTCAGCCAACTCCTCAGGGCTTGGTACATAATCATGATCAAATTCCCAAACTTGCCTTCCGGTATAATTGTTTGTACTCCACAAATATGGGCTGTCTTCACCCTCTGCAATCCTCAACCTCCACATATCTTTTCCCTTCTGTTAATTGTCTGCTCACATCACAGTACAAATATCATTAATTCAGATAATTCAAATGCATTTTTAGCATAACCAGAATTCAAAGATTTAGATTTTTTTGAAAATAATCAGAATGTTCTCATCTGAGAATTTCTAGAAAAAAAAAAAAAAAAAAGTTTTGTGAATTAGTTTACTTGATTTTGCATGACAACATTGATTTCACAAACTGCAATTATTTCGGTAGAAATGGTAGTTATACCTCGAAGTGGTCGAAAAAAAGCTAGTGATGTTTGCACCAATATGTATTAAATAAGTAGTATTGTAGTAAGTTGGAGAAAAAATAGAATTGTTGACAACTTACAAAAAAAAATATTAAAAAAAAATACATAAGTATCACTGCATAAGTATGTATGTATATATATATATAAATACATAAGTATATATATATATATATATTTTTTTTTTTTCTATTGTCAATTCGAAATCATATAACATATATCAGTTTCTTGCATTTATGCCATTGGATTTATAAGATGATTTGATAAGTGCATACAGCCAAATCAAAACATTTAAATCCAATAATCTATATATAAGAAACTGATATATCTTATATCAAGATGAACAGACAATAGAATATATATATATATATATATATTAATCTAACAATAAAAAAATAAAAAATAAAAAAGCTAGTGATGGTTGCACTAATATGTATTAAATAAGTAGTATTGTAGTAAGTTGGAGAAAAAATAGAATTGTAGACAACTTACAAATGCAGAAAAAAAGCTAGAGAGAATTTTCGTGATTGAGAGCACTAAAAACTTGTGATTTGTGAGTTACCAACTTTTCCACAACCTTATTTATAGATGTAGGATCGATGTGGAATTGTGGATGCACAACAATTTTTTGATAACTGGCTATAGCCGGTTTCCCAGTAAATTAGAAAAAAAAAAAAAAAAGGAAAAAGAAATATATATATATATATATATTATTTTTTTATATATAAGGAATCTATACTATTAAGTAAAAGAAATATAGAATTAATTTATTCAATAAAGGTTGCGGCGGCTGTCAAAAATAAACATATGATTCAACAAGTTAGTATGTTTGAATAGACTAAATAGTTGTTAATATGAGTCAGCCAGTAGATGGATGAGTTTAGGGTTTAAGTAAATAACTATTAAATCAGCGGTTCGAATCCTATCAATAGTAAAAGCTTCAAAAAAAATATATATATATATATATAGTCTAAATAAGTGGATAAATATATATTATCGAAAAAAAAAAAAAATATTAAAATAATAAATATAAGGCCTGTTTGAAAATTTGACTTAAACCCATGTATATATAAGTTTTGTTCGTAATTACATGGCCATCCATCGCCGTTAGTGGTAACAGTTACATTCCAAAAGGCCACTACTTTATATTTTATTATTATTTGATTATTTTTTATTTATTTTATTTATTAAATAAAAAATAATTAAAAGAAAAAGATTTTTAAAAAAAAAGCAAGAATTTTTTTCTTTAGAAACACATTCATCATCAATTTCAGGTTTTTTTTTTTTTTTTTTCAATCTGGAAACAAAAAAAAAAAAATTAATTCATCTTCTCCAATCAAAAATAATCTATTGATGGAGTAGGTTGCTCTATCAGAGTTTGGAGGAGATCTGGAAATTTTCCAAATCTCTTTCCAATTTTTTCTTTTTCATTTTTTATTCGTTTGCTAATTTAAAAAAAAAAAAAAAAATCAATGGTGGAGATTGTTTGATGGTTCATTCTTTTTATTAAAAAAAAAATAATAATAAAATATTATATAAATACTTAATAATGATTTTATTGTATTATAAGGTAAAAATATGTGTTTACCCTCATTCGTTAAAGTATAACGGTATCCCACTAATGGCATGGATGTTCATGCAATTATGTTTAAAAGTTACATAAGTGTGCAGTTAAGTCAAAAGTTATAAGAGAATGTTTGTACAATATTTTACCCAAGAAATATATATATATATATATATTAAATTTCCAATGAGGACTTTTACGATACACACTTTAAACACTTTTAATAAAATTGTATGTAATCAAATGTTTTTCGATGAGATTTTTCGTATGCTAAGAAAATTAAAATATACATTTGGTAAAAATTTGGAAATTTTTTGGATTTAAGAACTATTTTTTCTTATATTTCTATATTTTTAAATGTTTTATCTTCAAAAAAATCGTAAAAAATTAGTTCTTGCACCCGAAATTTTTTTAACTTTCTTCCATAACTGTATTTTAATGTTTTCACCATCCATACAAAAAATCAAATCAAGATTCAATATATTCCATATAATTTCATCAAAGGTACTTAAAGTGTGCATTGTAAAATGTCCTCATCGGAAAATTACTTTATCTATATATATATATATATATATATCCCCATTTTTTCCCGTTCCCCCGTCTTACCCATTTCTCCTATTTAAGTAAAAAATACATACTTAGTAAAATAGAAAGAATAAAAATATTAAGAAATATATATATATACACTTAGTAAAATGGAAAGAATAAAAATATGAAGAAAATAAAAAATATATATTAATATATTATATATAAGGTTTGGGGGAAATGAGGAAATGGGAATGAGGGAACCTACCCTCTTCTCCATCCCCATTTTCATAAAATTGTGGGGAAAATCAATTTGGGGATAAAAATAATCCCCATCTCTCCCATTTTCCTATTTTCCTCCAAAAAAATTTCTCAAAATGTTGATGGGGGAGTGAGGATTTGGGTCCACGGGGATAAATGGCCATCCCTACTCACAGTTACGAATGAGTGGATGACACAATCGCTATTGAAAACAAAGTCTTCTACCAAATTACTGGTACACTTCGTTGAATAACAACTATGATTTATATCCAATTACCATGGTTATAGTAATCGGTCTAGACGGCCTCGTAGGTCTTAGGCGGACTTGACCGCTGTGAGGAAGGCCTAATCGGCCTTCTTAGACGGTCAGCTCCTGGGTGGGTTAGACAGAATCAACGCCATTGACTATGCCTAGTAATTTTTTGCATTAAAATTTTTCTTTCAAAAATGATACTGTTTTGATCTAAACCGGTGTCATTTTGACTAATTCAGTTTCACCATCTAGGCGGCCTAAATGGTCTAGACACCAGCCGTACGACAGACTGGCACCTAACGCCTACTAGATCACTTCTAAATGCAGTAATGTTATTACCACCGCTCAATATACTTAAATGGTTATAGAGTGTTCATTCAGCATGTTAATATACTAATATCTCATGTCCGGGTAAATTATTGAGTAGTACACCGTAAAGAAAAATGCAGAGATCATCAAGACAAATGACTGCCTTAACATCCATACTTGCTTAATTAATTAAACTAGCGTTCCATATTGATCAATGTAATCACTTTTGATTTAACTAGATAGTGCAGCTGACTTCAGTTAGAGGTGTGAATGTGTGTTATAATTTATAGTTTTATCATTTCCATTCAAATATTATTTACTTTTGCAATCCAAATCGTACGCAAGCTGATTTCACTAAACAAAGAAAATCTTTACAAATTTATTCCATATACATATAATATAATTAATCTCAGAAAATATAGTTAGCTTGTAATTAAACAGCCATTTGACGGATCAATCAGATTAATAAAAGTCTTTTTTTTTTTTCTTTTTTTTTTCCTTTTTTTTTTTTTTTTTGCATAGATTAATAAAAGTCAAGTCAATATCAATTTATTAAAGTTTTCAAGATCAATCATTCTATCGTGGATTATAGTCTTGATTTTTCCTGACTTTTTTTATCAAATGTTTAAAACTTCCGTGAGAGAGAAACAAATGAACAAATCTGGTCCTTGTATTTGTTGTAAGCTTAAGCATCACTAGACTAAAAAATAATCCTATCGTCATCTTACTCTGAATATTGCAGATAACCTGTTTTTATTCATTAAATTTCATGAATTATAGCAACTGAAAACAATGAATTAAAAATAAAAGAATGGAATAAAGCAAAATCTTCCTTCTTTTGGACTTCCAAGTAATTATTGAGAAGGTTTCAAAAAAAAAAAGTAATTGTTGAGAAAAAAATAACAAATTTGAAAAGAAGTACTTGTAATTATAAAAAAAAAAAAAAAAAAAAAAAAAAAGTGTAGCTATTTCCAAATATATATTTAAAAAGTGTAGCGTTGGCTGACCGGTGGTGAGCCGGTGGCAGCACAAAGGTCACAATTGTCACCTCACACTGAAATTTCGTGCAAAACTTTTCAAAACTATATATTTTAGGGGAGGTTACTCTCCTCTCCTTACCTCATCCTCACATTTTTAAAGTATGTGATTGATTGTTACTAAAATATTAATCACATTTTAATCATTTATTTATTGCAATGTTGTAAGGTGAGAATGAGGTAAGGTGAGTATCCTTATCCTTTAAAAGAATGTTATCTACCTTTCTCATTTGCATTTCTCACTCATTACCTAACACGTATACACATTTTTATTTAATAAAAAACTCTCACTCAGACTTAAAACGTGATGTGGCATGTTTGTCCACTAAATTTTCGATACCAAATCATAAAAAATAAAAAATAAAAACTTGTTAAGTCTGATATTTTTAAACCTAAATTGAACTTTAATCTTAATTAAAATTTTCTCAAAAACGACTCAGCTTCTGCGTCTCTTCTCCACTACAACCAAATTTTTTTCTCACACTTATTTAACCTATATGCATCGTCTTCCATTCACAGGTTCTCAACCTTTTAATTTCACAATCTCTCTCACTTTCGTTGTAATGGCAGACTTTTCATCTCTCTGTCTTTTATTTTCTTGTGTAGTGTTTAGAGATTCTAAACGACATCGCTTAATAGGTTGGAGAGAGAAAAAAATAAAGTAAATCGATCTCAGTCATTCGTTTGTTTGGTTGTCATATGTCAACAGATCTTTAAAAGATGAACAAAAATGGGATCAGTAGAGGATCCTAATCCTTTTCGCAATTATTAGAGTTGGAAAAGAGAAAAGTTTGTATTTATGAAGTTTGGAGCTGTTAAATAAAAAAAAAATAAAAATAAAAATAAAACAGTGATTAAAAAAAAAAATTGGTTGCAATTGTGATGAGAAGTCGTTAATGGAGAGGATGCAGATAACTGCTGAATAAGACTAAAATTAGATTTACGTTGAAGAATATTTAATTTACAAGTTATTTTGACCTGTAAATTTTTTTTTATGATATTGCATTGATAATTGTGGGGATTTTAAAATATGATTTTGTGTTGAAAATTCAGTGGACATACCATATTTTAAGCCTAAACTGATGTTTATTTAACCCATAAACTGATGTTTTAAGCCTAAACATCTTGTAGCCTTAGTCGGGGATGTCAAAGATAATTGAATAAAACGTGTTTAAATTGAAGATAAAAAGGGATGGAATGTGTGGTGTTAATTTATTTATTTATTTATTATTTATTTATTTATTTTTTATTTTGAGTTCATGTGTGTTAAATTTGAACGGTTTTTCTCTCATGAGTATATACTGTAAGCATATCTTGAGCATACTAATACACATCACCACACTTTTATCATATGTATTATTATTATTGAATTTTTTTTTTTATTTTTTTTATTTTTTTTATTTTTTTATAAGTAGAATTCATAAATCAAACACCCAGCAAAGGGGTGGACTCCAAACAAACAATAGACTCAAGGAAAGAAGGACAGACCTCCAAACAAAACAAATTTGAAACATAATTAAAGGCCAACTTGGCCAACAAATGAGCTGCATTATTAGCAAACCTAGGAACTAAAGAAATATAAATCTAGAACTGTCTAGACAAAGAGACAATATCATCAATAATGACACAAATATCAGCATCAGACTTGCTACCAGAATTAACCAAGTCGACCACCCACTTAGCGTCACTCTTTAAGATAGCCGGAAGAAGACCAGTAGGGATTACAAATCTCAAACCTTCCAAAATCGCAACAGCCTCGGCCACAGGAGGGGAAAAATAGGCCGCAACATTCTACATAGAGGAGCCAGCAAATTGACCCAAATCATTCCAGATAATCACACCCATACCAACCATCTGTTTGTCAATACAAAGTGCAGCATCAGTATTCACCTTCACAAAGCCAGAAGGGGGAGCAGACCATTTCACAACCCTACTATTAGCAACAGAAAGGGAAGAAGAGGCAGAAAAGGGAATCAAATTAGCACACTTAAACTCCTTCAGGAAACAAGAAGCCCATTCCACAACACATTCAATCTTGAAAGGGGACTGACCATGGAAAAACTGGTTTCTCTGGGACCAATTCCTCCACCACACAACATACATCAGCTCTATATGCATCGGACAAAGAACATAATTGCACCAGGTAAACAAGTCATGAAAACTCATATTATATTTCCATTTGGAACCCACCGCCAAGAACACAGAGCTTCTACACTCTTTCAGAAAATCACAACCCCATAAAGAGTGAACAGTCGTTTTAGGCATCCTATAACAGATTGGATAGATACCATCAGACTGGATCCCACGACCTACAAGATTAAAAAGAGTAGGCAACCAATTTTTACAAGCTTTCTATAAGAAACTTTTGACCTTAAGGGGGACATTAATTCTCTAGATAGACTTCCAACAATCCGAAGCAGTGGAACCAGAAGGATTGTTACTCTTCAATAATTCTTCTCCTAACTTATAGCCACTCTTAACTAAAAAATTACTGTCTTTCTCATAATGCCACAGCAGGGTATCGTTAGCCTTAGACCCAATAGGCAAACTCAAAATGGCAGCAGCCTCTTCAGAACAGAAGGAAGAGCGAATTAATTGAGTATTCGAGCTCCCAATAGGGTTGAAGAGAATACTAACCAAAGCATCATTATCAAACACTGGTTGGGACTGAATTTTAAACGAGCGAGGTCTGGGAATCTAGCGAACGTTGTAAATTGAGATAGTAGAGCATGTCCCAATTCGCCACCTTGACCCAGCAACAATAAGATCACGCCTCCAGAGGAAGCTTTTCCACACAAAAGAATCCATACCACCAACATCAGCTTGCAGAAAGTCTGAGGTCGAAAAATATCTACCTTTAATCACTTTCGCAACCAAAGAATTAGGTCACTTAATGAGTCTCCAACACTGTTTAGCCAACATTGTCTGGTTAAAAAGCGAAAGATCCATGAACCCCACCCCTCTTTCATTCTTGCCAACACAAAGCTTATCCCAAGAACCCAAATGTAGTTTTTTCTCAAACATGGAGCTCCCCCACCAAAACCTAGAGCAGAGACTGTGAATGTCTGAAATGAAACCTTTTGGAAGCCAAAAAGATTCATAGCATATGAGGGGATAGATTGAATAACAGCCTTCAGAAGAAATTCTTTCCCACCCGTAGAAAACAACTTATGATTCCAACTCGAAACTTTGTTCTAGATTGTCTTTTAACCCCTCAAAAAGCTATTTCTTATTTCTTTCCAACGAAGCTGGGAAGCCCAAGATATCTATCATGACATTTAACTAACTTCACACCCACAAGATAGGCCAAGCGAGCACCCACCACTCTACAGATTTACTGACACACAAAGCTAACTTCTCAAAATGCACCATTTGACCCGACGCTTACTCATAATCCGTATTGCAATTCCTATTATTAGCTTTGGAAAATAATAAGCTGTTGTCGGCAAAGAATAAATTAGAGATAAAAGGTCTGGTACTCCCACATTTGTAACCTGTAATATCACCATCTATAACCGCTTTATTAATCAAACATGACAAACCTTTGGTGCACACCAAAAACAGATAAGGCAAAAGGGGATCCCCTTGGCGCAGCCCACGAGTGGGTTTAATATTACCACAGACCTCTACATTAATAAGGAAAGAGAATTTGAAGTTCAGTTTATGACATGGTAAAAGTGTTGTGATGTATATTAATATGTTTAAGATATGCTCACAGTATATGTTTATGAGAGAAAAACCTTAAATTTGAGTGAATGCAAAAATGATATCAAAGACTCAAAATCAAGAGTCAGTCAAGTAATGAATGGTCAACATCACATTATTAATTTTTTTTTATTGAATTATATATTAATTCAATTTTTAAAGGACTTAAACACACGACCTTATGATGTAAGTGTAAATGGTTTACCATCGGATTAACCTTATCCGGTCAATAGCACATTATTATTATTATTATTATTATCTCTAACCGGTCAATTTCTATACATATGCGTGATGTATCATTCGTTATTATGTCATACAAATATTATTTCTAACTTGAGATAGCCAATTCATAGACTTTATGCATGACTATAAAAGATCTTAATTGATTATAAAAGAAATGAGCGTGACTGATGGGTTATAGAATTTGGTCGCATTTGTGACCTGAGAGTGACATCAATTGCAACAAAACATTGATAACTCTAGGTACTAGAGGCTCTGATACCATGGCGGTTGACAGGAACGCCTTGAACCGTCTCGTTATAGTTTTAAAGAAAGAGAAATCAGATGTCTCAAAAAACAACTCCGACAAATGAACAGAGACCGTTCAACCTTTGTTCCTCTTCAATATATTCCTAAACCTTATTCTTCTTCCCAATCATTATTTTTTCCAATATCTCCTCCATACTCACCTTCCTCAAAACCTCTGGATACTTCTCAATACTTTGAATCCACTAGCGAACTTTTTCGTAAATATCCTCCTCTTTCCTCTCTGTCCAAGAGACCAACCAACAAGTCTTCTTCTTCTTCTCGACGTAGAGATAAACAACCTGTTCTAGAGCAGTTTAAGCCGGTGCTGTATACCTCTAGACAACCCCCTCTCGTCCTCAGACTCAGAATCTATTTCTAGTTCCTCTTCCCAATCTTCCTCAAATACTAACCCAACCATTACCTCTCAACTCTCTGTTTCAGATGAGGTTGCTGACCTCACACAAGTTTTCATGGCTTCTCGAACAGATCCATAGCCATCCACTCAGACTTATGACTCCCCTGGAGAATCCTCTACTGGACCGGCACCTTTCATTGAAGAACCTCCATAGAATCATATTCCTCGACAGTCTCATGGTTCCAGACCGACAAACGGTCCTTGGTTTGACCTTAGCAACTTTACTCCAAACGCTTGGAGAAAGAAAATTTCTGAACTGAGTGCTCGGCTTGACTTACAAATGGCTAAATCTGACCATAATCAAGAGACGATCCTCAGAGAATTCGTCTCCAGATTCACAGGCTCTCTTAGAAATTGGTATCAAGCCCTTGAGGAATACCGACAATTGTAAATTGTCCGGGCACCCTCGACCTCTCATGTTATGGGTACTTTAGAGAATTTCTCGGAGACCCTGACCAGTTTTATAAACAGGCTAGACAAGAGTTCTTCGAGATGCGTTATTGTTCCCTTCGTAAGAAGGACATCGAATTCCATTACAAACGAATGTCTAGCAGATATCACATTGTCGGTGGTATCAATGACCATAGTCTTAAAAATGTCTACGTCAATTCTCTTCCTACTAAGCTCCAAGATGAGCTACATCGAAAAATTGACACCTCAAGCAGACCCTTCAATGACATCGCATTAGGTGAAATTCATATGTTCACTATGAGTGCCTTAGAAAAGCTTTCTGCTACACAAAAGGTCTTCTCTAATATGTTGAAAGAAGGATAACAGTACGAAGTACAGTGCAAACAGCCCTCGTACCAGATCAAATGCAAATCTGCAGGACAATGCACCTGCAAGCCAAAAAATAAAAAGCATTTTCACTCTTTCAAGCACAAAGGAAACAAGAAGTTCAAATTCTACAAAAATAAGATTAAACGAGCGTGGAACAAATCTCATAAATGTTTCATCTATGGGAAAAAGGGTCATTGTGCCAAGAAGTGTCCAAATAAGAAAGCAAAGTCTGCCAAACTGGTTCACCATTTAGTGCACTTAGCAAATGAAGTAATGAGTCACAAGTCACGGGGTTGGAATATATTGTTATTGGAATATTATTACACTTGGGGTGACAAATGCGACCGGTAAGCGTGGCTAGCTTCAAGATTTTTACAATATTTTCTCCTATTTAGACTACTCAACGTTAGATAACAATTTGACGCTAATCTTATCATAAAAGAACCCTATAATATATATATTCAAAATTCATTTGAATATGATGATATGTGCCACATGTGTTGGAATATTTTTACAACATTTTCTAAATGGGAGAAAATATTGTAAAAATCTTGAAGCTAGCCACGTTTACCAGTCGCATTTGTCACCCTGAATGTAATAATATTCCAATAACAAAATATTCCAACTCGAAAGCAATATTTCGGTTAGGCACTACGTACCAAAATGTAATGAGTCACGAGTCTTGACTCTTGACCAAATTAATTATAGATGGATAAGATATAACTATAAAGTGTAATGCTAGATATCACAATTAAAATCACAACTATTCCAACACAACACAACACAACACATGTGGCATATGAGGTGTCCATTGGTGAGTGGATACATAGATAAGTAAGATAAATCATTATTAATGTGTATCAACTAATAAATTGACACATCATATGCCACATGTGTTATGTTAGAATAGTTATGATTTTAGTTGTGATATTTAGCAAAACTCAACTATAAATTATGATCTTTGAATCATTGGATCTTTGACTTCAATAATATTAATTTTCCAGTCCAATATGATATGACTTCATCACTCAAACGACAAAATAATGAAATATATATAATTTCCTAATAAAAATTCGAAAGGAAAAGAATACAAAGTTTACCGATTTTTGTTGTTATTAGGTACAACCTAGTTGATCTTAATTTATTATTCCTCTTTGACCTTTGTGCTATATTTATAGTCTCTAACGGGTATAGCCGCTGTTCTATATTACATTTTTTTCCTTGATAGTTGTAGTACTTTATTACGGTTCTTGATTAAAATATTATTATTATTAATTAAAATATATTAAAAAAAAACTCAAAAAATAAATACCTTGTTTTTTTTTTCTTTTAAACAAAATATGAAAACGTTTTTTTGTTAATCTTGTAGGTATGTGATTGCAGAGAGAACTTTAATTCTTTCATTAGTCTTAAAAATTCTGAGTTTAATCGAATCTAGTTAAATCAATTCAAGATTTAATATATGACGACACGTCGTTGCAATGTCGGTCAAAAGATGAACATTTAAGTTCGACACCGCTAGCGCGAGTCACAGAGACTAGCACAGCTGCAAGTGAGGGTATCGTTCTGTAGGGAGGTGGGATCCGCTAACCGTCACCGGTTCTAGCTATTATTACAACACTCCGAGAGAACTCATGTGTTGTGGGTGCGGAAAAGTGTATAATAATATAAATAAATAAATTAACTAACATAATATGTACATGGATAGAATGGAATGGAGATATGGCATGCAATGTGATTACAATAATGAAATGATTCAACCGTAACAATCCTTCTAATTAAGTGCTAGACTCACTTAGTCCCTCAATATGCGAGTATATCATATGCTCGTGTCCCCTTAATTGATCTCTAATCTCTCTCAAGTCTTAGAAATCACATCCACACAATGCATGGATTCATTTAAGTATTGTGGAACACACATATGAATCCTATATGCTAGCCTAGTGTATCTCTCATTTTCTAGTCATATATAGTGGTTATTTCATTGGGCATGTAATGCGCAACCGTTTGGGCCATACTACAGCCAATAATTCATTTATAATGGCTAACCAAATACGGGATGACAACCAAGTAAAAACATAAAGAATACGAGATACCTATACAACACGTATGTTATATGCTCCTGTTCCCTTAATTAATCTTTAATCTCTCTCGATGTTTTAGAGATTACAGCCATGCATAAATGTTTGGATTCATTAAGGACTGTGGGAAACACACACGAGCTCTACACGCCAGTTTAGTGATCTCTCAACTTACTTGTCAAATATATAAGATATCACGCTGGACATATTAATGTGAACCACACGATATATAACACACAACCTAAATATCATCCACAAGGTGGCTAACCTAGTGAAATCATTTAGCAATGAAATACCCATATAACTACACGAGCACAAGAGGAATTCAGTTTGTCTTTACTCTAGATACGGATTCGGTTTTATCAATCTCCCTATGATGGCTAAAAATGGAAACAAGTTTACCAAACAACTACATGCAACAAGTTGATTGTTATTCACTAAGACCATTCAATTTAAGTTAGGTGTTCATTCTCTTGATTTGGGAAATATCCCTAAATCAATTCATCACCCAACCCAAGCCATAGGTGAGCAATTGTGCCTTTGAAAACAAAGACCCATTAAGCACAAGAATATTGAACCAAAGTCTAATTTAGCAAGAATATGCATCAATCAAACTTCTCCCACTCTTAAGAGCTAATACTCAATACTCAATACTTAATACTCAAATCATTCTGAACATGGTATTTTGGATCATCCATCAATCAATCAACAATAATGGGATGCTAAATTACTCTACTCCTAGATTACATTACACTACTCCTAATCCCATTCATGGACACATATCAATTTAGACCCATCACACACATGAATATCACAACAAGAGATTTAATCATCAATAAAACAAAGAGTAGAATAAAACTCAAAAAATATAAGAACAATCATACATATAATACAATAAGTGTAGGTTTAAAATATCCCCAAATTGGTGGTTACACATAAAGAAAAACAAGAAATATAAGAAAAGAGTAAAAATAAGATAACCTTTGAAGACAAACCCTCCAAAGAAGCTCCTAGCTTTCTTAGCCCGGTTTTGGTCCAAAAACCACTCATTTTCCTTGTAATCTACTCCTAAATGTGGTGTATGAAGTGAAATGATGGTGGTGGAGATGTATGGTGGGCTCCAATGGAGGAAAAACCTCCATGGGGGCTTGGATATCTCACTTAGTTGGTGGAGAAAGTGAAGAAGATGAAGAAAATGGAAGAAATATGGTGTGGGGCGGAAGAAAGAGAGAGAGAGAGAGACAGAGAGAGAGAGGGAGAGAATGGATTCTCTAAAAACTGAGAGAAAATGGGGTATATATATAGTGGGGAGGAGGTTTTAGGGCAGAGATAGGGGAAAGGATGAAAATGCCCTTCATAAGTGGCTGATTTTGGGGGCTTTGTAGATGGGTTTCCAACAGCGCGCATAGTTACAAAAATGGGCATAACTTTCTCCACAAATATCAGAATCGGGCTCTTGAAGAACCTTTGGAAAGAAGACTTCTGGATCTTTTCAACCATATATAGTAAGAAACCCAGTTCGATCAGAGAAGGGAGATATGGCCCCCGAAATATGAGCATTTTGCATGAAGTTTTCAATTTCAGCTTTGTTGAATTATGCACCCTATTCTGTAGCCATAAGCCGCCAAATTGCAAATGGAGATCCTCTAGTCCCTTTTCGGCGGCCCCTAATTGCACAATTACAAGGGTGCCGAATAGTTCCCGAAATTACACTTTTGCCCCACAATTTCCATATTTTTACACTTAAGCCTCTCTTTTGGAAAAAATCCTGAAACACTTATTTAAACATATTAAATACCCTTTTTTACCCGGAAATCAAGCATAAAAGATGAAATTAAGGGGCTACACAATGTGTAGAAATAAGAGTTATCAATATACTTTTTTTTTTTTTTGAAAATTGACTTTATACAGTAGAACCCCAATAAATTAATCTCCTATAAATTAATATCATCTCTAAATTAATAAAAAATCTCGATCCCAACTTGGGCCAATGTAAAAAATTAATAAACCTCTCTATATTAATAATTAATAATTTCTTTTTGAAACTCAGTGTAAAATTTTGGTCCCAACTATCACATAAATTAATAATTCCATAAAATTACAAAATATATTACATAATAATCAAGAACTAGAAAAGTACTTCAAGATGCTAGTTTGCACAAGGCTATCATGCTTGATATTTTTGACTTTATCATTCATCTTTTGAATTGTCCTCTTATTATAAGTTATAACAAGGAAGATAGAAAATAGAGAATTTGTAAGAGCCATTAGGAAGAGAATTTTTAGATATATCATGAGATCTCTCTTGTTATATACAACAAAAAATATAAGCCTCACTATTTTTAGGGTGAGTATTCTTGGCCACAGAATAATCACATTCCCAAAAGGAATTGGAAATTTTCTTAATAAATTTTTCCTAAACAAGAAATCATGAAAGAAAAAAAAAAAAAAAAAAAAAAACTTTTCTTGAAGAAGAAAACTGACTAAATAAAGAATCCCGAAAAGGAACCTTCCTTAAACAAGAAAACCAACTTCCACACATTTTATAAAACAAAATAACACTTTACAATCTAACACCCATCAAATTAATAACCCCTCTAAATTGATACACAAGGATGGGTCCCATGAATATTAGTTTAGATGGGGGTTCTACTATATATATATATGTATATATATATATATATATACGGTCTCGTTCCTATCAGGACATCCTTATATAACTTTATAAGGATATTCAATGTGAATCACTCATTTATAAAAGTGATTTTACAAGTGCATACATGCCAAGTCAAAGTATCTAAAACGAGTGGCTCACATTCAATGTCCTTATATAATTCTATCAGGGCATCATCATAGAAAAATTTCTGTATATATATATATATATATATTACTGTTAGTAAAAAAATAAAATATTCATAAGTTTTTTTTTTCTTTAACTATTAATCAAGATTTATCGAGAAAGTATAGAAACATGATTTTTTTTTTTTTTTTGAAAAATGGAGAGAGATTAATTAGGAAAGAATGTTTAATATGGTAATAATATATTTAAAAGAGAGAGTTTAATACATAATATTTAATCTAATGATTTAGGAGACAGATTTTTTTTTTTTTATAATAATTTAATTAGTTTTGAATGTCTTTAAATTTTTTTTGTCTTGTTTAGTAATTTTAATTTAGGTTAAAATTGTCATTAATAAAAAAAAATTAAAGGGAGATTCTTTTGACAATCCAATTTTTTCTTTTTACACTTTTTTTTCTAAAAACACTCCATTCTCAAAATTTAAATTTTAAAAAATTCTAAAAACACTTCATTTTGTTACAAGATTATCCTTTTTATCTTTTTTTAATTAAATTATTAAAAAAAATTATCTCTCATAAATCATTAGATTAATTATTACATATTATATACTCTCTCCCAAATTTTTAATTACCATATTAAACTCTCTCTCCTCCAATACATATCTCTAATTTTCTATCTCCATTCTTTCTCAAGCAAGACCAACAGTTAAGGAAAAAAAAAAAAAAAAAAACCTTACTAATAAACTTGATTTTTAGGAATCATATGCACATATATATTATAAAAAAAAATTAAAAAAAAAAACTCAAAATATAAGTACCTAGTTTTTATTTTTAATTTTTTTTAATTTTTTTTTTAATTTTTTAATTTTATAAATCGAAACATGAAAACGTTTTTTGTTACGCTTGTAGGTATGTGATTGCTTAGATAACTATAATTTTTTTATTAGTCTTAAAAATTTTGAGTTTAATCGAATCTAGTTGAAACAATTCAAGCTTTCATATATCTTTTCTTTTTTAAAATTGAATTTTTAATATATATATATATATATATATATATGTATATATTATTGTTAGTAAAAAACTAAAATATTCATAATTAAGTTTTTTTCTTTAACTATTAATTAGATATTGATCGAGAGAGCATGGAAATATGATTTAATCAGAAGAGAGTGTTCAATATGGTAATAACAGATTTATGAGAGATATTTTTTTTAAAAAAAATAATTTAATTAGTTTGGAATGTCTTTAAATTTTTTTGTCGTGTTTAGTAATTTTAATTTAGGTTAAAATTGTCATTAATAAAAAAAAATTAAATTATAGTATGAATAAATAATTTGTGGATTGTAAGGAGAAACTCTCATTTTTTAATTATTTAGTATTATTTTTTTTTCAAGATACTAAAAGAGACATACAATTTAAGAAAAAAATATATTCTATAACGCTACTTTGTTTAAATTATTTTGTTTAAATTTAGTGTCCAAATATGATGTGTAAAATCCTTTTTTTTTTTTAACAACAAATAAATCCTGTGTCCAAATAATATAGTATCACTATAATTCATTCATTTAAATTGTATTAAATTTACATGATTAAATAATTAAATAATAGTGATGTCACATCATTTGAACACTATATTTGAATACCAAATTTGAATAAAGTAACATTATTATTAATTTAATAAAGTACTATTGTGGAAAGCCATATACATTATTTTCGAATATCAATATTAATTAAAGTAATTGTTGGGATAATTAAAATCCTAGTCAAAACCAAGCTAAATTATTTTTCTTTTAACACCATACTTGTCTGAATACAAATTTTTTAAGAGAAATTTAACAAATAAAAATAAATATCAAGCTTCCAACTTTTGGATTTAGAAACCACCCATTGCAATTTGCAAATGTATATGACTGTATTGTAATAATATTCTAAAGATAGCTAATTAGCAGCTAGCAGTTGGTGCGTTTTCTTGCATGAGGGTTTGATGAATTTAGTTAACGTAGTTTTTATTTATTAATTAAGAAAATATATGTATTGCCAATTTATATATTTTGCATTTTTTAAAAAAATAAATTAGACTTTAGTTATATATAGAGAAGAGTGAGTCTTTCATGAGAAATCCCTTATTTTAATTTCGGTAAGGACCATGATGAAAATACATCGATTTTAATGAATTTTAATTTGAATTTTTTTGTGGATGATAAGTTCATTAAAATCTACCTATAAAAAAAAATTTGAGAATTTTTCGAATACTTGAACTATTTTTCTTGAATTTTTATATATTTTTTCTACTTTCTAATGCCTTCATATTTAACAAAAATTGAATAAATAGTTCTAGTGCTCGGAAAACTCCCAAATTTTGTTCATAAATAGATTTTAATGAACTCATCATCCACAAAACAATTCAGATTAAAATTTTGTTCATAAATAGATTTTAATGAACTCATCATCCACAAAACAATTCAGATTAAAATTCATTAAAATCGACGTGTTTTCATGGTGGTCCTTACCGAAATTAAAATAATGAATCCTTCATGAGAGACTCACTAATATATATAGAGAGAGAGACTAACTTTGTCAATATATTAAAAATATGAGAGAGAAAGTGCATTATAGAGAGAGATGGACTGACTCCCTTGGCCGTTAAGGGAGTCAAGATATTATAAGCGACAGGTTGTTGAAGAAGGATTTTTGGGAAGGACTGGTATCAATCTTTGTTGATAATCTTTGTCCTGACATTGATACAGTGGAGTTGTGGAGATTTTTCAAACCTTTGGGGAAGGTTAGAGATGTTTATCTTTCCACCAAAAAGAGCTTTCGTGAGAGTTGTTTTGGGTTTATTCGTTTCGAGACGATGGAGGAAGCAACCATTGTAGCTAAGAAGGTGAATGGGATGGTTGCTTTCGGCCGACATTTGAGTGCTAAGGTAGCATCATACGGATGGAAAAAGAGAAGGCCTTTGATGCCTGTGCCTCATAATGATTGTTCTTTCAAAGTTGGAAAGAAGGGTGTTCGTAGTTTTGCAAAGGTTGTCTCAAGCTCCTGGCAGCCTTTGCTAATGAAGAATCAGAGGATAAGATCTGAAGAAAATCGAAGTGGTTTTAAAAGGCAGGAAGTTTTCTCAAGCAGGCAGGTTGGTACTGGAGAAATAAGTGGATTCTTAAAAAGATCAGTCGGTGGTGATAGGCAGAGTAAAAGGGAAATCATGACCATGGAATGGATTGAGAACGACCAAGAGTGGCTTAATAATAGTACTGTGGGTATTCTACATAAGTTCTCTGATGTGTCTAGTGTCAATGTCCATTTATCTTACAAAGGTATTAAGTTTTCTTTTGCTTATATTGGTGACAAATATATCTTATGGAGTTTTGATTCAGAAGATGAGAAGGAAGGCTTCATTAAAGGTCGTTTTTTATGGGATGATTGCTTTTCTTCGGTAGTTAATTGGTCCGATTCGTTAATCTCGCAGTCAAGATTAGTTTGGATCTATATGTCAGGAATTCCTTTAAGATTCTAGAGTCATAAGTTTTTTATGAGTGTGGGTTGGATGATAAGTGAACCTCTTTTAGTGGATAAAGAGACTGAGTCTAGAATTCGTTTTGATTTTGGTAGAATTTTAATCTTGATTCCAATTCATCATCCTTGTCCTAATGAGATCAAAGTTATTAGTGGGGATGGTTCGTTTGTAGTAAAGATAGAAGAGGATGGGAAGAGGATTAAGTCCTCTTGGTTGGATAAATTTCTGTGTTTGCAAAATAAGTGCGTTGATTTTGCTAAGACAGGTCTTGTTCCTGAAAAAGAATATGGCTTCAAAGACACTATGGTCTCGTCTTGTTTCATTCCAAATCAAGAAGAGGTGGAGAATCAAGATAGAGTCAATATAAGAAATTGCAGGGAGGCCTGTAACATTCCTCCTTTTGTGCTTAACATGGAAAATGGTATCATGAGAGATAGTGAGATTAGTGATCAGGTTAAAAACAAGGACATGTTGGCTTCAAATGGTGAAATTGGTCAGATTATTAACAAGAAAAGCATGGGTGGGAAGAGGAGCTTGAGAAAGAAGGTCAAATGGTCTCATTCTAAGCCATCCAAGGATCATGTGGATGATGGAAGGGACTTTAGGCGTGTTGGAAAAGATAGTAGTGTGGGGTGTAGAGATAAATTTGAAATAGCTAGTGGTGGTAGGGATGGTTTTTCCAAGGTTGGTAGTGGTAAGGAAGCCAATAAGAGGGAAGACCATGGTTCGGTTGAGATGAGTGTTATGAGGTCAAGTGGTTTGATTAGAGGGATGGTTGGTCGTTGTGTTGGGAAAGGAAAGAAGGTGTCTAATAGTTATTATGATTTAACTAGTGGTGGTAGTAATCCTAAAGAAGGGGTAGATATAATAAATTGTGGTGGTTCTACGGTAAAGAGAAGGGAGAGGTTTTGGTTGATGTGAATGTGGTGGGGCCAAGTGGCCCTTGTGTTGGAAAAGGTGGAGAGGTTAATAATATAGTTTAGGCTTCTTTAATAAGTTGCTTTGATAAGAGAGTTCATGATAGTGAAAGCATGAGGAGTTGTAATGTTTAAGATAGCAATGTGGTCCCCAAGCTAGATATTCACGTTGATGGTTTTGTGAAAAGTGAGGAGGGGATTGTTTTGGGTGATATAGGGATAGGTGGTGTTAGTAGTACATGTTCTATTAAAGGTAGTGGTAGCATTTTTAAGAGTGTTGATAGTTTGGCTTTGTTGGAAGATGTTGAGAGTAAGAATTCATGTACAAAAAGTATTAGGGTCTTTGGTTCTTATGATGGTTCTAACGGGGGAGTGGCAGTTTCCGATGACCAAGTGGTTTATATTAATTTTGAAAAGGGTCAAGGTTTGTTATGGTCCGGTATTAGTGCGGTGGGGGAAGATTTGGGTGGTCCGGCTATCGATATTTATGTTGATCTTGGTGATTTGGAGCCTCTTTCTCGGAAGGGGAAGTTGGGGGGAATTGTTACATCTCCGAGTTCCTCTATTAGAAAACCAGAAAAAAAGGACTTTTTTCCTTCAAGAATTCATAATACGAAGACTCGAAGTGGGGTTCGTGGTTGCTTTTTCAGTGGTGTTGTTGAAGAGTTGGTTACCCAAGTTGCTAGAGGGGAAGAAGATGTCAAAGGCTAGACTCAAGTTTGATTTGCTAAGTCTCTTGTTTGGGTTGCTAAGTTTCTTGGTTTCTGCTTTGAGTCTCTGGTTTGGGTTGTTTTGTGCTTGTCTTCTTAGGGGTTATTTAGGAGTCTTGTTCAAGGCTTTGTTTGAATGGTTGCTTTCGTTGGCTTTTATCTTTGTAGTGTGGTGTGGCTTTTGTGCCTTGGTCTAGTTTGATCTCTTTAATAAACTTTTGCCGTTTAAAAAATATATATATATAGAGAGAGAGAGAGTCTCATAAGGGATCATTTATTTTAATTTCGGTAAGGACCACCATGAAATCACATCGATTTGAATGAATTTTGATATGAATTTGTTTGTGAATGATAAGTTCATCGAAATCTACCTATGAATAAAATTTGAGAATTTTTAAAGTATTAAATAGTTTTAGCACTTTAAAAATCCTCAAATTTTATTCATAGATAGATTTCGATGAACTTATCACCCACAAAAAAAAATTCAGATCAAAATTCATTCAAATCGATGTGATTTCATTGCAGTCTTTACCGAAATTAAAATAAGGGATCACTTATGAGATACTCACTTCTATATATATATATATATATAGAGAGAGAGAGAGAGAGAGAGAGATTTCAAACCCATTAGAAAAATCAATCAAATATAATTTTAATCTGACCATTTACATTCAATTTAATTTTTAGTGGAGCTTACTTCTTTAAATAGTTATATATTCCTTAATGTGACAATCCATTCTACTACGAGGTTAATTAAGTTTATGTATCTTTATTTTCAAAAAAAAAAAAAAAAGTTTATGTATCTTTTAAATAATAAGACAACTGTTTGGTTAATGTTACCGTTAACACCGCTCTCAGATTCAAAAGCTAGCACTATGTGTTTGGTAAATTATAATGTTAATAGTTAAGAATTTATATAATGACTAAAAGAGATATGATTTTTTTCAAAGAAAATGTATGTAAAATTGGAATGCTTTAATATGTAATTACTATCTTTTCAAAAAAATAAATTGTAAATACTATTTATTTATTTATTTATTTTTTTTTTAAAAAGGGAATTCATAAATCAAGAAACCAAAGGAAAACAATCCTCTCTAAGAACAGAGACAGAATTCCTACAAACAACAACATCAACAGAAACCACAGCTAACTTTGCCAAGGCATGAGCAACCTTATTGGCATTTCTAGGAACAAACAAAATAGAAGAAAGAGTTTGCCTTACAAGAACAACAATGTCACTAATAACAGAGCCTATATCAGTAGAAGGACAGACCCTGACATTGCAAAGCTCTACCACATTCTTGGAATCACACTCAAGCACAGCAAGAAGCATACCAAAATTCAAAGCCAACATTTAGACTCTTTGGTGAATCTTATGATTCAAGTCATGTATCTATCACACATATTCTTCCAAGTTGGGCTACACAATTGAAGAATGAGGTTGAAGAGTCACGTAGATTCATTGATGCGTCACAAAGGAAGATTGAGGAGCTCAATGTTAAGGTAGTGCTTCAAGATGTGAAAATTGGAAAGCAAAACATCTACTTCAAAGCATTATGTGAGGTCAACCAATCGGACAACTTTCCTTGGTGACAAAAGTGGCTAGAAATGGTTGTGAGACATATTTTCTTACTCTTTCTTTTTGGCTTCATATCATGTCAAAAAGGGGGAGAAATATGGGGAGATATGACATATTATAGTTTCTAGCTTGCTTAGTCTCATTTATTGTTTTTTTGTTTTTTGGTGTATTTTGGTATAAAGTTTGAACTTTATGGCATGTAATATTTTTGGTGATGTTGGCTAGAATATTTTGTTGGATAACATGTATTAAGAGGGAGCATACGTGATTCATTTGAACTTAAATGTTTTATATTTCTTGCCTAAGAATGAATATTACCATATGTGTTGTCTCTTGGATATTCTTGTGCTTTCAAGTTATTTTTAGGTGATATCAAGAGAAAATCAAGAAAAAGTTCAAGACTTCTTGTTGGAAATTTTGTCTAGAAATGTGTAACTCATTGTACTCACTGTGACCAAATTTTCTTTGTAATTGTCTTAGTATATGTATAGGGGTTTTGACATGGAATTTGCCAAAGGGAAAGATTGTTAGGTTTTTGGTTTGTCTTGGCATATATTCCATATCAAAGCAGTGTTTTTTCTTGTATCGTTTTGTGGTCTTAGAATTGATGATTCAAAGTTTCAAAAAAAGATTTGGCCACAACACATGCATGATGGAGTATTTAAAGAGAAATATGCTAAGTTGCACAATAAAGGTATTTTAGACCTCATTCCTCTTACAAGGCTTAGGCACACACACACACATGACATTCATATATGTCCTTGCATGATTTTATATCATTGGTATAACACTTTCACACATTTGGAAATATATGCTCATGCATTAGATTTAAATTGATGATCATTGGAAAATGCATGTTCTAGGACTATGTCTAGGAAACGACATATGAGTGTGACTTGGTGTCTATTTGTTTTCATTTTATTGTTTTTGGACTTGAACATGATCTCTTATGATTTCTTATTGAGTCCCGATCATTTCGGTTACTCATTCATTAGGTTTCGAGTCCAAACGATGTAGCTACGCTACTTTGCGTTCTCATTTATTGAGTTATCTTCGTCATCGTTTTTCGAGATGAATTCTCAACATTTTTGCAAAGTTTTATAGTCCTTGTTGTACGTGAGGGAGTCATAATTTGTAATCCGAAAACAGATTCAAAATCGGAGTTCGGAGGTATGAATACGGTCGAAGAACGCGAGCGGTGCGCGAGAGGAGCGAGATTAGCCATAGGCCAACCTTGCATGGCCATGTGTGGCACAAGGGCTCGACCCCTCTCTGCCTACATGTGCCACATGCACCACACATAAGCTGGTGACATGGAAAGTTGTGGTTGGCCAGTTCTTTCCCTCTCTTTCTTCATTTTAAATTCCTCTCATTCCCTCCCATTTCATTCAAGAAGAAAAACTAGAATTCTAAGTGCAAAATTTTCTCTCAACTTTTCTCACCTTCCAAACACCATAACTTTCACATACGAAGTCGGAATTGAGTGATTCAAGTTGGAGATTGTTCGTAATCAAGTCCTCTACCTTTTTCAAGTGATTTGGCAGCTGTTTGATTGACTTTTCTGGTGGTTGCACATAGAAAGCCGAACCAGCTCGAGAATCCAAGGTAGTGTTCATATTTTTGGGATTTCTTCTTTTATAACCTTCAATTTGCTTGGGGTTTCTTCTTCTATATGTATGTATATGTATGGTGAATGCTATTGAGAAAGATAACTTCACAATCAAACCTAATCAAAAGTCTAATTAGAGACACATGTGAACCAGTTTATTTGATTCTATGATTTTCACATGTTTGAGAGTTGTATTGTGATTAGTGTTAACCACCAAAATTGGCAAAGGACCAAAGAAGAATTTTCCACCCTGATATCGGGAAGAAACACATGCCGAGATACCAGCTAGGTACTCATAGAAAGAAGAATATTGTATCAAATTTGGATACCTACCTCCTCCTTCGGAGTAACACCAGCAAAGCTCAGCAATCCCGATAACCCCAAAAATGATCCAACGGGAGTTCTAATCGGAATCCTATCACGGAGCTCATTGGGGCACCCCGCTACAGCATCATATAGGTATCCATTACTAGATCGATAGGATACCCCACTATTAATTTAGCAGGGTACCCCGCTACCGCATCAGACAGACATCTAGATTCTACATCCAGCTAAGTACCCCGCTTCTACATCCAACCGGGTACCCCGCTGCAACCGACATCAGGATACCCCGTCGACCAAGCACCTAACCAAGAAAGCATCAAACTAGAAAGAGACGAGGTACACGAGAACCCATATGAACCCAAATACCTCCAGGGATCCTCTCACCAGTTAACCATAAGAAACATTAACAGAATTTGAAATATGTATGTCCAGGAGGACAAGTCTTGAAACTCCAAGGCTAGGGGGATGAAACGTGATCGTTCATCTCCCGGTAAAAAGGTAGACTACTTTCCGCCACTTAATAATTCCATTCAATAAGGAGTCCATTTGTATTAGAATCCTCTCTAAAAGGAATCACTTGATTCGGATAATTAAAGCTTCTACGAGGTTGTCTCCTAGAAGGAAAGAAAGTCTTGTGATCGCCAAACCCTAGACCGAAATTATAGGAGTGCATGACAAGCAACGAGACCTATATATAAGACACTATATTCACCAGAAGAAAAGGAGAGGAAAAAAATTGGCCTCCCCAAACCCTACACTCGCACTTTTTGTTTTACTTATCGACAGACACAAGCACGCCATCTCCATCACCTAACAGAAACATTGAATACCGCCATATATCACCATAGCCTTAATTTCATCAGTTGTATCTATGTTTTTATCAGTAAAATCGTACATGTTAATCTTTTCTTGTATGATTTTTTAGTTTAGTTTGACAGAATTCTTATTGGTATCGACCTATGTGATACCTCTCTGACCGGGATCTATCCCGATCTTGGTCCTTAAAGTTGTTATTTGGAGATTCACCTCAGTGATAATTTTCCATTAACACTTTTGGCGCCGTTAGTGGAAAACTACCTTCCCAACATTTATAGAAAAGTCGTCTTAGTTCTATTCGGCGAAGCAGAATGATGAGACCGCGATCCTCTTAGGCCCATCCGGCTCCATCGGGACCTTTGTCACTCGTTTCCACCGAAAGAGCTTAAAGACGAGGTAAATGATCCAGGAATGACAATCCGGCACCAATACCTCCTCCTGTCACAGCCGTATGCCCTTTGCCTCGAGATCCGATTGGGCAGGAGATCAATCGGTATATTCTAGAGCAACAAGCTACTGCCTACGTAGAAGCCATCCAACTCAGAATGATAGCTTAAGAAATCCCCTTTGAAGCAGCCGGGATCGTAGGAGACATCGGCCCAAGTATCTGGGTACCAGTATTTGATCGACTAGGACCATCTCCACCAACCTCGGTCTGTTAGGTTAATCTCAGACCCCGACTGGTAAAATCCGCGATTGAGATTCCACCGTGGAGAGTCCAACCCCTGGCAAAGCCAAGGGGAGAGAAGAAAGTCCACAGCCAGACTCAGAAGGAAGCGCCAGATCTCGAAAAAGCCCTAGAATTAGGCACCAGAAAGCCAAACGGAAGGAAATGGTTATTGATTCAGAGACCTCTGATGAAGAAGACTCGGTGGCCCGATCCGAAAATGCTAAATCTCAGCGTCTGGAAGATTAGATGGCCAAAATGGCTAAAGAGTTGGAGGAATTAAGAAAGGGAAAACATCAAGGAATCCGGAAAAACCCCCTAGGAGAGATGAATGCACCATTCTCCAAAAAAATCAAGGAGGCGGGGTTTCCCCACAAATTCAGGATACCTTTCAAAAAGTATTCCGGAAGAGGATCAAATCAGTCACCTGGAAAGCTTTGTCCATCAGATGGACGTCTAGAATGCAACACGGTCAGCCATGTGTAGGATGTTCCCTTCGACCTTGACTGACTGTGCCAAAACGTGGTTAAGGAAATTGCCACCGGGTAGTGTGGATTCTTTTTCTAAACTCTCTACAGCTATCTGTGCATAGTTTCAAGGAATCAAGCCTCGTCATAA
The DNA here is from genome assembly GCA_035582765.1 of Acer negundo. Taxonomy (NCBI): domain Eukaryota; kingdom Viridiplantae; phylum Streptophyta; class Magnoliopsida; order Sapindales; family Sapindaceae; genus Acer; species Acer negundo. The sequence goes on along the minus strand of CM069241.1, from coordinate 32,547,661 downwards.
GGACCATATTTTGCTTCAGTATGTGAACCAGGAGCGGGGTGAAACATTGAGGTCTTATGTAGAGAAATTCCATGAGGAAGTGATCCAGATGGGAGTATTTGACGAAAAAGAAACCTTGGCTAATTTCAGAAGAAACTTGTTGGCGGGCAGGCTATTCCGTTCTTTTGCTAAGCATCCACCAGAAACTTACCAGGAAGCCTACAATCAAACTTTAGAATAGGTAGACATAGAAGAGCAACTCTGGATCAAGGTTGAACATGATGAAGCCCGGCTGACCCCGTGTCCTAGGAATGAGGCTCAAAAACCTGTACCAGTCAAGAGATTCCAAAATCAGCCCCTAAACAGGTCAAACTACAGGCTGCCTCCTATTCCCTCATACCAGGAAAGATACCCGACTAGAAGATCCCCTCTCAGGAGATCGCCTCTCAGGGTTGCCCCTCTGAAAGTAGTTGCCCGGGTAGCAAGGGAGCAAGATGTATATGATCACTACACCCCCCTCAATGCTTCAAGAGAAACTATCTACCTCGCCATCCGGGACAAAGGCCTACTCAGGAAGCCGGGTCCCATGAAAGTCCCAGCTGATAGGAGGAACCAGTACAAGTATTGCGATTACCACAAGGATGTTAGACACAACACCTTAGAATGCTACAGCTTCCGCAATCAGATTGAAGAATTGGTAAGGGGAGGCCTGTTGACAGAATTTCTATAATAGGTACGGGATAGCATCAAGGAGGGGAAACAGGTACAAAGCGGGATACATGAGGCGGCAGATAGAAGAAGGGATGGGGAGAAGGATCTGATGCAGTAGATCCAGGTGATTCATACCATTAGTGGAGGATCCACCTTGGCTGGACCTTCCAGCAATTCTAGGAAGAACCATACAAGAAAGATTCTCATACTCAACGTAGGTCATGAGATATTCAAGGTCAACAATGGGTCCCGAGTTCCATTCCGCTCTACCAAGATTGTCTTTACAGAGGAAGATGTCTACAATACAGTTCAACAATATGACGATCCCATGGTAATCTCGGTACAGATTGCTAACTGTCGGGTTCACCGTGTCCACCGTGTCTTTATCGATACAGGAAGCAAAGTCGACATCCTATTTAAGGGAGCTCATGAGCAACTTAACTTGAAGAATTCCTGCTACAACAGTTGCACCTCGCTTTTGTATGGTTTCACAGGGGACTCTGTAATGCCCTTCTGCCGTTGACAGTCGGAGAAGCTCCACTTCAACAGAACGTGATGACAGAGTGAAACAAATTATGGTGTGTTCAATGTTAATCTAGAGAGGGGTGAATAGATTTTATCCGATTTTACCCAATTTTCGTTATTAGTCAAATTGATGAAAATACCCCTAACTAGTCACAATAATATATCAAGTGTATAAAGTGCGGAATTGTAAATGACACAAGATATTTACATGGAAACCCTCACGGGAAAAACCATGGGCTAGTAAGTGCGCCACACTCGAACCTCGAATCCACTAAATGTGATAACGATTACAACCTAATCCCAGTCAACAATCACACACCTACCTAATCCCGGTATAAGTGAATCTAGTACAATTTGCTTGTGATTTACACTTACCTAATCCCGGTAGCAACACAAGACTTACTTCTCAATGAAGAGATAATAAAACCTAAGTGAATATATGATGATATCCAAATAGCAAATAAAGCTAGGTAACCTTAGATGCTTATCTAGGTTGATGAATAACAATTAATGCAATCTTAGATATCAATAGCTAGGTGACATGTCAAAAAGCTTAGCTAAACATAGATTCTGAAAACCTAGATAGCTATCACAATACAACACTAAATCAATTTATCACAAACAAGACAGCAACAGCCTCCACCTTATGGATCGAAGTAGCGTGGACAACACCAGCAGAATCCCTAATAACAATCCTGAAACCAACCAGTCTATTCTCGACTCTCAAAGTCGCATCGGTATTAATTTTGAGGCACCCAATATCTAGAGGAATCCTCTTCAAACTCCTATCGAACCTAGCAACCCGGGGAACTTGATCAGCAACCAGGTTAGCCACATGAAAATCTTCAACAAAACCAGTCGCCCACTCCATCACATCTTTACAACCAGCAGGAATCGTAGAGTGACCAAACTGATTCCTTTTGAACGATAGCCTCCAGAACACAACACACAAGACTTCCACTTCCTTCACAAGCAGGACTCATTATTATAAAGGAAATTAAATAACACTTTTTAACCAAAAAATTAAGGGGGTTTCTATTTTTACCTGGAATTAGTGTTTGGGTACGGATATTGATACCTATAAAAGTTATTGTACACCAATTTTTATAAGTACACCTATGTTTAAAATTTTAAAAATAAATATTACTATAAACACTCATCCTAATGCCAATAGTACCCTCATTGAAAAAATATATTCATTTTAATACATATTATTTATAAACACTCTTAAATTATTATCACACCCAATTTATAAAAAAAATATATTATATTATTTTTGGAATCAAATTCTCTTTTAATGATGGTCTAATTTACTTTTGGAAATATCTTGAACGCAAGAGCCTTATAAAAGGGAATATGTGGAACCGTATATGGGGTCGAGATTTTCAATCTGGAGTTCTCTTATTTATATAGCTATCTTAAAAATAAAAAATAAAAAACTACTGATATCTACCGCTATCTTAAAAATTAAAAATTTAAAAAATTATAAAAAATTATAAAATAAAGTATATAAAAAAAAAATAATAATAATAATAAAGTAAAATAAAACCTTGTTGATATCTACAACAATCGTTAAAAAAATATATTTTGTTTATTGATAGAGTTCATAACTATACATAAAAGAAAGACAAAACAATATGATAATCATGTGATGATAAGAAAGTTTGATACTTGAAATAAAATTATAATTTAATTATGGTTTATCATAAGTATTTTGTTTTTTTTGAAAGGTAAGTTTTTTTTTTTTAATAAAGAAGTATAGTTGAAGATATGAGAGTAATTAATTAGTGTATATAGTATTTGATTTATTTTTAATTTAAGTAATTTGTCCTTATTGGTAAATTTCTATTGAGATATTTTTGTAATTAAATTTTTTAATAAAATATAGGTGTTGTAATAAGTTTTATAGATGTCAATATCGGCACCCTTAGTGTTTTTATTGTTTTTCTAAACTTTTCATTGAAGAGACAAATTTACCCTTGCCTTTTCTATTTATTTTTATTTTTGAAAACCAATTTTCTTAAAAAAAATAATAAAATAAAATAAAATTTAAAAATTATTGGAGCACTTCCGATGGAGGTTGTGACCTCCATGGGAGGTCACTTGCCACACACAAAAAAAAATAAAATAAAAATAAAATAAAATAAAGTTGGGAAGAAGAGTGTTTAATTAGTGGTGTGTTTAATTGATGAAAACTGGTGGTGTTTTTAATTGATGAAGACTGTCAGTGTTTTTAATTGAAGAAGACTGCTGGTGTGTTTAATTGAAGAAGACTACCAGTGTATTTAATTGAAGAAAACTGTCAATGTGTTTAATTGAAAATATCTGGAATTTTTTTTCCAGGTTTGGAAAAAAAAAATTCTTCTTTCAGGTTCAAAAAAAAAAAAAAAAAATTCTTCTTCTTCTTCTTCTTCTTCTTCAGACCTCCAATAAAAAAAAATTTGAAAAAAAGAAAAAGTAATAAAAAAGTAATCTTCTTCTTCGGACCTCCAATAAAAAAATTTAAAAAAAAAGTAATAAAAAAGTAATAATAATAATATCCTCTTCTTCTTCAGACCTCCAATAAAAAAATAAAATTAATAAAAAAGTAATAGTAATAATATCTTCTTTTTCTTTTTCTTCAGACCTCCATTGCAAACTTCCAATAAAAAAAATAAAATAAAATAAAAAAGTAAAAAGTATTATTTTTATTTCAGAAATCATTAAGGGTATTTTTGTCTCTTCCTCTTCTTTTTCTTCTGACCTCTATTAAAATACTTTTTTCTTACAATATATATACATTATATATATCCACCTATCCAAACCTTGGTATATTTTTTGAAGCTTTCTGCCATTTGTAGGATTCAAACTGCCGACTTATGAGTCATTTGTCCAAACCCCAAACTCGTCCATCTACCAGCTGAACTACGCCCCAATGGGAACAAAAAAGGAGAAATTGCACAAACATCCCCCTAAGTTTAGGCCTAATTACACACATATTGACTTTTTACTAAATATTACACAAACATCCCCTACTGTCAGTTAACTCTCATCCAAACTAACTGTTAACCAGATTTTTAATATCAAAAGTCCAAAATACCCTTACTTACTTATTTATACCTTTTTCCCCTTAAAATAAAATAAATTATATAAAAAATGCAAATAAAAATAATTATATTTTTTTCAACCAAATTTTAAAATACAAAAATATATGATACAAAAAATTTAGACTTTAAAAAAATAGAAAAAAGAATAAAATAAATTTTTTAAGAAAAGAAATGGAGAACATACCTCAAATACGCTATTGCTGGGACTTGGATCCACAATCATGAAAAACAAAACTAGATTTTAAGTTTAACATTAAAATACAATCATTATTATTATTATTATTTTGACAATAAAATACAATCATTATTGATGATTCATAAATCAACAAACCACAATTATATTCAATTTTCAATCATCAATAGGATTTCATTCAAGCTACAAGATTTTTAGCAATAAATGAGATTCCACAATTATATTCAATTTTCAATCATCAATAATGATTGTAATTTAATGTCAAAAACTTAAAATTTATTTTTGTTTTTCATGATTGTGGATCCAAGTCCCAGAAATGACGTATTTGAGATCTATTCTCCTTTTCTTTTGTTAAAAATTTTCTTTTATTCAGTTTTCTATTTTTTTTTTTTTTTTTTAAGTCTAAACTTTTTGTTTCATATATTTTTGTACTTTAAAATTTGTTTAAAAAATATATAATTAAAAGTTTTTTATTTGCATTTTTATATAATTTATTTTATTTTATTTTAAGGGGAACAAAATAAGGTTTAAATAAGTAACTAAGGGTATTTGAGACTTTTAATACTAAAAATCTGGTCAACAGTTAGTTTGGATGGAAGTCAACTGACGGTAGAGGATATTTGTGTAATATTTGGTACAAATTTCATATGAATGTAATTAGACCTAAACTTGGGAGACGTTTGTGCAATTACTACGAGAAAAATACATTACTACCAAATCAATCAATTATCCCATGTGAGCCATCTTTTGGTACGTTTTGGAAATAAAAATTCTTGGTAACGTCACCATCTAATTCAAACCAGATAATCTTTTGGGTTCTATCACCCCAAACAATTAAAAATACTATCACATACTACAAACTTATCAACTTTAAATATATATATATATATATATAGATATATATATAGTAAATGTAACCTTTTTTCCTTTGATTTACTGTTTAAATTATTTATCTAATCAATTACCATATAATCTCATGATTTAAACATTTATATATTATATTGATATTTAAAAATTTTCATATATAATTGTTGGGTACAACTCCTTTATTTCCATCAAAGGAAATAAAATACAGGTCAATTAATGTATTTATTGTCTTATTACAATAAATGCAGTGTTTTTATTTCTTTTAATGGAAATAAAGTAGTTATTATCATATGTACTCAGGACACAAGTTAATACTATCTATAATTGTTTATTACTTCAATAATGTAGCTATTTGTAGGATCCCTATAATTATAGGGCGTACAAAAGAAATTTGAGCAAGTTATCAAGATAAAATAATATTCAAGAATTTAAGCAACCCTCAAAAAACATTCTTACACTAAACCAGTCACTTCAGTTTACCTTAACCGGTAAGTTCTATTGACAAACAAAGTAAAATATATAATTATTGATATTCTTATTGCTTTTTTTTTTTTTTTTGTTACATAACAACTGTCGAGACCGATGAGATTGGCCGATATTCTTATTGTCTTTATTAGTCTAATTGTCGACTATAACAATCTAGATGAATTTTTAATAATTCCTGGTGATCAATTTCAACAATGATTCAAAAGAAAAATTAATAAGAAAACATGTTTAAACTGTTGAATAGTCAAACGAAATATGTTAAACAATTAATTGATAGAAAGAAAGAAACTACGTAGACAATGTAAATTCTTAGAAATTGCTATATTTTTTTCTCTTCAGCATGCAGAGTTGAAATTAACACTGTAGAGAAATATTTTTGACTGTTCGATTATTTTATTATAGATTTGTAGAACCAACAAATAATAGGATCTTTGTGTCTTGACTTGACTAATAACTTACAAGTGAATTTTGAAAAGAACATTCCAAGTTTTGATGTGATAACTGCTATTGCTGACTAATCCAGTATTAATTGAATTTTGGACTTGACCAATTGTTAAGGAAAAAAACTAGGCGAAAGAGATTATAAAATTATAATAAAACCAATAAATTAAAACCCCAAAAGCCTTTCAATAGAGAAAAGATTGGCAATTTCTTTATTTAACTAAAGATTCATAATAATGTTTGACTATGTTTAATATTTGATATTTTCATTTTTAAATAATAACAATCATTCCTTTTAAACAACCTTTCTTGTTGTAAATTAAAAAAAATTTATTTTAAATTTACACAACCACGAGTCCACGACATGAATTTTGACAAGTAAAATCTCACTCTCACACTTTTCACTTCTTTCTTTCTTTTTTCTGAAAGAAATTTGTATTTATTATTTATAATTACCAATTACCAAAAAGATATTGGAAAATGAAAATTTGAAGTGAATGGTACAACGCATACTTCTATTTTGATCGCATTGTCGTCAGCCCATACTGCAGTATTATCAGCAGCCACGCATGGGTGAGGCTTTGCAGTTGGATCAATCCAACGGTCCACAAAGAGAATGAGTGGCGAGATACCGGTGACCGGTTGGAACTGTAGAGGAAAAAAAAAACAACTCAATTGTGAGAAAGAAAAAATAATAATATAAATCATTCTTTTACAAGTCAATTTGAATATTCAAGTTAGAATATACCGTTGCAAGTTTTCTTAATTATAATATTTTTATGAGCTTTCAAAAAAAAAAAATTTCAAGAGCAAATTTCAAAAATGACCCTGATATTTAATGTAATTACAAGCGCGTGAAACTTTTGCTTGTATTTACACGGACATACCCCTCCGTGGATGACTACCTTTAAGTGAGAGATGACTAAAATAACCATAACACAATCCAAACCAGATTTTTTTTTTCTTGCAAAAATCAATTACACGAAGAAAATAAAATAAACAAAAATATCTAAACACAATAACTACTCTTTCTCATTAATCCAAACTTGAAATTTTCAATCAGATTCCCTACAATTAAATTATGGACGGATTGATTCAACTAAATATGGGTTTGTTAAGTAAATGGAGATGGAAGGAGTGGATTTGAGGGATTTACGGCAAGGAATTTTCATACAAATATGAGCAAAATCCAATACCTATATCTAGGAAGTTGTATTATATATTTTCTCAAATTTATTGTCAACATAATAATAATTATAACTTTAATTATGTAAAATGTGAAGGGTTAGGCTTTAGAAGTTAAGAAAGTTTTTATTTATTATTATTATTTTTTTTTGAAACATTACAATAATTCAGGATTTTGGAGAAGAGGACAGACTCGAATCCACAACCTCATTGTAGAGGTGTGAGGGGCATATGTCAGTCATTCGTTTGTTTGGGTGTCATATGTCAACAGATCTTCAAAAGATGAACAAAAATGGGATCAGTAGGGGATCCTAATCCTTTTCACAATTATCGGAGTTGGAAAAGAGAAAAGTTTGTACTTATGAAATTTGGAGCTGCTAAATAATAAAAAATAATAAAAATAATAAAAACAACAATAGTGATTAAAAAAAAAAATGGTTGCAAATGGGATAAGAAGTCGTAAATGGAGAAGATGCAGATAAACCAATGAATAAGACTAAAATTAGATTTAGGTCGAAGAATATTTTACTTGCAAGTTTTTTTGACTTGTAAATTTTTTTATGATATTGCATTGATAATTGTGGGGATTTGAAAATATGATTTTGTGTCGAAAATTTACTAGACATACCATGTTTTAAGCCTAAACTGATGTTTATTTAACCCATAAACTGATGTTTTAAGCCTAAACATCTCGCAGCCTTGGTCGGGGATGTCAAAGATAATTGAATAAAACGTGTTTAAATTGAAGATAAAAAAGGATGGAATGTGTGGTGTTTATTTTTTTATTATTATTATTTTTTTTTTTTGTTGAGTTCATGTGTGTTAAATTTGAACGGTTTTTCTCTCATGAGTATATACTGTAAACATATCTTGAATATACTAATACACATCACCACACTTTTATCATATGTATTATTATGATTGAAGTTCAGTTATTTATTTTATTTTTATTTTTTTTATTTTTAAGTAGAATTCATAAATCAAAAACACCAAGCGAAATGGGTGGACTGCAAACAAACAATAGACTTAAGGAAAGAAGGACAAACCTCTAGACAAAACAAATTCGAAACAGAACTAAGGGCCAACTTGGCCAACAAATGAGCTGCATTATTAGCAAACCTAGGAACAAAAGAAATATAAATCTGGAACTGTCTAGACAAAGAGACAATATCATCAATAATGACACCAATATCAGCATCAAACTTGCTACCAGAATTAACCAAGTTGACCACCCACTTAGCGTCACTCTCTAAGATAGCCGGAAGAAGACCAGTGAAGATAACAAATCTCAAACCTTCCAAAATCGAACAACCTCAGCCACAGGAAGGGAAAAACAGGCTGCAACATTCTGCATAGAGGAGCCAGCAAATTGACCTAAATCATTCCAGATAATCACACCCATACCAATCATCTGTTTGTTAATACAAAGTTCAGCATCAATATTCACCTTCATAAAGCCAGGAAGGGGAGGAGACCATTTCACAACCCTGCTATTAGCAACAGAAAAGGAAGAAGAGGCAGAAGAGGGAATCAAATTAGCGCACTTAAACTCCTTCAGGAAACAAGAAGCCCATTCCACAACAAATTCAATCTTGAAAGGGGACTGACCATAGACAAACTGGTTTCTCCGGGACCAATTCCTCCACCACACAACACACAGCAGCTCCATATCCATCGGACAAAGAACATAATTGCACCAAGTAAACAGGTCATGAAAACTCATATTATCTTTCCATTTGGAACCCACCGCCAAGAACACAGAGTTTCTACACTCTTTCAGAAAATCACAACCCCACAAAGAGTGAACAGTCGTTTCAGGCATCCTATAACAGATTGGACAGATACAATCAGACTGGATCCCACGACCTGGAAGATTAAAAAGAGTAGGCAGCCAAATTTTACAAGTTTTCCACAAGAAACTTCTAACCTTAGGGGGGAAATTAATCCTCCAAATAGACTTCCAGCAATCCGAAGCAATGGAACCAGAAGGATTATTACTCTTCAATAATTCTTCTCCTAACTTACATCCACTCTTAACTGAAAAATTATCGTCCTTCTCATAATGCCACATCAAGGTATCGTTAGCCTTAGACCCAAGAGGCAAACTCAAAATGGCAGCAGCCTCTTCAGGACAGAAGAAAGAGCGAATTAATTGAGTATTCTAGCTCCCAGTAGGGTTGAAGAGAATCCTAACCAAAGGATCATTATCAAACACTGGTTGGGACTGAATTTTAAACGAGCGAGATCTGGAAATCCTGCGATCGTTAAAAATTGAGATAGCAGAGCATGTCCCAATTCGCCACCTTGACCCAGCAACAATAAGATCACGCCCACAGAGGAAGCTTTTCCACACAAAGGAATCCATACCACTAGCATCAGCTTGCAGAAAGTCTGAGGTCGGAAAATATCTGCCTTTAACCACTTTCGCAACCAAAGAATTAGGTCATTTAATGAGTCTCCAACACTGTTTAGCCAACATCGCCTGGTTAAAAAGCGAAAGATACATGAACCCCATCCCACCTTCATTCTTACCAACACAAAACTTATCCTAGGGACCCAAATGCAGTTTCTTCTCAGACACGGAGCTCCCCCACCAAAACCTAGAGCAGAGATTGTGAATGTCTGAAATGAAACCTTTTGGAAGACAAAAAAGTTTCATAGCATAGGAGGGGATAAATTGAATAACAGCCTTCAGAAGAACTTCTTTCCCACTCGTATAAAACAACTTATGATTCCGACCTAAAACTTTGTTCTAGATTGTCTTTTAACCCCTCAAAAAGTTGTTTCTTATTTTTTTCCAACGAAGTTGGGAAACCCAAGATGTCTATCATGACATTTAACTAACTTCACACCCACAAGAGAGGCCAGGCGAGCACCCACCACTCTACAGATTTACTGACGCATAGAGCTGACTTCTCAAAATTCACCATTTGACCTAACGCTTGCTCATAATCCGTAAGAATTCTTTTAATCGCATTGCAATTCCTATAATTAGCTTTGGCAAATAATAAGCTGTCGTCGACAGGGAATAAATGAGAGATAAAAGGTCTGGTACTCCCATATCTGTAACATGTAATATCGCCATATATAACCGCTTTATTAATCAAACACAACAAACCTTCGGCACAAACCAAAAACAAATAAGGCGAAAGAGGATCCCCTTGGCGCAGCCCACGAGTGGGTTTAATATTACCAAAACCTCTCCATTAATAAGGAAAGAGAATTTAGAGAATTTGAAGTTCAGTTTATGACATGTTAAAAGTGTTGTGATGTATATTAATATGTTTAAGATATGCTCACAGTATATGTTTATGAGAGAAAAACCGTAAATTTGAGTGAATGAAATAATGATATCAACAACTCAAAATCAAGAGTCAGTCAATTAATGAATGGTTAACGTCACATTATTAATTTTTTTTTATTGAATTATTATATTAATTCGATTTTTTTAAGGACTCAAACACACGACCTTATGATGTAAGTGTAAATGGTTTACCATCGGATTAACCTTATCCGGTCAATAGCACATTATCATTATTATCTCTAACCGGTCAATTTCTATACATATGCGAGATGCATCATTCGTTATTATGTCTTACAAATATTATTTCTAATTTGAGATAGCCGGTTCATAGACTTTATGCATGACTATAAAAGATCTTAATTGACTATAAAAGAAATGAGCATGATTGATGGGCTGTAGAATTTGGTCGCATTTGTGAGCTGAGAGTGACAGCAATTGCAACAAAACATTGATAAACTCCAGGTATTAGAGGCTCTGATACCTTGGCAGTTGACAGGGACGCCTTGAATCGTCTCGTTATAGTTTTAAAGAAAGAGAAATCAGACGTCTCAAAGAACAACTGTGACAAAAGAACAGAGACCATTCATCCTCTGTTCATCCTTAGTATATTCCTAAACCTATTCTTCTTCCCAGTCATTATTCTTTCCAACATCTCCTCCATACTCACCTTCCTCCAAACATCTGGATACCTCTCAATATTTTAAATCCACTAGCGACCTTTTTCACAAATACCCTCTTATTTCCTCTCCGCCCAAGAGACCAACCAACAAGTCCTCTTCTTCTTCTAAACGCAGAGATAAACAACCTATTCCAAAGCAGTTTAAGCCGATGATGTATACCTCCAGACAACCCCCTTCGTCCTCAGACTCAGAATCTATTTCCAGTACCCTTCCCAGTCTTCCTCAAATACTGACCCAACCATTACCTCCCAACTCTCTGTTTCAGATGAGGTTGCTGACCTCACACAAGTTTTTATGGCTTCTCGAATAGATCCACAACCATCCACTCAGACTTATGACTCCCCTAAAGAATCCTCTACTGGACCGACACCTTCCGTTGAAGAACCTCCAAAAAATCGTGTCCCTGGACAGTCTCATGGTTCCAGACCGACCAACGGTCCTTGGTTTAACCTTGGCGACTCTGCTCCAAACGCCTAGAGAAATTTTTTTTTTGTTGAAATAAGTGCTTAGCTCGACCTACAAATGGCTAAATCTGACCATAATCAAGAGACGATCCTCAGGGAATTCGTCTCCAGGTTCACAAGTTCTCTTAGAGATTGGTACCAAGACCTTGAGGAATACCGATAATTGCAAATTGTCCGGGCACCCTCGACCTCTCATGTTATGGGTATCATCTTTAGAGAATTTCTCAGAGACCCTGACCAGTTCTATAAACAGGCTAGACAAGAGTTCTTCGAGATGCGTTGTTGTTCCGTTCGTAAGAAGGACATCGAATTCCATTACAAACGAATGTCTAGCAGATATCACATTTTCGGTGGTATCAATGACCAAAGTCTTAAAAATATCTACGTCAATTCTCTTCCTACTAAGCTCCAAGATGAGCTACATCGAAAGATTGACACCTCAAGCAGACCCTTCAATGACATCACCTTAGTTGAAATTTATATGTTCACTATGAGTGCCTTAGAAAAGCTTTGTTCTACGCAAAAAGGCCTTCTCTAAGATGCTGAAAGAAGGAAAACAATACGAAATAGAGTGCAAACAGCCCTCGTACCAGATCAAATGAAAATCTGCAGGACAATGCACCTGCAAGCCAAAAAAGAAAAAGCATTTTCACTCTTTCAAGCGCAAAGGAAACAACAAGTTCAATTCTATAAAAATAAGACTAAACGAGCGTGGAACAAATCCCATAAACGTTTCATCTATGGGAAAAAGGGTCATTATGCCAAGAAGTGTCCAAATAAGAAAGCAAAGTTTGTCAAACTGGTTCACCAGTTAGGGCACTTAGCGGATGAAGTCTCATCTGATGCCGACATTGAGCCAATCTTCTCAAAGCAAGAAGGTGCCGATGAAAACACCACTTTTGTACTTTATGATACGGACTCTGCATCCGATTTAGAGTTCTCTGGCTCTTTGAGTCAGACACAATTCAATACTCTTACCAGGCCACACAACTTGATTCACAATCGAGACCTCAAGTTTCGATTCAAATACTTTCTGACAAGTACTCCAAACCAATTGATGCCATCGCCTACATTGACACTGGTTCACACACCACCATGATGAACCCTAAGGTTCTCCCTCCACACGCTTGGAGGTCCCATGTTCGTTATTTTAAGAGAGCTGATGGTCAGATATTTACTACTAATCTAATTTCTAACAATAAGATTGGTATTAAGATCTTCCCATCATGCACTCTTTGGTCTCGTGTCATTGGAACCTATTTCAAACCCTAAAAGGAACCGATTTTCTAGACCCTTTGTGCAGACCATTTAGGTCTTACCTAATGGTTCTTTGAATCGGCCTACCCAGGCTGAACAAGTCCTCAACTGGCAGTCTCACAACGCCAAGATACATAATAGAGTTCTCAGTTTTATTGATCAGAAGATTGATCAAGTCACACATTTTGTCTCCCGACATGAGAATTAACTCCAAAGTCTCGATGCTGTCTTCAGAGACATGCTCTCTGATCTCCAATCCCGAATTGCCAAGCTCGACGCTGACCTTCACCGATACATTAACCATGAATATTTCGGACCAGAGTTTGACAAGATAAGGCTAATAATACAAACACACACAGTACATACAGAATTATTAAAGCGTACAGTAATTAAAATACACAGGATGTTGATAAGGTCACATGTTAATTAATTAATTATTATGTTTCTTGACAAAACAAACTCATCTACTTTGAATAACTGAATTCCTTGACTTGAGTCAAGATGATATAAGTATAACACACTCTTAATTTTACAGTCCAACTATTGACTATAACAAACGAAATTTAACCAAAAAGAAAAAATAGAAAGCAAATTTAATTTGTAATTTAAAAAAAAAAATCAGATATCATCAAAATTTTAAAAATAAATAACTAATCAAAAGAAAATAGGAGTAATATCACCAAATGTGTTTAACCCTGTGGTAATAGGGTTCGAAATTTAAATGTCACTATTTGGAGGGGTTTTTGTAAGAATAGCACCACTTTAATAATGTAAGTTTAAAAGGCACCAATCTTGGTGACCAGACAAAAATACCCCCATTTTTGTCTGTTTGTGTGTTTTGAAACGTGAGAGAAAAAACTTGAGGGAGAGAGAGAACAGAAGAAAAGAGAAGTTATCGGCGCAAGAAATCCGGCCAAAAAAGCGACGGCGAATCACCGGCGGTGGTGCTACAGTACCCGACTCGACTCCAACTGCGTTCAGGGTGAGTTGAACTTTCTCTCTCACGCGTTTTGTTGTTAATTTGATTTGCGTTTGATGTTTGGTGTTTGATTAGACATATAGATTAGGTTTGATTTATTGTTCATTAGGTTTGTTTGATTAGGGTTTAAAGTTGTGTAAAAATTTTGTTGAAGACGATGAATAGAACATTCTTCGAGCCTTTTAAACCTTCATCCGAGCCTTTTCCGAGCCTTTTAAACCTTCGTTCGAGCCTTTTCCGATCCTTTTCAACCTTCATCCGAGCCTTTTAAGTAATGTGACTAGGTTTTCTGCAATTTTTCATTTCCGAGCCTTTTAAACCTTTCTCCGAGCCTTTTCCGAGCCTTTTAAACCTTCATCCGAGCCTTTTAATTAATGTGATTATGTTTTGTGCAATTTTTCATTTCCGAGCCTTTTAAAACCTTCTCCGAGCCTTTTAAACCTTCATTCGAGCCTTTTCCGATCCTTTTCAACCTTCATCCGAGCCTTTTAAGTAATGTGACTAGGTTTTTTGCAATTTTTCATTTCCGAGCCTTTTAAACCTTTCTCCGAGCCTTTTCCGAGCCTTTTAAACCTTCATCCGAGCCTTTTGATTAATGTGATTATGTTTTGTGCAATTTTTCATTTCCGAGCCTTTTAAAACCTTCTCCGAGCCTTTTCCGAGCCTTTTAAACCTTCATTCGAGCCTTTTAATTCTATGATGTAGGTTTTTATAATTTGAATCTCCGAACCTTTTAATAAAGTCTCCGAGCCTTTTTATAAAGCCTCCGAGCCTTTGCATTAAGTCTCCGAGACTTTTGTACCTCACTCCGAGCCTTTGCTTAAAGTCTCCTTGACTTTTATTTTTGCAGTGTCCGAGCCTTTTCATGAAGTTATACATATTAATTTGTTTTATTTTTTTTTTTTTGTGAATATGCAGATGAGGAATCCATTGAAAGATCTTCTGAAAACTCCAGCGGGAAGAAAGGTACCCGGGGAAAATAACTCGGCATGACCATTTCGGTCACCTTAGAGATATCGAAAATGCACTTAACAGTGTACCTGAAGATCTTGCGGTCGAAGAACGACGTCGGTACACTGAGTCATGTTTTGGACATTTCCTTCGGATGCAGCACAACATGAAGTTTTCAGCTGGCATTGTCCATCGATTGCTTATTCGTGAGTTGCATCACGACGGGCCGGAAGATGAGATGAGATTTCTTTTAGGAAAGCATTCGGTCCGGTTCTCGAAGGTTGAGTTCTATCTGATCACCGGATTGAAGTTTGGACAACTTCCCAACACGTCGACCTATGATGTGGTACAGAATGGCATACACCAGTGATACTTTGAGGGTCGAGATGAGGTCGAGTTTGGAGAGCTGAGAGCCGTTATACGGACCGGTGGTTTTGCTGAGTAGTACGATGCGGTTAAGCTATGCTTACTGTATATGCTTAACTGGATACTAATGGGTTTGGACGAGAGAGAGAAAGTCCCATTATGGCAGTTTCGCCTAATCGAGAACTTGGACGCTTTTGATGCATTCCCGTGGGGTGCGCATGTGTATAGGCGATCTATTTCTGGCTTCAAGCATGCGTTGGATGGTCGTTGGGAACGGTTCGAAAAAATACAGCGAGAAAAGGGCGTTGAAGTGCACAAGGTGGAGACGTACAACATATATGGTTGTACTTATGCACTATTGGTAAGAATTCAGAATTTGATTCCATACTTTAATTGTATTTTTTATTTTCATATGATTGATGTGTTTGATTATTATCGTACTTATCTATTACGCAGATATTTGCTTTTGAGGTTATCCCCGATCTTACCATCGAAGATTGTGGGACCCGCAGGGAAATCGAGCTATCCCCCCGTATTCTAAAATGGGAGTTGAGTCAGCGACCGAGGGGGGATAAGTTGGATTCCATTTTCATTGAACGAGTAAGTATCTGTTATGTTAACGTTAATAGTTAATAGTATGTATGTGATTACAAATGGTCTAACATTGATTTCAGATGTTTGAGAGGGTGAAATTGGTGCCGACACCGGTAGAGCTGGCTGAACGGTACTATGAGGGCATTGAGGAGGGAGGCAGTCTGTATGATGCGGATGCCGATGTCGAACACCGTACGACTGTCGAACCCAATGATACTGAGGGTCCGTATTCGAGACCCAGTGATACTGAGTATCCACATTCGGGACCCAGTGATACAGATGGTTCTGACGTGGAGGGTCGCAGTAGGAGTCCCGTGAGGCATAGGCGGGTTCGATTTGTGTTCCCCACAGAGCCTCGACCTGAAGGTCACTCACGACGAGGCGTCGGAGGGCAACCAGAGGTACGTAAAAGTAGTTGCACCGCAGTATTGAATTTGAAAGCAGTTGGAAACTTTTAGTACTCACAACGTGTTTATTTTTGTTTCATTTCAGGACCGTAGGTATACTGAACTGCTGGATGCGTTTCGAGAGTTACGGGACGAAGTGCGAAGGAATGAAAAAAAGTGAGATCAACAGCATCAGGAGTTGCTGGATTTGATTCGGGGTCTTCAGGGTTCGACGGCGCAGACACCTACTGAAGGCAGACGGTCCGATGACCCGTCGATTGATGACCAAGACCGACACTTCAGTGACAGAGACTGGACTGGTAGTCATCAGGACGGAGCAGACTTACAGAGTGGGCGTCAGCTGCACCCTAGTACCCAGACAGTGTCTGATCAGCAGGGGCTAGGTGTGACACCAAGAGAGGAGGTTACTGGTGGTACTTATGACATTGAGACAGCACATATGGAGATAGAGCAGGTACCGCATAAGGTATTACCAGACCCTGTTCTTCAGCCCCAGGACTTGGGACAGAGTGCCTCCATACTGCGCACCCCTCTGGATGATCCTAGTGCAGCACATCCCTCCATTCATTCCACGGGGATAGAGTCCCTCCGTCCTATTGCACCCATCGGGTCTATCCCAGCAGGGCTTGCAGGCGATCCACGATTCCAGAGTCCCTTCATACAGAGCACCCTTGCTGGGAGCAAACGAGGACGGAGTCCTTCGATACAGAGCAGACGTTCGGTGGATCCCCATGGTTTGGATCGGAGTCCTCCACCCCTTCAGCGTCAAGATCGGATTCGCAGACCATGTTGGCAGGAGCGGAGCCCATACACTGACCCATGTCGGCCGAAGAGGGCAAGGACTATGCCACAGCCACCACATGTATGGGCGCCCCACGAACTGATAGATCCTGATCACCTAGCGGCGTACCAAGCGTACAAGAGGAACTCGACGGGGGAATTGTAAGTATAATCGTAGATATTACAATCTCTGTATTTTTTTTGAAACAGCTTAGTAAAACTGACTTGACTTGGTTATCTAACTTCTTCAACAATAATGCAGGCGTGATGTGGATCTACAGTTGCCAGTAGATGTCCTTTGGTTCCACCGGTTTCAAAGCAACTTTATGGAGTTTGAGGATACGGTATGTTCATAATTGTAATATATGTATATGTTGTTACAAAAATTGTACAATCCTAACAAATGAAAATGTTCAAACTTTCAGCACATTGACGCGTACTTGAAGATTCTGCGGAAGCGTCAGCGAGCATTTCCCACTGTCTACGGTCCGAGGATCAACATACTGGATTCACAGTTTTATGTAAGTGTTTAAATTGTACGGTATTTGCTTGTGCATTGATGTGTTTCATACATCTATAACCTAACGTTTTTGTACAGTCATGGTTATGTAACTACTAGGACAGGAAGATGGGAAATGGGTCTAATAGACCCCGTACAGGTTGGTCTTCACATAAGCAGAATTGGTCCGACGAAGACCTTATGGTGGTACGTGGGCAGCTCCCGCTAGGAAACTTACCATGGCACAATGTTGACTCCGTGAGTGTTTATTTTACATGTTTTCCATTAAAGTTATGAAAAATAAATGTCACACTGATCGTACATTGTTGAAACACCTGCAGGTTCTGATTCCGTGCAACCTTGGACGTACGCATTAGGCCCTGGCCAGCATCGACCTCACAGCACGGAATATCTACCTTTTTGACCCGTTCAGACAGGAGGTGCCATTCAGCCACAGGAAAATGCAGCTCCCGTGCTTACGGTATTTTGTACCATCGATGCTGCATGCGGTGAACTTTCACA
Organism: Acer negundo; assembly: GCA_035582765.1. Lineage (NCBI taxonomy): Eukaryota > Viridiplantae > Streptophyta > Magnoliopsida > Sapindales > Sapindaceae > Acer > Acer negundo. The sequence goes on along the minus strand of CM069241.1, from coordinate 32,529,385 downwards.
ATCACAGACGGAGGGGCGATCGGACGTACTCAAAGACTACTAGGGCATTCACTTTTTATTATGTGTCTGCAGACCGTGTGCCACAACAGGCCACAGGGTATGACTGTTCCAAGATTTGATTTTATCCAAATCCGTTTTCATATAATTCCATTCTAACGGTTGTTCATGTGGTGAATTGTAGGGGTAACTGTGGTCCTCATACTTTAAAATTGACAGAGTATCTGGCGATGAACAGGGATACTTTTGACTGGTCGAAAAATGATATGACCACCATTCGAGAGAAGATGGCTGTAGAGGTTTTTTGCAACTCGAAGGACTGGTCTTCGAGATTGTGATTTAGTTTATGTACATAACATTTCAGTAATGAAATTTTTTTTTGTTTCTTTTTAAGTGTTTGCAATTAACAAAGGATCAAGTATGACATTACACAACACAAAACTAAATTCAAATCAATTTCAGAAAAAAAAAAACAAAAACAAAAGTATTCAACATAAAACCATAACACAACTGCATCGACCATGGTTCCCTGCAGTCTAAACGATATTGGAACACATTAGCAATCGCAAGCTTTTCTCCAACATAAAATCAATCATATTACTTATACATAAAAGCATAAGAACCAAGGGTCTCATAAAACAATTGTATCGATCATGTTTCCCAAAATCTGAACGATGTTGGAAAACATCATGTTGGAGACATGTTTCTCAATCACAAGCTTTTCTGGTGGCAATTTGTCTTCCTCTTGTACTGCCTTGTTATGTTTGATCGTCTTCCTCTTGTACGGCTCTTTTCATTCCACCGGCGTGTCCTTCTGAGGGCATGTTTGTTTGTTGTGTCCTATTGTGTGACAGATGCTACACTTGCGACGGTAATCATCGGGGACAATTGTCCTGGGACCTTCATTAACCATAGGCGGATTCGAACACCGCCTGCTATTATGTCCTGGTTGTCCACATCTTCTACACGACTGTGTGGTTGTCCTCTCTGAAGACGATACGTGTCGACCCTCCATGGGGCGACCTGATTGTCTCTTCGTCTTTGGATTTAAAACCACTCGCGCTGCGATATCGGATGGAACCACCCATGAAGAAGGATGGCCAACAGGCATAATAGGAACCGAGTATGCATCAATAAGTGTCTCCCTCTTGTAGTAGTCTGCACACAGAGATGTGAAATCCAAGTTCCGCTCCCTGCAACAATGAAAACAGTGAGACTCACGTTTGGTTATAGAAAAACGTTAAATGTAACTTGTCATGTACCTTGCCGCTGCGAGTGCGTGTGAACAAGGTAAAAAGTCCATTTGGAATTTGTTGCACGTGCAAGTCTTCCGGGCTAAGTTAATCGTCCACTGTTTTCCCTTGTGTTTAACGGAGAATATGTTCCAGTCAACTGCATTTACGGTCATATAATTGCATTTCTCGACTCGTTTCTGGATCACCCCATGTGCTGCATCGGTCAATCGATGACGCATGGACTGTGCAGCTGTATGACGATCGTGAAACCACTTCTGTAGCATATTCCTAATGAACTCTGCCAGTGTCATTAGTGGCAGTTGCCGTGCGAATTTTAAGCATAAGTTTATGCACTCTGCAACATTTATGGTCATCAACCTGTACCTTCTTTGGGGACAGTGAACGCGGGACCACTTGTGTGGACCGGCACCAATGGCATAATCATATGCACCCTTGTGCAGCTTACGTAACTCCTCCATGTGGCGATCGTATTGGATTTCACTGTACGACCTAGCAGCACTATCCATTATGTCGGCAACATCCTTTCTGTGGAATCGCTTCTTCATATTTTCACCAAAATGCCAGCAACATATGGTATGGGTTGCATAAGGGAACACTTTAGAAATCCCTGCTTCAATGCTTGCATGGCGATCGGAAATGAAAACCAGATCATCTATATGACCAAGGGCCCCCCTTAAGCATTCCAAAAACCACTCCCATGAATTGTTGTTTTCTAAGTCACCATACCCAAAAGCAATTGGATACACCTGTTCGTTTCCATCTTGTGCAGTTGCAACAAACATTGTACCCCCGAATCTTCCCTTCAAATGTGTACCATCAACTGCAATCACAGGACGCATACACCTCCGAAAACCTCTAATTGAGGACCATAACGACATGAAAAAGTAAAGGAATTTACCATCGTCTGCGCACTGTAAGTCCGTGATTGTGCCAGGATTTTGCTGTTCGAGAATGTATGCAAAAGATGGCAGCAGTTGGAAAGTTTCTTCATGCGTTCCATAGCTCAATGACAATGCATATTGCAGGGCATAATGTGCTTTACTGTACATGATTTGGATGCCATATATTGTTTTCATATCGGCTATTATGTCCTTGGGACACATGAGACGTCCATCATGTTGCTGAAGTCTAGGGGCAACGACTTCTCCGATTATGACTGCATAGCTTGTCGGTGCCGACAGTGAATCTCCTCCAACGGACAACTGCGTTCGTTGACAAAACTTCTGACTTGAAAGTAAGTCCCTTCATCTCTCCTCACCGCTCTTAATTTCCACGTACATTCGTCAATGATGCAGACCAGATGTAAAATTGTTTTATTCGACATTTTCACCTTCCATTCAAAGTTCTGCCGCATTGAAAAATGGCTAACTAGCCTTTTCAAATCCTTTTTACTCGGAAAAAATTGACCTTTATAAATCATGGTTCTAGGTTCTTGCGCTGCGAAGGTGTTGCTTGTACAAGTACCAAACGAGTATGCATCTGCTCCGGGAATAACCCACGTTGTCACATTATCAGAATCAGATGCTGTTATGTTATACCGGACCTCGAAAGTCCTAGCCATATCTGGTGCAATGTAACTAACTCCTTGTACACGTCTACCATGTGGTTGAATTTGTTCAGGTTCTTCATCCACATTTTGCATATCATCAACCTGTTCATTATTTGCATCATTATCCACGTCATGGTTCGGGTGATTGTTCTGCTCATTGTAATGCTCATTGTACTGCTCAATTCGACACCCAAACACATCAACAATTTGAGGTTCAACTAGATCTGTATGATTGACCGTTACCGGTGGGACACCGCACATGTTTTCCCCACCTTCGGTGGCACTCCTTTGGGTGAACCCTTGGTTGCTACCGCTAAAGGATCCAAACTGTTGGGTATTTTCAGGACGAGGAATATCATTCCCTATCATATCTCCAACTGTCCTCTCAGTTACACTGACACATACTTGAGGGATCACTCGATCTTCCCCCAGCATAAACTGGACATCGTCATCATTCTTTATAAATGTGCGACATGTACTGCCAGGAACGATTGATACTGATGACAAATCAACAGTGAATTTGTTTTCAGCGTATTTCACAATGGTATGCACGATCGCCAACAATTCTTCGTAAGTCATATTCTTTGACACATACATTCCCCGGTTATCGGATCCAATAAACCTCTGACTTCCGTCGGGAAACTGCTCCCATCGACCGTTGTAAGATATTACAATCCTAACCCGATTCATGATGCTGTCAAATTATTCATCACTAACAATTAATAAAAACACAGGACTAAAAAATATTTTCACATCTTATATTTTTATAAAGGCTCGGGTGAGGATATTGAAAAGGCTCGGAGAAGACTTCAAAAGTCTCGAACATTTCTCTAAAAGGCTCGGTCAAGGCCAAAAAAGGCTCGAAAAGGCTCGGTCAAGGCCAAAAAAGGCTCGGAAAAGGCTCGAAAATTTGTAGACAAGGCTCCATACTTATTCATTTCAAAAAAAAGGAAAAGGCTCGATGAAGGCAAGAAAAGGCTTGGAAAAGGCTCGGTCAAGGCAATAAAAGGCTCGGAAATTTGTAGACAAGGCTCCATATTTCTTCATTTCAAAAAAAGGAAAAGGCTCGATGAAGGCAAGAAAAGGCTCGGTCAAGGCAATAAAAGGCTCGGAAATTTGTAGACAAGGCTCCATACTTCTTCATTTCAAAAAAAGGAAAAGGCTCGATGAAGGCAAGAAAAGGCTCGGAAAAGGCTCGATCAAGGCAATAAAAAGCTCGGAAATTTGTAGACAAGGCTCCATACTTCTTCATTTCAAAAAACGAAAAGGCTCGATGAAGGCAAGAAAAGGCTCGGAAAAGGCTCGGTCAAGGCAAGAAAAGGCTCGGAAATTTGTACAAAAGACTCCATACTTATTCATTTCAAAAAAAGGAAAAGGCTCGATGAAGGCAAGACAAGGCTCGAAAAAGGCTCGGTCAAGGCATTAAAAGGCTCGGTCAAGGCAACAAAAGTCTCGGAGATCCAACAAAAGATATTACAGTTTTCTATATAAACAAATGAAAATGTGAACAATATTACCTTCTTGTACTGAAGCAAGTCCAAATGTTTTATAAGTTGAAGAAGAAAGTCGATCGAACCTTGAATTTTTATTTCGATAAACAAAGAGAGTCGATGTGGAGAGAGAAAGTGGAGAGAGAAAGTCTCGTTTTTTTGGAAGTGTGGAGAGAGAAAAGCATAAACAGAATAACATAAATGAAGAACTAAGGGCAATATTGGTAGTTCACCATAATTGGTGTCTTTTAAACTTAACTTATTAAAGTACTGACAAAGTCACCAAATGAGTTCAAAAGAGTGACATTTCCCACCATTTCCACTGTGGTAATACCACCAAATTTATAAATCTATGTCAACTTATTTTAGGTTTTAATGACAGTCGCAAGTAATTAGTTATTCATATTCCTGGTGGCGGTGGAATATCATCATATTGGAGTCTAATTATATGCAAGTGAATTTTGACTATTCCAATATAATATACCAACACATGTTGCACATATCATCATATTCAAATGAATTTTGAATATATATATATATATATATATATTATAGGGTTCTTTTATGAAAAAATTAGCATCAAATTGTTATCTAACATTGAATAGTCTAAATGGGAGAAAATATTGTAAAAATCTTGAAGCTAGCCACGCTTACCGGTCGCATTTGTCACCCCAAGTGTAATAATATTCCAATAACAAAATATTTCAACTCATGACTTGTGACTCATTAAATTTTGGTACGTAGTGACTAACTAAAATATTGCTTTCGAGTTGGAATATTTTGTTATTGGAATATTATTACACTTGGGGTGACAAATGTGACCGGTAAGCGTGGCTAGCTTCAAGATTTTTACAATATTTTCTCCTATTTATATACGACCAGTAGGTATGTGATTGTGTAGAGAACTTTAATTCTTTTATTAGTATTAAAAATTATATGCGACCGGTAGGTATGTGATTATGTAGAGAACTTTAATTCTTTTATTAGTCTTAAAAATTTTGAGTTTAATTGAATCTAGTTGAAACAATTCAAGATTTCATATATCTTTTCTTTTTTAAAATTGACTTTTTAATATATATATATATATATGTATATGTATGTATGTATATATTACTTTAGTAAAAAACAAAAATATTCATAAATAAGTTTTTTTATTAAACTGTTAATCAGATATTGATCGAGAAAGTATGGAAATATGCTTTTTTTTTTTTCTAAAAATAAAGAGATTAATTAAAAGAGGGTGTTCAATATGGTAATAATAGATTTAAGAGAGATAATTTTTTTTTTAATAATTTAATTAGTTTGGAATGTTTTTAAATTTTTTTGTCTTGTTTAGTAATTTTAATTTATGTTAAAATAGTCATTAATAAAAAAAATTAAATTATAGTGTGAATAAATAGTTTGTGGATTTTAAGGAGAAGCTCTCATTTTTTAATTATTTAGTATTATTTTTTTTCTTTTATCAAATCTACTAAAAGAGACATACAATTTAAGAAAAATATATATTCTATAATGCTACTTTGTTTAAATTTAGTGTCTAAATATGGTGTCTAAAATCTTTTTTTTTTTTTAACAACAAATAAATCCGGTGTCCAAATGATATAGTATAACTATAATTCATTCATTTAAATTGTATTAGATTTAAAAGATTAAATAATTAAATAATAGTGATGTCACATCATTTGAATACTATATTTGAATACCAAATTTGGATAAAGTAACATTATTATTAATTTTAATAAAGTACTATTGTGGATAGCCGTATACATTATTGTCGAATATCAATATTAATTAAAGTGATTGTTGGGATAATTAAAATCCTAGTCAAAACCAAGCTAAATTATTTTTCTTTTAACACCATACTTGTCTGATTACAAATTTTTTAAAAGAAATTTAACAAATAAAAATAAATATCAAGCTTCCAACTTTTGGATTTAGAAACCACCCATTGCAATTTGCAAATGTATATGACTGTATTGTAATAATTATTCTAAAGATAGCTAATTAGCAGCTAGCAGTTGGTGCATTTTCTTGCATGAGGATTTGATGAATTTCGTTAACGTAGTTTTTATTTATTAATTAAGAAAATATATATATTGCCAATTTATATATTTTGTATTTTTTTTTTAAAATTAGACTTTATTTATATATAGAGAGGAGTGAGTCTCTCATGAGAGATCCTTTATTTTAATTTCGGTAAGGATCATGATGAAAACACATCGATTTTAATGAATTTTAATCTGAATTTTTTTATGGATGATAAGTTCATTGAAATCTACATATGAACAAAATTTGAGAATTTTTCGAATACTAGAACTATTTTTCTTGAATTTTCATATATTTTGCCTACTTTCTAATGCCTTCATATTTAACAAAAATTGAATAAATAATTCTAGTGCTCGGAAAACTCCCAAATTTTTTTCATAGGTAGATTTTAATGAACTCATCATCCACAAAACAATTCAGATTAGAATTCATTAAAATCGATGTGTTTTCATGGTGATCCTTACCGAAATTAAAATAAGAAATCCTTATGAAAGACTCACTATATATAGAGAGAGAGAGAGTCTCATAAGGGACCCCTTATTTTAATTTCGGTAAGGACCACCATGAAATCACATCGATTTGAATGAATTTTGATATGAATTTGTTTGTGGATGATAAGTTCATCGGAATCTACCTATAAATAAAATTTGAGAATTTTTAAAGTATTAAATAGTTTTAGCACTTTAAAAATTCTCAAATTTTATTCATATGTAGATTTCGATAAACTTATCACCACAAAAAAATTCAGATCAAAATTCATTCAAATCGATGTGATTTCATTATGGTCTTTACCGAAATAAAAATAAGATATCCCTTATGAGATACTCACTCCTATATATATAGAGAGAGAGAGTGAGTGATTTCAAACAAAAAATATATGGAATTTTTTTTCCAGGTTTGAAAAAAAAAAATTCTTCTTCTTCTTCTTCTTCTTCTAACCTCCAATAAAAAAATAAAAAGTAATAAAAAAGTAATAGTAACAATATCTTCTTCTTCTTCAGACCTCCAATAGAAAAAAAAAAGTAATAAAAAAGTAATAGTAATAATATCTTCTTCTTCTTTAGACCTCCAAAAAAAAAAAAAAGTAACCTCTAATAAAAATAAAAATAAAAAGTAATAGTAATAATATCTTCTTCTTCTTCTTCTTCTTCTTCTTCAGACTTCCATTGCAAACCTCCAATAAAATAAAAAAATTATAAAAAAAAAAAAAAGTAAAAAGTATTATTTTTATTTCAGAAATCATTAAGGGTATTTTTGTCTCTTCCTCTTCTTTTTCTTCTGACCTCCATTAAAATACTTTTTTCTTACAGTATATATACATTATATATATATATATATATATATATCCACCTATCCAAACCTTAGTATATTTTTTGAAGCTTTCTGTCATTTATAGGATTCAAACTGTCGACTTAGCAGTCATTTGCTCAAACTCCAAGCTCGTTCATCTCCTTTATTTACAAGTGATGATTTTTTAATAATTCCTGGTGATCAATTTCAACAATGATTCAAAAGAAAAATTAATAAGAAAACATGTTTAGACTGTTGAATAGTCAAACGAAATATGTTAAACAATTAATTGATAGAAAGAAAGAAACTACGTAGACAATGTAAATTCTTAGAAATTGCTATATTTTTTTCTCTTCAGCATGCAGAGTTGAAATTAACACTGTAGAGAAATATTTTTGACTGTTCGATTATTTTATTATAGATTTGTAGAACCAACAAATAATAGGATCTTTGTGTCTTGACTTGACTAATAACTTACAAGTGAATTTTGAAAAGAACATTCCAAGTTTTGATGTGATAACTGCTATTGCTGACTAATCCAGTATTAATTGAATTTTGGACTTGACCAATTGTTAAGGAAAAAAACTAGGCGAAAGAGATTATAAAATTATAATAAAACCAATAAATTAAAACCCCAAAAGCCTTTCAATAGAGAAAAGATTGGCAATTTCTTTATTTAACTAAAGATTCATAATAATGTTTGACTATGTTTAATATTTGATATTTTCATTTTTAAATAATAACAATCATTCCTTTTAAACAACCTTTCTTGTTGTAAATTAAAAAAAATTTATTTTAAATTTACACAACCACGAGTCCACGACATGAATTTTGACAAGTAAAATCTCACTCTCACACTTTTCACTTCTTTCTTTCTTTTTTCTGAAAGAAATTTGTATTTATTATTTATTATTTATTATTACCAATTACCAAAAAGTTATTGGAAAATGAAAATTTGAAGTGAATGGTACAACGCATACTTCTATTTTGATAGCATTGTCGTCAGCCCATACTGCAGTATTATCAGCAGCCATCCATGGGTGAGGCTTTGCTGTTGGATCAATCCATCCAACGGTCCACAAAGAGAATGAGCGGCGAAAACCGGTGACCGGTTGGAACCGTAGAGGAAAAAAAAAAAAATTCAGATCAATTGTGAGAAAAAGAAAAATAATAATATAAATCATTCTTTTACAAGTCAATTTGAATATTCAGATTAGAATATACTGTTGCAAGTTTTCTTAATTATAATATTTTTATGAGCTTTCAAAAAAAAAAATTCAAGATCAACCCTGATATTTAATGTAATTACAGGCGCGTGCAACTTTTGCTTGTATTTACACGGACATACCCCTCCGTGGATGACTAACTTTAAGTGAGAGATGACTAAAATAACCATACTTTAATATTCTACTTTTTTTAAACCTATTACTTATTTTATCTTGTTTTATTCCCTAAAAATTATTATTATTAATATTTAAAATAAATGATTAAAAATAAAAGGAAAAAAAAAAAATCATCATCATCCATCAATCTGAAAACACACTCCAAACCAGATTTTTTTTTCTTGCAAAAATCAATTAACGAAGAAAATAAAATAAACAAAAATATCTAAACACAATAACAACTCGTTCTCATTAGTCCAAACTTAAAATTTTCAATCAGATTCCAAAAAAGAAATGAAACCAATAAAATCCCCCAAAAAAAATCTCTCTCTTTTTTTTTTTTTTGGTGCAAATCTACAATTAAATTATGGACGGATTGATTCAATCTCAAATTTTTTGTCAACATAATAATAATTATAACTTTAATTATATAAAATGTGAAGGGTTAGGCTTTAGAAGTTAAGAAAGTCTTTAATTTTTTTTATTATTATTTTTGAAACATTACAATAATTCAGGATTTTGGAGATGGGGATAGACTCGAATCCACAACCTCATGGTAGAGGTGTGAGAGGCAAAACACCGGGTAACATCATCTTGTCAAGAAAGTCTTCGATCGATTACTGTATAATGTCATCTATATGCATAGTCAATATTTTTTTTCTTTTTTTTAATATATCAACGGCAATAGCTGATTTGAAACTGACATTATTAACATGTACTAGTGTTTTGTTCTACCAAACCGCATTGAGCTGTACGTAGTTACTTAATAGCAAGTTGATGATTGTATATATGTTGACTGATAAATACAAGAAAAAATAAAACTGTCCATAAATGAATTCCCTAATCCAACCATTTCCATTCAATTTACTTTCTATTCAAACAAACCAGAGTTTCTTTACTTCATCAAGTAGTGATGATTTCTTACGAGAAATGATAATTAAGCAGCGCACAGCACAATCACAATATTGACAATTTTCTCCTCTTGTTGACACGTGTATTCAATTTGATGTGAAAAACGTGTTTCACTATTTAACGAACAGAGCTTCTTTTGACAATTCAATTTTTCTTTTTACACTTTTTTTCTAAAGACACTTCATTCTCAAAATTTAAATTTTAAAAAAATTCTAAAGATACTCCCTTTTGTTTCAAGATTATCATTTTTATCTTTTGACACTTCTATTCTAAAGATACTCAATTTAAAATAAAAAAAAATTATAAGGACACTCTATTTTTTTTTTTAATAAAAGTTAGGACAAACCATCGTAGCCTTTAGAATTCATCCAATGAGTAATCTTTTTTTAATTAAATTATTAAAAGAAGAAATTATCTCTCATAAATCATTAGATTAAATATTAAATATTAAACACTATCTCCTAAATTTTTAATTACTATATTACATTCTCTCTCATCCAATACATATCTCTAATTTTCTACTTCCATTCTTTCTCAAGCAAGAATAACAGTTAAGAAAAAAAAAAAAAAAAAAACCTTATGAATAAGTTGATTTTTTAGGAACCGTATATATGTATATAATAATAAAAAAATATCAAAAATATCAAAAAAATCAAAAAGCAAGTACCCTGTTTAAAAAAAAAAAAAAAAAAAAAAAAAATTGAAATATGAAAATGATTTTTGTTACTTTTGTAGGTATGTAATTGCCTAGAAAATTTTAATTTTTTCATTAGTCTTAGAAATTATAAGTTTAATCGAATCTAGTTACAATAAATCAAGTTTTTGTATCTTTAAAAAAAAAGGTATTTGTATTGACTTATATGTATATATATATATATATATATATATATATATTACTGTTAGTAAAAAACTAAAATATTCATATATTTTTTTTTCTTTAACTATTAATCAACTTAATCGAGAAAGTATAGAGATAAGATTTTTTTTTTTTTTTAATGGAGACAAAGTAATTAAGAGAGTGTTTAATATGGTAATAATAGATTTAGGAGAGAGAGTTTAATATGTATTATTTAATCTAATGATTTAAGAGAGATAATTTTATTTTTTTAATAATTCAATTAGTTTGTACTTAGAATTTTTTTATTTTTTCTTGTTTTGTCATTTTAATTCAGGTTAAAATTGTTATTAATAAATAAATAAAAATTAAATTGGAGTGTGAATAGATAATTTGTGGATTGTAAGGAGAAGCTCTCTTTAATGAATTAAGAAATAAAATGATTTTAATTCACCAAAATAACCCTACAAATCAATAAATTGAAAGAAAAATAAATCTATATATTTACTGTTTTTATGTAACACCTAAACCGCTTATTTATTAAGTTTTATGTAATTGGATTTGTTCAAACTTTAGTCAAATGAAGATTTATATTGAGATTTCTTTTCAAATAAAAAGAGAAAGAAAAAAAGGAAAAAAAAAAAAAAAAAATTTGGATCATAAACGCCACCCAAAGACAACAGTCAAGGGCAGCAACAACAGAGGAACAAACACTAGTCAGGCATATCAGCTTGGATAACATGAGCAACGCATAAAGGAAATTCTTCTAACTAGAAAAAATCCACGACATTCTGTAACGCCTGCTTTGCCAGCACATGGGCGACATGGTTGGCCTTCCTTGGAGTAAACTAGACACTCATATCACCAAAAACATTCCTAAACCCAGCAATATCACCAAGAATAGCACCAACAGCAGAATCCAAATGACTGCCATCCACAACCCATTTAACCACCACAGCTGCGATAAATTCAAGGACACGGGAAAACAACCCACATTCCCGACTGAAAAGGATGGCCCTGCCAATTGCCATTGTTTCAACAATTTGAGCACTGAAGGAAGCAATCAAAACTTGAGAGCTGTATTCCATTACAAACCCATATTCGTCCCTAATGACAATCCCGAACCCCACTTTCCTCCCAACTTCATCAATGGCAACATCACAGTTAATCTTATAAAAACCAGAACAAGAAAGAGACCACCTCACAGACAAACTTCTTGGAGAACTTTGCGAACCCTCAGGCCTACTGCATTTGAGCTCGACAAGAAAATTTGAAGCCCACTCCACCACGTAGTCAAAATTTTCCAGGGGGGCACAATGGATACCATTGTTTCGCAGGAACCAAATTCACCACAAAACAACGCAAAATAGCTCCAATTCCTCTGACTTCAAAAGAGAGAGAAGTAGTAAAGAATAAGATAAAAAAAAAGTCACAAAAGTTACTGTAAGCTGCAATATTGTTGGGAAGCCAAGACTTACGTGCCTTCTTAAGTTTTTCGCACCCCTACAGAGCGTGGAGAGTCGACCCACCCCCCCCCCCCCCCCCCCCCCCCCCCCATTTTTACACAACGGGCAGCAATCTTGGACATCAATTTTTCGTTTGGAAAGGTTGGAGAATGTGGGGATCCAGTTATAACATGTTTTCCAGACAAAAATTTTTATTTTCAGAGGTAACTTCAAGCTCCACAGGGTCTTCCACCATATATCACAAAGACTGGAGCCATTACTTGACGAACCAGCCTGGTAAACCAAATTCTGGGCCACACGGTACCCACTTTTCACACTGTACAAACCAATAGCTTTATAATGCAACATGAGGAAGTCTCTTCTGCATCTAGAGCCCACAAGTATGCTTAAAATCGCCAGCATGTCATCAACACAGAAATGTTGCTCAATATAATTTAAATCTCACCCACCAATAGGAGTTAGCAGTTGTACTACCATCGAGAAACCATCCTCAACAAGATTGGAGATACTTTGAAAGTAGAAGTTCTTGGGATCCATTGATTTTTATAAATGTTAATTGAGGATCCATCACCCACACCCACACCCCATCTCAACCCATTTGCAAGAATCTCCCTACACCAAACCAAGCTATTCCAAATAAACGACCCTGAGGAGCATTTAGGGGCTTCCATAAATCTTATATCCTTGAAGTAGCACCCTTTAAGGACACGAGCAGCTAAGGACTCAAGGTTAAAAATTCTCCAACACTGGTTAGCCAAGTTTGCTCTGTTAAAATTTTCCAACTCACGGAAACCCAACCCACCCTCTAAAGCCGATACCAAGCACACCAGTGAATTTTCCGGGCTGTTTCATTGCTACCCCACCAGAAGAGGGCATAAAGGCGATGAATTTCAGCTATAATGCATTTAAGCAGCCGAAATATGTTCATTGCATACGTTGGAATAGATTGTATAAAAGCCTTGATAAGTATTTCTTTACCACCCACTGAAAGCAATTTTTCACCCCACCCTCTAATCTTGCACCAGACCTTATCAATAATATCATCAAAAAGAGCCCTTTTTTTCCTACCCGAGAAACAAAGAAAGTCGAGATACTTACTGTGACAATCAACTAGTTGCATTCCCACCAATGATGCCAACCTTGAAGCTTCAGTAGCCGAGAGAGATGGACTCACAAACATCACGGATTTCTCAAAATTAATTAAGGCATAAGTATCCAGGATATTTCTCACCTCCAGACAGTTCGTATCATTAGCTACCATGAACACCAAGCTGTCATCAACGAAAAGAATATGTGAAATCGTCGAACATCTTTTGCTGTAACTAAAACCCGTAAGCTTCCCTTCCGTCTAAGCCACACTTATCAGATTTGAGAACACTTCGGCACAAATGATAAAGAGATATGGGGATAGTGGATCCCCTTGTCTTAGACCTCTAGAAGGCTTTATGTTACCACAAACCTCTCCATTCAGCCTTTAGGAGAAAGAAACCAACGAAGTGCATCTCATAATCAAATTTGTCCATTTTTCCGAGAAACCCATCTTCAACATCATTTTCTAAAGGAAAATCCACTCAATTCTGTCATAGGCCTTGGACATGTCGATTTTCAACGCCATCGAGCCAATTTTCCTTTCCTTATCTTCAACCTATGAAGGCATTCAAAGCTAACAATTGTATTGTCCGTGATCCGACGCCCAGGAATGAATGCACTTTGGTTTTCATAAATAATCTTGTCAAGAACATTCCTGAATCGGTTCTTGATTGCCTTGGCAATAATCTTGTATAGAACGTTACATAGGCTGATAGGATGAAACTCTAAAATTCTGGAAGGGTTCTGAGATTTCGGTATCAAGGTGATAATGGTGTTGTTCATTTTATCTACCAATCCACCCTCATTGAGCACTTCCAAGCACGCTTTGATAACACTAGGACCAATTTTCTCCCAAAATTTGTGGTAAAAGATTGCTGGCAGGCCATCATCACCTAGAGCTTTCATTGGACCAATATCGAAAACTGCTCGGTGAACATCTTCCCTTGAGAAATTTTTGTCCAGACAGAGAACGCTTAACACTGACAGCTTAGGATGAATATCTTTCAAAACTACCTCTAATTCTACTAAGGAAGGCTTATTGGAACAAAAAAGATTTGAGAAGTGATTCTCAATTATACGTTCTAAATCCTGCTTTGCTTCCCACCAAATACCATTCTCATCCATTAGGCCCTTAATCATATTCCTTGCCTTCCTCGCAGATGCTTTAGCATAGAAGAAACTAGTATTTTTGATCACCCGACTTGAGCCATTCACTTCTAGCACATTGACGCCAATACCTTTCCTCAAAACCCAACACTTCATCAAGCTGATTTTCCAGACCATTAATCAAACTCCAAGACTCCGATTTCTGAACACTACAAGCCACCATAAATGCTTCTTTCTTCTTCGAGATATCCATACAGAGATTTCTCCTCTTCCTGACATTCCACTAACTTAGCTTCTTCCTACAGGACACAAAATTACTCAGAACTAATTTTATGCCATTTGAATTTTCTGTATCATTATAGGAGGATTGGACTAGGTCATTGCATTCCCTTTCATTAACCCAACATTCTTCAAAGTAAAATCTCCCACGAGGCCTTCCATAACTTTTGTTAGTAGAGCACGAACCATCTAATCCCTCAAGGACTAGTGGTCTATGATCGGAACCCAAGAAGCTGAGATGGCTGATGACAGCATTAGGAAACAGGGCTTTCCAGACATCATTGCACACTCCTCTATCCAGCCGTTCCATGATACCTGAATCCTCATTTATTTTGTTGTTCCACATAAATTTGGGTCCAACAAACCCCATATCTTCCAAATTACAACTTTCCAGAGCTTCTCTGAAATTCAAAATTTGTTGCCAACGCCTACTAGTCCTACCTAGCTTCTCTGAATCCCACAACACCTCATTGAAATCACCAATGCACACCCATGGAAGAATAGATAACTCAACCGACCCTTTCAAAAGCGTCCAAGAGTGTACTCTCTGTGTCTGCACTGGGTTCCCATAAAACCCTGTAAGTCTCCAACTTGGACCACTACAATTTTTAATTTTCACATAAATATGGCCTTGGGAATATGATAACAGAATCACATCCACTGCATTTGACCAATACATGCAAAAACCACATGCACTACCTATACTATCAACAACCAATTTGTTATCATAACCAAGCTTTGATCTCCAAATTTCCAATTTTGGATTTTTGCATCTAGTTTCCATAAGGAACATTACCTCTAGCTTAATCTCTCGCTTATGACTTTGCAGCATGTTGAACACACGTTGGCTAACAAGCCCCAGCGCGTTCCAGGCAAAGCATTTCATTGAGGACAGTAGACCGGTAGAGACCAGTCAACCGATGATCCCAAACTTGATTGAGAAACCGTCTCAGTTGAAACCGAAGAACTAGTAACAATTTGAGCTACTTCATCACTTCCCTTTTTACCCCGCAGTTCCAAGATTGAACTCTGATTGTACACCTTCTTCTTATAATCTACAATCTTACCCTCTCTTTCTGCTCTCAGATTATCTTCCACCCTTGCGTTCACCATTTTCTCACTCTTTAGGATTTTCCGACGATCACCCTACTCATTATCGGTCTTCGCAAAGCCTCTTATCTTCCTTTTGAATGGAGGTTTTTCTGGAATTGCTTCAACACATTTATCCCCAAATTCTTTCGACCTAATTTTCCTTACACGGATACACTCATTTTGTTTCCCTTTCCTAACATAACTCGACCCATCCACAATCTCACTCTTTCACTGTCTTTGGGCCATCATAATGTTTCCTTTACTTGGGCCACTCTTAGAGCCGCCTGGGTTTCCACCTCCAGCCTGTGTCTTCCCTTCAAAGGTTCTTCATGGATAGCTCCAGATGAGCCTGGGTCCGGCCCACTATTAATACCCGGGTCGGATTTTAGGCCCATTACCTCATCATTATTGCTCTCACCGATTTTGTTGACAAAGTTCTCCTACAACTCACTTCCCACCTCATGCGCCTCATTTCCCAGCTTCATCCTCTCTACCTCACTACTTCCCAATGTCACTTTGTCACTCTCACTACTTTCCGTCATTGTCTTGGTTACTGAAGGAGCTTTAACTTGTTCACCAAGATTTCTTCTTGCCTCCTCCATTGGATGACTCACATCTTCCTGTTCCGATCTGCTCCATTCTTTTCCTGTTGTCGGATCTCGTTAATGATTTAGGAATTTCTGGTTATCATCTCTTGAACTACTTCCCCTTTTTCGCTGTGTATCCCCATATTCTTTATTACCCATGTAGCTTTTGGTGTTAATCGGGGGTGATGCTCTCAACCAAATCCCGAAATTTGTTGCTTAACTCCATTAATGACTAGGGTTGGCTCATCCACCAGACACTCAACCATTTTGTGGTCCACCATTCCACATTTGAAACAATGGATACGTAAACGCTCGTATTTGAGAATCATTAATGTTTCAGCTCCATCTCCCATAATATCAACTCTCAAGCATCTTTTTAACGGTTTATTGATCTCAAATCTCACCATTACCCTCATGAATTTACCCCTAGCTTCCCCTGTGCTTCCACCATCCACCTCTAATACCTCTCCTATCAAGCCTCCCAATAACCAACCAATTTTCCTTGTCATACAAATAATCCGTATTTGGTGGATTTGAATCCAAAACTCAACTAGATTAAACCTTAGGGCCTCAATCAAACCTTTCCCAACCGGTTTCTCCAAGACCAACAAAGCCTCATCAAAATTCCATGGACCCCCCGACATCACCCTTTGTCGATCCTCTTCGTTTTGGAAATGGAAAGAAAAGATTTTTCTAGAAACCAACTCAACCTCAAACCCTCTTCTGACTTTCTAAATTCTACCAATTACTCTCATGAATGCCTCTCTGTTCACTGCTTTGAAAGACAGAATCTTCCCAATCGGGCAAAGAGATATTCTATGTACAACTTCTACTTTTAGATTCTCCTCAATCTGAACTGGGCCATCTTTTTCAGTTAGTGATAAGGATACGCAGAGGCCTGCAATCTCACTTGAATCCATGTTACCTAAGAACACTGGATTGGACACAGGACAAAACAAACAAGCACTTTTGGTATAGGAAACAAACACTCGGTCACCACAAACAGCTTGATGAATAATCTAATATTCTAATCACAATCAGAATATAGTACACTCACTAGAACCTGAATCAGCTAGAAGCACCAATCTACTTTTTCTCAGCTTTCAGAGAAAGTGGAGAAAAATACTCTTGAACGATAAATTAATTGTACCAATTATTATATCTAAATTCTCGTATCAATTGATTCGTTGGTTTATTATAACGAAAACTTTAATCTGTCCATTACCTCCATTAAATTTTGATTTGATTTAACAATATATATAAGTCAGTCCACTATGTAAATGAGAAGTCTATTATCTATATAGTGCCGAGAATGATTACTTGACTACTCATATAAATTTGTTATAAAAAAACATAAAAAAATAAAAAGGACTAGTCAAATTAAATAACTTGTGCTCTTTTGACCGCCATTCACAAACAAATTTTTATTGGACTCTTGCTTTCCTTGTAGCTTCGTCTTTTAGGGTATGTTTGGTAGAAATGCAAGAAAATAGAAATGATAAAAAGATTTAGAGGGATAGAAAACAAGAGAAAAGGAAAGGAAAATAATTTTTCCTCAAACTGTTTGGTAAATATGAAGGAAAGAAAAGATTTTTTTTATCTATTTTACTATTTTACCCTTATATTACATTTTACATATTAAAAAAAATAAACAACTTCGTAATTTTAAATCAACTCAAAAAGTCTTCCATCTTTCCCTCCAATTTCCTTCCACTTTTAGGAAGATTAAAATTTGTGGGTCCCACCTATGATTTTTTCCTCCCACTTTTCTCTTCTTTCCATTTTTCTCTCCATACCAAACACATATTTCCCCATTTTCTTCTCCATTTTCCCTCCACCATTTTCATCCCTACCAAACAAACCCTTGGGAAATTCTTAAGGAAATTCTTAAGTGCCCTAGGTTAGAGTGGGCTCAAACAGCGTTTCTAAAAAAATTTGAAAAATAAAAAAAAAAATTAAATAATTAATATATTCCTATTCTAATCAATAAATGAGTGTAGGAGTATGATTGTACTATTGTAGCAGATATTTAATTGTGCTTGAATACTTTTTTCGGTCTCACGATTCACAAGGCAAGTTTTTTTTTTTCTTATTTTCTTATTTTTCTTTTTGTTTTGGTTAAAATTTAGATACATCTTTGTTAAGTTAATATTTTTTTTTTTTGGTTTTAATTATTCTTTTGTTTTAAAATTTGTTAGTAAATAGAATATAAGTGTATATGTATTTCTCTATGTGACGTGAATACTCTATCATAACTAAACTAATATAATAATCAAATAAATTAGAATTTTTTAGAATCGATAAATTTGATCTTTTCAAAAATCGTAGGATACAACTTAATTAGTATTTGATTGTATTTGCATTTCATATTTATTCTATAACTTGTTTTGACCTTTTTTATATAATTAATTTGTTTAATGTATTTATTTAAGATATACATTTATAGGGTGAGTCTTGCTATGTCTTATTGACTAGGTGAATCTTTATTTTTCATTAATACAAATTTCTCGTATTGTTAATGATTTGTTAAAAAATAAATAAAAAATTTCTAACTCACCCTAGTGTTTAATCTTGGTTACATTCCTATATAAACAATAACACAAGGATATAGACAAAAGAAAAAATATATATATTTGGAGAGGTCACTACAATAAAACAAAATATATAAGGGGGCTAAAGTGATTTTTTTTATAAAAAAAAAATAAATAAATAAAATAAAAATAAAATAAAAATTAATGGTACATCTATAAAATTAAAAGAAAATTTTTAGAATTGCTTTCCCTATGGGTTACCCTACCTTCACTTGGCATATAGTTTGATCTTTAGAACGTATTTACTAATCATGGATCAAGTGAAAGGGAACCAAGTTCCCTGGAAAAGGAAATCAATAAAAAGATGAACTTAATTCTTTAGGTGGGAAGGGAAATTGAGTTCACTTACCGATAGGAACTTAATTCATGATTTATGTATAAGACTCATATAATTTGATTCGATAATTCCTAATTAGTAAACACGCCACATAATCATATTGGATTGAATTGGGTAGGCCTAGACTACATCAAATTTTTTTTATTAGTTTCCTCTCTGGTCGTTAATAAAATTCTGTTATTTTAAGTATATATATATATATATATATATATATATAAGTGAATCTCTCATGATAGATCCCTTATTTTAATTTCAATAAGGACCTTAATGAAATCATATCAATTTTTATGAATTTTGATCTGAATTTTTTTATGAAAGATAAATTCATTGAAATCTAAATATGAATAAAATTTGAGAATTTCTCAAGCACTAAAACTATTTTTCTTGAATTTTATATATTTTGCTTATTTTTCTGATGCCTTCATATTTAAAAAAAATCGGGAATTTTTTTTTTAATTGGAAAAAAAAATTCAT
Organism: Acer negundo; assembly: GCA_035582765.1. Taxonomy (NCBI): domain Eukaryota; kingdom Viridiplantae; phylum Streptophyta; class Magnoliopsida; order Sapindales; family Sapindaceae; genus Acer; species Acer negundo. Next base: position 32,509,606 of record CM069241.1, on the reverse strand, counting down.
TGAATTTTCAAATTTCCAAATGCAGTACTTAAAAAATTTTCAAATTTTTTTCTTAAGTATATTTCATTAAATTTATCATTCACAAAAATGAAAATTCGGATTAAAATTCATAAAAATTGATGTATATATATATATATACGGTCCCGTTCCTATCAGGACATTATTATATAACTTTATCAGGATATTGAATATAAGTCACTCATTTATAAAAGTGATTTGACAAGTGTATACATATCAAATCAAAATATGTAAAACGAATGGCTCACATTCAATGTCCTTATATAATCCTATCAGGGCATCCTTATAGGAAAATTTCCATATATATATATATATATATATATATAGCTGTAACCTCCAATCGGTTGTCCCAGTCAGTTCAAGTCTTTGGCTGCCAAAAGCAGTCAAAGAACACTGCAGACTGCAGTAGAGCCTCTTAACATTTCCAAATTAAGCCAAGTAAGTATCTTCGTTGGCTATAAATATAGGAAACCTAGTTGGTATTCTAATCATCAATCAAACAAAATCCCCAAGAGAAGTGATCAAGTGAATTTTCCTTGGTTGGTTTTCTATCTATCTGTCTATCAAGAAGAAGAAAATTAGATGGATCTTGATTTTTATCAATACTTGTTTTACTTGATAATCCTATATGTCTCAGTTGGGATTATCTATCTTTTCCATTTCTACAAATCTTCAAAAACCATTAACCTTCCTCCAGGAAACCAAGGCTATCCATTAATCGGAGAGACCTTCGATTATGTGATAAATGCAAAGAGAGGTAATCCTGAGAAATTCGTAAACGACAGAACCGCCAAATACTCTCCCGATGTCTTCCGAACCTCTTTGCTCGGACAAGACATGGCTGTCTTCTGCGGTGCTTCCGCTCACAAATGTTTGTTTTCTGGTACTAACAAGTACATTCAAGCTTGGTGGCCACCTTCCATGAAAAAGATCATGATGCATGAAAGTAAAAACCATTCTTCCGTCGAAGAATCTGCCAAAATCCGTGTCATCTTGCCACGTTTCTTGAAAATCGAAGCTCTGCAGCCTTACATACCCGTAATAGACGCCATGGCCAAAAAGCATTTGGAGACGGAGTGGTCTCCTTACAAGGAAGTTAAAGTGTTTCCACTTGTTAAGAAATTCACATTTGGATTGGCATGTAGATTGCTTGCCAGCATTGAAGATCCTAAAGACGTAGCGGAAATCACTGCACCCTTTGATCGTGTGATTGCAGGGTTGATTTCAGTTCCTATCAATGTCCCAGGTACGACTTACTATCGTGCAGTTCAAGCAGGGAAAGTTGTTCGTCAGATCGTGATGGGGTTGATAACGAAGAGGAAGAAGGAGCTTGAAATGAATATAAACCCGGATCAAATGGATGTGATGACAAGCATGCTTCATGATGATCTTGATGCGGTTGATATTTGTAACAAACTCGGAGCCTTCTTCGTTGCAAGCTTCGACACAACAAGTAGCGCGATCACTTTCATCATAAAGTCTCTAGCAGAGTATCCTCATGTGTATCAAAGAGTTTATGAAGAACAAATGGAGATATTGAAGGCCAAAAAAGAAGGTGAGCCGTTGAATTGGGAGGATGTGAAGAAGATGAAGTACACATGGTGCACAGCAAGTGAAGTACTCAGGCTCTATCCACCGTCAATCGGAGCTTTCAGAGAATCAAAGACTGATTTCAGCTATGGAGGTTACACAATTCCAAAAGGGTGGAAGGTAACAACAATTAATTCACATGCACTAATTGATTTAATTATTTTTTTCAATCAATTAATAAAGTTAATCAATAATTAATTTCTTTGTATGACATATATACAGATATTTTGGAATGCTCATACAACACACAAAAACCCTAAATACTTTCCGGATCCAGAGAAATTTGATCCTTCGAGATTCGAAGGGAGCGGACCTCCACCGTACACATTCGTGCCATTCGGAGGAGGGCCTTACATGTGCCCCGGAAAAGAGTATGCTCGATTACAGATACTTGTTTTCATGCATAATATCGTCACCAAATTCAAGTGGGAGAAACTCATTCCAAATGAGAAATACAAATACGTTGCAGCGCCTTTTCCGGTCCATGACCTCCCTGTTTCCTTGGAACCTATTCAAGCTTGAATAACTTCATCATCATCAAATGTTTGAATAAAGCTTCAAAGGTGGTGGATGTCACTTTAAATTATGTTGATGAGTAAATTTGTAATGGGAAATGTCTCAACAAGTCACAGCACAATAAATTTGACATTTTGGTTTTTCCTTTTTTCTTTTTTTGTTGAACTATAGTGATATGTTTGGGGTTTGTACTAGAGATGTCTTAAACAATAAATCAGCTCCCAACAAAATTGTTAAATAATTATATAAATTATTTCAGTCATATTGTCAATCTTTTTAATGTTAGTATGCGGATAGTTTTACAATTATTATAAGTCTTCACTCTTCAACATTACATATATGTAAAGGATTCCATAATGAAAGAACATAAAGTGCTAGCTACCCAATATCACTTCATTTTAAAAACATCTCACAAATAGCCATCTCCGGCTATGAATCAACGATTCGAAGTGCTTTTCTTATATATATATATATATATGAAATATTATAATAATTCGGGATTTTAAGAGTTAAGAGTTAAGAGAGGGGGATAAACTCGAACTCATAAACTCATGATATAAGTGTTAGGAGTAAACCATTGGACCAATTCCAGCTTGTGTACTTTTCTTGTGTATTCTTGATAAACCATTAATGAGTACATGAATCGAACCGAGCCTCTTTAAAATAAAAAAAATAAAAATAAAAATCACAATTTTCCACAAAGTACAAAGTCAATGTCTTCTATCTCCACTAGGATGGTGCAGTATCCTCCATCATACACCAAGTATTTTTGTAGATTAGAATTTTTGTGCATTCTAATGCATATGATGTATCTACTCAAACCCATAGCCTCTTGAATATAGATGTGAATGAGTTTACCACTGAGTTAATCTCATCTTGTCAAAACAAATTATTTAGTTATTAATAATATTTTAAAATTTTAAAAATTTCATACAGTTTAATTTAACAAGTTTTAATGTAAGTTTTAATTTCATAAAAATGCAAGCCATCATGTATAAAATGATTTACCTGAAAGACTTTTATATTATCTGGTTTGATAGATTTATTAAACATGAGAAGCAAATAAAAATACTAATATGGTCAAAGGTCGTGACCATATAAAACATTGATATAAAAATTAAGTTGTTTTTTTTTTACCTCGTTCACCAAACAAAATATAATATTAATTCCGAACAACTCCCTCTAACAAGTCTTGGTACTCTCTCTCTCATCGAATATGTTCTGCTCTTTTCCATCTTCCTGCGCTCAGTAAATTTTATTTTCGGCTTGAAAAAAAAAATGCTTATATTCACTTCTCCCCTACCTCCTGTCTTGTAGAAGATCATGCGAAAGGTATTTTACGGAGCAAGGAGATTGAGAAGGACTGTAGAGTTGGCAAGCTTTCTTTTTTGGAAAAACTTCGATTAATTTTGAGTCTAGTTCAAACACAATATAGTATTAATTTAATTGAGTCTAATCCAATCTAATCTCGTCTTTAATCTTATAAAATAGTCAAATCTAATCCTACGCATCCAATAGTGCCTACTTGCCATGTAGTATTATCAAGTATTAAAGCGAAAAAATCAAACAAGCCCTTATTTCGACTCTGATCTGGCCGAATCAAAATATGTAAGGGTTCAAAAATTTATTGTCACTATTTGGAGGGACTTTTGTGAGAATGTCACTGGTTTAGTAATGTAAGTTTAAAAGGCACCTATTTAGGTGACCAGACAAAAATACCCTCATTCTTGTCAGTTTGCGTCTGAAGAGAAAAAAGTTGAGAGAGAGAGAACAGTGGAAAGAGAGACCAAGAAATCCGGTACTAAATCTGACGGGAAACCTGCCGGCGGTGGCGATACAGTCTTGAAATCGACGAGAAGGTGATATGATTTTATGACGCGTTTTTGTTGTTGAAACTTTTATTTGCGTTTGATGTTGGATGTTCGTTTGATTTGATTTGTTGTTGATTAGGTTTGTTTGATTAGGTTAGGGTTTAAATTTATGAAAAAATTCTGTTGAACACGATGAAGTTCTGGGTTTTCAAGCCTTTTCCGAGCTTTTCACATGTAATCCGAGCCTTTTCCGAGCTTTTCACATGTAATCCGAGCCTTTTCCGAGCTTTTTGAATAGGTTTCTGCTATCTGAATCTCCGAGCCTTTCACAGTGGCTCCGAGACTTTTAAAATAGGATCCGAGCCTTTTAAAACATTGTCCGAGACTTTTAAATAGTAATCCGAGCCTTTTAAGGAATATGAATAGGTTTCTAGAATTAGAATCTCCGAGCCTTTTCATATAGTTTCCGAGCCTTTTAATATATTGTCCGAGCCTTTTCATATATTTTCCGAGCCTTTTCATATAGTTGTCCGAGCCTTTTCATATAGTTTCCGAGCCTTTTCATATATTGTCCGAGCCTTTTCATATAGTGTCCGAGCCTTTTCATATAGTTTCGAGCCTTTTCATATAGTGTCCGAGCCTTTTCATATATTGTCCGAGCCTTTTCATATAGTGTCCGAGCCTTTTCATATAGTTTCCGAGCCTTTTCATATATTGTCCGAGCCTTTTCATATAGTTTCCATATAGTGTCCGAGCCTTTTCATATAGTTTCCGAGCCTTTCCATATAGTGTCCGAGCCTTTTTCATATAGTGCCCGAGCCTTTTCATATAGTTTTCGAGCATTTTCATATAGTGTCCGAGACTTTTCATTTAGTGTCCGAAACCTTTCATTTTTATATTATTTATTTTATTTAACTAGATATATTTTTTTTATGTCAATATGCAGATGAGGAATCAACTAAAAGATTCGCTTAAAACTCCAGAGGAAGAAAGGTATTCGGGGAAAATAACTCGACATGACCATTTTGATGACCTTACAGATATCGACAACGCACTTAACAAGGTACCTGAACATCTTGCGATCGAAGAACGACGTCGGTATACTGAGTCGTGTTTTGGACACCTCCTTCGGATGGATCGTGGGATGAAGTTTTCAGCTGGCATTGTACATCGGTTGCTTATTCGCGAGTTGCATCACGATGGGCCAGAAGATGAGATGAGATTTTTGTTAGGAAGGCATTCGGTCCGGTTCTCGAAGGTTGAGTTTTGTCTAATCACGGATTGAAGTTCGGAGAACTTCCTGACACGTCGACCTATGATATGGTAGAGAATGGCATACACCAGCGGTACTTTGAGGGTCGAGATGAGGTCGAGTATGCAGAGCTGAAAGCCGTTCTACGGATTGGTGTTTTTTCTGAGCAGTACGATGCGGTTAAGCTTTGCTTATTGTATATGCTTAACTGGATACTGATGGGGTTGGACGAGAGAGAGAAAGTTCCAGTATGGCAGTTTCGCCTAGTCGAGGACTTGGACGCTTTTGATGCGTTCCCGTGGGGTGCACACGTGTATAGGCGGTCTATATACGGTTTCAAGCATGCGTTGGATGGCCGACGTAGGCGGTTTGAACAACGCCAGCGACGAAAGGGCGTTGATGTACACACCACGGAGCATATAACATATATGGGCTAACGCACGCCCTGTTGGTGAGAATTTTGAATTTGTTATTTTTTTCATATGACTTATGTATTGTATTGGATTCTTATCGTTCTTAGCTGTTTTGTAGATATTTGCTTTCGAGGTTATCCCGAGCTTGGCAACAGCGGATGTGGGAAGCGGAGGGAAATCGAGCTCTCCCCCCGAATTCTAAAATGGGAGTTGAGTACGCGACCGAGGGGGGAGAAGTTGAATAGCATTTTCCTTGAAAGTGTAAATATCTATATATATATATATATATATTTTTTTTTTATGTTCATAACTATTAGTATGTATACAATTACAATGGTCTAACTGCAATTTCAGATGTTTGCGAGGGTGAAATTGGTGCCGACGGCAACTGAGAGGGCCGAACGGTACTTCGAGGGCATTTCCCAGGGAGGCAGTTTGTATGATGCTGATCTCGGTGATATACCTGTTCCCGTCTCTGACCCCGAACGATATACAACTGCTGGAACCAGTGACACTGAGGGTCCGTCTTTCGAACCCAGTGATACAGAGGGTTCTGACTCGGACGGTCGTCATATTCGTCTCGCGAGGACTAGGCGGGTTCGATTCACGTTGCCTAGAGAGCCTCGAACTAGAGATGACTCTCGAACTGGAGATGACTCACGAGGAGGCGTTAGAGGGCAAACAGAGGTACGTATAATTCTTTTTACCGTATTATTTAATTTCAATCGAGTGAATGGTTTTAGTACCGACAATTTCGAAATCCTTTCAGAACTGTCGGTATACTGAACTGATGGATGCGTTACGCGAGTTACAGGAGGAGGTGCGAAAGAGTAATGAGAAACGAGATCAACAGCATCAGGAGTTGCTAGATTTGATTCGAGGGCTTCAGGGTTCGACGTCGCACGCCCGTACTCGAGGTACACGGTTCGATGACCCACCCTTCGATGACCCACCCTTCGATGACCCAGACGGACACCGAGACTTCAGTCCCAGAGGGAGGACAGGTAGTTATCAGGGTGATCAGCAAGGGCCCGGTGTGACACCACGAGAGGAGGTTACTCGTGGTACTAGTGGTACTGATACAACACCTATGGAGATAGAGGAAGAACCTCAACAGGTTTTACCAGACCAACCTGTTCATTCTCAAGAACTGGTACAGAGCACCTCCTTACAGCACACCCCTCCGGTCGATCCTGGTGCAGAGCACCCCTTCATTTATTCCACAGAGACAGAGATCCCCAGTCTCAGTGCACCCAAAGAGCTTACACCTGCAGGCGATCGACAGCGCGATCGACGGCGACATAGTTCCAATGTACAGCGCACCCCTACAGGCGATACAGGGGGACATAGTCCGTCAACACATCGCACCTCTGGAGGCAATACACGGGGATAGAGTTCCTCCTTACAGCTTAGACATCCAGTAGATCACATTGAGCTGGACTGGATTACCCCACCCCTTCAACGTCAGGATCGGGTTGGCAGGGCAGGTTGGCAGCAGCGGACCCCATACACTGACCCCTCTCGGCCGAAGAGGCCAAGGATTAGGCCACAACCAGCACATGTATGGGCGCCCCACGCATTGATAGATCCTGACCACCTTGCGGCGTACCAAGCCTATAAGAGGAACTCGACTGGGGAATTGTAAGTATAATCGCAGATATTACAAAAATTATTTTGTATTTTGAAACTGCTAAGTAAAATGACTTTCTTATATAACTTCTTCAAAAATTATGCAGGCGTGATGTGGATCTACTCGAGCCAGTTGGTGTCCCCTGGTTCCATCGATTTCAAACCAACACCATGGAGTTGGAGGATACGGTATGGTCCTTACCTGAACACTTTGTGTATAAGATGTTTCTGAAATAGTAGAATGCTAACAATACAAAATGTTGAAATTGTCAGCATATGGACGCCTACTTGCATATTCTGCGGAAGCGTCAGAGATATTACTCCACTGTCTACGGTCCGAGGATCAACATACAGGATTTACAGTTCTATGTAAGTGTTTAATTTGTACGGCTTTTGAACATCTATTTATGTGTTTCGTACATCTTTTATCTAACGTTTTATAAATTTTCTTTGTACAATTATGGTTATTGAATGACTGGAGAGATTGATGGGAAGTGGGGCCGACAAACCCCGCCGCAGTTGGTCTATGTTCAAGCATCAGTGGTCCGCTGAGGACCTTGCGGTGGTACGTGGATTGGTCCCAGCAAGAACCAAACCATGGAACGAAGTTGACGTGGTCAGTGTTTTATTTACATTGTTTGAATTTGAATTTTAAATACATTTCTCATTGATAACACTTTGTTGAAACACATACAGGTTTTGATTCCTTGCAACCTTGGACGTACGCATTGGGCACTAGCCAGAGTCGACCTCACAACATGGAGTATTTACCTGATGGACCCGTTCAGACAGGAGGTACCATTTCGCCATAGGAAAACGCAGCTCGTTTGCTTACGATATTTTTTACCGTCGATGCTGCATGCGTTGGACTTTCACGGTCGCAGACGGAGAGGCGATATGACGTATACATTGCAGAATAAGCCCTTTCCACTCAACATTGTGTCTAGAGACCGTGTACCCCAACAGGATAGAGGGTATGACTGTTTAAAGATCGTATTCTATCCTAATCGGTTTTAATAACATTCAATTCTAACGGTTGTTTTTGTGGTGACTTGCAGTGGTAACTGTGGTGCCCATACTTTGAGGTTGATAGAGTACCTGGCAGCGAACAGGGATACGTTCGACTGGTCAGAAAACGAAATGGGCACCATCCGAGAGAAGATGGCTGTGGAGTTTTTTTGTAACTCAAAGGATTGGACATCCAGTTAGTGATTTAGTTGATGTACATAACATTTGAGTAATAAAATGAAATTATTTTTTAAAAAAATTTAGTTGTTTGCAATTAACACTTGAACACACATTTGATATATTGAAATCCATAAACAATACAATGAATTGTAGACACTATAACAAAAGATACAGTATGGCATTAAACGAACAACCAATAAATATATCATAATAGTTCAACATAAAAAAGCATAATAACCAACGGTCTCATTCCACGGTAGAGTCTTTCTCAGGGCACGTTTGTTTGTTGTGTCCAATTGAATGACAGATGCTGCACTTGCGACGGTATTCATCGGGAACACTTATGCTGGGACCTTCATTACTGTGTGGTTGTCCTCTCCGAAGACGAGGCATGTCGACCCTCCATCGGGCGACCTGATTGTCTCTTCGACTTTGGATTTAAAACCACCCGAGATGCGATGTCGGATGGCACTACCCATGAAGAAGGATGGCCAACAGGCATAATAGGAACCGAGTATGCATCAATAAGTGTCTCTCTCTTGTAATAGTCCGCACACAGAGATGTGTAATCCAAGTTTCGCTCCCTACAACAATGAAAACAATGAGATTCACGAACCCAAATAATATAAATCGTTAACTGTAACATCTCATGTACCTTGCCGCTGCGAGTGCATGAGAACATGGGAAATGGTCCATTTGGAATTTGTTGCATGTGCAAGTCTTCGAGTGTAAGTTAACCGTCCATTGGTTTCCCTTCAATTTGACAGAGAATATGTTCCAGTCAACTGGATTTACGGTCATATAATTGCACTTCTCGACACGTTTTAGGATCACAAGATGTGCTGCATCTGTCAGTTGATGACGCATGGACCGTGCAGCTGCATGACGATCGTAAAACCACTTTTGTAGCATATTCCTAATGAACTCCGCCAGTGTCATCATTGGCAGTTGCCGTGCGAATTTTAGGCATGAGTTTATGCACTCAGCAACATTTGTGGTCATCAGCCTGTACCTTCTTTGGGGACAGTGTACGCGAGACCACTTGTGTGGACCGGCAGCAATGGCATATTCGAATGCACCCTTGTGCAGCCTATGTAACTCCTCCATGTGCCTGTTATAATTGAATTCACTGTACGTCCTAGCTGCTGAATCCATTATATCGGCAACATCCTTTACCCTTGTGCAGCCTATGTAACTCCTCCATGTGCCTGTTATAATTGAATTCACCGTACGTCCTAGCTGCTGAATCCATTATGTCGGCAACATCCTTTCTGTGGAATCGCTTCTTCATATTTTCACCAAAATGCCAGCAACATATAGTATGGGTTGCGTAAAGGAACACTTTAGAAATCCCCGCTTCAATGCTTGCATAGCGATCAGAAATGAAAACCAGATCATCTATATGACCAAGGGCACCCCTCAAGCATTCCTAAAACCACTCCCATGAAAGGTTGTTTTCTGAGTCACCGTACCCAAAAGCAATTAGATACACATGTTCGTTTCCATCTTGTGCAGTTGCAACAAACATTGTACCCCCGAATCTTCCCTTCAAATGGGTACCATCAACTACAATCACAGGACGCATACACCTCCGAAAACCTCTAATTGAGGACCCCAACGACATGAAAAAGTACAAAAATGTATCATTGTCTGCGCATTGTAAGTCTGTGATTGTGCCAGGATTTTGCTGTTCCAAAACGTACGCAAACGATTGTAACAATTTGAAACTTTCTTCATGCGTTCCATAGGTCAAGGACAATGCATATTGCAAGGCATCATGTGCCTTACTGTACATGACTTGGATGCCATACATTGTTTTCATATCGGCGATTATGTCCTTCGGACGCATGAGACGACCATCATGTTGTTGAAGTCTAGGTGCAATGACTTCTCCGATTATGACTGCACTAGCTTGTCGGTGGCGACGGTGAACCTCCTCCAAAGGACAACTGTGCCGGTTGACAAAACTTCTGACTTGGAAGTAAGTCCCTTCATCTCTCCTCACCGCTCTTAATTTCCACGTACAATTGTCAATGATGCAAACTAGATGTAACGTTGTCTTATTAGACCTTTTCACCTTCCATTCAAAGTTCTCCCGCATTGAAAAAAGGCCAACTAGCCTCTTCAAATCCTTTTTACTCGGGAAAATTGACCATTATAAATCATGCATGTAGGTTCTTGCGTTGCCAAGGTGCTGCTTCTACCAATACCAAACGAGTATGAATCTGCTCCGGGAATAACCCAAGTTATCGTATTATCAGAATCAGATACAGTTATATTATGTCGGACCTCGGAAGTCCCAGGCATATTTGGTACAGTGCAACTAACTCCTTGTACATGTCTTCCTCGTGTTTGAATTTGTGTACGCTCTTCATCCACATTTTCTAGATCATCTACATGTTCATTATTTGCCTCATTATCCACCCCATGGTACTGCTCAATTTGACAACCAAACACATCGCCAAATTGAGGTTCAACTACTTGGTCAACCGCTACCGGTGGGACACCACACATGTTTTCCCTACTTTCTGCGAAACTCCTTTGGGGATATAGTTGGTTGCTACCGCTAAAGGATCCAAATTGTTGGGTATTTTCAGGAGGAGGAATATCATTCTCTATCACATCTCCAGGTGTCCTCTGAGTTAGACTTACACATACTTGAGGGATCACCCGATCTTCCCCTAGCATAAACCGAACATCATCGTTATTTCTTATAAATGTACGACATGTACTGCCAGGAACGATTGATACTGATGCCAGATCAACATTGAATTTGTTTACAT